>JAUPFN010000016.1:2374215-3574215 GCA_036924255.1 Apodemia mormo
ATTTTAAATAAAAAACTAAAATATCGTAGCCAATTTAGGAATTTTATTGCTAGTTCTTGAATTCAATTGAATCGGCCCGATTCGAGGGGTTCATGAATCAATGTAGCATTCCAAATCGATCTAAAACTCGATTATTTTATTTTAAATAAACGATTTTTTTATTAATCGATTTCAGATCGTCATGCCTAAGGCCACCCCGTGCTTATGAGTACACGCGTGTCTGTACGACAGCCAGTCGATTATCGTAGCAACATAAGGTTTATTACTGTAGGTACTCTCATTTAAGGCGATAGGTAATGCCAAACTACGAAATAGACACCTCTTTGAAAGCCTACTACTGCTAACTAACTAGTTCAATAATTTAAAAAAAATATGCATTACGCGTATAATATAATTAAGTTTAAATTTTAAGTTCGTTTTTTTAAATTTTATTGTTATTTTTGACGGAAAAAAATCGAATATCTTTCTTAATTTTACGCCAAAAATTGCCTATAACTTCCAAACTACTGTAACGATTTTGATGATTTTTTCTTTTTATTACAGACAATTTATTGTATTATAAAATTTAAGTTCAACATTTTACAAAATCATTATAGTGTGCTATTAAATCAATAAAAACCTTATTATTTAATTCGCGGACAGCGCTCGCGTCGAAAGTCAGTCTCCCGGTAGCGTTCATACGGGGAGGCTGTGTCGCATGTTAGCGACCTCCGCTCTCCATATTCGAGTCAAAGAGTAATAGTACAGATAGAACGTTTGGCACAATAGTAAGGTTGTGCCGTTTGGAAATTGAACATTTCGTTTACGCTTGGATGTTTGTTTTATAGTAGATAATGAGCTTGGACCGAGAAGGCTGTTTTTTACAGATGTTGTTCTTATGATATAGACAAGGAATAAGAAAGGATTTTTTTTAAATTCATCCCCTAAGATGGTGAAATAGGGGGTGAAAGTTTGTATGAAACTCTGTCATTTTTTAGGTGAAATGAATGATATGCTGTAATTAAATTATCCTTTAACTGAAAAAAAATTAAATACAAATTTAATATTTTTTTGAATTCTAGCCCATAGAGAGGTAAAAAGAGGCTTTAAAGTTTGTATCAAAAATGAATTGTTTATTTATTGCATTACTATAAAATCTAAATTATTTTAATTTAGTATTTATGATTTTTTATATAATTAAGATGTACGAATTTTCGGATTTTTTAGTACTTATGCTCTTCAATCGAAATTGAGGAAACATGCATGTAATGTTAGAAGTTTCATCCATTAAAGGAGTAAAAGTGTGTGTTAAAATTTATATGAAAAATCAAACGTTTATGGTCAAAATAACTTGAAATTCGGCACTTACGTTCTTCAACACAATTTAAGAATCATACATTTGGGAATTTTTTTAAATTTCATTCCTTAAAGGTTTTTTACCCTTTAAGGAATGAAATTTAAAAAAATTGCTGTTTGTATAAAAAATAGATTGTTTATTGTAGAATATTGTAGAAATTATTTAAAACTTAGTATTTATGATTTTTATTACAATTAAATGAATACGAGTTTAAGGTTTTCAAATGTCATCTCTTCAAGCGATGAAAAAAGTGGTAAAGTTTGTAAAAAAAAAAATATGTTTAATCAAAATCTCTTCAAATTTACTAGCCATGTTCTTTAATTCAGTTAAATAAACGTGCATGTAAGGATGCTGTGAGTTTTATCTCTTAAAGAGGTAAAAGAGGGTATTAAAGGGGCTGAAAGCTAGTACTTTATAAATAGTTTTGTTTGCGAGTAGACGCTGAATAATATTTTGAGACTATTCATGTACTTACCTACGTTTACGCTTGAATTTTTTATTATAGCTATAGATAGATAAGTATTTTGTCAATATTTTGTATAAATGTACAAAAATAAAAAATAAAACATATAAACAACGAAGATAATTCAAGCAAGCGAATAAAAAGCAGAACTCTAAAGAAAAAAAAAACTGGTACTATTTGAAGGTAGTAAGGACTTCGCAATAAAAAAATAAATAAATTAAATATATTAAATATTTTATACACACAAATAGTCTAAATAAAATAACTTATTTAGTAGTTTCCTCTATAAACATTAAATCAATTTATATATCTTCTTTTATATTACGAGATTTCGAAACAAAAACTAAGAAGCTAGTTAGTTTTAAAATATTATTCAAGAAATTACATTTTAGAAAATCAAATTTTGAAAGGTTTTGTTAAATATTAATTGTTGATTGTATGTATTAAAATAAAGTGCTACACGGGATGTATTGTATATTACAACACTTTCAAAGAAATAGGATACGTAACTGTTATTATTGCGTAAATTGTTATATAATTTTTTGTCGATTTTCGGTATATTTTTTTTCTTTAGATATTTATCGTTTTTCTAAAACGAATGTATATGTAATCGATAAATGAGCGATTACTGGTTATTGGTTTTGAGTTTGACAACATTCAGTCGATTCATGATGATAAAAGTTCATATAGGTGAACAAAAATGTTAAAACGTATGTATCTGCATCCACTGTAAATACTCTTTGACTTTGGACCATGCCACGCGCTAAATAATATTTGCGCTCCTCCTGTTAGAAACTCAAGGTCGTTCGCAGCTGTAATCGCCTTAATGGGAAATCGTAACACAAATAATTGCTGCGTTGATGGCTGTCGCAATAACAGAAATCAAAGTTTTCGTTTTTTACTTTACCGAAAGATTCTGAAAAGTAAGTAATCTTTATGTTTTGTTTAGTTTACTCGTAATTTTTATAAATGTTAAGTACCAATATTATAATAGTAAGTAATTAATAGGTAAGGATTCCGTAGATTTATCATGCCCCAGTATTACAACTTGAAAAAAAAGAAAAGCAGAGAGAAAATCCCCTGGACAGCTTTGGCAGACCAAATCTCACGAGGTCCTGAAGGAAAACCTAGCTTCTCGTCAATTCTAACATCGGTCTCCCATTTTGCCTTAAAGATGAATCTTTTGAAAGACTTACGAGACATAATTGAGAGAACTGATATTCACATCTCTCATTGCCGATGCAGGGGCCTAGGCCTGGTAGCATTCCTGCTTTTGGCATGAGGCATTTTGTATTGACCACTAAACAATTTAAACTACTAACTTGAGAAATGGGTACAACAGAAAACGGAATGTAAAGTTTGATTCCCTGCAGTACCACATCAGCGATGCAGTACACAACGACGTCTGCATTATCTAGCGAGAAGTACATTTGCTCCCACAGGTAAGGTGCAAAAAAGGACCGCATCCTGTCCCAATCTGCTGACCAGCAGTGACAAACGCGACGGCAGCCTGGACAACGATGCCGTGAAAAGTGTACTTTGCTCTGTACCAGATAGTGGTTTGATGATCCAAATGGAGCGCCCACGGAAACATAATTGCTCGGGTGTGAGGCCAACAGAAGGAAGGGGGGGTAAAAAGTCATCTACATCTAGAACACGCGTAGGTGAAGCAAGATTTCTCCCACTCAATTGATTTGTCCAACTTTCAAGCTTTCGAGCTGTAAGGCTTTACCTTACGCTGCCGCGAGAAAATATGTCGGCTGCCTGTTACCGCCCGGCCACGCGAACCGGCGACGGCGGCGGCGGCGCGAAAATTCGCGCGACGCGGATTTAGAAGCCACGAGTAGAAGCGTTTTTCGCCGCGACCAGATAGTCCGAAAGCGAGATGTCATTTTCAACTTTATCTCGATATTGCTTGGAGGGGAATAGTTTTGCACTTACCATTTGGAAGAAAAGGTGTAGTACATGATTTAAATAAGAATCAGGGTATAGTAAAGATGTTTAATTTCATATAGTATAGATGTAATGTATAGACATCATTTTTTAGGATGAGTGTCAAATCCTTTCGTGTTACTGTCCATTATAGTGTTACTGCTTGATAGTCCATTATTGATAGGATCATCTCAGTAAGTACATTATTATCTTTAAACAGCAATACAATCGATAGTATTCATGATCGATATAGTATCAATTGTTGAAGACAAACAAAATCGTTTATCTTCAACGATTGGTACTATCGATACTATTGTCATTCCAATTATGGCATTTCTGGATTAAAACTATCAATTTTTTTGGCAACACTATTATAATTATATTGTTATCAATATTCCACATTGCAGAAAGAAATAAAAATGGTATCTCTAGTCTTTGTTTATATTTATGATGTGGTGGTGACTATACTTCCAAATTGTTGGCCAAGTAACTATTAAAAAATTAGAGTTACAATGTTCATATTGTATTTCTTGGCAACTACAACTAAATCATTCTGGTTCCTAGACTATTTCGCCGAGGAAGCCGCCGGCATGCACTGTGCTGACTCACACATTAGTTTCACTCGCTCGCCGCGTCCCCCGCCGCTCGCCGCACCGCGTGCCATGTTTAGTACTTTTGCAAATATTTGTTTCAGACACTTCGCTGTTCGTGCCGCTCGATAAATCACGGGCGCGAATTTCGCGTGTCCAGGCCGTTAAACGTCGTCCTTTCGGTACCGAAGAACACCAGCACGGATTCTTCCAGAGCTAAGTTTTAGCCCAGGCAGTACATTCAGTTCGCCAGTTAAAATCGTTTTATCTATACAAACTTTATAATTTATTGTGGTGTAAACTTCTTTAGCCACGTTAAACGATTTTTAGCAGGGTAAAACCGTGTGGGATTGCATCGGCGTGCGTCAGTCTGGTACCCAAGTACGAACTCAGTCAGTCAGAATAATATATACTTAAAAATACAGTTTTAGGAGTTTACTTCTGACGGCAGTCCTCACGACTGCCGCCAATTTTCACTAGATTACCACCTAGTAACCACGATGGCAGTGACTCGCATAGCCAATCGGTTTTACGACCTGCCTGGCAGAACTGCAGTAGGCCTATTCTTCAAGGGAGCTCCTTTGCGCCCTACACATATCTCATGTGCGAATGAAGCAAACCCATGGGTCATTTTTCTTTCTTACTTTCTCTAACAATCAGTAACCTGTAAAAAAAATATTACGTACCGATCGGCCTCGTGTATAATATCGTTGATAGCTTTAGCGCCTTCCACCTCGCCCGCATCGTAGCGTTGTTTCATGTACGAATAGAATAGATCCATACGCTGCTTCTCATTTTTCTCACTGTCCTCCGAGAGCGTCATACTCTTTGCACCGTCCGTTAAATCTGAAAATATATTTTTAAAATGACTTATTAAGCAGCCTCATTCATGTAGAACAAACAGTTGCTAGGTTCAAATTGTAGACCGAGAAAAATTCTATTAGTATGTTTTTTTTTAAGAAACGCTTCTTAATGGTAATTTTATAGTATGTATCCGACACTTTAATAGTATTTGCCACTTGATATTTTGGGCCTTAGCAAATCTTAAGAACTAAAGTAGCGTAAAAATGAGGTTTAGACCAATCTGAGCAAGAATTTCTAAGTACTCCGGTAGGCGTATCACCTAACGTTTACAATCCGCCAGCGATGACTTTTAAACGTAACAAAAAACCATCAAAAACGTCACCAATTGCTTGCTGGTCATTAGATGCACTTTTTGCAATGACTTAGCACCAAAACTAATCAACCAGCAACGACTGCCACTAATAAACAAGGCTGTTATGTGTCTTGCAATAACTAATTACGATAATATCGCATTGTGAGTTACGTGATAACCCCGTCGGTCGTGTTTTTAGAAAAATATTGGTACAGTCGAAGTATTAGTAATTTATAAATTCTGCAGCCAAAAGCAATGAATGTTGCCAACATAAGTTGCAGTATCAAGGAGATAACAGCTATATAATAAGCGACTTTGCCTGTAATTTTTTTATACATCACAAGATTGGCTTTGGCTACGTCATTTTTCTTATACATCACAAGATTGCTAGCAAGTAAGCAGATGGCTCTTCTGATGGAAAGAGACAACCATCACTTATAGACACCTAAGATGTTAATGGTGCCTTGTGATCCTTATACCCCTTTTTCTCCCTATAAATCCTCCTTCCCTATAAATCACATTCTCCAAACCGGAACACGATAGTGACAAGCATTAACTTGATCTGACCACCTCGTTGGTCGAGTGGTTAGCAAACCTAACTGCTAATCGATGGGGTTCGGGTTCGATTCCCGACAGGGACAGACATTTGTGTGATGAATATAGATGTTTGTATTTCTAGGTTTGGGTGTTTATTATATATGTTGCGGCATTTATATATTATGTATTTATTATTGTTAACATCCATAACACAAGCAAATAATTTGCTTACTTTGGGTTTAGATCAATTCGTGTAATTTGTCTAGTGATGTTTATTTATTGAGGCAAAATAGGTAAGGTGATGGTACCAGTCCTGGCAAAACAATACAAGAACCCTGGTCGGGCGAGTCTAGGCCGGGTCACCAAGGCAGTGTCCCGCCTAGCCAATCAGGTAGAACGGCAGAGGTGTATTGGTGGAGGCGGGCGTGCGGTACCTTGCATCCTGGCGCGCACGGCCTCCTCGCTGACGTCGACGGTCCAGTGGCCGTCGTCGTCGTCCTCCTGCGGCGCCGCCTTCTCCTTCTTGCTGCTGCTCTTGGGGTTGGGCGTGGTGGGCGTGATGGGCACGTCGCTATCCTGTCACGAAACAAACTTATTGCCATTGCTTATTAAATAACACTTGCGATTAGGGGCCATCCATAAATAGTGTCATACGAATTTCATGATTTTTTACCCCTCCCCGTCATTGTCACACCTGGTCACATTTGTGAGACCTCCCTACCGAGTGTGACGTCACATATTATACAATTTTACGTTGGAATGATGATCTCATTAGATTGTTTTTATCTATACATGTGACTTTAAATTTAATGTTGTAATACTTAGATATAAAATATTATATTTTGAAACGTGATGTCAGGAACCCCTCCTAGGCCTAACACCTTCCTCCCCCTTTAACGAGTGACGTAATTTATGGATGGCCTCTTACCCTCATAATAAAATCTCTTTGTAGTTTGGCAATGGATTTTTAGCCATAAAAAAATAGTATACTTGTGTTTGTTTGTTAAGAGTCATACATACATATCTTCAAGCCAAATCCCTTACGGGGTAGACAGAGAAAGCTGAAAGCCATATATCATGATCCTTGCAGGCTTGTCTCGTTTTCTCCACCGTCATTACTCTCTTCATACAATCACGCCATTTGCGAAAACTTTTGACACCACCTTTCGCCAATACTCAATCAATCTGATCATGGTATGATCAGTCTTGATCTTCCCCGGTACCTACATCCTTCCGCATTCACATCGTATATCTGTTTTGTTTGTCTGTACCTTTCATCTTCCATTCTTTCTACATGTCTAAACCAATGGAGCATTGTAAAAATGTTTTCCTTGTTGTAACACTTTAAAAATGTAGACATACATTTTTCAACAGAAAAAACTGATATTATAAAATTGTATAAAATTTTTGACTAGTGAACTTACATTTTTGGCGTCATGGTTGTCGCCGTCATGGTTACCGTTGGCGGCGGGCCCGCTGCGTTTGGACCGCTTGCCGCGATTGCCCTCCGTTAACGATGAACCCTGGAAGCAAATCGAGATGTAGCTGTGGATTATGTGAATATAAATGCTTCAATCAAAAATGACAAGATCCCTGACCACACAGCCCATTGACACCTAATAACAGGGAATGTCTATTGTTAACACATCTGACTTATAGGTCCGATGTAAATGTCCACGCGGAAATACTCAATTAGTGTCGGATCAATCAGATCCTCTGTACATGACTATCTTTCACTGTGGCCTTGTGTTAGCCAATCACGGCGTTGCAACCCCGCTTCGTCTTACCTCATCTAGCTGCAAGAATGCATTTAATACGGAAAATCAAATATTAGGCGTCTATAGGCTGTGTGGTCGGTGGTGGTGTAAGCGGTTGACCCTAGGGGCCATCCCTGAAACTTCCCACTGAATTAAGGTACTCGTATTTAAAGCTCAAAAAAGTAAAAAATATAAGTATAGATTAATCAGTTTAAATATTTATTTTGTTAAAAATGGCAGTATATTGATTTTATAAAAGCTGTATATTTTGAAAACGACGATGGCATTCAACTCAATTTTTGAGATCTAAAATATTGCATTAGCTATGTAATCGATAGGTAGAATAATTTCGATGCAATATCAAAAAACATTTTATTTTTAATTTTCTTCATTGATAAATCCCAAACAAATTGACCGATTTTGATTAAATTAACGGTATTTGATGCAGTTTTTAAAGGAGAAAAAGTCAATCGATGGATTAACTTGAAAGTTATTTAAATAAAATTAAGGAAGTTTGCTAAAAACAACGTAATTTTAATATTTGAATAGCTATAAGTTTTGAGAATTAGATTCGATTTATATTTTTGAAACGGCATTTGACGTAGGTTTTTATAGTACTAAAATATCGTAGAATACCAAAAATTGATTAGTTGAAAATTTTCGAAGCTATGTCGAAAAATCATTTTTTTTCAACATTTTTCATCAACGATTACTCCCAAACGGATAAACCGATTTTGATACAATTTATGTATCAGACGTAGTTTTTTTAGGAATAGAGCTGATTGGTTTTTGTATTCAATCGGTACATAAATCTGGCAGTTTTTCGTCAAAATTTTTTTTGGTGTTTTTTCAAAATTTCTCAAAATCGCCTGGAACGAATTGGTTCAAATTTTCAGGAACTCAAGTTGAGCGGAATCCAATCGCGTTTCGATCGGTCCAGCCGTTCAAAAATTATGAGATATTTACATACACACAAACACACACGCACGTGCACGCACGCACACGCGCACACACACACACACACACACACACACACACACACACACACACACACACACATATTGACGTCATCGTGAAAATAGTTGGAAAAGATTCCTAGGACCTCAAAACGTGGACATCTGGTGAAAACTCGATTTTCGAAAATCGGGGTAACATCAGTAACTTCCTTATCTACATACGTAGTGGGAAGTTAAAAAAGCACAAGTTGGTGTGGTGTGGTGTGGTGTGGTGTGGTGTGGTGTGGTGTGGTGTGGTGTGGTGTGGAGTGGTGTGGTGTGGTGTGGTGTGGTGTGGTGTGGTGTGGAGTGGTGTGGTGTGGTGTGGTGTGGTGTGGTGTGGTGTGGTGTGGTGCGATGTGGTGCGATGTGGTGTGGTGCGATGTGGTGTGGTGTTGTGTGATGTGGAGTGGTGTGGTGTGGTGTGGTGTGGTGTGGTGTGGTGTGGTGCGATGTGGTGTGGTGCGATGTGGTGTGGTGTTGTGTGGTGTGGTGTGGTGTGGTGTGGTATGGTGTGGTGTGGTGTGGTGTGGCGGTACCTGCGTGCCGTGGTCGGCGGCGGGCGGGTTCTTGAGTATGAAGGTGTTGAGCTTGTGGTTGAAGTCGAGCTGGCCGTGGTAGCCGCAGGCCTTGCACCCCTGCGAGATGGTGTTCCGCTTCGTCGACACGATCAGCTCCGTCTCCGGGTTGTCGCACTCCGGGCACAGCACGAACTTGCGGATGAACCTGCAACGCACAAAATACTCTTCATCTTACATCTCCGACATCTCACAACTCTTCACATATCAATCCCTATTTTCCTTGGTCACGACATCACGCCTGAATGGTTGGTAACTTTTTACTAATTTCGGTAATTTTTTTTGTTGTGTTTGTAATTGTAAGAAGAAGGTTCTTATAAAAGAAAATATTAAAAAAATTACGCGGAAAATTAGAAAATTTAAGAATACTTAACCACCATATAAAGTTTAATGCCATTTTGGCTGCGTGGAAGGACAATCCCGTAGACGTATATAAATTACGTGTCACGTTGTTTGTCCGCTATGGATTCCTAATATGTAAGGCAAAACAACGTTTGCCGGGTCAGCTAGTAACAAAATAAATATCATATATTATTACACTGTTAACAGTTAATGTCAGGGCACGTTTGTTTGGTCCACAGACCACATGAATACTAATAGACGCGCCATTAGAAAGGAAACGTGTCACCGCGCATATGAGCAAACGCTCCTATTACTGTCAAAAATATCATACATTTGTAAGTTTTATTGTATATGTAAAAAAAAATAGAAATAAACCATGTCGTACTGTTTTATCTTACCAAATGAGGTGACAATGTTTAAAAATTACCCTTGAACTGATTTTTATTTCATCGGTGAGTAGTATAACACTTTATTTCTGTGTGTTACCGGCGTCGAACGTCACGATGCCGTAGACCCGTCACCGCCCATTTTTAGTTTGCTGGTAGAGCAATAACGTAAACACTCACCCGTCAAGCAGATCTTGTAATTTAGCAGAGTCGTGGCTGCCGTTGACAATGAAACGTTCGTTTTTGAAGTCGAACTGGGTCTGCGCGCCCAGTTCGCATCCAAAATACTTCGTTGGATCTGCAAAAATATATTTTTTTCATATGAGAAACACGCTGGCACGCTCCTAGTTATAAGAAAACCATCAAGCTATTAATGGTGTGTTGCTATCCATGTGGCAGAGCCGTAACGTCAAATGCATAACGCACAACGACTATCTTACCCTCTAAACAGAACCATAATGGCAGGAATGGGTAAGGAAGTGAGAACAAAACGCGAGTGGGTCCTCCACCTAGTCATTATGGTGGTGTTGCGAATATTCTAGAAAAGTGAAAAGTGAGAGTACTGAAAAAATCTAGAAATATAAGAGACAGCTGGTATCGATAAAAAATAACTTCCGTTATCGAAACAGCTATGCCATAATGCACCTTCTCGAAATAAGGGATAAGGGTAAAATTAGCGTGTACTGTGACTTGATACATCTAAGTTGTTTACGAGTCATTGTTAGAACTTTCGAGAATGTGGTCGAAGCTTACCTTGTGTATGAAAAAGGACGTGTCAGCGAGAATTGAGTCAGTTTTATAAAGCGATCGAAAGTGAATGGATAAGGTCGATACAGTGAAGTGATAGAGCGATTTAGTCTGAATACGGAAACTGTTATGGTTAAGTCATTTGGTTTAGTCGGTTAGTCTAGTGTGATTATAGTGAGTGTTATTTGTGTTACTCAGTGTGTATTTACGTATTGTATTGTGGTGTCTAGTACATTTGTGTGATAAATACACGGTTTTAACATTAAGTGGTATTTTATTGCACAATATGAACTCTTAGCTCGTAACAGTAGTAACACGTTCGGACAGTGATTTTTTTACGAACTGCCTAACCAGGGAGGCAGATGGTTCATTTCTAAAAAGAGGAACGAACTTGGGGAATAATAGATAGCAAACAAGCAGATGGTTCTCCTGATGGAAAAAAAACTATGGCCTATATTTTACCCGCGTTGGTTCAGGGCTCCTTTGAAGCATAGACCAACTGCCGTTCTGCCAGACAGGTCGTAAAAGGCGTGATTGGCTATGCGAGTCACTACCATTGCGGCTATTAGGTGGTATAGTTCTGCATTGTCTAGCCCGGGTCTGGTTCCACCGCCTTACCTATTCCTATCGCAATAGCATCGGTGCTTGTCACTGTCGTGTTCCGGTTTGAAGGGTAATGTAGCCGGTAAACTTACGCATGTGGCGTTACACCTCGCCGCAAGATAGCAACGCACCATTAACATCTTTGGTATCGATAGGCGATGGTTGACTCATTCCATCAGGAGACCCATTGTATGTTATCTTATATAAAAAAAAAACAAATAGACACTAAAGACGTCAGATATCTCTAGCTTACTGCGCTTTATCTCATTTCTACATCGAGTAACTGTGAATGTGTTCCCACACACGCCTTTTTCCTATGCATAGCAATGATCTGCATATTATCTATATATTAATAGATCAAGGAAAAACTTTGGATCCCTTTTTAAAACAATTGGGAGAACGGAGATCACTCTCTTCATTCATACACACTCATACACACACACACACACACACACACACACACACACACACACACACACACACACACACACACACACACACACACACACACACACACACACGCCGGTTCCAAAAACTCTTCTCACCATCTTTGGACAGTACTCGATCAATCTGATCGTGTCAGTTGCGGTTTTCCTCAGTACCTACATCCTTCCAAATTCGCATTTTATATCTGTTTCGT
The DNA here is from genome assembly GCA_036924255.1 of Apodemia mormo. Taxonomy (NCBI): domain Eukaryota; kingdom Metazoa; phylum Arthropoda; class Insecta; order Lepidoptera; family Riodinidae; genus Apodemia; species Apodemia mormo. The sequence continues at coordinate 2,386,278 of JAUPFN010000016.1, forward strand.
TAACCTTTCATCTACCATACTTTCTACATGTCCGAAACAACGGAGCATGCCCTTTCTCATCTTTACACCGACACTTTCTTTCAAGCCTAACCTCTGTCACTTCCACATTACGGATCCGGTCTGCGAGTGTTACACCACATATACATATTATGTAGCGATCTCATCCCGACCGCGTTGATTCTACTTTCATGCCCCTTCTGACATAGCCACCTATCTATTCGTAAAAAGGGCAACATGGGGAATACCGTTCATACTCACAAGTAGCAGGCCTGCCCAAGGCCTTGGCGACCTCGGGCATGTTCACAATAACCGTCTTGATGCCGTTCCCTTTTCCCTCCACCTTAGCGCAGATGCGCGGCATCTTGTACCGGTAGAACGCGTCCGCGACATTCCGGTTTACGTTAACGGACCCCATGTTTATTGCTGTGCTTCCTTAATTATATCCTAACTAATTATTCCAGGGGTGGCTTTTTTTTGACGCTGGATCTGTAAAAAAGATATATACATATACATTATACAAATAGTTATAGTTAATTGAGTCTTTTTTATATCATTAGAAAACAAGCTAATGGCTCTTCTAATGGAAAGAGAAACCATCCCCTAAAGACACCAAATATATTAATGGTGCGTTGGTATCTATATGTCGCAGTGAAATTGTCAATAGCCGTTAGATTATAATCTACCTAGGGATTTTATAATTTGGTTAGGTTAGGTTAGCAGTTAAATTATAATATCACTTAGGTAAATTATAATGTACCGGTACTGACAATTTCACTGCGACATATACATATACATTATACATATAGTTATAGTTAATTGAGTCTTTTTTTATATCATTAGAAAACAAGCTATTGCTTGTAACAATAAGCTCTTCTAATGGAAAGAAAAATCATCCCCTGTAGACATCAAATATGTTAATGGTGCGTTGGTATCTTTGTGACGAAATGGCTATGCCACATGCATAAGTCTACCTTATCCTCCAATTCGGAACTTGACAATGACAGGCATTGACGCTATTGTGACAAATAGGTAAGGTGGTGGTAACTCTACACCTAGTAGTCACGATAGTGGTGATACGTAAAGCTAATCGGGCGACTTTTACGATCTGTCTGGAAGAACGGCAGTTTTTTTTAATATCATAATATAGCAAACAAGCAGATGGGTCTCCTAATGGACAGTCAATCACCGCCTATAGACAACGAAGATGTTAGTGGTGCGTTGCTAACTTGTGGCGGGGTTTAATGTCACATGCATAAGTTTACCGGCTACCTTACCCTCCAAACCGGAACACGACAGCGACAGCACTGACGCTATTACGGCAGGAATAGATAAGGCGGTGGTACCAGACTCGGGCGACACAATGTAGAACTCTACCACCTAGTAGTCAGAATAGTAGTGACTTGCATAACCAATCGGTTGCCTTTTACGACCTGCCTCGCAGAACATCAGTTGGCCTATTCTTCAAAGAAGCCCGGAATCAACGCGCGGGGACAATACGGGGTAAGATTTAATTTTAAATCCTGAAAAATTCCATACAGAAATAGCTTCACGACCAGCACAGCATATGTTACGGGAGAACGCTTAGAAAACAGTGTTATTACTATGAGGTTCAGGTAAATTTGAAACTGGATACAAATACGTCGATTATGTTTCTCTTGACACTATGTGATGTTCTTGGTTTCACATACATACATACATCCATCTACGTTCGCATTGTATATTCTAGTCACGTTTTGTTTAAGTCAGGCAGTGTTAGTGCATATTTTTTCTATATACAAAAATATCACAAGCAGCCTAGTTTCGGCCCGCTTAGAATATGCACAGATGTATCGTGTCAAGTTTTTCTTATATCTCATTAACTCTAACATGCTCTCTATTTATTCTAGGAGATTATTTTTTGTTCAGTAGTCGAAATGGGTCTTTTGTCGTTTCGCACCGGTGTGAATTGACCAAGAGCTCTTTTGGCATGGGTCATTTCGGACCGCAATTGTGGAGCGGTGCGAATCGCCCAATCACTGTATTGGGTTGCTTCACACCGCTGTGCAGTGAATGGATATTTGGGATCTTTAAATTGATATAAGTTTCGCCTCGTGGTCCTAATCAACCCATTTCAAAAAATACCTTGGGCGATTCGCACCGCTCCATCACTTTGGTGCGAAATAACCCATGCCAAAAGAGCTCTCGGGCAATTGACTCCAAGGTCCGAACCGCTCGCGGTGCGAAACGAATAAAGACCCGCCAAAACAACCACTAAATAGTAAAATAGACTATTAGTTCGATTTTTAGAAGTATTAAGTGTGGTCGTATGTATGAAAACACATTATAGCTACATTTAGTCTAATATCTAGAGATAACGTCTTCAACGGCGAGAATACGAGTCCGCATATTCTCACGCTACGTGTCGTAAACGGGCTGACGATATGTGTATCAATTCTAAGTTATTGAAATTTTATTTATTCTTCAATCATTTTATTTTTATTATTACATTTCATATGGTAGCAAAAAGGAAAGAAAATCACTACTGATGGAAAGAGATATCCATCGTCTATATCGAAGGAGATATATATGATTTTTGTTGCAACACGGCGTTACAGAATGTCTACCTGGCAAGGGAAACTAGAGTGCAGATATTTATCAATATCATATTTCTAGATATGGACGTTTAACTTCTATCTCGTTCCCACCGTATATGTATCAAGAGTTTTGCTATAAAACGTATAACAGATCGCTGACAAACGCAGGCCTTGGCCAAAGAAAAGAAGTTTAGAAAAACTACATCAAATTTTATATCCTACTTACGCAAATGTAATAGGAATATAAAACAAAAATTCTAAATTACATTTGCAATGTTCTGCTAAAGTTATCCTGCACTGCAGTCGAGATAACCGCTGGCTGCTTTCCAAATGCCTTTATCAAAACTTGGGAAATACTAAGCTGTTTCTAACTCAAATAAAATATTTCTTAATATTTATTGTGTGATATATAATGAATACCAATGACTTATACACGTTACATTACCAAACACAACATCATTCCACCCCGCATTATATCCCGTACATAACTGACCATCAGTTATCAATGAGATTTTTTTATAAGACAGCAAACAAGCAAATGGCTCTTCTGATGGACACAGACGACCATTGCCAATAGACGTCAAAGATGTTAATGGTGCGCTGCTGTCCTTATGGCGGGGTCTTAATGCCACATGCATAAGTTTACCGGCTAACCTAATCCTCCAAACCGGAACTCGACTATTAAACTATTAAACCGGAACACTGACGCTATTTCGACAGGAATAGGTAAAAACCTTAAAAACAACAAAGAAAAATATCGACACGCGTGATTTGAACCGGCGACCATTTCCCTAAAGCCGGGACGCCGGGACCTCTGAGCTAGTGTCGACAGGCTCGAGGCGGCGAAATTCTTCTTTGCTATATGATCGATTACGTCGATTGTACTGATCGCTAGCTATACATACGTATAACTAGTTAAATGAGTTCATCGTTACAGATGAAATTCACATTTATAATTTTGATCAGTACTTTCGTATTTCTAATTATTTTTGTGTTAAAACACTTTTCTTTGTTGTTTTTAAGGTTTTTCCAGATTCCCAAGCACGGGGTGAGTGCTATAACACAAAAATAATAGTAATAGGTAAGGCGATGGTACAAGACCCGGGAAAGACAATGCAGAATTCTACCACCTACTTACGATGGTAGTGACTCGCATAACCAGTCGTTCACCTATTACGAACTGCCGGGCCAAACGGCAGATAATATATTCTTCACAGGGAGCCCAAACCACCATTTTTAATGATTACATCAAACCAACAGTATGATGTAATCATTAGCAAATCCCCTATCGTGTGTGTTATGTGTCAGGGTTGTCAACTCACCGGGTGCGGTGTAGTGAGGATGTTTCGCGTCGTCTAGAGCGGCATGCGGGCCAGCGGCAGCCGCAGTGCGCGCCAGTCACGTCTGCCGGAGCGGCAACAGTTTCCGATGCCTGTTACTGCAAAACGACGGTCTTCTGCAACAGAACACGCTGCCCACGCTTGACAACAACACCTCACCCCGTATTCCAACAGCCCATATCGCGTTTCAACAGATACAGCACTGCTGCTTTACCCCTTTTACTTTTACCCAACTTAAGCATGCCATACACGCCAGGGTGTACCTGACAGGTTGGCCCATACAGTTTAACTGTACATAGGTAAACTTTAGCTGAGCAGAGACCATGCACTGTTGTGTGACATACACAATCCGGTTAACCTGTGCAGTTAAACTGTACAGGTTAACCTACCAGGTAGGTACACTCAAGCGTGTATGGCCTGCTTTAGGCATATCTAATTGTAATACTCAAGCATAGGTTTTGGATAACCTATATATATATATATATATATATATATATATATATATATATATATATATATATATATATATATATATATATATATATATATATATATATATATGTGTCTCTGGCTGGATTGGAACCAAAACCAAAGCGTGAACAACGTCATACTTAGGGGTGTCACTAATTAAGCCTGGCGAAAATTTCGTTTGATATCGATTACATAACACAGCCTAACATATGAGGTCACCGTTGGAGGCGAAATTATTTCTTCATTAAACGTTACTTCTATTTTTAACATATAGTAATTGTTGACCCGCATGTTCGTCTAAAAGTTGAAAAGCCAGCAATTTAAACTTTCATACAAAAATTTCATCCCCTTAGGGATTGATTTTGTAGCACATCTTTGACTCCGAGACTTCGACTATCTCCTTGCCAATTTTCATCAAAATCGGTTCGGGGGTTAACTGTGCAAGCGTGAATTCTACTACCTTGAACTACTACCGTGCCTAACATAATATTTATAAAATAAAAAATTGTAACGCTCACTGTATGTTTGTCACTGTCATGTTCCGATTTAGAGAGTAAGGTAGCCGGTAAAGTATTTTATGTGGAATTACCATCCCGTCACACTAATAACGCACCATTTACATCTTTGGTCTACAGGAGATGGATCAGGAGAGTCATCTTATGATATAAAAAAATCATCAAATCTTAGTTTAAGAAAGAAAGAAAGAAAGAAAGTAAAGATTGTGACTAAAACGAAATTTTTGAAAGTTATTATGACAAAAAAATAATATACATCATTGTACTCGTACTTAGCTACTGAACGATACCTTTGACGATCGGACAGGGTTTGTTTTACACATTTTATAATTGAATCGCTCCTCGTTAAAAGGACATGAGTCTTTGAAGAAATGAGTTTGTGGCGCTATCTATTAGAAAACGCCCCAATACACATTTTCGATTTCGTTTCGGCATCAAAAAAACATCAGTCCATTCAATTACGAACAAAAACTCAGGACTCGAATTCTAATTTCATGTAAAAATGGCGTCAGTCCGTGACTTTCGCCCTTTTTACAAAGAATCTTAGTTTTTCTTAGCTTTCAGTTAGTGTTTTTAATATACACAATATTAAGTCCAACTGTGCCAAAATTTATCTGTACCATGAGGGCCAGGCTAAGAAATCAGTGAAGTGGCAAATTGTTTACTTGACTATATCCGTGATGTTCCCCCACATATTGATGAAATTCACATCCACTCTGATAACTGTGGAGGACAAAATAAAAACCACACAATATCACGTGTTCTGCTCGCATTAACAGACATGGGTCAATATAATAACATTGTGCACTATTTCCCAATAAAGGGGCATTCTTTCCTGCCCTGCGATCGTGATTTAAGTATGATCAAAAGGAAGTTAAAATCCCATGATCATTATTATACCATCCATGAAATAAGAGTTAATAATAGGAAGTGGGAGGCCACGAAAATTCATTGTGAAAGAGGTTAAAACAGAAGTTGTTGAATTTAAAAATTGGTGGCCGGAATTTATAAAAAAATCTGTATATCAAAGGAAACTATGGGAAAAAATACCACTAAAGATAGAAAAGTACATTTTGGCATAAATAGCCACCACCAATCTACATAATATGACAGAAGATATATTGAAGCCAGAGAATTCATTGATGGTTTGGTGGTTCAAACTTTTGAATTAGGTCACAGAAATCTTATTCTAGGTCGTTTTCCTTCTAGTTGAGCTTATGCACAAGGTTTTGTGCCCCTCAAAGATGTAAAACATGTGGATCTGACAAAGATTTTAACCTATGTGCCTGACGAATACCAACAATTTTATCAGGAAAACTTGGAACATCTTAATGTAGAGTGCAGTCATGATAGTGACGATGATTTTGTAGAGAATTAAATCTAAATTTGTCTTTCATTGTGTTTTATTATTGATTATTAACATTATAGTCCATTATATTAAATATTATTCTTCAAACTTGTTTTATTATTTATAAAAATCTTTATTAGATGCTAAAAAGGCATGAGTCCTCAAACTTTAAAGAGGAATGTTATAAAAACTACTATGTATTTAAGTTAAAAATCAAAGTATTAAAAAAAATAGCTTCTTTTACTTATTTTTAAGGGCAAGGTTTTTTCATCTTTTCTGAAAATTAGGGTATCTGGACTATTATGCTTTTAACAGAGAGCGATTCAATTAGGATGTATCGCAAAATGCCGTGTGCGTAACTAGTTACCTTACTACTTCAATGTCGTATCATTGACAAGAACGGACATGCTGTTGCGGCAGAAAAATGTAAGGCGGTGGTGCCGAACCCGTGCGCCACGTTCCAGAACTCTACCTACCTAGCATAGGTACATGATGGTAGTAAATTCTTGGCATTCGTTAACGGAGACCAACCACCTAAGAAATTGGCACCACATTGCACTCAAACTTATTTGCTCTTTTTGTCAAACTGCTGATAATAAAGAAATAATATGTACAGGAAACAAGGCGTTTCGTAGCGTTAGTGAAACTACTTCAAAGCACAAGCTTTTTAAGCAATGTAGTCGCTGAAGGCAGCTTATCCTCAATAATTGTGTTATTTTGTGATTTTACAAAAAAAAAAATACATGATGTCAGAAACGGCAAAAATTAAGATGTAAGGCAGTGACTTGAGGTCAACATAAGAGTTGTAACATTCGCGTATCGCGTTCGTAGTATTAGAAAAAACATCGAGCCTTACCTTTAGCGTTAGTAATCGCATAAGATGTGTAACATCTGACATATAGGTGATCAAAAGTTGATAGTTGATGTTGGTCTCGGCCTTCGCCGTGTTGGTCCCAGCCTCCTTTGAAGAATAGGCCAACTGCAATTCTGCCAGGCAGGTCGTAAAAGGCGACCGATTGGCTATCTAGTCACTACCATCGTGGCTACTAGGTGGTAGAATTCTGCATTGTCTCGCCCGGGTCTGGTACCACCGCCCTACCTATTCCTGCCGCAATAGCGTCAGTGCTTGTCGCTGTCGTGTTCCGGTTTGGAGGGTAAGGTAGCCGGTAAACTTATGCATGTGGCATTAGGCCACGCCACAAGATAGCAACGCACCATTAACATCTTTGGTGTCTATAGGCGATGGTTTACTCTTTCCATCAGGAGACCCATCTGCTTGTTTGCTATCTTATGATATAAAAAAAATATCTAAATTATGCCTTGCTCTACCACCGCGCGTGCTCATTGGTCAATTCTAATAGCTTGAGCTTATTAACCAATCCCACAGATTGAAGAAAAGCGAGAGGAAAGATGTTACACGTCAATTATTTTGGGATTAAAAGTGACGGTTTAAAAATAAGATAGCGATAGATTAACGCGAAACTATAAAGAGAAATAAATTGAAAGATTAACAAAACTGATATATTTGCAGTGCATATCTCGACGAGTGCAAGAAACTTGAAAGGTAAACCGAGGTTGACGTGTCGTCATCAAAATCGGGTATTGTCCGAGGGTACTCGAGAGGGTACTCGAGGTTTTATATAATTTTTAATTGTGAATAAAACAAGGCAAGTTTATCACTTTGACTGTTAAGGACGAAGTAGAAACTCAGCGCCAGACTGTATTAAAGTCAAATCAAGAAGACATCCAGTTATCCATCACAGGATAGTTTTTCCAGTATTTCCGTCGGATATTTGATGGTCGAGGAAAACTATTAATTGTAATAGTAACCACAAAAAGCCTTTAGCGGGAGCTTCACATACGAAGATAAAATCTCACCTGCGAACAGTATTGCTAGGTGTGTGAAGCGTCATGCACGCTCGTCGGCAGCCGGCTCCCCTAGACGCGACACACCGACCACTCTCCGCGCACTGTACTGATTTCTCTGCAACAATACAAAAATATACATCATTAATCAGCTCTTCACTGGATATTAAGTGTTACATTCACAGAAAGACCCAAATGGGGGTACATGAGGAACGTTTCTTTGTTCATCCTAAGTCCCTATTCACGTACCTAATACAACTTCAATCAAATTAAAGCGTTTAGGGCTCTCATACACATAAACAAGATACATTGTCGCGTCGGTCGTGCATCGAAGCGCTGCATAATGTGTAAAAGCCCTAAACGCTTCGATTCTATGAAATGTTGTTACAGAAATAGGGCCCCTGGTCCCTTCTATATGATACTGGTCAAGAGCGAACGTGACTCGCACACACGGAACTAAGATTATTTGAATGGGGGGACCCTCCTTTGTAATCTAACTTTATTTGATGTGACACACATTCTGTGCGCACGCCTTTGAAGTGTCTGCCTATCTCTGCGAAGCGGGGAAATCACTGGACAGATATGACCGAGGGCAAGCCCGCAGATATACCCGCCGGACTTTAGATACTATAGGTCTATGCAAAATGCAAATGCCTGTCAGTGTATTATCGACGCGGGCGGTCCGACCTATAGTAGCAAAGTCCGACTGGCATGTCTCCGGGCTTGCCCGCGGGCATGTTCGTCTAGTGAATTCCTCGCTTTAGAGATAGAGCCCTGTGACAGACTGGTCAAGTCACTGCCATACGATAAGTTGACATACGAATAATATCGATACCACAGAACAATCGATACACAACACTAGCGGCAGTGACGTCGCAACGTCACAACGGGCGAATTTAAATATTACAAATCATCATTCGCAACGAATTACGAACTGTCGGGCTATCTTTATATTGTGCAATTATTATACTCTTTCAAAATACAGTCCACACTTATTTCAAGCCAGAATTCCCGAGCTAGTAGCAAAGGCACCCCAACACAGACAGACAGACAGACAGCAGTATCATATTAAAAGGGTTCCGTTTGCCGTCCTTTAAGTACGGAACCCCAATAAACAACAATAAAGGGTGAAATAAGGCTATACGTGCTAGATTTATCTATGTTACTAAGTAGAATATAATAATACAGCTAAGCCGTTACTGTCGTCTTCCAGTTTAGAAGATGATGCCCGACATGTGGTATCATTGCCACAGCGACGGCATCGCATCAAAAACATCTTCAGTGTTTAAGACGATGTTTATCTCTTTCCATCTGGAGAGCCATTTATTTGTTTGTAATTCTATAAGCAATAATAGACTTCCAAGATTTCCATTACATTTAATTAATAGAGCGTCGGAGACGGTATACATATCTTTTAGATCGTACAGAAACTGATTAATCCAAAAAACAAAATACAGTGGACTCTCGGTAATCCGACCTCTGTCTAATCCGGCGTCCCTCGTAGTCCGACGTTCTTATAAAGTGCATTCTTTCCAGGCATATCTTCGTATTTCGTGTTTAAGCAAGTTATAAACAGCCACCACGAATTTTACTCGATGCGTATTGATTTATCTCGAATGTGTCGGATTACAACTCTTTTCTGAAAACTTCCGGACTACAAGAGGTCTGTGGTATGGTACTCCATAATCCGACAATTTCCATGATTAGACATCGCCTTGCAAAACGTTTGTAGGCTTACCGGGGCCCATAATTTCATAATTGAAGGAGTTTCATAATTTCTACTCAAATTTTTTCAATTACAATCTAGTTTTACATCCGTACATCAATGGAATTGTAATTATTTCGCATGCAATATAGTACTACGCCGGTCCATAGAATGTTATCGTTAATGATAACGTATTGTGAGTGACGTAATAGCACTTTGTAAACAAGTAATGCACTTAAGGTTAGCAAACAAGTATTGCAAAGGATGTTTCAAGTTTTAATAACGAATTAGTTTGTTCAAACTTTATTTTTTATTTTAAGTAAAAGCAATAATTTATTTTTAATGATGCATACATATTGGCTACTTGGCAAGTGGCTTCCTTTTAAAGTCTATCAAATTTTCTAAGATTGTGATCAAAATAAAAAGTAATGAAAATGTCAGTATGTGGGCAGATAGTTATAAACATTTTTTTTAATAGAATTAATTTTTTTAACTTTTTTTAGAACTACATGAATTACAAATATAAAAAGGCAAAACTATATCTAAATACAAAGTTCATCAAATGTTTAGAGCCGTCTCCGAGATACGATAAATAATTTTTATACTACGTAGCTTCCAACGGTGAAAGAATTTTTAAATCGTTTCAGTAGTTCCAGAAATTAACTTCTGAAGCAAAATCTCACAAAATATAGATACAAGAATTTTTCATTTCAATGTAAGTATTTCTCATTTCAATATATTAGACAATAGTAGATCTCCCAAACGTTTTGAGATAGCTAGGTTTTGTTCGACTTGCATTTATAATAATAGGTAATTTTTCCATTGGCAACATCTTTTACCGCTTCACACTTTTATTTATAAATAGTAATTGTAATCGTAACAAATCGCTTTATCAGATTACAATGAGCGTGACGTAAAAATTGTTAATACCAACAAATATAATAAGTTATTGCAGATTTCTCCCATGTCAGCCGCATAAGCCGATAAGTTACATTTGGGCCTGTGTAATATTTGCTCGTCATTACTTCTTATGACATCAAACCATTGATATAAAAAACCCAAGATACACAATCAGTGTGTCAAAAACGTCCTCCAAAAATGAGCGCACAATTTTAAATTGTACGCTCATTTCAAATAGAATCGCGTCGGTCGCGACACTGTCAATTTTATTTATTTTCGTACATTGCTTCGTAAAAACAACTATAAGTCTTGCACTTAAGGTTGGATATGCAAAGACATATGTTTTTGCCATATCTTTAACTACTTAAATGAAATTAGGGACACTTTTGAGTGTCAGTTTTGTTCGGGACTGTGCATCTAGGGTTTTTTATATCAATGCATCAAACACGAAAAAATAATATGACAAATAAGCAGTGAGCGGCTCTCTTAATAGAAGAAATCATATATTAATTATTGGATTTATTAATCATATTTTAATAAATGCATTGATATCCATATAGCAGGGACTTAATGCCAGATGCATAAATATACCAGCTACCTTGCCATCGAAACCAAGATAGCAAATAAGCAGATGGCTCTCCTGATAGAAAGAAATAATCTTATAGACACTAAAGATGTAAATGTTGCGTTGTTATCCTTGTGGTAAGTTACCTTCTTGTTTCTAGTTGTTATCGTTGGTGTACATGAATAATTTTACCGGCTACCTTACCCTCCAACCCAGAACACGACAGTGCCAAACCGGGCGAGACGTTAAGGAACTCTATCATCTAGTATTCACGATAGCAGTGACATATAACTAATCGTTTGCATTTTACCCAGGCAAAATGTTAGATGACGTTTTCTTTAAAGAGAGCCCGGACTGACATCCTTCTAAAAGGTTGTTAATTTGAAGTAAATTGGAGTCTCAGTGAATGAATGCAAGTTTATGGCGACAGTAATATGTAAGGATATGACATTATTATACCCGGCCAAGAAAATGCTACCATCTGATGGCCACTATGAAGGTGACACGTTTAACCTTAGCTCAACTTTTTCCAGCAAACTGGCATTCCACAAAAGTGATTAACACAGCAAATATTATCCACTTTTTTAGGAATATTATTTTGATTTTTTTTATTTTATTATTTTTTAACAGATGATTAACAGATTTGGTATCTGTATAGTCACCGGAAAACCTCCGCGATAAACGCAAAACACCTGCGTGACATGACACGTTTTAGTCATATGTAAGAAAATCTGTTGTCACTATCGATAATATATTCACGATAAAAAGAATCACAACAGAAATACTTTTATGTATCCTCAATTATAGTCAAGTAATAATTTGAGAGATATTTATCGTATGGTTGTTAACGGTGGTGCATACGCGAGACGTAAAGTTACATACACACTCGATTAGCTAAGACCCGAATCTGACCTTAAGTTGTACAAAAACATATTTGAAATATATTTATCACTAGCTGTGCCCGCGACTTCGTTCGCGTGGAAAAAATTCTAAAATAAAAACCGGCATAGTTCCCGTTCCCGTGGGATTTCCGGGATAAGAACTATCCTATGTCCTTTCTTGGGTCTCAAACTATATTTGTACCAAATTTTATCCAAAGTTTGGCCGTGAAAGCGTAACAGACAGACAGACAGACAGACAGACAGACAGACAGAGTTACTTTCGCATTTATAATATTAGTATGGATAGTATGGACTAGCTGTTGCCCGCGCTCGCGCTAGCAGCGCGAGCGTAGCGTAGCGCTCGTCGTAGCAAGATGTTATATAGCCTTAACCTTCCTCGATAAACAGGCTATCCAACTCAAAAAGAATTATTCAAATCGGTTCTGCAGTTTTCGAGATTACCGCGTACAACCAAACAAACTCTTCAATTTTATAATATTAGTATAGATTACAATAAAATATTTTTATGGAAATTTCGTATAGACAAATATAAACTTATAACGGGTTATAGGGTATAAGGTTTACCTATTTGGCCATAGCATTCGCAGCCTTACGCATTGATGCTGGAACATAATCAGGTAGATTACCTTATCAGCGCACGCCAACTATCCTTTAGAGTTTAGACATTTCAAAAGAGTCGAAGTCGAAAGAAAAGCAAAATCAAACCAATCTTCACTGGATAAATAATATTTAAAAATTTAAAACGTGTTCTCAAATAAAATACAAAAAAACCCATACAAAAAATATGCACGATATTTCTTTACCCACATGATTGAAATTCCTATGCAGAATTACACACACACTCAAAAACTCTTGTCCTTGAATCGCTGCAACGTCATTGGACATTGTTTTCCGCACACACATGCAACTGTCGTAAAACACTAGTTTAGGCACGCGATCCGTGTATTGGTGATTTATTGCTTCCGGATAAGTGCAATATACATTAACCTCGCGGCTACATATATCGGCTTATGGCGAAGATTCGCGTTATCACGAAGTGTGTCACGAGCTAAGTAGCGACACCTGCTTGTGTCATACTATCAGTGGTCATCAAACTGTGACCCGCAGGTCTTATTAGTGCGGCCCGCGAAAAAGCAAACAAGAATATTTAACATTCCTTAAATTATTTTCTTCTTAAATTTTTATTTAATTAAGATTCGTGCCTTAAGAAGACATAAAAATAATTTTATGTTTCTGTGTCTTCTTATTTTATTCGCCTAAAGGCAACAGAGTTACGATACTCCTTCATAACCACGTAGCGTCATATCGTGGTATGTTATATTCGTTCTGTGTCGATACACTATGTCAATATCAAAATATTATGTATACATGAAGTTACTAAAAAATATGTACTTGGATAAATTACAGTTTGCTATTATTTATAGACCGTGGTCCCAGGAACAAACTTTCTTTTGATAAATAACAAGCTGAATTTCTGTAAACAGTTTCGTTTTGACGAGATGCAAACCTTTTTTTTTATCTTCGAAAAATCTCGAATCAGGTCACTAATAAAGTTAGGGAGCTTCGAACATTTTAATTCAGTGAAGGAAAAATATTTTATTAATAACAATAATTATTTTTTTGTTTTATCGCTTATAATTTTTATGAAAAACACGAAAACCCTTTTATCCTACATATTCGATGATTTTTTTGACGAGTCCTTCACTTTTTAGAGATTCGAAATTATGAGATTCTTAAATTAATATTAATCAATTTAAAAACAATCAAATTTTCTCACAACAGCTTGTTAATAATTATTATAAATCAAGGGGTTACTTTGTTCTACACGCAAAGTAAAAACTTTCCTTAGCCCGACACCCTAAATTTTTTTTATCTATATTAGTTACTCGATTCGAGATTTTTCGAAGATAGAAAAGATGGGCGTCTCGTCAAAACAAAGCTGTTTACAAAAGTTCAGCTTGTTATTAATAAAAAAAAGTTTGTTCCTGGGATCACGGTCTACTACTATGTAATGTCGTAATTGTATTATTGTTTCTTTGTCGTGGGCCGCACTACTAACACCTGCGGGCCGCAGTTTGACGACCATTGCAGTGCCGTGCTGAACCCCTTCGCGATAGCCCCATCACATCGCGGCAACGCGAACCTTCGCCGTAACCCGACATATCTAACCACACCATTACGCAGTTCAGAATTTTAGGTGTTCGGTGTAACGAGATTTAGACGAATCAGCGCAGACTGTCCGCGTAGCTAACGAGATTTGTGACAGTTTTGCCGCGTGGAAATTGATTATTTTATGAACTGCTTTATGTTACGTTTGTATTTAAAGCTTAGATATGGTTATCATAAGATTAATTTGCAACTTGTATTGGGCAACAATTGTTGAATTTAAAATTTAAATAATTTTCGGGCTAATTCGGCTCTGCTAATTTAGTCGACTATAAGTGCACATCGCCCAACAGAGAAAATCGCGCCCAAAAATTTGCACCTTTATTTTTGACGCTACCAAAAATCTTTAAGACATGGAAAAAAATGGTTGATCTACCTAAATTTTTGTAACGACAAAAATAAAGGTGCAAATTTTCGGCGCGATTTTTTCTGTTTCAGCCAATGTGCACTTACGGTGGACTAAATAAGCAGTGCAGAATTATCATACCTATTTATTTTATGTATCTTGATTTCTCTTTCATCTCGGGTTGGTCCGGCTCCGCTTGTACTTTTGTACCCCCCGAAGATTGTACCCTCTACCAATCTGCCAGACAATTCGTAATTCGAACGATTGGTTACACATGTTACTGCCATCGTGTCTAGGTATTAGGTAGAGTTTTGCAACGTCTCGCCCGGGTATTTAGTACCACCGCCTTACCTATTCCTGCCGCAATAGCGTTAATGCTTGTCGATTTCGTATTCAGGTTTGAAGGGAAATATACTTATGTGCCATTAGCATCCTGCCACATGGACGCACCATTAACAACTTTGGTGTCTATAGGCGATCTTCTCATATCTCTTATCATCAGGAGAACCAACTGCTCGTTTACTATCTAATGATATATAAAAATCTTAATGTGTAGGATTTTTTTATATCATAAGATAGCAAACAAGCTGATGGGTCTCCTGATGGAAGGAGTCGACCATCACCTATAGACACCAAAAATGTTAATGGTGCGTTGCTATCTGGTGGCGAGGTCTAATGCCACATGTATAAGTTTTCTGGCTACCTTACCCTCCAAACCGGAACACGACAGTGACTAGCACTGACGCTATTGCGGCAGGAATAGGTAAGGCGGTGGTACCAGACCCGGTCGAGCTGATGCAGAACTCTACCACCTAGTAGTCACGATGGTAGTGACACACATAGCCACTCGTCGCCTTTTACGACCTGCCTGGCAGAACGGCAGTTAGCCTATTCTTCAAAGGAGCCCGGGACCAACACGAGGGTTCACAGGATAGCAAACAAGCAGATGCTATCCTGATTGAAAGAGACAACCATCTACTATAGACATCAAAAAAGATAATGCCACATGCATAAGTTCACCAGAAATAGTAACCCTCGAAACCGAAACTCATGCAGTGACGAGCACTGACGTTATTGCGACAGGAATAAGTAAGGCAGTGGTACTGAACCAGGTCTACTTTGGTCCACAAATGGTCCGTTTTTTCAGAGGCCCGAACCGAAACAAAATATGTATAGCTCAACCAACTCACCCTGAAGTACCTCATATATATCCTAAGCACGAATTAAACTGGATACGCCTTTCAAGGCAATATCTTGCTGAACCCTGTGACTATAGGCCAATTTCAGTCACGTCCATACTCTGCATGACTATGGAGCGTGTACTGAAAAACTCCAGAGCCTCACTCATCGCCCGCAGAGTGGCTAGTTTATCGGTCTTTTATCGGATACGTTTTGGAGAGAGCGCTGCGGAATTGCACGACTTAATTCCGCCATCCCCGTTTTTCTATCTATCGTTGGGGGCGCACATATACTAGGCATCGCCATATGGTGGATACACCCGAATACCCGCTATATACCCGAACAAGGCGGTTTGACTCGACATTCTTGATCCGAACCGCAAGGGACTGGACGCAACCTACGTCTGTAAAGCTAGAATGGTCAAATGGGCAGAATCACTAAAATTTTTGCTAAAAATTTAGTGCTTTTTAAGCGCTAATTTAGTGCTGCAAAATCAAATTTTACGCCCAAATAGGATGATCAAAAATTAGAAGACTGCTAGCTTATATGTAAGCTAGCATTGTACTCCCGGTTATGACGCTTCTGGTGTTGAGCAGAATTTCGCGTTAGCATTGATAATTTAGCGCTCATTGAGTGCTGACAATATATATAAAAGATTTGCGAAAAAAAATTTTTTTTCCGATTTCAGGAAATATTTTAGAATACTGCTAGCTTACAATTAAGCTAGCATTGTACTCCCGGCTATGACGCTTCTGGTGTTGAGCAGAATTTCGCGTTAGCATTAATAATTTAGCGCTCATTAAGTGCTGACAATATATATGAAAGAATTACAAAAAAAAATTTTTTTTCCGATTTTAGGAAATATTTTAGAATACTGCTAGCTTATAATTAAGCTAGCATTTACTGCCAGTTATAACGCTCATAGAGCTAAGTAGGACTGAATGCCAGGAGTAATATTTTAGTGCTCATTGAGTGCTTCTCATATATGTAAGAGAAATAAAAAGAAAATTGCAGAATCACTAAAATTTTTGCTAAAAATTTAGTGCTTTTTAAGCGCTAATTTAGTGCTGCAAAATCAAATTTTACGCCCAAATAGGATGATCAAAAATTAGAAGACTGCTAGCTTATATGTAAGCTAGCATTGTACTCCCGGTTATGACGCTTCTGGTGTTGAGCAGAATTTCGCGTTAGCATTGATAATTTAGCGCTCATTGAGTGCTGACAATATATATAAAAGATTTGCGAAAAAAAATTTTTTTTCCGATTTCAGGAAATATTTTAGAATACTGCTAGCTTACAATTAAGCTAGCAATGTACTCCCGGCTATGACGCTTCTGGTGTTGAGCAGAATTTCGCGTTAGCATTAATAATTTAGCGCTCATTAAGTGCTGACAATATATATGAAAGAATTACAAAAAAAATTTTTTTTTCCGATTTTAGGAAATATTTTAGAATACTGCTAGCTTATAATTAAGCTAGCATTTACTGCCAGTTATAACGCTCATAGAGCTAAGTAGGACTGAATGCCAGGAGTAATATTTTAGTGCTCATTGAGTGCTTCTCATATATGTAAGAGAAATAAAAAGAAAATTGCAGAATCACTAAAATTTTTGCTAAAAATTTAGTGCTTTTTAAGCGCTAATTTAGTGCTGCAAAATCAAATTTTACGCCCAAATAGGATGATCAAAAATTAGAAGACTGCTAGCTTATATGTAAGCTAGCATTGTACTCCCGGTTATGACGCTTCTGGTGTTGAGCAGAATTTCGCGTTAGCATTGATAATTTAGCGCTCATTGAGTGCTGACAATATATATAAAAGATTTGCGAAAAAAAAATTTTTTTCCGATTTCAGGAAATATTTTAGAATACTGCTAGCTTACAATTAAGCTAGCATTGTACTCCCGGCTATGACGCTTCTGGTGTTGAGCAGAATTTCGCGTTAGCATTAATAATTTAGCGCTCATTAAGTGCTGACAATATATATGAAAGAATTACAAAAAAAATTTTTTTTTCCGATTTTAGGAAATATTTTAGAATACTGCTAGCTTATAATTAAGCTAGCATTTACTGCCAGTTATAACGCTCATAGAGCTAAGTAGGACTGAATGCCAGGAGTAATATTTTAGTGCTCATTGAGTGCTTCTCATATATGTAAGAGAAATAAAAAGAAAATTGCAGAATCACTAAAATTTTTGCTAAAAATTTAGTGCTTTTTAAGCGCTAATTTAGTGCTGCAAAATCAAATTTTACGCCCAAATAGGATGATCAAAAATTAGAAGACTGCTAGCTTATATGTAAGCTAGCATTGTACTCCCGGTTATGACGCTTCTGGTGTTGAGCAGAATTTCGCGTTAGCATTGATAATTTAGCGCTCATTGAGTGCTGACAATATATATAAAAGATTTGCGAAAAAAAATTTTTTTTCCGATTTCAGGAAATATTTTAGAATACTGCTAGCTTACAATTAAGCTAGCATTGTACTCCCGGCTATGACGCTTCTGGTGTTGAGCAGAATTTCGCGTTAGCATTAATAATTTAGCGCTCATTAAGTGCTGACATTATATATGAAAGAATTACAAAAAAAAATTTTTTTTCCGATTTTAGGAAATATTTTAGAATACTGCTAGCTTATAATTAAGCTAGCATTTACTGCCAGTTATAACGCTCATAGAGCTAAGTAGGACTGAATGCCAGGAGTAATATTTTAGTGCTCATTGAGTGCTTCTCATATATGTAAGAGAAATAAAAAGTAGGGTAGGGTAGTCAGGGAAGCTTCCTATGACCTTAAAACGTCGAGATCTGATGAAAACTCGATTTTTTCAAAACGGGATGAAAACAATAACTTCCCGATTTTTGAAAATCTGAGATTTTTAGCGGGAAGTTAAAACAATTTTTTTTCTATATTTCTCTTCCATATTTTAGAAGCACTCAATGAGCACTTAATTATTACTGCTAACACTTGGTTTCACTTAGCACTCTGAGCGTTATCACCAGTAGACTAATGCTAGCTTAATTATAAGCTAGCAGTTTTCTATGATCAAAAAAAAAGTTACTGCTGGGAGTTACTAAAATATTACTGCTAATATCTATTTTTGCTTAGCACTATTAGTGTAACAGCTAGCAGTAGACTGTTAGAATAATTATATGCTAGCAGTTTTTTCTAATCGATTCCAAAATCAAAAAAAAAATTTTCTTCTATATTTCTCTTCCATATATTAGAAGCACTCAATGAGCACTTAATTATTATTGCTAACACTTGGTTCCACTTAGCACTATGAGCGTTATAACCAGCAGACCAATGCTAGCTTCATTGTAAGCTAGCAGTTTTCTATAATCAAAAAAAAATTTTTTTGATCGTCTTGATTTTCATTCTCGTGTAGTTATTTAGTAACAGAGTAAGTGTAATTAAAATTTAAAAGTATTAGTCATTACCTTCAGATGGAAATAAAATTTTTAAACCAGCTTAAATTTTAGGCCGCTAGACCAAGGAGTCCCCTTAATTTTAGACTGGCAGATTTTTAATATCGATTCCAAATTAAAAAAATTTTTTTTTTTCTATATTTCTCTTCCATATATTAGAAGCACTCAATGAGCACTTAATATTTACTGCTAACACTTGGTTCCACTTAGCACTCTGAGCGTTATCACCAGTAGACCAATGCTAGCTTAATTATAAGCTAGCCGTTTTCTATAATTAAAAAAAAAGTTACTACTGAAAGTTACTAAAATATTACTGCTAATATCTATTTCTGCTTAGCACTATTAGTATAACAGCTAGCAGTAGACTGTTAGAATAATTATATGCTAGCAGTTTTCTCTAATCGATTCCAAAATCGAAAAAAAATTTTCTTTTCATTTTTCTTGCATATATTTGAAGCACTCAATGAGCACTTAATTATTACTGCTTACACTTGCTTTCATTTAGCACTATGAGCGTTATAACCAGAAAACCAATGCTAGCTTAATTATAAGCTAGCAGTTTTCTATAATTAAAAAAAAAGTTACTGGTGGGAGTTACTAAAATATTACTGCTAATATCTATTTTTGCTTAGCACTATTAGTGTAACAGCTAGCAGTAGACTGGTAGAATAATTATATGCTAGCAGTTTTCTATAATCGATTTCAAAATCGAAAAAAAATTTTCTTTTTATTTCTCTTACATATATGAGAAGCACTCAATGAGCACTAAAATATTACTCCTGGCATTCAGTCCTACTTAGCTCTATGAGCGTTATAACTGGCAGTAAATGCTAGCTTAATTATAAGCTAGCAGTATTCTAAAATATTTCCTAAAATCGGAAAAAAAAATTTTTTTTGTAATTCTTTCATATATATTGTCAGCACTTAATGAGCGCTAAATTATTAATGCTAACGCGAAATTCTGCTCAACACCAGAAGCGTCATAGCCGGGAGTACAATGCTAGCTTAATTGTAAGCTAGCAGTATTCTAAAATATTTCCTGAAATCGGGAAAATTTTTTTTTTTTGCAAATCTTTTATATATATTGTCAGCACTCAATGAGCGCTAAATTATCAATGCTAACGCGAAATTCTGCTCAACACCAGAAGCGTCATAACCGGGAGTACAATGCTAGCTTACATATAAGCTAGCAGTCTTCTAATTTTTGATCATCCTATTTGGGCGTAAAATTTGATTTTGCAGCACTAAATTAGCGCTTAAAAAGCACTAAATTTTTAGCAAAAATTTTAGTGATTCTGCCCATTTGACCATTCTAGCTTTACAGACGTACGCAACCTGGGGATCTTCAAGAGAAGAGTGAACAGGGACCTTCCATCTTAGGCCGCATCTTAGCTAACCATCAGGCGAGATCGTGGTCAAGCGCTTCCCTATCGACAGTAAAAAAAATCTTAATGATGTATAGCCGCGTTTCCGATCCGGTAGCAGTTTAAAAAAATACTATTTTGGTGTGTCAAAATAACTTGTAAAAAGTTCTGATTTCTGATATCTGTCAATGTCGCTTGCATTTACACAGAGAAGTACAAAGTTATACTTACCGATAAAATAGAATCACTCCAAAGGTATTCATTAAGCCTTAGCTTTTTTATTCGACACGATAAAATACCACAATATGGCATATTTCTATTTTTACGATATATCTATAAGCGTTTGACATTTACATACATTTGCTCATTGAGAGGCTACGCATTTTACGCCCAACACCGTGTCTACTCTCTATTAATATGTGTGGTCTGTGACCCTAAACTATTCGGTGTCTTCACTGATTGCACGTTTTAATTATTTGGGTTTAAAAAACCGTCCAAGAGGACAGTGACCATCACAATTTCCTCAAGGTTTCAGTCGGCACCATAGAGTAATAACGCTTAGAGCGATAATTGCATTCAACGTTTCGTTCATATTTTAAGCCAAAACCGTATCGATGTGTGCATAACCTTCGTCACCCTTAGTGTAATTACTTGCGTTGACACGCACACAAAGACACATTATTGCGTGAATAATGTTGCAAGCAAATAAATATTTTCCCAAAACGGTATTTAAATTAGGTCTACCTTACAAATAGTCTTTCATATTATAACATTAATAGTCATTTAGTATAAACTTGAAACTTATACTTTTATTCGGTTACGTATAATATTTTAAATGTCAAGAAATATTCTAGATGTTCTCAAGATGATATTCCAAAGCTATTTAACCTTATATTTTTTTTTTAGTTTTTGTGCTTTCATTTGTAATTTAAAATATTTTCACTTCATTAAAATAAAGATTGTCTTTCTTTCCAATAGTATTATTAGACATATAAAAAACTTAAAACTTACATTTTTTATCCCGGTGAGGTAAAATGAGTAGAATTACAGGGAAATGTTAAAGAGTCAAGATATTTTTTTTGTATATATCAGTAATCAAACAGCGGTAACCAACCAGCACCAACCGTAAATAAAAATATGGCCAATACAAGTTTACATTATTGAAGTTATAAAAACATTTATTGAAGTAATTCTTTGAAAATTTAAAAAAAAAATATTGAAATATATCTTCTAAAATATAATTATACAATAATAATAATATAATATTCACGGGACAAATTACACTTACTGATCAAACTCCAAAGTAAGCAAATTATTTGCTTGTGTAATGGGTGTTAATCAACGATACTAATACATAGAAATACATATATAAATACGGTTACATACATAATAAACACCCAAACCCAGATATACAAACATTTATGCTCATCACGCAAATGCTTGTCCCCGTCGAGGATCGAACCCGAGCCCCGTCGATTGCGTAGTCAGGGCCGCTAAGCACTCGACCAACGGGGCGGTCAAATGTTATTACAAATTTGTACATTGCTTGGCGAATGCTTGTGTGTCTTTATGTGTACGTCTGTGTGCGTGTATGTGTGTATATGTATATATTTAGTGAAAGCTAAACTAGCTTGAACGTCAGCAGATGGGTGGGCAAGCGGAACAATATTTACAAGCACTTTGAGGTAAAAAGTAATAGCATAGGTATGCTTATTAATCAAATTATTTATTTAAATCAGTTTAAAAAGTTAAAATGTTTTAAGCTAAACATAATATTTCTGACTACTATATTGAGTCAAGCTACTATTGGCTCTGTGCACTACTTGAGCACCACCTATCGTGCGCAACTGTTTTGATTCAGATCTTAGAATATAGAAAAACGTAATCCCTGTGCGTAATCTCCTCTAACGTTTTTAGCTGAATCGGAAACAATGCAGCTCTTTATGGCGACTCTTTGGCTTCTACGTGCTATACTATATGCATTGGAGTATACGGCACAAATTAATTAAGTCGTGTATAAGCAATAACGTCATTCGCAATATAAATTTCAAGCTATGTAGAATTAAAACTTAATTATCAGCATAAACATATTAGGAGGCCAACATTTGGCGCAGACCGATTTTAGGGCACGTTATTCTACATTATTTCGTCGATAAAACTCGAAAATATCGCCAATAAAACTACTTGACACTAAGGAAAACATGAAATAATGCTGTACCATGGCATATTATTTCATAAGAAAAATTTAAAAAAATGTCTTTTTAGCAGTAACAGTATTTTTCTGGTATCACTGTGGCATCTAGAATGCTAGTTGGAACATTTTTTTTGCCTTCTAAAAGTCCTCATTATACACGAACATAAGCTTTGTAATATTGGTTTGACAAACGGTTTTGTAATATTTGTGCCAGTATAATGGTAAGTCCCAACACTTAAAAAATATTTTTTATGCAAAAGCGAAGTCCAAGCTATGTAATATCGCACATAAAATAGTAATACACACGTTATTAATTATAATGAAAATAGGTAAAAACAAATACGTGGTAGAATATTTTCCTCTTTGGCTGGCAACATTTTGAATATCGTTCAACTTAGATATTTACGATTTATTTGTTTGGAATTTATACAAAAATATCCGATGCCAAGTAGTTTTTATGTGTGAAATGTGATCTTCAAGCCCTAAATACGCTATTGTGAAGCACGGTGACATACTTTCACCACACAGTAACTCACATTTTTTGAAATTGCGAGAGCTGTACTCTGTGTGGCACGTGTCACATGTCTGAGCGGCCGGCGAGCGTAAGAGGCCTTTTCAGGCTTCTTTGAAATGGCTTAATATAGCGCGGGTCGACTAGGTTTCTATGCGTTATTATTCTATGGTCGGCACATAGAATATAAAATATGAAAAGAAAACATGTAAAAGCGCTGGCCAAAATAAAGCTACACGTGTGCCTAATATATTGCCGTCAAATCAGCAAGCAAGTCGTCTCGGACGCCACGCGGTCTCCGCAATGCGCCACACATTACAAATTCCACCGCTTACCAACATTTAATGCAACTTAAATGTACAATTTACATTTTTACAAGTAACATTTTATAATATAGCTTGTAAAAAATACTCTCTAGATCCTTTTACAATGAGTGTACCTGAGGCAAGACAAGCCTGATGACTCTCGATTGTTTTGACATCTATATATACATACTACCTGTTGGCCGCGACTTCGTTCGCGCGGACTGTTTACTCCGCACAGCTCCTCCTCCGTAGGTGATAGCGTGATAATATGTAGCCTATATGTTGACCCGACCTGTTAGTAATATTCATGCAAAATTTGAAGTAAATCCATGCAGTACTTTTTGAGTTTACCCCGGACATACATGACTTTCCTACGATTTTATATGTAATAATAAATAGATATAGAATATAGATATAGAAGATAATAAAAACGTAGGAAAGTTAAAACTGTACTTTGTATTTTTTTTAAAAAGAATACTTGGGGCGTGATCTACAATCGATATGGAAGCCAAAAATATAGTTTTTAGAATTTTTGTCTGTTTGTCTGTATGTATGTCCGGGGTAAACTCAAAAAGTACTGCATGGATTTACTTCAAATTTTGCATGAATATTACTAACAGGTCGGGTCAACATATAGGCTACATATTATCACGCTATCACCTACGGGGGAAGAGCAGTGCCGAGTAAACGAAGTCCGCGCGGACGAAGTCGTTGGCAACAGCTAGTCTATAACTATCTGTTGCCCACGACTTCGTCCGCTCGGACTTCGTTTACTCCGTTCGTTCGTTTACTTCGGTGACTTCGTTTACTTAACATCGACACTGGACCCACTAGACCACAGAGGCAATTATACTATTTCCTAAGTTGGAACATACCTAATCTATACCAAAAAGAATTTATCTCGATATGCCTTGTAATTCCCTTGAAATTTGCGGACAAACATACAAACTTACAAACATATAACCATACATATACTTACGAAATTTAGTGCATGTGCATAGACGCCTAAATAGATCATCGTGCTCAAACATTTTCCACTTCCAACAATACTATATACATACATACACGTCAAACTTATAACCCAGTCTTTTCGTCGGTTGAAAATAAAAGATCTGATTCATTGGCTGGCATATCAACCTCCAGCATAAACCATTGGATCAAGAAAGCTGAAACTTTTCATAGGAGTTGTTCTTACTATTTAGACGAGAAATAAGAAATTATTTTTCCAAATTCATCCCCTGAGACGATGAAATTGGTTTGGGGGTTACATATTTATGAAATTTTTGACATTAGCATGTTAATTTACCCTTCAGCTAATACCCAATAAGCAGAATATGAACACTTTCACAATAAAGCCGAATCTGTCGACACCTTCAAGCTAAAATCTATCTAGCCGATTAAGCTACAGAACGTTCCAAACAATTATACATACATTCGAAAAACTTAACAATCTTTCTGACAAACTCGGATAAAAAATCAAACTATTCACAAGCCATATCTTATTCACGGTTGATAAGCCATCACACAAACATGATCATGATAGCGCACACTACCACAATTCATATCACAAACAAGTCCATTTCCTGCCACAGGAAATATTTATGAATACCAAGTCGTACAAAAGAACAACATTGTGCGGCATAAAAATTACATAACAATGTAAACAGATAGTATTACGCGATCCAGTTTTGAAACTGCTAGTGGCATTCTTAAACAATCAGCTGATATTTGATGCAAACATGCAGCTCATATTACAAGCACACTATTATTTGTTCATTAGATGACCTTTACTACAAAACGGACAGAAGTCAATCTCCATATAAAAGGTGCTCGAGCAACACAAACACTTCTCACGTAAGAAGTGTCTCTTGTCTCATCCGATATCTCGGAATGGTTGGGAATAGGGCAAGCGCGACTGCTACCCGTTTAGACACGCGTCAAACTTTTTTGTGCTGAAAATTTGTAACAGGTATAACAATAACATTCAAATATTTTAGTTTTTTTTAGAAGTGTCTTTTTAGAAGTGTCTTGTGGCATGGATGGAAGCTTTTAGAGAAGTGTCTTTTGGAATGGATGGAAGCTTTTAGAGAAGTGTCTTGTGGCATTGATGGAAGCCTTGAGAGAAGTGTCTTATGGCGTGGATTTTTTTATCATAAGATAGCAAACAAACAGATGAATCTCCTGATTGAAAGAGACAACCATCTCCTACAGACACCAAAAAAGGTAATTGCCACATGCATAAGTTCACCAGCTAACTTTCCCCTTCAAACCGGAACACGACAGTGACAAGCACTGACGCTATTACGGCAGTAATAGGTAAGACGGTGGTACCAGACCCGGGCGAGACAATGCACAACTCTACCTAATAGTCACGATGGTAGTGACTCGCATAGCTAAACGATCGCCTTTTACGACCTGCCTGGCAGAACGGCAATTGGCCTATTTTTCAAATGAGCCCGGAACCAACAAGGGGTAATTACGGTTACTATTGGTTTACATTTCTATTTTGTCTGTTTCATTCTCAACAATAAATCAAACACCTAGATACGAGTGCTACTACCAGTTTTTTGTGCATAAACCCGCCAAGCGTAGATATGAAAAGTGAAGTACATACATGAGATTGACTTCTGTACCTATTAGTTTTGTGTATTTACATACATTGTTATCTTCACGCCAAAGGCAGAGACAATTGAATCTATCGGATCTACCATGAGGAATGTTCCGAGGAACTGTTTGAATTGTCTCCTGCAGGCGAATTTCACGATCGGACATCACGACAAAATTCAAAGTTCCATCCTTACAATCTCAATGTCTGGAAATCCAGACCCGTGCTATTCTCGAGACACTTTTTGCCACGCACTACTGCTTCGTGGAATTAATTATCGGCGAAGGATTTTTACGGAACAGATAAAACTTAGGAACCTTAAAGAAAATAGCTTACTCATTCTAAAGACATTCATTACAAATTCACTACAAAAATGGCAACGCAACTACAAAACTCCTGGTAGTGTAGTTCTCTAAGGGTGGCAGTAATTACTTACCATCTGGTGAGCCTCCTGCCCCTTCGTCCCATCTTCTATACAAAAATAAAGTGCCATACATCAAGATTCAGACAGACTTGTTTACATTCATAACTCTTCATGCAAACTTCAGACATGCACACCCGACCAATTTGATCATGGTATGTTGTCTAGGTCTCCCCGGTACCAACGTTCATCCACATTCGCATCTGTTTTGTTACATCTGTTTTGTTAATCGTTAATCTGCCATTCATGTCCGAATCAGCAGAACATGCCCTCTCATTTTCACACCGATACCGTCTTTCAATCCCAACCTCTCATTTCACTTTTATTGTATTACATACGCGATCGCCGGCAATCACACCACAGATTTTTAAACATTAAATAATCAAATGTATAATAAAGATTTTTCGTAACGCTCTCATTTCAACCGCGTTAATTTTGCTTTTATGCCCTTTCTTGCATACCTAGTTTTCCCTTCCATACAACTCACATGACTTTTAAGACTACAATTTGAGAGGAATAACTATAGCTCTGGGCAATAACGATTAGGGTAAAACATACACCATCGGCCGTGATCTCAGAGCGAGAGGAGCGGTCGCACTAAGTGTTAAGTGACAAGGGGCGCTAAATTAAAAAGTCAGTAAAATAATTTACTTCAAATATTTTTCAAACGCTGTTAAACTGCAGCAACCGAATTCCCACATCCTCTAACTCTGGAAACCTTCATCAGATCTTCACCAATATTAAATGGGACCACGCTGGGAGTATACTATCCCAAAACAAATTCAAAACCTGTTCATAAATGTCCGAATTCTGAGGTAACAAACATTTTCAAAAACATACATAACATACATATAAAAATTGAAAACGGATGATAGCGCCTTAAGAACAGTTCCTAACTTGTGGCGGTCATGCTCAGCGAAGTATAGGTACTTGTTTGTGATTGACGAAACCGTGGACCAAAAACGCTGAACGGCCAAGGGCCGACGCTGAAGACAGTCGTCTCTTAGGCTCTTTATACGATGAAAATTCTTAAACGCTTCTTAACACGCCTGGTTTAAATTTAAATTAATTTTGATCAAAAGAATACCAGAAAGTTCGTAAAAGATCACGATTTGACCATTTGACAAACGACTGACCAAACGAGCCCCTGCCCACTACCATCGTGACTAATGCTTCTCCTATTTATTTCATAGCAGATGGTTATCCTGATGAAGATATGAAATGTTAATGGTGCCTTGCTGTCCGCGTGGCGAAGTGGAATAGCTTACCAGTTACTTTATCTTCCAAACCAGAATCAGTCTGGTTTAGGTTTAAAGGGTGGAAACCAGTAATTCTGTGGTACCAGACCTAATTGAATCGTTGCAGAACATTGCCACCAAGTAAATTCTCTATACTCCTCTATAGCTAGGATCCGAGTTCTAGCAGCACACTTTCGATTAAATGGTAGCTTTGCAATAAAATAATATCGCGTCAGGTATCAGATGGTCGATCAAGCCATTCGACGGAAGTATTGTCCCATTCGACATTCGACACGGCCGGATGCAACGCGACCAACAATGCGAGCAATCCCGACAGAAACTAGAACAAGCTATTGTTTGATATGTGTCCTCTTGTACAATGGATTTATATCATAATTGCAATATCATGAATTAATATTTCATGCCTCGTTGGCCAAATGATTAACTTGTTTTGTTATATATGACGAGGTACTCCGCATCCGAATCCTAAAAAAATGAATTCCTATCTCGAAAATCTTATAGACAACACTTTATTCCTTGACTTTGTCACCCCTTGAAGAATAGGCCGACTGCCTGACAGGCAATTCGTAAAAGGCGAAAGAGTAGACATACGCGTCACTATACGATTTCCATAAAGTCTCACCCGGGTATATAGTACCAACACCTTACCTATTCCTGCTGCAAAACAGAAGAGCAATCTGCTTGTTTACTATCTAAAAATATATTTTTTAAAAAATTTACCATTCAACACTCCAGCAGGAGTCTTCCATTAGCGTAACGCGGTGTGATTGGATTACCAATAATTTGGCTTGCCGATTAAACAGAGAAATAGTAGTGAACTAAAGTGACTCGTTGGCTTCACGTTTTTTCATATTGTCATAGAATAAACAGAATTCAGTGTCTCTAAATTTTTCGTAACAAAACTTTAACCGAATCGAAGCGTTTAGAACTCCTACACAATAAACACGATACAACATCGCGATAGGCTATGACGCGTAATGTGTAAGAGCGCTAAATACTTCGATTCGATTAAAGTTTTGTTACGTGAATAGGGCCCCAGATGACTCACCAAAGGCGTTAATGGTGCGTTGCTATACGTGTGTCTGGGACTGGATGCCATTTGCGTAATCACATCCTCCAAACCGGTAAAAGACAGCGACATGCACGCTGACGACTTATCTATTCCTGACGCTATTGCGGCAGGAATAGACAAGACGGAACTTGGAACCAACTTTACCATCTGGTTCGTAGTATGTTGTGTCACGTTTTGCCTTCTCTCGTCTTGTACGATATGCCCAGCAATGCTGGGCATATCGTATAAGACGAGAGAAGGAATCTCTTTTTGAAGAATAGATTAATGCTGGGCCAGCATTAATCTATTCTTCAAAAAGAGATTAACACGGTAAAAATAGACATACACCTTCGCCTAACGACACAAAAAATGTTAAATGTGTTTTAGTTTTTTTAATTGTGAACATTCTAGATAAAGTAAAGAGTGAGAATAATGGAATAATCTAGAAATAAAAGAAACAGACAACTGCTTTTATCGATAAACAGAGGTACCTGTGACACAAACAGCGATGTCATAATGGAGCTCCTCGATCGAATCGATCTAAAGTGAACGGATAACGACGATATAGTTATATCGTATCGATAGAGCGATTTAGTCAGCGTACGGAAAATGTTTTGGTTTAGTCAGTTCAAGTGCGAATATAGTGACGGTACTATTAGTGTTAGTCGGTACGTATACAGGGTTACTTTTAAAGGTCCGGCCAACTTTTCAGAGACTGTTCGGAATCGATATGTTCGATTTATGTGACAAAAAATAATTTTAAAAATTCAAAATCCTTTTTTATCCGACACAAAAAACCAAACGCATGGATAAAATTTCAATTACGCAAAACTCGAACCAAAATATTTTAGTGCCTTCAACCAAATTAAAGGTGATCGCGAACTATGTACTTATAGCAACAGATTACATACTAGTCACTATCGTAATTATAGGTAAATGTAAAATGACACGCTACCACTATTACAGAAATCATTCACAAGACTCGGTGCATCGAATTCATGAATTAGTGGGATATTTTTAAACAAATATTTTTTATAATATCATGTAATAATTTTACAATAATAGTTAAAACGCACTTTTAATTCAATATTTAGTTCCCAATTTAAAATTTTGGCTGCACCTATAAAAGTAAACCTGTATACGTATTATATTGGTATACGTGTTATATTGTGGTGTATTTGTGTAGTAAATAAACACAGTGGTATTTCTTTACACAATAACGAACTATAAACTCGTAACAATATAATTAGAGATAGCTCTCCTGATGGAAAGAAAAACCATCGCCCATAGACATTAAAGATGTTAATGGTGCTTCGCTATCCGTGTAGCGGGATGCAATGTCACATGCAAAGTTTACCGGCTATCTTACCCTACAAATCGGAACATAAAAGACAAGCATTAACGCTAGAAATAGTTAAGAGCGGTGGTACCAAATACCCGGGCTAAACGTTACAGAACTCTACCAGTACGTAAGACCGTAAACCCATGCCTAAGTTTACCGGCTACTTCCCCCTCAAAATCAAAACGACAGTAACAATAACCGCTGTTATTGGGAGAGGGGTTAATATTGGGAAAGGAGTGACCTGTCACTAAATTTATGCATGTTGCATAACCATCCCACGTCACGGGTAGCAACGCACAAATAACATCATTGGTGTCTACACAAGATGGCTGTCTCTTCTAATCAGGAGAGCCAACTGCTTGTTCGTTATCTATACTAATATTATAAAATTGTAGTTTGTTTGTTTGGTTGTACGCGGTAATCTCGAAAACTGCTGAACCGATTTGAATAATTCTTTTTGAGTTGGATAACCTGTGTATCGAGGAAGGTTATAGGCTATATAACATCTTGCTACGATCATTAGGAGCGGAGCAAACAAGTCCGCGAGGACGAAGTCGCGGACCACAGCTAGTCCTAGGATGTAGAAAATACGGCGTAGCTTCATATTCCTTGATATCGGCGATTCGAGGATCAAGCGACGGCTAAACACGTACGAAACGACGGACAAAGCACACAAACCGATCTGACCCCAAAGCAAGCAAATTATTTGCCTAAAGCTTGGATGTTAGCCAAAGATACTAATAAACTGAAATCCTTAATATTATTAACGCGAAAGTGAGTTCGTATGTTCGTTTGATACGCTTTCACGGCTTAACCGCTCAGCCGATTTTTATGAAATTTGGCATGGAGATGGTGATGGTGATCCAAGCTGAAAAATAGGCTATTTTTTTATTGATTTTTTAAAATAATAAAAAAAAATTAAATCAACCCTTAGGGGTTGATTTAAATTTTTTTTAAACCCCTAAGGGGATGTAATAGGGGATGAAAATTTGTATGTAAAAAAACCATTTTAACGACATGTTAATCTCCTCGCGTGCGAAGTTGCGCGGGTCGAATCTATATTAATATTATAAATGCGAAAGTTTGGATGGATGAATGTTAATCATGCAAAAACTACTGAACGGATTTAGATAAAATTTGGCACACAAGTAGATGATGATGTATGTGAAATAGCACATAGACTACTTTTTATCCAGAAAAAATGAGAACATTCCCGCGGGATTCGGAAAAAAACTTTTATATTGCAGCGAACTGCACAATGCAGCTATAGCACTCAAATACGTTTAATAAACATGCTCATAAATCATGTGTATATCAGCTGCATATAACTTCAGCCAGTCGTTTCACCCTTCAGCGATCGAGTGACGGGCCGATAATTATTTCAAGGGTCATCGAGTAGCTAATCGATTACATTAAAACAGAGTCTCCCGGATTAGCATCGTCGGCTGGGGTTTATTTCAGGCGATGGGTATCAGGGTACATCATCAGGTTTAAATACACATACTTTTTATACACAATGTGGATTTCAATACAATAAGTGGATATTTCCCGTGCCTTCTTTCGATTTATACAATAACATTAGTTTCTTTTGCTCAGTGGGGTGGTAAAGAGTAGGTAGCCGTTATGTAATACAAATATAGTAAGTATTTCAGCGGAATTCCCCCAGAGAAGAATCCCGTATGACATAAGCTGTAAAATAAGTACACAATTGTCAGTCTCAACATTAGTTAGCAGTCTCATTTTTCAACCTTTACATTTATTATATTTAAAAGACTTTATAAAAAGAAAATGCGTGCCGAATTTCATAATCTACAATTCGCGTAATTATCGTAAAAAATGGTTACAAAGTTTCGCGTCACGTGTTATTATTATGGATAACAATTTAAACGCAGTAAACCTACAACAATCGATTTTCAACCTCCTGTATATACGTAACCTCGATTCAGATTTTCACCAAATTTATATTCGAGTGTATTTTTCTTCTTCCTTAACCAAAATAGTATTTGCAGATCCAAATTAGTCTGGGCCCCCATTCGAAGAATAGGCAGGCAGTTCCTAAAAGGTGAACGATTGGCTATACTATTAATGGTGGTTAATTTAACACATAGCGTTAAATTATAGCGCGCTATGTATAATCAACGTCTAGCGCCACGCTATATACCTAGCGGCTAGCGTAGGCCGTAGTTATAACATTATAACATACGAAGTTACGAATTATAAGTTACGAATAGCGTCAGTGCTAGTCATTATCGTGTTCCGGTTTGGAGGGTAAGGTAGCCGGTAAACTTATGCATGTGGCATTAGACCTCGCAACAAGATAGCAACGCACCATTAACATCTTTGGTGTCTATAGGCGATGGTTGTCTCTTTCCATCAGGAGACCCATCTACTTGTTTGCTATCTTATGATTAAAAAAAAAGATCTAACGAGTAACGTGCTAGACCGTAGACGCTAGACGTTATAACACAGTTTATAGCGTTATAGCGTTCATTCATCGATCGCTGTATGACGCTGTGATGAGTCACGCGCTATCTCGACCGGCTCGCGCGATCATTGTTCCAGTTACACGTTATAATACAGTCTATAACGTAGCGCGCTAGAAAAGCATAGTTTATAGTCTATAACGTGCTATAATAAAACAATTAACTTGAAAAATACTAGTCACTACCATCGTGAATACTAGGTGATAAGAGTTTGGCAACGTCTCGCTAGAGTATTTCGTACGCGCAATAGCGTCAATGCTAATCGTTGTTCTGTTCCCGTTTGTAAGGTAAGGTAGCCGGTAGACTTATGCATGTGACACTGCCATCCCGTCACAATTATACAACGCCCCAGTAACATCTTTGTTGTCTACAGGGCGATAGTTTCTCTTTTTATCAAGAGAGCCAACTGCTTGTTGCATATCTAGTGGTATAAAAAATAAAACGTTATTCTGGAACGTAAATTAAAAGAAAGGTCAGAATTGATAACTTTCTCCTTTTTGTAAAGTCGGTTGAAAAAAAAGGTTACTCGTGGTGAATTTGAGCGCCTTTGAGAGACAAAGTGATACTTTTGTTTACGATTACAGGCACTGTTACAATTACTGACACTTGACAGTACGTAGTTACTGTAATAGCCGCGGAGGCGTTAACGGGACAATCGCCATGATTTAATGAAATGAAATGAAAAATATTTATTTGTAAGAATAAAAAGGACATGTTAGTAATTTTTAATTATTTATTAAAAATTACCAACATATTATACCATGATATGGTGTGCAAATATTTAATTAATCCAGAATAGTGATCCATAGTTAACTATCTACGTGTGCGACCGAGTGTACACGCGTGCGTTTGTGTGTATGTGCGTGTGTGTATGCATTTGTGTGTGTGTGTGTATGTGTGTGTGTAAGTATGTATGTGTGTGTAAGTATGTATGTGTATGTGTGTGTGTGTGTGTGTGTGTGTGTGTGTGTGTGCGTGCGCGCGCTTGCTTGTGTGTGTGTGTATATGTGTGTGTGTGTGTGTGTGTGTGTGTGGGTGCATGGGTGCGTGCGTGCGTGGTGTGTGTGCGTGTGTATGCGTGCGTGCGTGCGTACGCGTATATGTATGTATGCGAATGTATGTGTGCAAAACTTTGATGTCTATACCAATCAATAACCTCAACTGCGCTCATAGCTGGCCACTCAAGAAGGATACACTATCGTACGGTAATAATGTGTATCAAGCATTCGTGAAATTAAGTGGAATAGTGAGAGGGAAAGAGAGAGAGAGAGAGAGAGAGAGAGAGAAAAGGAAAAAAAAACAAAAACCCATCTGTTTCTCAATAGGGCAAGCAGAGTGGATCTGAATTCTGAGTAGATCAACCGAAGTCCGAAGATACTAAATGGGAATTTACTTGAGCGTCTAATGGATTATGTAATTTAGATGATAGGAAAAATAACAGGTTATTTTTTTAATTTCAATGATGCGAAAAGCGTCTATAGATTTTCGAAAATGTAAAAAAAAACAGTAACATGGAAATACTGAAGCGCGTCAGATTTAATTGTAACATAGAAATTGTACAAATTAGTGTTTGTAGCATTTAGAAAATCTGATGATTTGGGAGGAGAGGTCACAATGTTCCAAAACTGTCTTGAAATTCTCCGAAACTTTGTCTTGAAATTCTCTTGAAAGTGCAGACGATAAAGTGGTCGAATTTTATTTTATTTTGAAGAAAATGACTCCTCTGTGGTCTAGTGGTCCGGTGTCGGTGTTGACTACATGAGGTCCTGAGTTCGATTTCCGGATGCGGCAATGTTTTTTTTCGTTTTGTGATTTAAAAAAACGTTGCCCGGGAATAGATAAGTGAACGGTTGGTGATAGACTTGCCACCTATTATACTATGGGGCAGAGTATCTTTGGCTTATCGTGGGTGCACTGGTTATACCTCTGCCTACCTCTTCGGGATACGGGTGTGAAGTTACTCCTACTACTTGAAGGAAATAATGTAAAAGGAAGGAAAAAATATAATCTCACTATTTCCACCCATCAAAGTTATTGATTTTTTATTGCTCTAGAATCTAGACGACCGGCATATATTTGGTGGAGAGCCTAACAGTATGCCAAGTTTCCCCCCTATGTTAATCTGCTGCTCTCGAGTAAATCCTAAATTTTTTGCATTATAATCGGTTGAAAGAAAATGTATGGCTCAAACAACTTCACACTCAGTATTAAATTCTTACACTAATTTAAAATAAAGAGTATATGATTTTAAAGAGAAACCTTAATTCATCAAATTCTGTATAACTTTAAGCCTTTTGAGGAGAGTTAATTACTCAAAAAAATCTCGTTGATAAAAAAATTTAATGGCCGTCAGTTGATTATTTTGTCTGTAAACACGAAATAGGTCGATTGGCTTTATGAATTCACTTTATTTTATTAACAATACTAGCTGTTGCCCGTGACTTCGCTCGCGCGGACTTCGTTTACTCCGCACAGCTTCTCCCCCATAGGTGATAGCGTGATAATATGTAGCCTATATGTTGACCCGACCTTTTACTAATATTCATGCAAAATTTGATGTAAATCTTAGAATAACATTCGGATCTGTTTTCTTATCTATACATATAATAAAATCGTAGGAAAGTCAAAACTGTACATTGAATTTTTTTTTTTAAAGAATACTTGGGGCGTGATCTACAATCGATATCGAAGCCAAAAATATAGTTTTTAGAATTTTTGTCTGTTTGTCTGTATGTCCGGGATAATCTCAAAAAGTACCGCATGGATTTACTTCAAATTTTGCATGAATATTACTAACAGGTCGGGTCAACATATAGGCTACATATTATCACGCCATTACCTACGGGCGTGGAGCTGTGCGGAGTAAACGAAGTCCGCGCGAACGAAATCGCAGGCAACAGCTAGTATTAATTAATTTAAAAAAAAAGTTACGCGTGCACTTTTGAATTTTCCAAACTTTTTATTTTTGTTATACTAGACGGGAGATAATTTACAAGAAGGCTATTTATATTTATTTAGCCTCTATCGTTTGATACTCGCAATAGCCAGGCTTTACGCCCTAGGCGCATGGTAGGCAGACGTATCTACCAAGACTCAATAAATAAAAAAAATATGCGTATCCTACACAAAGCTAGACGTCACACGAGTGAAGGTCGGATTAATTTGCTGCACGCCAAGTGACCAGGCTACAACCGCACCGACCCATTCATATCTGGTGTTGGGTGTGGAGTA
The DNA here is from genome assembly GCA_036924255.1 of Apodemia mormo. Lineage (NCBI taxonomy): Eukaryota > Metazoa > Arthropoda > Insecta > Lepidoptera > Riodinidae > Apodemia > Apodemia mormo. Next base: position 2,422,340 of record JAUPFN010000016.1, read on the forward strand.
ATAATTATGCCATGAGTCAACTTAATGTCTATATTGCATCACCAAGTTTGTAAAGAAAAAACCAAATAATAACACCTTAAACGAGAACGGGGCGAAGATCTTTTAAATGCCATCTCGTCACTTTCCTTGCGGAGAAGGCAGAGTTTTATTAGGTGGTAGAGTTCTGCATTGTCTCACCCGGGTATGGTACCACCGTCTTACCTATTCCCGTCGCAATAGCGTCAGTTCTTGTCACTGTCGTGTTCCGGTTTGGAGGGTAATGTAAACTTATGCATGTGGCATTAGAGCTTACTACAAGATAGCGACGTACTGTTATAGCCAAAGTCGAATGGGTTAATATGTGTATTAAATATGCTAAGTTTCCATTTGCATTCTACGTAATGTAATCGGAAACTTCTGTTGTTTCCTCAATTCTATTAACGAGTTTTAAAATCAGATTGAATTGGACATTCGTCGGGTGCAGGTCTTTCTCTTATAATAAAATTCAAGTAATAAATTCTTTAAAGTGTTAATAAAAGTTTATTTTTAAAAAGCCAAACCTGAACCACCCCGTAATAGTGGTGTCAGAAGTGGGATACCAGCGTTGAAAATCCGGTTCCGTATATCGTTCCGCTGGTATTCCATAACGGTTCGCGAAAAATAAAAATCGTGATAAAATAAAACTCCATGAATAAAATAACTTTATGAACCAATTCGTCTCCGGAGTGTGATCTCGTGTCCTGTAGCCACTTCGTAAAAACTCAAGTGCATAGACTGCGTCTCGACAGTCAGCCTTACTTCGTAAGCCTGCAGACCAGTTCTGTATCCTGCACTCCTGCATCACGACAATCTCGCGCGTGTAAAATAAACACAGCTGCCGTTTCTGCCATCGTTCCTGACATTGTTCTGCTACTGTTCCGCTGCCATTCCTGTTGTTCCTGACATTGGTTGCGTTTGGAAACGCGCCGCAACTGCCTGCTGATGCTCATCGTTGCTGCTATGCCGCTCAAGTTCCTAGTGTTCCTGTCCCTGTGAGTAAATTATCTGTTATTGCTACATTTCAGCTATATTTAATTAGTGTCGTTCAACATACCTATTCCTTGTCAATTTCTTATCCTTAGAGCATACAAATATAATTATCTACAAATATCAGGCAAATAATATACTTACATACTAACCTAAGAATCAAATAATCTAGTAGTTCTTTAAATTAATTTTAAAATGTCGACCGAAAGCAAAAAGGTAGAAATTTCACTAAGCGAACAATTTCCTATTAATGTATTATGCAATTTTATTAGCCCCTATAAAGGAGATCGTGAAACTCTCACAGCCTTTCTTACTAATTGCCAGAATGCCTTAGATTTAGCATCGCCGTCTCAAAAAACATTATTAAATAAATATATTTTATCACGTCTAGAAGGCAAGGCCCAAATTGCGTGCTCACATAAAATTTTTGAAGATTTTAACCAATTAAAATGTTTCCTTAAACAAAATTTCGGCGAAAGAAAACATTATAATCATTTATTACTAGATCTACAGTCATGTAAGCAACAATTAAATGAATCCGTTTCACAATTTGCCTTGCGTGTTGAAGGTTGTCTTACTGATTTACAGTCCGAAATTTATAATTCTGATTCCTTAAAGAAGGATATATCTGGTCGAATCGCTATGACAGAAGATTTAGCACTATTTTCATTCTCCTTAGGGTTACATTCGCGTTTAAGTAATAATGTAAGGTGTAGAAGTCCTAAAAATCTAAATGACGCTATCAATATTGCTCTCGAAGAAGAGAAAATACAAAACTTTTTATATAAATCGAATCTTGCCACATCCAAGTGTAAAACGTGCGGAAAAACAGGACATACGGAGTCCGAATGTTTTAATAAAGATAGGCGTTCATATCCGCCACGTGATTTTTCGAAATTCCAAAATCCAAAACCTTTTAATTCAAATTATAATAATCATTCCAATTCCCATGCTTTTTGTAGATATTGCAAAAAAGATGGTCATGACATAAAAGATTGTTATAGAAGGAAATATAATAATGAAAAGCGTAATCATTCTAGTAATTATAACAAGTCCGCAAACGCGCATCATATTACATACGAGCCGCCGTTGCCATCGTCACCAACACCTTATGAAATTCCGTGTGAAAATGTCGGCGACAATGCTTTAAACTAAATGATCGGATTACGAATAAGTGCCGCCGTTTTCCGAGTAACTTAGGCACAGTAAAATTTTCTACAAAATCTGTTTCTACAAAATCCAATATTAAATCTACTTATTCTAATTTTAAATCAAAATATAATAATAATTCATCTCAACACACTTCTTTAGGAAATACTAAATCGTTTAATCATATTACAAAATCAATGGACCAAGACACGGGTAACCAGCCCCAAAGTAGAGTCCAAAATCAAAAAATATTGGACAGCGACACGGGTAACCAGCCCCAAAGATGTGTCCAAAATCAAAAAATAATGGACAGCGACACGGGTAACCAGCCCCAAAGATGTGTCCAAAACCAAAAAATAATGGACAGCGACACGGGTAACCAGCCCCAAAGATGTGTCCAAAATCAAAAATCCATGGACAGCGACACGGGTAACCAGCCCCAAAGATGTGTCCATAATTCTAAATCGTTGGACCGCCACACGGGTAGCCAGCCCCAAATAAGTGTCCAATCTAATATTAATAATAATAAAAATCAAATCGAGTCTAATACTCCAATATATGAGATAAAGTCATTTTTTACAAAAATATCATTGCCTCACATAGAATTAAAAACTGAATCTTCTACGCGACCATTACGCTTTCTTATAGATACCGGTGCGAGTATAAGTCTTATAAAAAAATCTAGCTTAAGTAATAAATATATTTTGTCCTGTGAAATCGTTAAAATAAAAGGAATAAACAATGTCGAGCAATGCTCCGAGTCTTTAGGTACATCTCAAATTAATTTTTATTTATCTAATAATATTTATAATTATAAATTTCACATCTTTAATGACGATGTAAGTCTAGAATATGACGGTATCATAGGTAGCGACTTTCTTGGTCATTTTAAAGCTAATATTAATTATGATTCTAAAACAATTAATATCTGCGGGCAAACCGTGGATATGAACTATGTTCAGCCGACTTATATAGTTCCCGCTCGCTCTGAAGCTGTTATTGAATGTGCGGTGTCTAATTACACACCTGAACGCTATCCTAACAACCAAGGCTTATTATTAGATCATACTTTAAAAGATGGTATTTATTTCGCTAACTGTATTGTCACAATAAAATCTAACAAAAGAATTAATGTTTCAATTTTAAATACTACTGAATCGGCAATCGAAATCAAGGATTATGCCGTAAAACTAAGTCCTTTCAATCAAGAAAATATTTCAAATAATATTCCATCACAATCCGTAAACTCTTTATCCTATTCTAGCTCAGATAGAATTCAAAAGGTTCTTGATCTCATTCGCTGCTCACATTTAAATCAAGAAGAAAAGGAAACTCTTTTAGAATTCTGCTCACATTATACAGATATTTTTCATATGGAAGGTGAACCTCTAACATTTACAAGCGCGATTGAACATACTATAGATACAGGAGACGCGCCTCCTATTCATGTAAAATCATACCGTTTCCCAGAGTGCCACAAAGAAGAGGTAGATTCACAAATTCGTAAAATGCTGGACCAAAATATCATACGTCCTTCTGTTTCACCTTGGAGTGCTCCAGTATGGGTCGTCCCTAAGAAAATGGACGCTTCAGGTAAAAAGAAGTGGCGAATAGTTATAGATTACCGTAGGTTAAATGATGTCACTGTATCAGAAAGCTATCCACTACCTCTCATCACAGATATTTTAGATCAGTTAGGACATTGTAAATACTTCAGCACCCTCGACCTAGCTAGTGGCTTCCATCAGGCCAAAATGAGTCCAAAGGACGCCCCGAAAACGGGATTTACTATTAATACAAATTCAAGTGTCTCTGGGTACTACGAATTCACTAGGATGCCTTTTGGGCTGAAAAATGCCCCTGCCACATTCCAGAGACTGATGAATACAGTTCTTTCAGGTCTTCAAGGGTTGCATGCGTATACGTATCTCGATGACACAATAATCTATAGTCACGACCTTCCAAGTCATATTTCAAAACTTAAATTAGTCTTTGATCGTTTCCGAAAATTTAACTTAAAACTACAGCCCGATAAATGTGAGTTTCTCAGACGCGAAGTCGGTTATTTAGGCCACATAATCACAGACAAGGGTGTCTGCCCAAATCCAGATAAAATCAAGGCCGTAACTCAATTTCCAACCCCTAAAAATCCAAAGGATATAAAATCCTTCTTAGGCTTAGTCGGCTACTACCGACGTTTTATAAATAACTTTTCAAAAATCACAAAGCCTTTAACATCTCTTTTGAAAAAGGACGCAATATTTAAATGGTCTCACGAGCAAGAATTAGCCTTTACAAATCTTAAAGATAAATTAACGTCAGCGCCTTTACTTCAATATCCAGACTTTGATCAACCTTTCTTATTAACTACCGACGCTTCTAATTACGCGGTAGGTGCCGTACTATCGCAAGGAGATATAGGCAAAGATAAACCTATCTCATATGCGTCACGAACTCTAAATAAAGCCGAAGGCAATTACTCTACCATAGAGAAAGAACTTTTAGCCATTTTATTCGGAGTAAAAACATTCCGTCCCTATCTATATGGCCGTAAGTTTAAAATCATAACAGACCACAAGCCATTAGTGTGGCTGTTCAGCGTTAAAGATCCCGGATCTAGACTTATTAGATGGCGCCTTAAACTAGAGGAATATGATTACGAAATTGTGTATAAAAAGGGAAAATTAAACGCAAACGCTGACGCTTTATCTCGCTATCCAGTACTCGCCTTAAATGAAAATACAACTGATGATTCTATATTACCTAATCCTACACTGTCACCCGGAAGTGACATCGATTCTCACAATCTCCCGTCAATATCTGAAACTTATGAACAATTTCTTCAAATTTTAAAACAACCCGGTGTTACTTTTGACACCGAAATTCAAGAGCACAACGAAAGTTTATTAAAAACTAAAATAAAATTAATCGCGTACCCAACATCAGTCGATTTAGACGATTCAATTCCCTATTGTAGCGAAATCATAGACGCATCTACTAGTGAGCCTAATATTCGAAATATTGAGCGTGAACTTCATACGTATTATTCAACTTCCAATGATAACCATGTATTCACACATTTGTTTATTAAATTAAATCATTTTGACGAAATGACTTACAAAGACATATTTAATTCCCTTCGTGAATATCGAGATATGATAAAATACTGGTATTCCGAAGAGAAAGAGATAGCAATATCAGATTTTACAGACCCCTTCTCTAAGCTTTCTTTTACAAAAATATATAACATCATTTCGTTTCTTTTCCACACGACTAGCATTAAAATTCACATCTATCATAATTGTATTAAATATCCTACACCTAGCGAAGTCAAGCAAATATTGAAAGATAATCATGACTCACCTATAGCCGGACATCCAGGTATCTCTCGTATGCTAGAAAGAATTAAATCTCAATTTTGGTGGAAAAATATGAGGCAAGACATCGAAGACTATGTTAAAAATTGTCGCTCTTGTCAAATTAATAAGCCCTTACGTCAAACCAATCGGGCTCCGATGATAATCACCTCCACAGCATCGCGACCTAATGAAAAAATTTATTTAGATCTCGTCGGTCCATTACCTGAAACATATGAATATAAATATAAATTTTTACTTACCGTGCAAGACGATCTTACCAAGTATTCACAGGCCTATCCTATGCAATCATGTTCAGCGGAAGACACGGCCAAAACTTTTATAAATTATATTTCGCATATAGGAATACCTAAAATGATAATCTCAGACCAAGGCACGAACTTTTGTTCAGATCTTTTTAAACAATTAGGTAAATTATTTAGTATAAAGCATATTTTTGCCTCACCATACCATCCTCAAACTTGTGGAGCTCTTGAAAGGAGTCACCCCACTCTCAAAGAATATTTAAGATCCTATATAGGCGAAAATCAAAACACTTGGGACCTCTACATCCCAAGCGCCATGATAGCTTATAATTCAAATGTACATAGTACAACGGGTTACTCCCCTTTAGAACTTTTATTCGGCTTTAAGCCCTATTTACCGTCTAGCATAGACGTCCTTGATAACAACACATATACAGATTATATTCGAGCTCTTAATCACCGTCTTTATTATAGCCGTCAAAAGGCTTTGCAAAACATACAAGCATCTAAAGAAAAGTCAAAAAATTATTATGATAATCGAACAAAGCCTATTACGTATAATGCTGGCGATACGGTGTATGTCCGTTGCCACCACAAGCAAAATAAGGCCTTATCTCCAGTGTGGAAAGGTCCTTATAAAATTATAAAACTCAATGGTAATCATACGGCTACGTTATTAATTAATCGTAAGCACGTTCGTCATCATTTCGACGAAATAAAACCGGCAAATGACGACACGTCATAACTTATAGTGCTCTAGGTCAGTGAGTTACTAGTAGCCATATACCTAGTAAGTATAACATAACAATCATAAGTTCCTCCGTTCTATTTCAGATGCGCGCTCTCGCCGCTAACGATATCAGATTACGTATCACCTATTGTTCGTAGTCCAGGCCTTTATTTCGATAAGCTCTTAGATCTTAAGTTTACTAACAATAATTGGAAAGTTTTAGCCTACTTAGATATAAGTCATGTACAACCTAATCTAGATAAAATAGAATTTTTATTAGAAAAATTAAATATATTTTGTAACTCTCTTACGTCATCAAAGATACAGTCGGAATGCATAAATTCGCTTTCAGCGCTGAAAAATCAGCATCTTATTAATGTTAATAAGTTTTCTTCAGTTTCGTATTTGCTTCATAGTGATAATACAAAACAACGTCTTAAAAGAGGCCTTATTGACTTAGGAGGTTCTATCTTGAAAACTATTTTCGGTACATTGGATGCCGAAGATGCTGTCAAATATTCGGAAGCTATACAAAATGTCCAGACAGACGAGAAACAACTCGCTCATCTGATGAAAGATAACATTCACGTTATACAATCAACTATTTCATCGTTTAATAATTCTATGTCTAAGGTTAATTTAAACGAAAAACATCTTTTAGAAAATATGGAAATGATACATAAGATACTCGATTCAGTTTCGAATTCTAATGATAAGCTTAGTTTAAAAACTCAAATTAATTCCTTGTCTAACTCTTTGGAAGCTATAATATTGACGTCATCATTTGATATCGATGACATAAACAATGCTATTTTATTTGCGAAACTTAATATTTTACACCCGACTGTACTTAGCCCCTATCAGTTATATAATGAATTAGATAAACATAGAAATAGACTCCCTAGCCATTACGATTTGCCTGTACCATTAACACTACAAAATATACAGGAATTAACAGATATTTCTACGTTAGTTTGCTACTATCATCAAAATAAAATAATATTCGTCCTTCACATTCCTTTAGTCCTACCTCAAACCTATAACCTTTATAACATAATACCATTACCTGTCCCATACGACATATTGAAACCAGACACTTATGTTCTAATAGAGCCAACTAGCTCATATGTGGCAGTAACAGGTGATCGCATGTTCTATTCACTATTAAGGGACATTGACAAGTGCAAACTAATAAGTGAAAAGTGTTATGTGTGTGTGCTCGCCGATTTGTTTTCAGTCGTTGCCAATCCTACGTGTGAAACAACGTTATTAAGTGAAGTGGTTACAAAACTCCCTGATTCCTGTGTAGTTAAAATTATTCATGGTTCTATAGATGTATTCCATAAACTTAGTTTTAATCGTTGGATATTCGTTCAGTCAGAGCCAGGAAAATGCCATATTACTTGTGAAAAATCAGATGTAAATTCAGATGTTATATTATTCGGCACTGGCATCTTGACCTTACCTAAACATTGTAAAGCATTTTATAAAACTTTGCAGTTCACCGCAGTTGACGAAACGTCACTGGGTAATGTAACTAATGTAATTTCAAATTTTAACATTCTATTAGACGATTGTTGTGAACATTCAAAAATTAATAAAACGTTTACTAAGCTTCCACATTCAAACTTAAAAAATATTGGCAATTTTGATTCTTTGTTACATGCCAGCATTCATCTTCGATCTATGGAAGATGAGTTATCGAATATAGAAAACCCATCGCATTTTGACACATACGGTATTCATTATATGTCTTTAAGTTTATTTAGTAGCATTATATTTATAATATATCTTCTGTATAAATGCCGAAAAAAGATAACCAATCATAAAAGTCCTTGTTGTATACAAATATTTAATCAGTGTCACAATTCAAAGTCTCGTAGTGATCATCCGACATCTCTTGTCGTATTTAAGGAAAATAGCAGTAGTAAAAACGACTCTACAGTGGATGATAATTTTATAAACACACCGACTCCTTTAAAAAGAAACGTTGTGTTAACAAATCTAGTAAAAGATCACGAAATGTAACGTTATAGCATAAAATGTATCTAATCCTAATATCAAATGATTTAAATTCAATGTTGTCAAAATAAACTTAATATAATAATTTCTACGTTTAACAATACTTTTGTCTATTATAATTTTTGTCTTTATAATTTCATGTTTATGTAATTTTGTATTTTAAAATACTTATGTTAGTTAAATACTTAATATAATAATAATAGTAATAATTCGTTTCAAGAAATAGTGTTACAAAGATATTATATATAGTTTGTTTAATCGCCTATTCCGCTATACGTTAGCACGCAAATTCATTTTCAATTGTTTTGAATTCAATTTATATTTATTATGTACACAATAATTATGCGGAAAATAAAAAAGAAATCTTAAAGTTATATGTATGACTTAGATTTAGATGAAAGCTATTTTTCCTTTTAAAGATATAATTGAATAGAATCCGATATATTAAATAATTTTTGTAATTTAGCTTCTTTTGTATACTCCAAACGGAAGTCCAATATCTCGTGTTAGTTTTGTTTTAATCTCTCATCACTTTGAGATGTGATGATCGATCTTAACGGGGGGGTTGTTATAGCCAAAGTCGAATGGGTTAATATGTGTATTAAATATGCTAAGTTTCCATTTGCATTCTACGTAATGTAATCGGAAACTTCTGTTGTTTCCTCAATTCTATTAACGAGTTTTAAAATCAGATTGAATTGGACATTCGTCGGGTGCAGGTCTTTCTCTTATAATAAAATTCAAGTAATAAATTCTTTAAAGTGTTAATAAAAGTTTATTTTTAAAAAGCCAAACCTGAACCACCCCGTAATAGTACCATTAACACCTTTGGTGTCTATAGGCGATGGGTGACTTTCCATCAGGAGACCTATCTGCATGTTTGCTATCTTATGATATAATAAATCAATAGGCGGTTGGCGAAATTGGTGGTGATCCCCATCGTCGCATTCTCATTAGCAAAATCTCGAATCGGGTAACTAATAAAGTTGGTTAATGGGGTTTTGAAAATTTTGATTCGGTGAAGGAAAATATTTATATAAAAATAATTATTTTTTGACTTTAATCGCTTCATTATATTATGGAAAACACGATATTTATGTCCTACATATTCGATGTTTTTCCTGACGAGTCCTCCACTCTAAAGTTGCGGAATTGTGAGATTTTTAATTGATATTATTCATATGTTCTATACTATTAATCGCCGGCACTTGGTGGAACTGTATTTTAATTACTACATATATGTAGTGTGTACTACATATAGTTTGATTGACTACATATATGTAGTGAAACCAGTACAAGTGTTTTATAATTAAAATTGATATTATTCCAATTTAAAAACAACTTAATTTTCTCACAACAGCTTGTTAATATTATAATTCAAGTCTAGGTAACTTTGTCCTACACGTAAATTGGAAAATTATCTCAGTCCGACATTCTAAACTTTTTTTTTATCTATATTAGTTACCCGATTCGAGAATTTTCGAAGATAGAAAAAAATTCTCGTCAAAACGAAGCTGTTCAAAAATTAAGCTTGTTACTAATAAAAAAAAGTTTGTTTTTGTGGGACCGCGGTCTAATAGTAAACTCACATGGCTATCCTAAAAGAAAAAGATAACCATCGTCTATTGTCTAAAGATGTCAATGACGCGTTGCTATCTGTGTGATGTGGTTCTTATCGGCTATCCAAATCGGAACACGACATAAATTAAGCATTGACGCTATTGCGGCGGGACTGGATAAGGCGGTGGTACAAAACGCAAGCCAGACGTTGCGGAACTCTATTCATTAGAAATGACGATGATAGTGACACATATAGCCAATTGTTCGTGTTTTATGACCTGCCTGGCAAGCTGGGATAGAATACGATCTATACTTCTAAGGAGGCCCGGAGAAACGAGTGAAAAATTACATCTACACATTTTGAATACTTCTACTACTACGTAGTGTTTCTCAACCTTTTTTGTAGCATACCCCACTGTAATATTTCTAAAACAAACAGCGTTGTTTAGTAAGTTTTCCCTGCGGCAGGCGGCCGCGGCACACTCAGCGGTGAATCCCCGATGAAGTTTACCTACACAATTGATATTTTGGTAACTACTAACAAAATTATACCTAAAAATTTAAGAATGTACAGCATTTTTTGAGAATTGTTTTTTTGACCGCCCGTTGGTCGAGTGGTTGGCGACCCTGACTACGTAATCGACGGGGCTCGGGTTCGATCCCCGACGGAGACAAGCATTTGTGTGATGAGCATAAATGTTTGTATTTCCGGTTTTGGGTGTTTATTATATACATTCTATTATTTATATATGTATTTCTATGTACTAGTATCATTGACTAACAACATCCATAACACAAGCAAATAATTTGCTTACTTTGGAGTTAGATCAGTAAGTGTAATTTGTCCCGTGAATATTTCTTTATTTATATTTATATTTTATTTTTGTTAAAATTGGCAACGATATCTAGAATTGCCTTTAAATAGTCCAGAGCGAAAGAATTGAAGTCATGTCAAATCCATTTTTGAAAAATAATAACCTCGTGATATTGACGGTAAAATTAATAAATTCTACTGTTAATATTACGAGAAGAATTAATAAATTCTACCGTCAATATCACGAGGTTAGTAGTCAAAGTCAATAATGTTGCACTTATTATCCGCAGAGCCGGCTTTCAAAGGCTTCGCAGGAAGTATAGCGAGGGTAGAGGGGGTAGATCTAGGGCCGCCGCAGCGCGACTGCGTCGCCGTATCGATCGCCCAATCCAGAACTTCCCAGGCCAACCTCACCTGATTCGAGAAATTTAAAACGCTAATGCTGTAAATTTACTTTCAATGAGTAAACTTTTCAAATAGCACACATTACCGGGAATGAGGGTAGATTAAAACACTTAAATCCGCTTTAGGTGCCTATTAAACAAGCTTTTAAAGGTTTTTATTTCACTTGAAATGTTTAAGAGCATGTAGGTATATTTGGCTTCCATTCAGCGTGTTCATATTTCGTATGCTAACTATATGAAAATGAAAAATTATTCACATTAACCCCACACAGTGGTATTTTTGTGACAATTTTTTAATGTGGATTTCTTTTATTCGGATTTACTCCACATTTTCCTTTCCTACAAAGCACAATAATTTTATCGTGTGTTTTGTTCCAAACAGTAAGCATTTCCCAAAACGAAGGAAAAATGTAAACAAAGAATTGTTTACAATTTCAATATACAAATTGTGAAGTATCACTCCATCTCTTTCTTTACTTTGCCTCGTTTAAATTATGTCTTAGCTTAGGACATTCCTAAACAGTATAATGTCACATTCTTTTCATTTAAGGCAAGAAGTGACAGCATACTACTTAGGATTGTCCTAAGATAAAACAATGTTAGTGCAATTATAATAGTGCAAACTATCTCCGGCTAATTGTGGGTACACTGGTTGCACCTCTGCCTACCACTTCGAAGATACAGGCGCTAAAATATTTGTTATACAAATGTTAAATTTCATTAAAACTGATATAGCGGATTAAAGCGTAAAAGACTGACTTGCAAATTTATATTACTACGGATATTGAAGACCGTCCTCACTATTTTATGTCCACTCTTTTTCATATGAGATTAAAAACTTTTCCCTGCGATATTTAAACTTTTTAAATTTAAATATTTAAACTTTCCTACAAACATTGTCCTGATAAACAAATAAGAATTATCCATTATGATCAATTTATTCCGAAGTTATGTGGGTACAAATATTTTGTATTTATAATAAGATTAAACTTTACTTATAAAAACGCTACAAAACATTTTGTCCATTATCTCTTTCGCTTTCAAAAAATACAGCCGTAATGAATTTAAAACTTCCAGTACACGTTATACGAAAAAGACAAACTAAGTAATCCGTTTTAAGTGTTAAATAAATGGGTTACGCAAAGCTTTTAAATTTACGTTTAATATAAATGTTTTATGGTGTCTCCTTTCACTTTATACGAATTATTTACATTTTACATCTTACTGAAAACAAAATACACATTTCGGTATGCATAGAATAACCTACTCGAACAGATTTGCTAAATATGCAGCAAGTTTTCGCCGTGTTGGTCCCGGCCGCCTTTGAAGAATAGGCCAACTGCCGTTCTGCCAGGCAGGTCGTAAAAGGCGACCGATTGGCTATCGAGTCACTACCATCGTGGCTACTAGGTGGTAGAGTTCTGCATTGTCTCGCCCGGGTCTGGTACCACCGCCTTACCTATTCCTGCCGCAATAGCGTCAGTGCTTGTCGCTGTCGTGTTCCGGTTTGGAGGGTAAGGTAGCCGGTAAACTTATGCATGTGGCATTAGACCTCGCCACAAGATAGCAACGCACCATTAACATCTTTGGTGTCTATAGGCGATGGTTGACTCTTTCCATCAGGAGACCCATCTGCTTGTTTGCTATCTTATGATATGAAAAAAAAAAAGTTTTTTTTTATAAGAATTGAACAAATTAATAAAAAGCTTTTAATTGATGACGTACATTTTTTAATCATAAGATAGCAAACAACAGATAGCTCTTCTGGGGGAAACAAAACATCGACTAGACACCAAAGATTAATGGTGCGTTGATATCTGTGTGGCGAGATGACAATACCACATGTATAAATATACTATCTAGTCTAGTCTAATGTCAATGACAAGCATTATATTCTTCAATACTTTTGTAGAATTTCGTGATAAATATTGGTTTTATGACAGACATCAATTTTACAAGGTCGAAAATTTTTGACTGTCTGTTGGTCTGTATGTCCTGTTCATAACTAGAGACGGCCTTGAGACCGATCTTTATGAAAATCGGTATACAGAAGACGTGATTGCGCAAATGTTAGGCTACACAACTTTTATCTGTCTGAACGCCTGTGCGTATGTCTCCGTCATAATTTAAGAAATAAAAAAGAAAATTGGTATACAATAAGTTAATTGTGGACCATACAAGTAGACCCTACTTACTTACTTAAATACTTTTTAAATAAATTCAACTTAGTTTAACGTATTTTAAATTAGATCAAAGAAGTATTAAAATAGTTGGTGTAAGCGGACCTTAATCAGAAACCTATTAACATTTAATAAATGATCTATCAATCTTACATAATTATAAATCAATTATTGTTTACTAGCTGTTGCTTGCGACTTCGTCCGCGCGGACATCGTTTACTCCGCACTGCTCCTCCGCTGTAGGTGATAGCGTGATAATTTGTAGCCTATTTATTGACCCGACCTGTTAGTAATATTCATGCAAAATTTGAAGTAAATGCATGCAGAACTTTTTGAGTTTACCCCGGACATACATACAGACAAACAGACAAAAATTCTAAATACTATATTTTTGGCTTCGATATTGATTGTAGATCCCGTCCCAAGTATTCTTTTAAAAAAATATTCAATGTTTTTATTATATGTATAGATTAGCTCGTCAGGTATGCATAATCAAAGACGCGAACTGTTACGTCTTGCATGTCGGTACCTTAATGGTAAAGAACTTAAAGACAAATAAAATCAAGCTAAATATCTTAATATTAATCACAGATATAAAACTAAATATCTAATAAGTGTTGTTACACCGATGTTTTGGTGGAAGGACAAGGAACAAAAAGTTATATCTAATTAATAAGGTACATGGAAAATAGTCCTAAGGGGCCATCCATAAAATTACGTCACACGTTAAGGGGGTGGGAGGGGGTGGAAGAAGTGTGACATTGTGTGACAAGGGGTAGGAAGGCGTCCCAAATTTCGTGACATCATATTTTTTCAAAATATAATAATACCTGTATAGATAAAAAATAATCGAAATAGATCATGTTTCCAATGTAAAAATTGTGAAATATGTGACATCACACTAGGCAGGGAAGGGGGGGTTCCACAAATGTGAGCAGCTGTGACAAGGACGGGGGAAGGGTCAAAAAAATCATGAAATTCTCGTGATATAATTTATAGATAGCCCCTAAGTTAAGAGAATATTGTAGTTCAAATGACATTTAAAATTTCCCACGTAAAGTCGGCAATGTACACTGATCACATCTCAGATCTATCGATAACTAGCATTAGGGATGCGAATTGAGTTCAAACCTCGCAGTCAACGACCCCGCTTGCGAAACGCGCCGAAACGTACTTTCAAGACATCTAGCCTTCACCAACTCCATTTGACCTTTATTCAGTTTTGACTTATTACATGACTGACGTTCACGATCGATTTCGACTTTTTGCATCACCTATTTTTTTGTGTAAGATAGACAACTGGCAGACGTGCCACTTGATGGTAGGTGGTCGAGGTCGCCAATAAACATAAACTAGTTTACCTGGAACTGGCCCATGTAACTCATGAGACAAAAGAGACACAAGATGTTAAGTCTCGGTGCCAGTAATTACACTGCCTGTCTTGCCCTTCTCTCCGAAACACAGCAAAGCTGTTTCACGACAGAAACAAGCAAGATGGTGGTACTCATGCAGCCGGGAGCGCGGCACAGCGTATCCCTCCCACCGGTTTCGCTCGGATGGTCAATAGCAACTTCTGAATTGCACAAGAACTTCTGAATTGCACACATTTACGATCGGTTTTTAATATTTGCATTAGTTCTTTTTTGCTCAGATTGACAAGACCAGTGTTTCCCAAACATTGTTCTCCCATGGCCCGGTAATTTTCGCACTGCCACTTTGTGACCCACTTACTTTTAAACTTAAGCTGGTTCTATTAGATAAAATAATATACATTTATTAATAGTAAAAAGGTTTTATTACTACTAAATATTTTGGTTTCGTCTATTTAGTCACTAAATTTTATTGAGAAGTATGGAGCTGCTTATTTTGTACTAAAAAATCCAAGTTCACGGAAAATGACGAAAGTTTTATCCTAAGGTCTGGTTCCATTTCAAGTCGGTTTCTATATTTATTTTTAAGATAAACTAGTGTTGAAAACCCAGCTTTACATTTATAAGTTGTGAAAAAGAAATTAAAAGTGTTGTTGCTTGATAAGCTAATTTTGTTTATTCTTGACGACAAGAAAACGAAAAATCTATCAGTTGTCAATCGATAGTAGGTAATATTTTTAAAACAAGGAGTGGATGTTGCGACCCGGAATTTTATTTTGGTGGCCCGGTACCAGGTCGCGACACGGCAAATGGGAAACGCTGGACTAGACGATAACTCCGAGATACTTTCAGTCGTTGGCCTTATGTTTATACCGACCGCTTTTTGAAGAATAGATCGACTGCCTTATTGCTAGGCATTTCGACATTGACGATAGAAGGCTAATACGTGTCACAAATATCCTGATTACTAACTAGGTGGTAAAGCTCTGCAACGTCTCATCCGAGGTTTGTACCTACTACCGCATTACATTTTCCTACCGTCATAGCATTGGTGCTTCTCGCTATTGTTTCGGTTTAAAGGTTAAGATAGACGGTAAACGTATGCACGTAGCGTTCCAAACCAGCAGTAGGAAGAGCAACGCAGCATCTATAGACGATGATTATCTCTTTACATCAGAGGAAAATATCAGCTCAATTAGCGTTGTGCTCGGCAAATGATTCACATGAGGCAGAAATATGGTCTTATGACAAAAGTACGTATCGGTGCTTTTTTAAAGTTAAGGTTAGACAATTGATTCGCGGAGTTATGAAACTTCATAGATGGGCAACTCTCCTTGGCTTACCCCATTTTATGTCTATCGTCGACAGACTTTTCGCCGGATTATAGATTCATCTATATTACATACTAGCTGTTGCCAGCGACTTCATCCGCGCGGACTTAGTTTACTCCGCGCAGCTCCTCCCCCGTAGGTGATAGCATGATAATATGTAGCCTATATGTTGACCCGACCTGTTAGTAATATTCATGCAAAATTTGAAGTAAATCCATGCAGTACTTTTTGAGTTTACCCCGGACATACATTGACTTTCCTACGATTTTATATGTAATAATAAATAGATAAATAGATATAGAATATAGATATAGAAGATAATAAAATCGTAGGAAAGTTAAAACTGTACAGACAAACAGACAAAAATTCTAAAAACTATATTTTTGGCTTTGATATCGATTGTAGATCACGCCCCAAGTATTCTTTTAAAAAATATTGTACAGTTGACAGTTGAAACAATGTACAGTTTTGACTTTCCTACGATTTTATTATATGTTATTCTTTTAAAAAATATTCAATGTACAGTTTTGACTTTCCTACGATTTTATTATATGTATAGATATCTATACATATAATAAAATCGTAGGAAAGTCATGTATGTCCGGGGTAAACTCAAAAAGTACTGCATGGATTTACTTCAAATTTTGCATGAATATTACTAACAGGTCGGGTCAACATATAGGCTACATATTATCACGCTACCACCTACGGAGGAGGAGCTGTGCGGAGTAAACTAAGTCCGCGCGGACTAAGTCGCGGGCAACAGCTAGTAGATAATAAAATCGTAGGAAAGTCAATGTATGTCCGGGGTATTTTGCATGAATATTACTAACAGGTCGGGTCAACATATAGGCTACATATTATCAAGCTATCACCTACGGGGGAGGAGCTGTGCGAAGTAAACGAAGTCCGCGCGAACGAAGTCGCGGGCAACAGCTAGTGTCATTACATTTTTACAAGATTTAGAATTGCCACTATTTAATTTAGTTACCAATCGGAATGCGAAAAGAAATGCAATTTGAAAGCCACGCCTTGAAGTCAGGAAAATTAAGGCCCTTTATACGTTTTGTTATACCCCAAAACTTGTAAACGTCCTGTTGACACCGGACTTATTAACAAGCAGTCTATTCTACGAATCTGTCAACTATTTAGCAGCAGAAATAAAATATAATACTCGTTTAATTTGAATAGGGTACAAAAAACGAAACTGAGTCCAATTACCTGCCAACATCCTTATAACAGGTATCAAGGATGTCAGACTTATACAACAGGCCACAGTGTGAATTAAACCTAAACAGATAAGTGTTTAAGGTAAACAATATTATAATGAGCGATTATCGCACTGATAGATCAAAGGTCTAGATTCCAGATGAGGGGATCGCATCATTGGTGTTTGTGAGATCTGTTATTTACAGAGCTATATTGAAGCATGATGAAAAATGGTCCCATCTCATAACATGTCCCTCAATATATATATATATATATATATAGTATAGCATTGTGCCTGGAAGACTGTTTTCCTCCGTGTTGGTTCCGGGCTCCTTTAAAGTATAGGCCCACTGCCGTTCTGCCAGGCAGGTCGTAAAAGGCGACAGAGTGGCTACGCGAGTCACTACCATCGTGACTACTAAGTGGTAAAGTTCTGCATTGTCTCGCTCGGGTTTAGTACCACCGCCTTATCCTGCCGCAATAGCGTCAGTACTTGACGCTGTCGTGTTCCGGTTTCAAGGGTAAGATAGCCGGTACACTTATGCATATGGCATTAGACCTCGCCACAAGATAGCAACGCACCATTAACATCTTTGGTGTCTATAGGCGATGGTTGACTCTTTCCATCAGACTCATCTGCTTGTTTGCTATCTTATGATATAAAAAGACCCAGTTTTGCTTGGTGTCTATATTTTAACATTCACATACATACTCTTCGACAAATACTCTTCAGATAGTATAAAGCTGACCTTACAGATCACACACACAGCGTTTTATAATGAACCAAACTAATAGATATACTTTAATATGAATCTATTCATCAACATATGGCGCACTAATTGGGAGATTGGAAATGGATGAAAATGAAAGTATTCTTTCATATTTGTAATCGTGATAAATCTTGATCATATCACCCAAGGTTGATAATCGTCGAGTTTTATGAAATCTAATTTGTATTGACTTGTGGATTAATGAATTAATCTACTATTCACCAAGTCAATAGAACCAAGTAAACAACAAGAGCAATACTATACAAAAACTGTACTAATAATTTCGACCTACTCAAGCGAGAGTCCCAGAGAGAAAAAACCACCACGCACATCCATCATTTAAATGTTTCAGTTCCAGCATTTCAGGCGGGGAAAAGCGCGGAATTCACTAGACGGACATGCCAGCGGGCAAGTCTGCAGACATGCCTGACGGACTTTGCTAATATAGGCCGGACCGCGTCTATAATAAACTTGACAGACATTACACAGCCCGTCGTAGCAAAAGTCCGTCGGGCATGTCCGTCCAGTGAAGTCCCCGCTGTAGAGTGGGCTCTAAGTTTAAAAATAAAGAAACTCTAAGCGCTGTTTTCATCGAAATTAATCCGTTTCACAGTGTCAGTCGAAAATACTAAGCGTTTGTTATTCAATCCATAAAACCCAAACACAGTATAGGTAATATTGCAACAACCGATTTCGATCTCCTGTATCTCTAGATTCTTGGATTCACAAGGGACCAATTTAATGGGTTATAAACCCATTCCACCCTCCCCAACATTGATATAAAAAAACCCAAGATGCACATTGAGTGTCTCAAAACCGTCTTATTAAAACAAGCGCACATTTTTAAATTGTGCGCTCATTTCAAATAGAATTGCGTCGGTCGCGGATACTGTCAATGTTATTACTTTGTACATTGCTTTGTAAAAGCAATAGCTATAAATCTTACGCTTAAGGTTGGATATGCAAAAATATATGTTTTTGTCATATCTAGTGTTTTTGTGTCAAATTAGCGACAGTTTTGCGTATCAGTTTTGTTCAGGATTGTGCATCTAGGGTTTTTTATAATAATGGTCCCCAAACAAAAAAAAAGATTTTTCCAAACCGTTTAATAAATGACCCGAGTTTTGAGATAAAAAACATAAAAATAAGTTCTTTTAGGGAAGAAAATAGTACAAAATATACATAATCAGCATACATTCTTGGCATATAGGCTGCTCGTCTTTCGTATTCATCATACGACGTACATATGTAGTTCATATAGAATAGGGGTAGCAAACTAGAGAAAAGCATTACACATCAATTTTTCTTAATAATCAATCATCCAAAAGGAAAAGCGCATATTGGGCATTAAAAGCAGTCTGCTGCGAAAGGATCGACCTTGGCTAGACGAGTCAGCAAACATGGCGTTAACAAAACCAAGTCAAGCGAAGGTTTTTACTTTTTTAATATAAATGTCGCATAGATTAATATATCATACAGCCAAGACCTTTCTAGTATTCTTCGATTATGATTCATTAGTTCTAGAATTTTCATTAGGGTCCGCCTGCACCAGACTCTTTGTATAATTTTAAAATAAATTTACACTCTCGGACCGGGTTCGTAATGTTGAAGTAAGAGAGAGGTTAGACCTGTAAGAATGTATCAGTGTAACGATGAGAAAGGGCATGCTCCGTTAGTTCGGACATGTAGAAAGAATGGTAGATGAAAGGTTAAACAGATTCACAATGCAAATGTGGATGTAAGGATGTATCGATCGAGTATTGTACGAAGATGATGTCAAGAGTACATAACCGGCGTGTTTGTCTGAAGAGAGTTATGAATGTGGAGGAAGCGAGACAAGGCGGCAAGGATCGTGATGTATAGCACTCCCTTCGTTCTACCTACCACTTATGGTATCTAATCTAGCGTGAGGTTATGTATGTAAATGAATTTAACCATTGTAAATATAATTTAAAATATTTAATAGATTCAGACGTTACTTTTCGGAAATCCATAATTTAAAGGAGAAATTATGGTATTTAATTTGCAAATTTTCCGCGAAATATTATATGGAACTGCTGTGATGCAACAGAAATGAAAGGTAGTGTAAGGAAGAGGGCAAACTTATCCAAAGTCTGAAATTATAGAAAACCACAGCGGCACAATAGTCCACCCACTTCCACGACACTTTCTTCCACGTCAGAAGCAAAGGCAGTAACACACAAGTTATGTACTCAACGCACGTTTCACTTCGCAACCGAAGCATCTTCAGGAGAATCGAATAGCACTTCACTCTATGAAGGGTGAAGCATTAATATAACATTTCCATATAACATTTCGCGGAAAAATTTGCAAATTAAATACCATAATTTCTCCTTTATAATTTAAAATGTATTTAAATAATTTGGTGCAAACGGACTTATCTTTTACATGTGAAATGTGTGATGACAAAAACCATACTGTAATACCGACTTCTTCCTAATTTAAAAATTGCAATGGTATGCAGTATATGTTTATAGTTCAAAGGTAATCTAAGTTAAAACATATGAGTTAAACTAAAAACTCGGATTTCTACAAGATATTGTTCTCCGGAAGATGTTCTCTGGATGACTCTTTCTATTTTTTGTTTACATTTTTTATTAATGGTCATTACAACAGAAAAAAATAAACCTAGAAACATGTGAAATAACTAGGACTTCCTATACACTATAGATTTCGACCGACTTTATAAATGTTGCAATAATCAACGCTGTAAAAGCTTTTGCGTGACGCTCCTTTTTCCATTTAAACATTAGCAAAGGCGAAATTTTTTTACAGCCAAAAATTTTCCCACCGATCAATCAACTGAGCGAGAAAGAAGGTTTGTGTGTTAGACGCGAAAGGCGAGTGCGTCGACCTCGGTGACATAACGTTTGGACCGGCCGCGAATGTAATAATATTTCACTTAACCACGTGATAACTTTAGTCAAAGCTAACAATTTTCTTTTAATAAAAAATATTTTATTAGACAGTTTTCTTACGAAGTAGACATAGCGAAACCTAGCAACATTAAACGACGTTAGACACCATTAAGTTATCAAGGAGTCTTGTCGTTTTCACCCGACTTATTATGCTATGATAGAGACCGCGAAGCTTAAGTGCCACTGAGATACAGACGATTTTCTTTATTTTAATTATTAATTATTAACTAGCTGTTGCCAGCGACTTCGTCTGCACGGACTTCGTTTACTCCGCACTGCTCCTCCCCTGTAGGTGACAGCGTGATAATATGTAGCCTATATGTTGACCCGACCTGTTAGTAATATTCATGCAAAATTTGAAGTAAATCCATGCAGTACTTTTTGAGTTTACCCCGGAAAAACATACAGACAAACAGATAAACAGACAAACAGACAAAAATTCTAAAAACTATATTTTTGGCTTCGATATCGATTGTAGATCACGCCCCAAGTATTCCTTTAAAAAAATATTCAATGCACAGTTTTGACTTTCCTACGATTTTATTATATGTATAGATAAGTAATTAATTAGTACGTATTATGGTGTCACACCTACCAAAGCATATTTAAATCCATATGCATACTTCTAGTAGAAACTATTGTATGTACCTACGAGCTGTTGCCCGCGACTTCGTCCGCGCGGACTATGTTTACTATGCTCCTACTGGTCTCAGCATGATGTTATATAGCCTATAAACCTCCATCGATAAACAGGCTATCCAACTCAAAAAGAATTATTCAAATCGGTTCAGCAGTTTCCGAGATTATTGCGTACAACCAAACAAACAAACTCTACAATTTTATAATATTAAGTATAGATTTGAA
The DNA here is from genome assembly GCA_036924255.1 of Apodemia mormo. NCBI lineage: Eukaryota > Metazoa > Arthropoda > Insecta > Lepidoptera > Riodinidae > Apodemia > Apodemia mormo. The sequence continues at coordinate 2,444,309 of JAUPFN010000016.1, forward strand.
AAAAAAACAAATATTACAAATGTGAAACTTTCAAACAAATTAATAAGAGGGCAAGTTACTTATAAAGATCACAAGTTATTTTTGAAAATAACTTTTTAAAAGTTATTTTTGAAATTACTTTGTAAACGCGACAAAGTACGTTTAAAGAAACAAGTTAACTTTTAAAGAAAAACAAATCAAGAACACAACTGTTACATCAACTTGCAACAAAATATTTAAATACTTTTTAAACGTATTTAGGTGCTAGCCGACCTTAAAGAATAATATTTAAAAGAAAACAAGTTACTTTTAAAGAAGACACGTTACTTTTAAAGCAAAATTTAATTTTACGTTGATTTATAGAAACCCAAATACACCTCGAACTCATAACATTTTTTTTGTTCCTTCGTGGGTTAAAAATATTAAAACTCAATATCCTCTGAAACTTGAAAGCATTCAATCGATTTATCATTTAATGGAAAATGTGTCATAGTAATAAGGAATAAGGCTTAGGAGGATTCATCCCATCAAAATTTAATGAAGCCGAAGACCCAATTTATCACTCCAAAGCTTCGAGTAATGTAATATTTGCAATCCACTCATCGATCGGGGGGAGGTGGAGGAGCGAGCTGCGAGAGCGTGTAAGCGAATAAACTTGGAAATGGAAGACACGCTCCAATAAATAAGCAATTTAATTAAACATCAATATATTCACTTAGATGTAACGTACTTAATTACCGCGACAGAGCATGTTAGGTTGTCTGGCAGGGATCGCTCTTAGTCTTTAGCGATAAGACCGCCTTTGTGTATCCCTAATTATAATTATTAGCTACTAGCTGTTGCCTGCGACTTCGTCCGCGCGGACATCGTTTACTCCGCACTGCTCCTCCCCCCTAGGTGATAGCGTGATAATATGTAGCCTATATGTTGACCCGACCTGTTAGTAATATTCATGCAAAATTTGAAGTAAATCCATGCAGTACTTTTTGAGTTTACCCCGGACATACATACAAAAAGACAAACAGACAAAAATTCTAAAAACTATATTTTTGGCTTCGATATCGATTGTAGATCACACCCCAAGTATTCTTTAAAAAAAATATTCAATGTACAGTTTTGACTTTCCTACGATTTTATTATATGTATAGATACTTATTCTGGTTTTGATAATTTTTGTCGCCCGCAGGCAGCTTAACATGTCTTAGATATAATTTTTCATATAAACTTTTATCCCCTATTTCAGGTCCTAGGGGTTAATTTTGAAAAAAAAATGCATATAAATAACCCGGACCTTCAATTATTACTATTATCATTATTAAGTCTTAAATTGGATCCCCAGGTCCAGCAAGTATCTATACCGAGCTTTTTACGGAGGCCAAAGTTAATATCGAAGAAAATCGAAGTCTCAATAGCAGCTCGGAGTCTGGTGATGATGTCTTAACCACAGAATACTGGAGATTACAGAAGTCAATGTACTTACAAATAGTGTTCGAGCAATGCACACATAAACCTCTGACTCTTTCGGAAAAAACTGTCCCGGACCAATTCGATTTCCGAGATACCGCGTCCATTCCATGAAAGGTGTCTGTGTGCTCGAACACTACCTGTATGTACATTGACTTCTGTAGTCTCCAGTATTCTGTGTCTTAACACCTCCATGCTTCGAATGAATACGTAAAACTGCCACTCCTGATTATCACAACGAACAAGCAATAGAAATTGACTATTGCTTGGTAAATATTAGGTCGATCAAATGCGGCGATGGGGCCACAAATCATCCCGTCAATTCACGAACCAGTGAATCGAGTTGAACCGATCGTTTGGCCCTACTTACCCACGCCGCAAAGAAACTGGCGTGATAATTGTTTTATTTTTTCTTAAAAGGCTAAAATTCCAAAAAACAGTAAAAGGGCAACCACGTGGACAAAGCCGTAAGTAAATGCCTAATCTTTTTTTAAACATGTATAATTATTCGGCATCAAATACAAAGCTTGCAATATGACGGGCCTGAATAAAGTCGAAATCCTCAAATGTAACATGCAAGTCTGTAGGTGTAAAGTGGTACTTCTGGCTACACTCCAGACCTCACAAGGGTCGAGGGAGCACTTTAGGTTAGAACCAAATACATTTGAGACCTTGCTTTTGTCTCAAGAGTTAAGCCTCTGATAAATGACGATAAATAAAGTTGGGCAAACGATAAATGGTTACAGATAAATTGCTCATACCGATTCATATTTTTTGTAATATGAAAATAATTTCTGTAATATTGTTGCAAATGTATTATATAAAAAAAACTAGCTGACCTGGCAAAATTTGTTTTGCCATACTTGAATATTTTAATGGGGAACTTGAAGGGAAGGGGGTTGGGGGTTGGGGGGAGGGCGTTAATTGAAATAAAAACTATCATATCCTTTAAGTTGGACCACAGAGTAGATATTTACAAAACTTCATTAAAATCGGTTTAGCAGTTTCGGAGTCCATCGCAGACAAACAATGTGACATGCAATTTATATATATTAAGATAGGCTTTAGAGAAAGGTATATTTGAATATAACATTTTTTTTATTATGATTTTAGAGTTCTACGTCTGGTATCACCACTAGGTATTGCTGATAATCATCTCCTATACAGCAAAAATGTTATTGTCTTACAATCTATGAGGCAGAGCTGTAATGCCGGCTATTTTACCCTCCCAACGTAACACGACAGCAACAAGCATCGACTCTATTGCGACAGGAACAGGCAAGGCGGTGGTAACAAACTCAGTCTATACGTTGCAGAACACTCCCATTTATCAACCGCCTTCCCAAAAGGAGGACGTTGTCAATTCAGCTGTATGTTTTTATGTTTGTTACCTCATAACTCGGTCATTTATGAACCTATTTCCAAAATCCTTTTTTCATTTGAGAAATCAGAAGTACTTTATTCAATAAAACTTTTTACAAGTTATATAGACACGCTACTACCAGATCGGAAACGCGGCTACACACTGAGAAGATCCGGCGGAAGAAACTCAGCGAGCTTGTCTTTTTTTTCATATCATCTATTTTTTTTACAATATCACAATATTACAAAAAATATATATGAGATCGGTATGAGGAGCAATTAATCCTAGGCTTTTTTATCTTCTAAATAATCTGAAATTTTATAATATCCTTTTTTACACAGTTTTGTTTTAACACATTTTTTAAACTTATTGACTAGTAGATCTCTTATAGTTTCGGGAAGTTTATTGTATAAGTGTATAACATTGCTCTATGAAAGAGTTACTTATTCTATGGAGACGAGATGCATGCACAACAAGATTGTTTTTGTTTCTTGTATTTAGTAGATAGATTTAGAGGGCATACTCCTCGTGTGGTCCCATTTTAATTTGGTTTTGGAAGATCTGCTGCAGGTATCCGGAGATACAGGCAATGGGAAGTAGGTTGCTGAAGTTTTACTGCGTTAAAAAATTAATTAGTCACAATATTAGTAGCACGCTTAACCTATCCCGTCTTTTTCAAAATGGCTGGCAGTAAGGCAATGTGTATTATTTTAAAGGGGTCACTATTATCACGGGTAAAACCTATTCCTGCCGTCATAACGACAATGTATGTTACTACCGCTTTATATCGGATAGCGTAGTCGGTAAATTGGCGCATTTATCTTATATCCTGCCACGCGGATAGGTACGCATCATAAATAGATTTTTTCATAACTAATTTTAGCCCACAAAAATCCAAAAAATGACGCCTCATAATTCTCGTAATCATACGAGAAATTAATTAAATGACACTGAATTACATACAGACAGTGGTACCGGAAACAATTTTTTTTTTAATTAATAACAAACTGATTTTTTAACAGCTTCGTTTTGACGAGATATCATTTTTTCTATCTTCGAAAAATCTCGAATGGGGTAACTAATAAAGATAGACAAAAAAGAAATGTTTAGAGAGTGGGAATAAGAAAAGTTTCCACTTTACATGTAGGCCAAAGTAACCCTTGAATTATAATAATAATTAACAAGCTGTTGTGAGAAAATTAGATTGTTTTTAAATTGATTAATATAATTTTAATCACCTTTGTGGTCTAGTGGTCCAGCGTTGGCGTTGATCACATGAGGTCCCGGGTTCGATTCCCGGGTCGGGCACATAAAAAGTGTTTTTTCAGTTTTCTGATAAATACGAAGTTGCCCGGGATTGAAAAGTGCCCGGTTGACGATAGGCTTGCCACCTATCACATTTGTGGGTCCAAGTATCTTCGGCTAATCGTGGGTGCACTTGTTGTACCTCTGCCTACCCCTTCCGGGTTACAGGCGTGAAGATATTTTTTTAGTCTCATAATTCCGAATCTTTAGAGTGGAGGGCTCTACAGAAAAACCATCGAATGTGTAGGACAAAAGTTTCTTCGTGTTTTTCATAAAAAATGAAGCGATTAAATGTTGGCTATTTTTTTATTAATAACAGCTTGTTATTAATCAAAAAATAGTTTGTTCTGGGACTACAGTCTAATAGTAATTTCCAATTGGAAACAATCCTATAACATACTGAAGATGTTAAAAAAATAATACCGATAAGTATTTTGAGAGTAATCGTGGCACATTCATACACACATTACACATCTGGACGCTCATGATTTATCTCGGGAGGTGAAGATAACACGTAGAACCATGTCCAGTATTTTAAAAGATGACTTAGAACTCGAAGCCTGTAAGAGTCCTTAGTCATCTTTAAAAATACGCGACATGATTCTGGGTGCTATCTTCGTCTCCTGAGATATATATTTTTTGCTTCCGGACAGGATTTCTTCGAATTCTTTCCTTTACTGCTTTAATCGCCTTTTTCGTACGAACAATACGTGGATAATCAAACTTTTTACTTTCACAAAGAGAGGAGGTTTAATTGGACCTATCAATAGCCCGGTACTCGGCCAAAATGAGAATTTAATAAGTATGTCACCTATTCATAATCAAATATTGAAAAATTTTAATTAAGGGTTGAGAAGTAATGTATTTCAAATGGAGCTTCTAAGCAGAATATTTTATAAAACTGCTTAATCTTAATCTAAAATTAATTTTAAATAACAATTTTATCCCCTTGACTTATTGAATATAATTTGTTACAATTACATATAACTACCATAATGTTTTGGTTAAAATTTGCATGTCAATACTTTGACTAAATGTGTAGAACGTTTTACTTTTTAACACCTATTATTGTACACACATTTTAGACAAATAAATATTATTATTATTATAACATGCAAAGCCGTTGTGCTTAAAGACATGTATGTCTGGGTAGTGAAAGAAACCACCGGGCTGCCATGCAGCTCCAGTTTAAACACCGACACACAGTCAGCGGAGACAATATTTATACAAAAGGTGTTTAAACTTTTCCTCCACGTATCTGCATTCCCGCCATACAGAGGCCAATGAGCCATTAGCTTTTTTCGTGTCTATAGATGTCGATTACCTATTACCATCAAAAGAGACGACTGCGTGTTTTACTTTATATGATACTACCTGCAGCGTGCAGCCCGCTGCATTATAAAAAAAAATTGCCGAATCCCGCGAGATAACCTAATTTTTCCGGAATAAAAATTAGCGTATGTACTGTGTCAAATTTCATTCAAATCCGTTCAGTAGTTTTTGCGTGATTGAGTAACAAACATCCAAACTTTCGCATTTCTAATGTTAATATAAAATATAAAAAATAAAATATGATAAAAAGATTTGATATATCCTAAACTAGATTTAGTTCGCTGCTTTGCATTCGTTACTTTTCTATCCCTCAATAACAATAAATGTCACCGGCTAATGTCCTTTTCCAATATCCATGACGACGCTCATACAAAATTTCAGGATATCGATAAGGACATAAAAAATATGTAATGTGAATGCGCCCTAACATGGAACAATTAAAGCACAATACATGCCGCTCGCTCGAGAGTGGCTTGGCAGTGTTCGGCTGCAGAATGCTGGTCACGCCGTCTGCACTGCGCCTTAGTTTATCTTATCTTAATGCATGACTCCATTAACGAAACATGATAGCATGGGTAAATTATGTAAACTATTAGGATGTTATGCAAATTTAATATGACAAGCAGTTAACAATGAACGTCAACATTTCATCAGTAAAGAGGACATTTCTGCCTTTCACCTGCGTACCGAGACAGAAGCTTTTATCTGTAGAAATTGATTTAGAGCACGTCCTGTATATAGACGATAAGCTCCATGGTTCAGGCCTTGTTTTATTGTACGCCGCAAGAGTCCTAACCTAACGGAAATCTTCATTTATCGCGAATTCTGGCTTTTTCAAAAAGATTTTGGCGCCGGTATTCTGGCTTTAAACTTTAACAGCTTATCAGCCGTTTAGTTTAAAAATCGTGGGCGCCACGATTTCTCAAGGTTTTGAACTAGGAACTACTAAATGTTGGTACGATACAATAAGGTCGGACACCAAGAGCTCTGGAAAGGTCTTCTTTAACAACTTATTTCATATAAATACGAAAAATATGTGAAATTGCGTAAAATTATTTAACATCACCTTTATTTACTTTGCGTAATTAGGGTAAACAATGGGGTTCGTGTTCGATTCTCGGCAGAGACAAGCAATTGAGTATGTTTCTATTTCTGGGTTTGAGTGTTTGTTAAACTAATTTGCTTATCTTTGCACTTTATATTAAGTAGTTACTACATAAAATATGTTTTTGTATCAATACTAATCTATACATATAAATAAAACTGAAGTAGGCTAGATATTATCACGCTATCACCTACGGGGGAGGAGCTGTGCGGAGTAAACGAAGTTCGCGCGAACGAAGTTGCGGGCAACAGCTAGTTACAGTATAAAGTAACAATAATAAATTTTGCATTGCTTAGGCCTCAACAGGTTGCTAAATGCCTATTACCAAGGACAAAAAGGCTTGATGATCTTGAAACAACTAGATTTTATTGATCATCATCAGCTCTTTTTACATTTTGCTCTACAACTTCTGCACATGAGGTAGAGAGTAGGTTTTATTATTATAACAGAATGCGTCAATGGTTTTTAAATTTTTAATTTCGATTAGGTATGTCTAATCATTAGTTAATTTAGTGTGTTCGTCTTCTATGCGGTCCGAAACTGTTTTATCACATTATGATGAAACTTTAGTAGGTAACACTGGGGATGCCTGCGAGTTTCTGGCCCATAAATCTATAAGATTGTGGCCTGGGGTTAAAATATTCAGCTCAGTTTATGAGGTCCCGGGTTCCATCCTCGAGTTGGACCAGTGTCGTTGAAGTTTTTCTCAAAAATTTAAAATATCGAATAACAGCTTCGAAACTGGCGGGTTGTGTGATCCCGTAACTCAGATGGGCACTTAAAGTTGTCGATCGTGATAATTTTTCATTAAAAATATATACATATACGAAATGAATTAATATTAAAAAAATCAAAAAGGTAGAACATTCGCCCGCGCCAGCTAGTATGTTTATAATAATGAACCAACTTAAAAACGTTGTCTCAGCAAACATTCAAATTGTATATGATTTGTTTTTAAACAACCTTATCTAATGAACAAAGATAACACAACTGCTGGCATGAGTAGGACATAATATGTAGTGTGCAACTTTACTCCACCTTGTCATCCACCAGAACAAAAAGTTGTAATTTAATTTACAATGACCATCCCCTATAAACTTGAGCATATTGCAAGCAATGTCTTGTAGACACATAAAAGATTCTGAAAAATTGAGAAACCCTTCCAGTTTAGGAAGTCACTTGAAAGCAGTCCAGGAATTAATTCTGTAGGTACATAAAGGAAAAATTCTGAAAAATTGAGAACATCCTCCTTTTTGAGAAGTCACTTGAAAGTACTACATTGTTTACATAATCAGTGGACTGCAAGTGAAGTGGGCAATGAGTATATTCTTACTCCCAAGAATTACTTTTTAAATTGTATTCAACTATGACCTTTCTCATGATAAAGCTTTGAAACGGTGAAGATATTCATATCATACAAAACAAAGTTAAAATGTATTTTCTTACCATTATAATAAATATATGCATTTTGCTAGATGCTTTTACATCTGTGATGAAGCAATTGTTTAATGTAATGTTTTGCATGTTTAAGGATTAGCACTACGATTTTCCCCGTGTTTGTCCCAGGCTCCTTTGAAGAATAGGCCTACTGCCTTTCTGCCAGGCAGGTCGTAAAAGGCGACCGATTGGCTATATGAGTAACTACCATCGTGGCTAGTAGGTGGTAGAGTTCTGCATTGTCTCACCTGGGTCTGGTACCACCACCTTATCTAATCCTGCCACAATAGCATCAGTGCCTGTCACTTTCATGTTCCAGTTTGGAGGTTAAGTTAGCCGGTAAACTTATGCATGTGGCATTAGAGCTCGCAACAAGATAACAATGCACCATTGACACCTTTAGTATCTATAGGCGATGGTTGACTCTTTCCATCAAGAGACCCATCTGCTTGTTTGCTATCTTATGATATAAGAAAAGGATAGAAATATAGGCTATTTTACTAAATGATACCAAACTGCTAAAATGATATTTAAATTAAAAAAATATTCTTTTTGTTGCCAAATTTTTTAAATTTTATAGATTTTAAAAAACTATAAAAAACAAGAGGATCCCCCATCATCCAATTTTATCAATATGATTAACGATTACTGCTTATTGCAATTTATTGACCTGATTAATAATTATTGCTTATTTCTATCAATAACAAGTAGCAAAAGCTTTACAAGCTCATTTGGGGCACAGAAATACTAACACACCACCACCACTACACTCGTAGTTGCTACTGAAATTTGAAATTTCGAGAAAAAACCTCAAGAGTACTTATGCCAAACCCGAAGATCGCAATTGGGATCTCATGATCTGAGCTGACTTGACTATGTTAACATTGAAATGGCAAACAAGTACACTGCTGGTCAGGTGAAAAGAAATAACCATCCTCCAATAATGTAAATGTTAATACACCTATTAACATTTAATACTACATGTGTAACTTCACCATCTACCTTATTATCAGAGCCAGATTAGAACCATAAAAAGGGCTGACATTATTATGGCTAGAATAGGTAGGCACCAGTAGGGAGTCCAGGTAAATTGTTGCAGAACTCTAGCAACTTATAGTCAAGATAGTAGTGAAAGGTTCTATATGTTATTAAAAAGTTATTGTATTACTAGCTGTTGCCAGCGTGGTTTACTCTGCACTCTTCTCCCCTGTAGGTGATAGCGTGATAATATGTAGCCTATATGTTCACCCGACCTGTTAGTAATATTCATGCAAAATTTGAAGTAAATCCATGCAGTACATTTTGAGCTTACCCCGGACATACATACAGACAAACAGACAAAAATTCTAAAAACTATATTTTTGGCTTCGATATCGATTGTAGATCACACTCCAAGTATTCTTTTAAAAAAATATTCAATGTACAGTTTTGACTTTCCTACGATTTTATTATATGTATAGATTATATATATTATATATTTTTGTTGACTAGTATTATCAAGATAATTATCACTTCAAAAAGTTTACGACAAGACACTACTGAGCGAATTCACCCTGAGGAAGGACCTCATATATAGGCAGTGTTGCCAACTTTACTGTTTTAACAGTAGATTTACTGTTTTTGCCATTACAACCCTGTTTTCTGATTAAGTTCATTTTTCTACTGTTTTTTGAGGATATATCTAAATGTACTTTTTCAAAAATAATTCATTCCAAATCGCAACTTACAACCAACATGTTAAGCCTTTTAACAAAAGCAATAAAGATAGTTTTTGTATGCGTTGGTTACGCGCCTTATCAAAATTAATATCTCTAGCGGACCTCTTGTGGTACAGGGAATTTAAAATTTAACAACGCTAAGATTTTGACATACAGTTAAACAGGATAGTTCAAATAGTATAATAATTATTTAATTTATATCTGTTATTATGTCATGCAATTGAGGTGCATATGAAATGAATGTAATAAAAGCATATACGATTTTAATAAGAAAATGTGTCCGAAAACACCAAAGATCTCGAAATTGACAATGTTAATCAGTAATTTTTCCATGATAGAATAAATAATTTTAATTAAGTAATGTTTTCATTTTGACTTTATTTGCTTTAAAATTTTCAGAAACTTTACTAATAAAGGTAAAATATGTAAAGTGAATTTAACAGTAGTCGTATAGCTATTTAAGTATATACTATATATAATAACTGAAGTTCACTAAATAAACTATTTATCAATTCTATGAATATAAAGTCGTACGGTGGATTTGATGTTTTGAAATTAATATTTTACTGTTTTCTGCTGTTTTTTTAAGTTCCATTTGCTGCTTTTTGCTTTCTTCGGGTTGGCAACACATACAGTATAGGTCCGAAACTAGTTGGAACCTACGCCGATTAAATGTGAGTGCAGCCATTTTTAATTATTTAGTTAATAATGTCTGACAAAAGTCTTAATAATTTTATCACTTCAAACTCTGCTCAAAAGCAATATACATATAATATTACATATTTTTCATCTATACATTATATAAATATAATATATAGACGAAGAATACATGAGTGGAACAGAAAGAAAATTATATTTCTCATCAAAAATGGCAATTCAAATTTTTTTGTGTGTACATTCTAAAATAGGAAACATCAAAGTCATGGAGGAGGTACCATGCAAACCCTAAATATTTAAAACATCGGGCAATCTCTATGTAATCATTAAGGAGTATTTTCTAGAAATTTAAAATTTTGAAATAAGATATATGTCACTAAAGGCAGACAATATAGAGGTTTAAACTATTTCTATAATTTAAACCTCTAGCAATAATAAAAATAATTGGAAAACTTAATTGTTTACTTAATATATGAAAATATTGAGTAATATGAGTTTTTTTTTTTTAAATTAGGACTATCTTTACCAAATTTATGTAGAAATTCTAGACATTTATTAGCCCTATAGAGATTTAAGATTAAGCACATTTTAAAACAAAGCTAAGCTGTGTAAGTTTACCAAAAGAAAATTGTAACCAGTAATGACTAAGTTCTACATCATTCTGGGTTTCAGATCCGGCAGACACGTTAGAAGGAAAGCAGATGAAGATAACCTAAGTATCATAAAAATATTTATAGACTAACCTGTATATCTTGCTAAAGTCATATAAAATGGTAGCGCCCCACTGGACGAGAGCTCACAGATGGGATTAATTGTTGATCCTTCCTCCAAGCTGGTACCACAGAAACAGCTAGCCGGGCACACCACCAACCTGCCACAATGCAATAATAAACTCCACGATCGAATAATCGTTCAGACGTAATCATCACACTATCTTGTCGCTAATCAAAACAAACTACAAAGACATTTGCTACATAATCAGATTTCACAAGTCGAAACGTACGCACCAGCTGGGAGAAACGTGGTATCTACCTATCGCCTATGCTCCTATATAGGTATGTAAATATAGAAAAGATATTCGATATTGCCGCTATGTATACCTTCCCTTTAAACGACGAAACGTTGTGTTCTTCGTTCAACCACGTATATAGAAAGAAACGCACAAGGAGACCACGGAAGTAAATCGATGAAAAACGAACATAAAGTAAATAGAATTCACCTAAACGCGTACACGATACCGTGGCTAAAAATGACGACAGAAAATAAATGAAAATGCACACTTTCTTATGTTTCTGGAACTGCCTTCAGACCGGAAATGAATTCATTTGTAAACTTGAAAAAGTATCATATATTCGCAAAAAAGATGAGTTTTGGTTAAAAAAATATTTCATTTCTAATATTTTTATTCTAAATTGAAACAGAAAATTTTAACACCCGTAAGTATGATAAAATTAGCAAAAATTTTAATGAAAACGAAAGCAATACAGGAAACGAGATTGTCTTTGATAGTATATTGATATAAGAAAAAAAATAAAATTTATGAGAAAAAATCAAAAGAGGTTATATAAAAACATTATTACAATATATAAATTAAAAAAAATCTTTCAAAATTTTAAAAACTTAAATCAGTTTAAAACTTTTCGTTTCGTACATCAAAATAATTATATGTATCTGACAGTGATAGTATGAGCCTTGCTACAATTTACTGATCTGTGGTATGAGCGGTGAGCCACTTATCAGGATTATACTCTCTATATTATGTGCCTGTGTACACAGAGTAAAACATACTCTGTGGTAAAACTACCTATAAAAATTGCATCTTGCAGGCAATCTTGTTGACTAATACAGCTCAGTATATTTATAATTATTCCAAGGAAGTTATATTCTACCTGGAAGGTCCACATGTACTTCAAAATCGTTCCGAAGAGTACCACGACATGAGTGGAGTGTGTCTCTTTCTACTAGGGTGTCCATACATATTTGTGCAACAGGACAATTTCATTCTAAAAAAGCGGAATAGAACTGATATGGACAGCTACGATAAGTCCTGGATAGCACCCACGGCTATCAATTTTTGAAAGTCGTGTAGGTTAACAATGTCTGTTATCGCTCTTATTGACGAAGGGAATACATTCATAATATGTTGTTTTGACTCACACCCATAATTTGCTAACTTTAGGGTTAAATCAATTCATGTGATTTGTCTAATGATATCGTATTATTACGACAGGCTATAGTGAGGTGGAGGGGGCCGGATTGCAACTATAAATGCTAGCATATTAGTAACGTGCCGGGCCGCAACACATTGACTAGTTTTGTGTACAGTTAACTGCCGAACTGCATGTTAAGGCTAGTTCTTTGTGGCCCTTAATCGTTCTTAACCCATAATTTCTGATTTTGTAAATGCATACTTAAAACACGAAGAAAATTGTGTGCGCTCAATTCCGCTCTGCAAATCTGTCGCACTTTGCCCCGGCATAGTGTACGAGAGTTTATATAAAATGTATCAAAGTGATCTAGGCGAATTTTTGCGCAGCACCCTGACCAGCTGCGGCCCATCTTAATGTGTGAGAGCGTAAAATAGGATTATTAAAAATAATAAAAGTTGGAATATTTTACTTGATATGTAACTGAAATAAATAGCTGGATTTGTTTTCATACTGAGCTGTTTCGCGGGTAAATAGTGTGGTAAAAATATCTTTGCATGTGTGATCTTTCTGCCGAATTGAGCATTATAAATACAGATAAAAGATCAAAATACTCTTCTAGAAAATGTATGCATTAATTACGGGCAGATGACAATTACATTACATTGCTTTAAAATTTGTTCGAGTGAAGCAGTCCAGCGATACTGAAGAATCAATAAAACCTAGAGGATACGGTGAGAAATATTGCAAAGTCTTAATGCCAGTCTACTGACAGGGTCCTGGATAAAACACTTCGGTTCCGGTTCCAACGTTCAAGTTCAAAATGTCCAATTCCCAAAATCTACAACATTTTCAAAATGCCTATTTCCTAAAATGGTCCATTTTTCTCCATGTTGGTCTCATGCTCCTTTGAAGAATAGGCCAACTGCCGTTCTGCCAGGCAGGTCGTAAAAGACGACTTATTGGCTATAAGTGTCACTACCATCATGACTACTTGGTGGTTGAGTTCAGCAACGTCTCACCCGGGTATTTGCTACCATCGCAGAAGCTATTCCTGCAGCAATAATGTCAATTTTATATCATAAGATAGCAAACAAGCAGATGGGTCTCCTGATGGAAAGAGACAACCATTGCCTATAAACACCAAAGATGTTAATGGTGCGTTGCTATGTATTGACGAGGTCTAAGGCCACATGCATAAGTTTACCGGCTACCTTACAATCCAAACCGGATCACGACGATGACAAGCATTGACTCTATTGCGGCGAAAATAGGTAAGGCGGAACCACTTAGTAGTCACGATGGTAGTGAAATTATTTCTTGTCAAGAGTTAAGTAAACTTTTTGACAAGCAGTTACCCTATTGCGGCAGGAATAAATAAGGCGGTGGTACCGGACCCGGGCGAGATAATGCAGAAATCTATCACCTAGTTGTCATTGTCGTGCTCTTGTCTGGAGGGTAAGGTAGATGGCAAACTTGTGCATGTGGCATTTCAAACCCGCCACATGGATGGAAACGCACCATTTATATCTTTGATGTCTAAATGCGACGGTTTCTCTTTCCATCAGGAGAGCCGTCAACTTGTTTGCTATCTTATAATATAAAAAACAAATATTCATTTTAAACACTAATCATCTAGACTAATAACAAGTAGTTTTTCGTTTCACATCTGTAAGTTATATTGAATTTGGCTGATAAAAACCGTACATACTAAAGGAGAGTGTTCAGTAGTTGATTTTAATACCAAATATGTAAAACAATTAGGTACTTAAATATTGAGTTAATTATCCTATAACATGTTTATACTCATACGGACGCCCACGCATAGATATCATTTTTATTCAAATTATCCTTTATTGAAGTTCATTATTTACAAACAGTGATTTGCTGAACTCGTGACTAGACTCATTAGCTATTAGTCAACTCGTGGATGATAACGGAGCTATCACTCGCTGTCACAGGATTCGTGGGATTCGAAGAAATAAAAGTGACCGTATTTTCTGAATATTACTCTTCTAAATTTGTTGTGGTTGACAACTACATAACAGTCAAGCAATATTTTGACAAAGTCATTTTCCTCTCTATTATACACCCGAGTAAATTTTTCATTATACAAGGAGTAAATTTTCCTTAAAGTAATCCTAAAAAACTGGTATTTTTCATTTTGTGTTTTTTATCTTGCGCGCTAATATACACCCCAGTACACCCGAGTAAATTTCCTTTAAGTAATCCTAAAAAACCAGTATTTTTCATTTTGCTTTTTTTTTTATCTTGCGGGCCTGTTGTCATCTAAAGAAAGCAATATTTTATTTATTTACTTATTTTAGTTTATTTTCTTTCGTATTAAAACAGGGCGGTTACAAACTAACATCATAATTTTCGACCAGGGTGGGTTTGAGATCACCTATTTTAGTAAGTGAATTAAACAAAATTCTATCAAGAAAACGTGTATCTAAAAAGAAGATGCATCTTTATGCTTCTACAACATCAGATTCTAAATTATACAATCATGAATGCATCATTGAGATCATAATAAGCAAAATATTTTATAGCTTTAAGTGTCCGAATGCGACCACATGGCCACTTTCGAGCGTATTAGATATTTATATACTTCAGTTTGCGACTACTGGATTTAAAAAGAAATATAAGCTAATGTTCTAAAATTTTAATTGAAAAAAAAAAAAAGTTCTATAATTGAAATAATAACGCTTCTTGATTGAGTGTAACATTAGTATAAGGTAACAAAAGGTAACTTTGTTCGCCACCCGGTGTGGTATTTTTATTGCAATACGCTACACATAAACACACCATTAAGTCATCACCCGAACTCGGGCACTATTTGAGGTTTAAATTTATGATTTTCTTGTTACATAATTATTCATTGAATATTCAATGCTTATTGTTCATTGTTTTCTCATGAAAAAAATGCTATTATCTTTAATTAAGAAACCTAGGCCCTCAAGTGGTCGCATACTAGAGGCGGTCGCGTTACCGACGCAATGACCCTATATTACGTTTGTATGTTTAATTAAAAAATATCTAAAATAACACTAAATGATTAAGATTACAACAGGGAATATAGATGGAATAGCATTGGGTTTCAGTGTTGATCTTATCTTATGGATTATTAAATCCTCGGATTTAAAGTGACGGCTGCAAATTAAACTGTAATATGAATTTTTTTTCTTAAATGGAACAACTTCAATCCACCGTTGTCGAAGAATCTCATTTCTTGGGAACCTGCAAGAAAATAATGAACAAGAGGTTAGGTATCTACTACTAGTTAACAGTTACTACCAAAAAGTATGTAGGTAATGTACTTAGTTACTACAACACAATGATTTTAGTATTAAATAACAAAATTACGTAAAGTAGGTTCTTATTTGATTATGATGACATTCCTTAGGGACGTATTATGAAATGTTAGATTGAATTGTAATTTCTTTGTATTCACATGTCCGAATTTTTGTGTTGTTATTGCTACCCTACTTAAGAAACTTGTAAATAAAATAAAAAACTTACTTAAAAAATGAAATTCCGCAACTAGCATACGCTTCACTATTACAGCACTTAACGCTAAAATTTTTCACCATTTTACAACAGAAAAAACTTATAGCAGTAAGTAAAAAGAGGACTTTATGCTTTAACACACTTTAACTTAAAGTATCAGCTATATTTTTAAATAAAGCGCGCCAAAGCGTACGGCCAGCTGAGTGTGGCCGTGCATAGTTTACAAATTACTACTAATTCTACTGATTTGAGAAAACAGTTTTTACATTGCATAAATAATTACGTAATAATTAAAATAAGCACATTTAAGAACTCAATATGTTAATTACAATACATTTTATGCTAATGTATCTATAAACGTGTATGAATAAAAGGGATTTAACGGTTACGGGATATATAAAAAAATCTACCATCCGAAAGTTTTATTTACACTGGCAATTGCAAGAAAGGGATAACATCCACTCATGTCGTTGTCTCGCTCAGCACGTTTTTCCCCTCTGTTAAGTAAGAAGCAAATATCAACTTTATTGCGAACGAAATAAAGTACAATTTTATTTTTCAAATATTGCTTCGTAGTAATTCCAGATATCGTATATAAGTTCCTTGAATTATTCATATTCTTGGTACAATTTCATTGTGCAAAGCATTGCCGAGTCTTCCAGCAAGAATTAGAAGCTGGATTGTTGAGAAAGAACAAGGCTGGGTACATACTGGGTATTTAACATGGTTTGGTTAAATCTCCTACTATAAAAAAACTAGACATTTTGTAATATTTCCCACATTTTCATTGCCTGAGTAACGCTTGTGAAAAATAATATTATTTTTTGTCTTAAGCTGGCGGGAAGAAATCAAGTTTTTATAATTTACATTTTTTAATAAAAAATGTAGGTATCATTTGTTCGTTGTTCATTTTCTTAAATTAAATTTTGAAAATTCGATCTTAAGTTGACGGATGAAATCAATTTTTATAATTTTTTGCTATGCAAATTATTTGTTAACTGTTTTTTTGTTCGATAAAATATATCATCTGTTCGTTGTTCACCTTTTAAAAATATTTTTTTTAATCCGATTTTATAGTGGCTGCCAGACATCAATGTTTTATCACGTTTTTCTATTTCAATTATTCGTTCACTTTTCGTGATCTTCTCATAAAATATTTTTGTGTAAAGCAATATGTTAAACAATATGGCGTACAAATCACATCGCGTTTTAGCTTAATCATTTTTGTTAGTTTTATATAATCAATGATTTTGGTATAGTTTTTTTTAAATAGAAAATTGTTTTCCCGTCTTTTACCCAAAATTCAAACAAGAACAACCAAAGAGTAGAACAACTTGATTATTTTCCACTAAATCTCTAGCTAATATTATGTACTTCAAAATACAAAATAGACCTCATAGACTACCTAGTATTTAATATGACGCTGACCCAAGGAACTTATATACGATAGCTGGAATTATTACGATGTAATATTTGAAAAATAAAAATGTACTTTATTTCGTTATACATAAAGTTGATATTTGTTTTTTACTTAGCAGAGGGGTAAAACGTTCTGAGCAAGATAACGATAAGAGTGGATGTTGTCTCTTTCTTGCAATTGCTAGTGTAAATAAAACTATCTGATGGTAAATTTTTATATAGGTATTCGATAATCGTTAAATCCCTTTTATTCATACACGTCGATAAATACATTAGCATAAAATGTATTGTAATTAACACAGTGAGTTCTAAAATAGGTGCTTACTTTAATTAATATGTAATTACTTATGCAACACAAAAACTGTTTCTCAAATTAGTAGAATTACTTCGTAGTAATTTGCAAACTACGCCGCACTTATATATTATAGCGATTGGCGGCTTGGCGCTTTATTTAGTAGAAAGAGACACACTCCACTTATTTCGTGGTACTCTTCGGAACGATTTTGAAGCGTGTGTGACATTCTGGGTAGAATGTAACTTCCTTCCTTAAATCTATGGTTCAACAATAAACCAAGGAAGTTATATTCTACCTGGAAGGTCCACATGTACTTCAAAATCGTTCCGAAGAGTACCACGACATGAGTGGAGTGTGTCTCTTTCTACTAGGGTGTCCATACATATTTGTGCGACAGGACAATTTCATTCTAAAAAAGCGGAATAGAACTGATATGGACAGCTACGATAAATCCTGGATAGCACCCACGGCTATCAACTTTTGAAAGTCGTGTAGGTTAAAAATGTCTGTTATCGCTCTTATTGACGAAGGAAAATGCACATTCATAATATATTGTTTTGACTAACACCCATAATTTGCTAACTTTAGGGTTAAATCAATTCGTGTGATTTGTCTAATGATATCGTATTATTACGACAGGCTGTGGTGAGGTGGAGGGGGCCGGATTGCAACTATAAATTCTAGCATATTAGTAACATGCCGGGCCGCAACACATTGACTAGTTTTGTGTACAGTTAACTGCCGAACTGCACGTTAAGGCTAGTTCTTTGTGACCTTTAATCGTTCTTCACCCATAATTTCTGATTTTGTAAATGCGTACTTAAAACACGGAGAAAATTGTGTGCGCTCAATTCCGCTCTGCAAATCTGCCCCACTTTGCCCCGGCATAGTGTTCGAGAGTTTATAGTAAAATGTATCAAAGTGATCTAGGCGAATTTTTACGAAGCACCCTGACCAGCTGCGGCCCATCTTAATGTGTTAGAGCGTAAAATAGGATTATTAAAAATAATAGAAGTTGGAATAATTTTACTTGATATGTAAATGAAATAAATAGCTAGATTTGTTTTCATACTGAGCTGTTTCGCGGGTAAAAAGTGTGGTAAAAAAATCTTTGCATGTGTGATCTTTCTGCCAAATTGAGCATTATACATACAGGTAAAAGATCAAATACTCTTCTAGAAAATGTATACATTAATTACGGAAAGACGACAATTACATTACATTGCTTTAAAATTTGTTCGAGTGAAGCAGTTTAGCGATACTGAAGATCAATAAAACCTAGAGGATACGGTGAGAGATATTGCAAAGTCTTAATGCCAGTCTACTGACAGGGTCCTGGAAAAAGTCTTCGGTTTCGGTTCCGGTTCCGGTTCCAACGTTCAAGTTCAAAATGTCCAATTCCCAAAATATACAACAGTTTCAAAATGCCCATTTCCTAAAATGGTCCATTTTTCTCCATGTTGGTCTCGTGCTCCTTAGAAGAATAGACCAACCGCTGTTCTGCCAGAAAGGTCGTAAAAGGGTACCGATTGGCTATGTAAGTCACCACCATTGTGGCTACTAGGTGGTAGAGTAATGCATTTTCTAGTCCTGGCTTGGTACCAACGCCTTACCTATTCTTGTCGCAATGGCGTCAGTGCTTGTCCACTGTCATGTTCCGTGTCATGTTCCGGTTTAGAGGATAAGGTAGCTGGTAAGCTTATGCATGTGGCCTTAGACTTCACCACTAGATAGCGACACACCATTAACCTCTTTGGTGTCAATAGGCGATGGTTGACTATTTCCTTTAGGAGACACATCTGCTTGTTTGCAATCTTATAATAAAAAAAGAATGTGTAAGTGGTTGACCCAACAGGCCATCCCTGAAACTTCCCGCTAAATTAAGGTATTTTAAGCTCAAAAGAGTAAAAACTATAAACATAGATTTTTTCAGTTCAAACAAATATTTTGTTAAAATAGCAGTATATTGATTTTTGAAAAGTGGTATATTTTGGAAACGCTGATTGAATTTGATCTTTCGAATGACATCCAACTCAATTTTTAAGATATAAAATATTGCTTTAGCTAAATAATCGATAGGTTGAAAAATTTCGTAGCAATGTCAAAAAAACATTGTTTCAAATATTTTCATCATTAATAAATCCTAAACAAATTGACCGATTTTGATCCAATAAACGGTATTTGACGCAGTTTTTAAAGGAGAGAAGCTGATAAGATTTTTAAGTCCATCGGTGTATTAGCCTGAAAATTATTTTAAAAATATAAAGTAAATTTGCTAAAAATGTCGTACTTTTAATATTTGAAAAGCTGCAACTTTTGAAAATTAGATTCGATTTTGATTCTTGAAATCTCATCTGAGGTAATTTTTTTAGTACCAAAATATCGTAGAATACCAAGTTATGTCAAAAAACACATTTTTTTAAATTTTTTGTCAACGCTTTCTCCTAAACCGATAAACCAATTTTGATGCAATTTATGCATTACATACACACACACACACACACACACACACACACACACATATATATATACAGATATACTGACGTCATCGCGAAAATAGTCGGAAAAGATTCCTAGGACCTCAAAACGTGGAGATCCGGTGAAAACTCGATTTTCGAAAATCGAGGTCAATTCAGTAACTTCCTATCTACGTACACTACGTACTACGTAGCGGTAAGTTAAAAATCCCAAAAAGGACCACTACTAAAATGTCAACTCCCTAAAAGTCCAATTTCCAAAATGTGTAATTACTAAAATCTCCCATCTTTGAGAATGTGCTAAATGTATTCAATAAGTTCACACATCGTTTTTTTTTTTTATTTTTTAATATTCTCACAGTGTTTTTTTATACACAACAATAAAAACATCAAATTCTTGTTGACAAAGATTAGACGAAAATAAAACTACTGAATTATGTTTGAGTAATTTATTGGCTATACTAGCCGTTACCCGCGGCTTCGCTCACGCATATTTACTTTAGAACTTATAAGACCTTTATTAGCTACTCAATCATATATAAATAAGAAAAAAACAAAACTAAAGTATGTCTAAATTATGCTATTTAATCCAACCTGGATCGTTCCCGACGCAAAAGTGCCCATGACACTCGCCGCGTTACCGCGTTGAATTGCGATGGCCAACCTTTGCACCAAAAACGATCCAGAGTGGGAGTCCCCTGTGATTTCGCTAATTCTATCTATGTAGAAATTTTTAATACTCAATTAAAAATCTCTACATAGTAGGGCGGGCCGCTAGTCTATACATATAATAAAATCATAGGAAAGTCAAAACTGTACATTGAATATTTTTTTAAAGGAATACTTGGGGCATGATCTACAGTCGATATCAAAGCCAAAAATATAGTTTTTAGAATTTTTGTCTGTTTGTCTATATGTCTGTATGTCTGTATGTCTGTTTGTCTGTTTATCTGTTTGTCTGTTTGTCTGTTTGTCTGTTTGTCTGTTTGTCTGTTTGTCTGTTTGTCTGTTTGTCTGTTTGTCTGTTTGTCTGTTTGTCTGTTTGTCTGTTTGTTTGTCTATTTGTCTGTTTGTCTGTTTGTCTGTATGTATGTCCGGGGTAAACTCAAAAAGTACTGCATGGATTTACTTCAAATTTTGCATAAATATTACTAACAGGTCGGGTCAACATATAGGCTAAATATTATCACGCTATCACCTACGGGGGTGGTGCTGTGCGGAGTAAACGAAGTCCGCGCGGACGAAGTCGCTGGCAACAGCTAGTATTTTATAAAAAATAATATTTACATATTCATCTTAGTTACTTATATACGATGTTTTTATCATCAAAATTTAAGTAAAAAACGTAAGACTTAACTAAACTTCCTATGACAATACGTAATATCGTAACTAATTATACCTCAAACTCAAAAACCTATTGGTAGCACACCTATCGATGAAACTGACGTAATTATAAAAGAAACTTGTAATTTTTTTAATTAACAGGAAATACCTAACCTAAAACTACCTATGATAATAATATTATATATACCGAATCATACTAAATATTAGGATTGCTATGTATGTAACACACCTTATTTAACCAACTCAAAGAAAAAATTATGAATAAGCATAGTTTTGAGTTCAAAGAGTTCAAAAATTTAGTTTTTTTTAAAAATTATAGTTATTCAGTGTTGAAAAAGATGTATATTTTTTCAAAATGATGACCGACTTTGATCAAAAATTGCGTTGAATTACATTCGTAAACGCAATTTTTGAGCTCCAAAGCTGATAAGATTTTTTAATCAATCGGTGAATTAGCCTAAAAGTTATTTCAAAAGCATTGAGTAAGTTTGCTAAAAACAACGTAATTTTAATATGTGAAAACCTATAACTTTTGAAAATTAAATTTGATTTTGATTTTTGAAAAAGAATTCGATGTAGTTTTTTTAGCACTAAAACATCGTAGAATACCAAAAAATGATTGTATGAAAAGTTTCGAAATTATGTCGAAAAAACACTCTTCAAAATTTTTTGTCAACGATTACTCTCAAACGGTTAAACCGATTTTGATGCAATTTATGCATTAAACGTAGTTTTTTGATAAATAGAGCTGATTTGTTTCTGTACTCAATCGGTGCATTAATCTGGAAGTTATATTTAAAAAATACTGTTCTGTCAAACATTTTTTGGGATTATTTCAAAATTTCTCAAAATCTGCTGCGCCGACTTGGTTCAAATTTTCAGAAAGTCTAAGTTGAGCGGAATCTAATCGAATACCATCAACCGCGTTTCGCTCGGTCAGGCCTTGCAAACGTTGTGAGATGTTTACATACACATACTCACACACACATACATACACAAATACGTACATACATACATACAGACATACTAAAGTTATCTTGAAAATAGTCGGAAAAGGTTCAATGACTTCAAAACGTGGAGATCCGGTGAAAACTCGAAAATCAGGGCAAAATCAGTAACTTCCTTATCTACCATCTACATAGTACGTAGTGGAAAGTTAAAAATCTGTAAATCGGTTGAGCAGATAGATTTCCCCGTGTTGATCCCCGGCTCCTTTGAAGAATAGGGCAACTGCCGTTCTGCCAGGCAGGTCGTAAAAGGCGACTTATTGGCTATAAGTGTCACTACCATCGTGACTGCTTGATGGTAGAGTTCCGCAACGTCTCGCCCGGGTATTTGCTACCATTGCAGAAGCTATTCCTGCAGCAATAATGTCAATTTTATATCATAAGATAGCAAAGAAGCAGATGGGTCTCCTGATGGAAAGAGACAACCAATGCCTATAAACACAAAATATGTTAATGGTGCGTTGCTATGTTTTGACGAGGTCTAAGGCCACATGCATAAGTTTACCGGCTACCTTACAATCCAAACCGGATCACGACGATGACAAGCATTGACTCTATTGCGGCGCGAATAGGTAAGGCGGTGGTGCCAAATACCAGTGTGAGATGTTGCGGAACCACCTAGTAGTCACGATGGTAGTGAAATTGTTTCTTGTCAAGAAATGTGTAAACATGTAAACTTTTTGACAAGCAGTTACGCTATTGCGGCAGTAATAAATAAGGCGGTAGTATCAGACCCGGGCGAGATAATACAGAAATCTACCACCTAGTTGTCATTGTCGTGCTCCTGTTTGGAGGGTAAGGTAGCTGGCAGACTTGTGCATATGGCATTGCAAACCCGCCACACGGATGGCAACGCACCATTTACATATTTGATGTCTAAACGCGATGGTTTCTCTTTCCATCAGGAGAGCCGTCAACTTTTTTGCTGTCTTATAATATAAAAAACAAATATTCATTTAAACACTAATCATCTAGACTAATAACAAGTAGTTTTTTCGTTTCTCATTTGTAAATTATATTGAAATTGGCTGATAAAAACCGTCAATACTAAAGGAGAGTGTTCAGTAGTCGATTTTAATATCAAATATGTAAAACAATTAGGTACTTAAATATTGAGCCAATTATCCTATAACATGTTTATACTCATATGTTTATACGGACGCCCACGCATAGACATCAAAACATTTTTATTCAAATTATCCTTTATAGGCACTATCGAAGTTCATTATTTACAAACAGTGATTTGCTGAACTCGTAACTAGACTCATTAGCTATTAGTTTATTTATAATATTATCATATTAAAAAATGATATCACTACAACTTTCCAACAAACAATGTTCTATAATTGAAATAATAACGCTTCTTGTTTGAATGTAACATTAGTATAAGGTAACAAAAGGTAACTTTGTTCGCCACCCGGTGTGGTATTTTTATTGCACTACGCGACACATAAACACACCATTAAGTCCTCACCCGAACTCGGGCACTATTTTCTAGATTTGGGTTTAGCAGTAAGGTTTAAATTTATGATTTTCTTGTTACATAATTATTCATTGAATATTCAATGTCTTAAATAAGACTAAATGATTAAGCTTACAACAGGGAATATAGATGGAATAGCATCCGGTTTCAGTGTTGATCTTATGTTATGGATTATTAAATCCTCGGATTTAAAATGACGGCTGCAAATTACTCTGTAATATGAATTTTTTTTTCTTAAATGGAACAATTTCAATCCGACGTTGCCGAAGAATCTCATTTCTTGGGAACCTGCAAGAAAATAATGAACAAGAGGTTAGGTATCTACTACTAGTTAACAGTTATTCCCAAAAAGTATGTAGGTAATGTATTTAGTTACTACAACACAATGATTTTAGTGTTAAATATCAAAATTACGTAAAGTAGGTTCTTATTTGATTATGATGACATTCCTTAGGGACGTATAAATGAAATGTTAGATTGAATTGTAATTTCTTTGTATTCACATGTCCGAAATTTTGTGTTATTATTGCTACCCTACTTAAGAAACTTGTAAATAAAAAACTTACTTAAACAATGAAATTCCGCAACCAGCATACGCTTCACTATTACAGCACTTAACGCTACAATTTTTCACCATTTTACAACAGAAAAAACTTATAGCAGTAAGCAAAAAGAAGACTTTATGTTTTAACACACTTTAACTTAAAGTATCAGCTATATTTTTAAATAAAGCGCGCCAAAGCGTACGGCCACCTGAGTGTGGCCGTGCATAGTTTACAAATTACTACTAATTCTACTGATTTGAGAAAACAGTTTTTACATTGCATAAATAATTACGTAATAATTAAAATAAGCACATTTAAGAACTCAATATGTTAATTACAAATTACATTTTATGTTAATGTATCTATAAACGTGTATGAATAAAAGGGATTTAACGGTTACCGGATATATAAAGATTCTACCATCCGAAAGTTTTATTTACACTGGCAATTGCAAGAAAGGGATAACATCCACTCATGTCGTTGTCTCGCTCAGAACGTTTTTCCCCTCTGTTAAGTAAGAAGCAAAAGTCAACTTTATTGCTAATGAAATAAAGTACATTTTTATTTTTCAAATATTGCTTCGTATTAATTCCAGATATCGTATATAAGTTCCTTGCAATAAACAAGAAGTTTAGACGTTACATTTGACATTTCACAATTGACATTGTCAAGATTATTTTAGATATCAAATATCAATGTCAATTTCTAGTCATTGAATTGGGCCGAAAATTATGGCTGGCTTTAAAAATATATCAAAAAAATGAGTAGAAATGAGTAATGAATGAAAACAAAATTTGAAAAACCAAATATTTTGGTTGTGTAATTGAATTCCACATAAACAAAACTACAGTATAGTGGTTGCTAATAAATAATTTCTTTAAAAATGGTAAATAAAGGTATTAAATAACATGTTTTTTAGGTTAGCCCTAACTTACTTGATTAATAATTGATTCCAGCATTCTTACCGGCAATTAATTTATAGTTCAGCCCGGTGGAAATGTGCTTTACCAGCAAGTGTAAAGACGACGGTGCAAACAGTGAAATCAGATCATGTAAGTTTTGTATAGGTTATGAAATTTTTTACGTATAACCTTGAAAGAACAGCCATACGATTGCTTAGAAATACAGCATATCTGACTCAAGAATAGATAAAACAATATGAATGAAGGAAATAAAAATGAAAGTATTATTTGTATACCAAGGTGCCAATTGCAAAATTCTGCATTCTATACAAATTCTCATGTCAACCCTGTGTCTGTAAAGTTACATTGTGTATGTAAGGTAAAGGACCTACTGTAATTTTTGTTTTGTTATGAGAAAAGTTGTTAAACATTTGAATTCTGACATAAAAATTTACTGTTGAAAGCTTCAAGGAATGATTATGGTAGTTGTATTTTTAAAGTATTTAGACATGTTTATTAACTTTTAGAAGTACTACTGTATAAATGATGAGAAGTAAGAATATTGAAACAGTGAGAACTGTAATTTTTCATTTGTCATACCATTTCCATATATCAAAACGATAACAAATCAAGATTAGCGAGAATAACATTTCTGTAATAGTCCATTTCAAGATATTTATATGTTAGTTTTCAATAAATTCACCTTATCAATGGTCGAAACAAATGGAGGTTATCAGTTCGAGTGTATGTATGTAATATTGTTTGAATTGGACAATATTTGAGTAAAATAAATTTAGGCATCCAAGAACATGTACTAAAGCTCGTAAGTGTGTGTATATTTGTCTTTGATTTTTTAAGACTAAGAATTTTCATCAAAACTTGCTTCAGTAGTTTTTGAGTTATGAGTATAGTTTATATTTGAAATTAGTTTAATTTTAAATGTATTTTTTTGCTATGTTGGTACAGAAACCTTCGTACCCGAGTCTGTCTTGCACTTGATCGGTTTTTAATAAAGACCTATTTAAATTTTTATAGCTGAGCTTCCCAATATTTTAAATAAGTTCTAGGCTGAACTTTTGTTTTAAAAAACCTTTGCCAAATTTTGATATGAGAAATCTAAAGGTGGTATTGAAGAAAGATTTTTATGAATTGTATAATTTACTAGCTGGCCCGATCAATATTAACCTGTTGTCCTGGCTTAGCTTTGATTTTTAAATATTCATTTTTAATTGCAATATATATAAAACTGGATGGTGCATGAACTGTCAAATGTACAAAGGTTATAGTCAAACTATACTGGAATTTTCCAATTTTCTGCACTATTTTCTTACATTCTAATGCTGTAAGAGCCATCTTTAGAGTATTAAAAACCTTAATTGTATATTACTACTAGATTAATTTTGTAATTCAATGAATGTCGATACAAGAAAAACACATCTGAGATATGAGTATTAAGAAAACCGTTACAGTTAGAAAGTGTACCTAATTTGGGGTAACAGTGTAGAATCACAATGCCTCAATAGAAGGATGAAAGGGGATGTCACTCTTCTTACCACCACCACCTAATAAATTGTCAGTATAAATAAGAAAGTCAAGCTTATTGGTTCCAATACGGAGAAAGGATGAGATAAAAGAATGATAAAATAGATTTATATGTGATAGTGATAGAAGCCAGGTATTGGGGGAGGTAAGACTGAGTTATATTGCCAGTAGATGGTCAATGGTAGTGTCAAGAGTCGTAACTGGCATGTTTGTATGATGAGATTTATAAATATTATTACCAAGAATTATTGAGTGCTTTAGAAAACTGACTGAAAATAGTTTTTTTTTTCCATTTTTTAAATTTTTCGATAACATAAGCCATAATTTTGTTATGACATATTATTCTGTAATCTATGGGACTTGGTAAATGAAATAAAAAATTTCATTCATTTATTCATTCATAAATAAAGAGAAAGCAGGATAAGACTGCCAGGACATTGAAGTATGGCACTCTGTTCTCTACCAACTCAATAAAAGATCGAGACTAAAATGTGTATTTTGTAAAGTTATGTACTAACAGATCATAATTTTTAGTTAGTTCCAGTTGCCTTAGAATGCCGTCACTACTCCAGAAAAGGGTTCTTTTCTTCTATCATAGAAAATATTAAAGAGGATATAGCTAAGAATAAGGAAATGAAGGATAATATTAAAAAGTTTAGAGAAGAAGCACAAAAACTAGAGAATTCAGAAGCCCTCCAAGCTGCCAGAAAAAAGTTTCATGCTGTGGAATCAGAGGCATCTAAAGGTTCAGAAGTGTTTAAAGAAACTCTAGAAGACATTAAAGGCAAAGTTGGGCATGTTCTAGAAGAAGCTAGCAAAAGTGAAATAGCCAAAAAAGCTGGTAACTCTGAATTTGTTTAATTACGAGATGGTAGATCTCAACTTGCATTTATATGACACCTTTTCATGCTATCATAATATTTTAGCTTGTTATTATACAGGGTTAATTTTAAAAGTCCAACCAAATTTTAAAATCAGGAACTAAATATTGAGTTGAAAGTGCATTTTAATTATAAATGTAAAATTATTACAAGAATAATATAAAAATATCCCATTAAATCCGTGAATTCAATGCACTGAGTTTTGTGAATGAACTCTGTCATGCTGACAGTGTGTCATATTACATTTAGAGGTTCATAAAATATGTCACGCTAAAATCACCTTTTTTTACCTCCTTCCCCTGCTCTTGTCAGTGCTGCTTCTTGCTGTGTCACACTTTCTGTGATTCCCTAAATATATTACGTTACAAAAACTAAGACCTCCCTCTGCCGAATGTGATAAATTTCAAATGATAGTATACAAATTTTGAGAATTAAAAATATTTATTTAGTTTTTATAATAAAATTTAAATAAACCAATGAAAATTTTTATAGCAAAAAAATAAATAATATTTCTTTTAACCAGAAATCCAAGGATTTTGTAAATGCGCCGAAATATCTATTATCGGTATTGTTTTAATGAACGGCAGACGTCATGTCCGTCAACCTCCGTCTTCCTTTGTCACACTAAGCGAGACCCCCCTTGTATGTAAACAGATTTTATGAATGGCCCACTAAAATATTTTAGATCAAATTTTGTATAATTGAAATTATATCCATGCATTTTGTTTTTTGTGTCAGAGAAAAAAATAAATTTTGAATATTTTTTTTATACTACATTAATCAAACATATTGATTCTGAACAGCCCCTGAAAATTTGGTGGGACCTTTAAAAGTGACCCTGTATATCAACTTGCAAGGTGAGATAGCTGGTAAATAAGCTTATGTGACTTGCACAGTGATTTTAACACACCCTTAGTGCCTTTGATATAAGAAAAAGTATCTTCATGCCCATATCCCCGAACGGGTAGGCAGAGGTACAACAAGTGCACCCACGATTAGCCAAAGATACTTGGTCCCACAAATATGATAGGTGGCAAGACTATCGCCAACCGGGCACTTTCCAATCCCGGGCAACTTTGTGTTTCTCAAAAAACTGAAAAAACACTTTTTTTTTAATGTGCCTGACCTGGGAATCGAACCCGGGACCTCATGTGGTCAACGCCAACGCTGGACCACTAGACCACAGAGGCGACATATGTGATATAAGCTGATTTCTAAAGCAATAAGAAGAGCTATTACATAAAATCAAACTTGACAAAGTAATAAAATACATTCCCTATGTTGGTCTGGCCCCCCTTAGAAGAATAGGTCATCTACCATCCTACCAGGCAGTTTGTAAAAGGCGAGCAATTGACTATGTGTCGTGGTTGTCTCCTTCCATCAGGAGGTCTTTCTTATTTAGGAAGGAGGATCTTTGATATTTAATGATATTTAAAGAATTATTTGCTTGCCTGCTAAGCAGTTTTATTTTTAGTACCTGAACGACCAATTTGTACTTTTTTAACATTTTTTTTTCTATTTATAATTATATCAATTAATGATATTGTCTTTATGCATTTTCTTTTGTCTTTGGAACAGGTAAAATCACAGAAGATATATCAAAAACGGCCAAAGGAGCTGCTGAGAGCTTAGCAGATAAGAGTCAGAAACTTGGACAAACATCAGCGTTTAAAACTATATCACAGGTACATTTCCTATAGTATTTGCATATTTCAAATATAAAAAGGTTACAAACTATCATGATTTACTTTTAAACTTCACCATAACGGAGTGGTATTTTTAAAAAATGATTTTGTAGTTGTTGTTGTATGTGATAACTAGCTGTTGCCAGCTACTTCGTCCACACGGACTTCGTTTACTCCGCACAGCACCTGGCCGCTAGGTGATAGCGTGATAATATGTAGCCTATATGTTGACCCGACCTGTTAGTAATATTCATGCAAAATTTGAAGTAAATCCATGCAGTACTTTTTGAGTTTACCCCGGACATACATACAGACAAACAGATAAACAGACAAACAGACAAAAATTCTAAAAACTATATTTTTGGCTTCGATATTGATTTTAGATCACGCCCCAAGGATTGTTTTAAAAAAATATTCAATGTACGGTTTTGATTTTCCTACAATTTCATTATATGTATAGATTAGGTTCTATCATTCTAGTGTAGGTAGTTAAGTCTTTGCTTGTCATTGTTGACAAATATGGAAGTTTAAGAAATGGAAGTAGGATTAGATATTGTCACTTGTTGCTACATAGCACATTAAACATGAATTATAATTAAATACGAAGTTTTATTGAATATAATAGTTGTATTATTATTATTATTGTTATATTTTAGTATTTGTTGATGAAAAAAAAAATAATGCCATCTGACGTGTCAAACTTAATTTTGCTATATAAATTATTTGTAGTGAATATTTTATTGGGGTATTTGAAATAAAAACTATCTTATCTTGTAAGTGGGATCAAATTACAGATACTTGTGAAATTTGTTCAAAATCGGTTCAATGTTTCGGAGTTAATCCAATCCGAAAGAGGTATATAGGTTAGTCAATTTATTAAACATTATCAAAAAAAAAAAAATCCATTTACTAAAATAAAAAAAAATATCGTATTTTGTAGTGACTCATTTTAGTACTAAACTTGAGGAAAGTCCCCTAATCAAGCAAATAATTTGAAATTTTATCCATCTATATTCAAAATATTACACAAATATGATTGGTTTTAAGTTACCAAATATTGCTTTTGACGATCAGACAGGGTTTTTTACACACTATAGACATTGCAACTTACATTGTGATCATTGTATTAATTTATCATAATACATATTAGGTATATAATTTAATAGAAAACAAGATGATTATCGTGATGGAAAGAGACAACCATTGTGTACAGACACCAAAGATGTTAATGGTGCATTGGGGAGTGGCGGAATGGTAAGGCCGCATGTATAACTTTACTGGCTACTTTACCATTCAAACTAGAACACGACGATGATGAAGTACACGCTATTGCAGCAGGAATACATACCCGGGCGAAATGTTACAGTTTTTTTTTTAACCTAGTACTCACGATAGCTTACGAAAT
This sequence comes from Apodemia mormo, assembly GCA_036924255.1. Classification (NCBI taxonomy): domain Eukaryota; kingdom Metazoa; phylum Arthropoda; class Insecta; order Lepidoptera; family Riodinidae; genus Apodemia; species Apodemia mormo. The sequence continues at coordinate 2,475,311 of JAUPFN010000016.1, forward strand.
GATTGGTATAATGGCTACTACAGATTGACACGGGATATTAGGTACTATAGTTCTGTGATGTCTCGCCTTACCTTACGTAATCTTGCAAAAGTGACGTCGGCACTTGTAACTGTACCTAATGCTGCAAATATGACGTCGGTACTTGTAATGTTTCAAGTTGGAAGGGTAAGTTTGCCGATAAGCTTAAGCTTGTGGCATCATATCACTGTCTTATTATTTTTTGTGTCATGTATGTATGTGTGTGTGTATGTAAGTAAACATCTCATAACTTTTGAACGGCTAAACCGATCGAAACGCGGTTAATGGCATTCGATTGGATTCCACTCAACTTAGACTTCCTGAAAATTTGAACCAAATCGGCCCAGCAGATTTTGAGAAACTATAAGCATTGGTGATCACTTTCTTTCAGGATATCTATCTGCTTATTGACTGTCCTGTATTTATTAATAGCTGGACCAGCAAGCTTCGCACCGTTTCAAATCGTTAAATATTTTACAGTTAATAGGAAATATTTCTATACAGAAATAAAAGTGTTTTTATTATTTTCCCCGCAATATTTCTCTTTTTCTCTATTATTATATTTATATTTCTCTTTTCATATAAACTTTCCTCGGACTTCAAGAAATATTTCAAAATAAAAATTAGCCGAATTGGTCCAATCACATTTAGCGATTCATTTTTGTTGATACAGATATACATATCTCATTTGAATTCAGAAGAATTACATCAACCAACGAACTTAGTTGATAAAAAATTCATCCGAAGCTAGCTGACCATGATTATTCACAAACTTCGATATTCGATGTGGCCGATTTATTGGCTGCAATCTATGCTATAGTCAATTTAAGATTTTTTAGCCAAGTCTTTGCTTGGTTACTATTGTAAATGGGTAATTTTTGTTTATTTTAGGCCACGGCTGTAGTTAAAAATGAAATGACACCCAAGGGTCTAGAAGGACGCGTCTACACTTCACCTGTTTCGTTACGGAAACGTGTTGAGGTAAGAAAAACTTAAGTCAATTTTTTTATGTTATAGTGGTAGGTAACTTGTGTAGTAAAACTTTATACATTTGGATTCTTGAATCCATACTAATATTATAAATGCGAAAGTCTGTCTGTCTGTCTGTTATGCTTTCACGGCTAAACCGCTGGGCCGATTTTCATGAAATTTGGCATGGATATAGTTGAAGATCCGGGGTCAAACATAGGCTAATTTTTTTTTCAAAAATCAGTCCCTGGAGGGCTGAAATAGAGGATGAAATTTTTATTAAAAGCTATTTGGATGACTTACTAATATACTCACGCGCGAAGCTGCGCGGGTCAGCTAGTTAGTATATAAAAGTAATTTTTATTTTAAAAATTGACCGAAAAGGCGAAGTTCTCCGAGTTTAGAGTTTCCCACACTATTTTTAATACCCCGATATTGAGTATTATTTTTTCATCTACTTGGGTATTCCCTGGTATTTGATATTTTTGTAGAAAAGAGGCATTCTTTTGTAATCATGTTTAATTTTATTTCGAAAGAGTGAAGTATGTCACTTAATTTCCTTACTTGTCAGTCACACAGTTAAACATTCTGTTACGTACTCGGTTTCGTAATTGTAAGAAAACACCACTTATATTAAATCCGTGTATTTAGTATATAAATACACAAGACAACACAATGTAATACTAAAATACACTTTACACGCTAGTCACTCACTATACTATCACTGAACTACACAATAAAAAACTACCTTGTGTTTGTCAACACCTCTCTATTTATAGCCAGGGTAAAGACCTACCTGGATCCAGAAAAATCTAAATGTATCGGGAAACAATGAATCACTTCTTATCACTTCTTATTGTAAACATGTTATAAGTCATAAATACTAGTACACTCTACTTTCAACCAACCTTATGCCATATTCCACAAAGTCCATTATGGCATAGCCCAGGTCAACTATTTGTTTGTCAATAGGAGTAGCTATCTCTTTCTCTCATTCTTAAATCTCCAGCGTTCCGACTCTACACGTTTCTAGATTGTTCCTAACAATTCTTTACCACACAGGGTCCAAAAATGTGACGGGAAAAATTATGCCATTGCAAGTTCACGATTTGGGGTGAATCTGGTGAACCATTAGTATTTATTTATCTTTCGTCTCTTACGATGCACATAAAAAATGGTAGAGTATTTTTAAATATTTAAATGTTTGTGGGCTTGGTACTTACTCAGGATGCTTAGAATAAACAAAGGACATTTAGGAAGTCAATGTGAATTCAACAAGAATTATAACCCGGACCGAAATTCAAATGTGAAATAAACCCGTATTAATGTTGAAATCGTGACTACTAGGTGTTTGAATTTTGTATTGTCTCTTCAGGATCTGGCCACCGCCTAACCTATTCCTGCCGCAATACCATCAGTGCCACCACCACCAGTACCACCACTGCTAAGACGGTGGTACAAGATCCGTACGAGACAGTTCAGAACCCTACCACTTAGTAGTCACGATGATAGTGACACGTATAGCCAATTGTTAGCCCCTTACTGCCTGGCAGAACGTCAGATTGCTATTTTACAAAGAGGGCTTGGTCCGAGCCAGCACATAAATAATTGCAAAAGTTATAAACAATTAAAGATGAAAAAAATGGCATTTCGTTTTTTGCCAATAATTCATAAACTATTAATATTTAAGAAATTTCGAAAAAAAGATTCGGAAAGAAGAGGAAATTTCCAAGAAATAACTCTTAGATCCAGGTACTCTATCTCCATTATTTATAATTTTAATTTAACGCTAAAAATGGGTCTCTGCATGACAGGTTGCGTGCACGGCCTCAAAAGCGAGTACGACATATAAATTCATTTATTTAAGGTATTGAATATTCTTTTTTTAAATTTGAAAAAAATGTGATGTATTCTGAACACTATAAATAATTTATTACCGTTGGAAATTTTGCTTAAAGTTAATTTTTCCACAAGTTAAACGACTGTTAACTAATAAAATTTTCTCGTACCTCCGTCTTAATTGTAAGTGAAAAAAATGTTTAAATATTTATCTTAAAAATTTTTCGTTTCGTGGTGTCATTCTTATATACACACTTAACAATATTACGCCATAAAAGTTAAAAAAATATTCATACTTTGCTTATAATAATAATTGTACTTTAACAATATTACGTGGATTTTTCAGTTTTTGATCAAGGACAATAATAATAATAAAGTTGTGTTCCATTTTGTTAACAGCACTGTAAATCGTTCAACTGAAGTCAAAATTAAGCAGCGCTGCAAAGTGTAAAAGAGCATTATATATATTCGCGACCAAAAGGTCGTAATGTTCATGCCGTTTACGCGTTTCATTCAACGAGCTGTGACGTAGGTGCAGTCCATGGACTGCATTTTAGTGGAGCACATGTGGCGTGGCGCATGGCGTGTCTAGCACATTAGTACATAGATTTTTTAAAAAATTTCCTGGTGTTAAGGCAAGACTTTAAAACACGGATTAAATCAATACGCCTTTCAAGAGAATTTCTTAGTTTGTCAGCATAGTTTGTAATTACATATAGAAATATAGAGTTATACTACTTACCAATGAAATAAAACCATTTCAAAGATAATTTTTATTCGGTACGATAAAACAGTACAACATGGTTTATTTCTATTTTTCACAATATAATATAACCTATAAATGTGTGAAATTTTTGACAGTAATAGCGTTTGCGCATATGTTTGCGCAACTTTGCTCTGCAATATTTTCTCAAAAATAGTGTTCAAAAATAAATTATAGTTTTAATTTTACGTGTATAGTGTCAGTGTTTTAGTACTTGAACAATATCTTATATGTATGAATACTGGTGAGCTGTATTTATAAAACTATGAACACAAACATAAAATTCAATTAAAATAAACACCGTCAATATAGTGCAATATTAATCGCCTCGACGCAACGCGTAAGCGCCGCTATTTGCACGGCGCTTAAGACGTTCTTCTCGTGAAGTCGTGAACTTAACAATCGCTTGTATTACTCGTGAGCATTTATTAGTGTACACAAACTGGTAGTTTATTCCTGTGTGAGTTTATTGCTGTACTGTTTTTAAAATAATATTACAATGTCTTCTAAGCAAGTGAATTGTGCTGGCTGCCTTAACGTTATTAAAGGCAAACAATTTCTTAAATGTACAAAGTGCTCTAAACAATATGATCTTGTATGCGCTGGAGTAACTGAAAAGCGTTTTAACAGCATTTGTGCTGGAGGTGATCGTAAGCAATCGTGGATCTGTCCCGAATGTATCAATAAAATACCTAAAAGAGATTTAACAAATACACCGGTACATTCAAATACCGCTCAAGATACCTCCTCTGATTGCCTGTCTGATGAGCCCACGTGTGAAAATGTCACTATAAGAAGCAGCCGCAACAGAAATAAAACGGAAATCATTGATGCCGACATCGTAAACATCATAAGAAGGGAAATAAAAACTGCCATCCGAGCGGAAATGACGTCTCTCGATGAGAAGTTACGGGATCTTCATAACTCAGTACAGCATATTAGCAATCAATACGATGATTTAATTAAGGCCACTAATACAATAATGTCCGATCATAAAAATATACAGATTGAATGTGAACAACTCCGTAGTACAGTTACAGTGATGTCCGAACGCATTGATCAACTCGAACAACATTTAAGAAACAATAACCTTGAGATTCAGGGACTTCCTGAGAAGAAAAATGAAAATATCGTAGCTCTGGTAAACAAAATCGCTGACGTAATATCGTTAAAATTGAACGAAACTGATATAGTAAATTGTACCAGAGTTGCCCACAAAAATAAAGAAAGTAAGGCTCCAAAAGCCATAGTCGTTCAGCTAAGGAGCATTCGCTGCCGTGACGAGTTTTACTCTGCGGTTACGCGATATAACAGAACACATCCAAATAATAAACTTGGGACGTCTCTACTGAATTTCAGCGGACCTACAGTGCCCATCTACGTCTCGGAACATCTTTCACCATCTAATAAATCGTTACATGCTGCTGCTCGCATTAAGGCCAAGGAATTAGCCTACAAATTCGTATGGGTGCGCAATGGTCGAATATTCATGCGTAAAAATGAAACATCTCCGTTCATTCACGTCAAACATCACAAAATATTAGAAACACTCAGTTAATTAATTTTCCTTTCATTCCTTTTTATTTTAAGCATACCATTATAAAATAACTCCCATTAATTTTATTATGGCTGACAAATTAACAGTTTACTTTCAAAATATCAGAGGTATCAATTCTAAAACAGATGATTTAATGAATGCTATATTATTACATAATTACGATATAATATGTTTATGCGAGACTTGGCTGAGTGAATCTGTAGCATCCTCTGAACTTATTGATAGTAGGTATATCGTCTATCGTAAAGATCGGACTGCTGCATTTATGATAACTTATGATAAGGCTCATGGTGGTGGTGTACTTATAGCTATTAAAAAATGTTTGGTGTGTACAGAGAAGGTGATTCCAGATGTAATTCTGGAAAACGTATGGGCAAGAGTTCAACTTAAAAACATTATTTTAAACATATGTACTGTTTATATACCATTCTATATAAAGTATGAGCAATTTAGAGATTTCTTAGATCGTATTGAAAGTAACATTCAGTCGTCTGCTGAAGATACACTTATAATTGGTGATTTTAATATTCGAGACATCGACTGGTCTTGTAAACACACAATAACAATAACGAATCCAAAAATATGTGCCTTACGAGACTTTATAGCTAGACTGGACTTGACTCAGTCTAACTTTATTCTGAATTCACAGGGAAAAATACTTGACTTGGTTTTACATAACTCCCAGACTGGCTGTGTTGTTTCAGAGGCTCAACCACTAAGTCGAATTGATGTCTATCACCCACCCTTAGAGATAACTTTGGATTATAATAAACCAAATATATTAAAACAGAATACTAGTAAAAGGTATAGATTTTACAAAACCAATTTTGCTGCTTGTAGTGCCGAGTTGTCTGAAATAGATTGGCTCCAGTATATTGATTTAGATTGTGATAATTTTGTGCAGATATTTTATAATCATTTATGGGAAGTAATTGATAAACATACACCAGTGACAAATTATAATAATACTTGGCCTTCATGGTTTTCCCGTCCTTTAATTAAATTGTTAAAAGAAAAAAATAAATATCACAATAAATTTAAATTATATGGTAACCCTCGTGACTTTGATACTTTTTCTATACTTAGATCAAGAGCCAAAAAACAATTCGATAAATGTTACAGAACATATGTAGAAGGAGTTGAAGAAGGTATCAAAACCGACATTAAGGCTTTTTGGAGATTTACTAAATCAAAAAATACTTCGAATGTTGTGCCTAGTAATATGTACTCTAATTCTCTTTTTGCAAATAATGGCAGGGATATTGCTAATCTTTTTGCTAAACATTTTTCGTCTGTTTATACTCAGCCTACTGCAACTAGTTATATACCCAACTTTGCGGAATCAAATAGAAGTATCTCTTTCATTACTATAACAGAACAAGACGTTGTACAGGCTCTTAATTCTATTGATGTTAATAAAGGTGCTGGGCCGGATAGAGTACCACCCATATTTATTAAAAATTGTAGTCTGGCGTTGGCGAAGCCTCTTTGTTTAATTTATAATGTCAGTATAAAAACAGGTATTTTCCCTCAAGATTGGAAAATTGCTAAAATTGTACCTATATATAAATGTGGAAAAAAATCAGATGTGACAAATTATAGACCGATTAGCATACTCAGTTATTTTGCTTAAATCTTTGAAAGCTTAGTTTACAAACATTTATACCATCACTTCAAGCCAATTATTAGTGAAAAACAGCACGGTTTTGTCTCGGGACGTTCCACCACAACTAATCTTCTATCTTATGTTCATGATCTTAATTTAGCTTTTAACAGGCATGTGCAAGTAGATTCACTTTACATCGATTTTTCTAAGGCTTTCGACAAAGTAGACCATCATATTTTGTGTTGTAAGGCTTGGAATACATGGAGTTCTTCTCAGATGGCTTATTTCTTATCTATCTCGAAGAAGTCAATTAGTGGCAGTCTATGGCTATGATTCGGATCCTTATGAATCTACATCTGGAATTCCACAGGGCTCAAATCTAGGGCCTCTTCTATTTATTATATTTATTAATGACCTTTTAGAATCTTTGACGTGTAAGAGTATTGCTTATGCAGACGATATTAAAATATACCATGAAGTTAAAAGTATTCAAGATGCTGTATTTTTTCAAAATGATATTGACAAGGTCCATAATTGGTGTGTGAATAATGGTATGTCTTTAAATATCTCGAAATGTTGTCTTATAACTTTTACAAAAAAGAAATTTCCATTACAGTTTTCCTACACAATTAACAATTATAAAATAAATCGTAAAAACCTGGTTAAGGATCTTGGTGTGTGGTTGGACTCAAAATTAAGTTATACATATCATTATGAAAATATCATTTCTAGGGTTAATAAAACTATGGATTTTATAATAAGAACATCAAAATCATTTCGGAAGCCAGCTAGTGTATTGATTCTGTACTTTACACTAGTTAGAAGTATTTTAGACTACAACTCAGTCATATGGTATCCTCAGTACAAAATCCACATTGATAGATTAGAGGCGGTCCAAAGGCGTTTCTTACGTCATTTAAGCTCAAAACGGGTATGAGTTGAGTATGAGGCGTAAGCTGCCAACATATGACACTAGACTTAGGTACTTTGGAATTGAAACACTGCAATCTAGACGATCAACTCAAGATTTATCAATACTGTACAAGCTTGTAAATGGACACTGGGATGCTATGGATTTATTAAGTCATTTGTCGCTTAAGACTAGCGGTAGTAAAAGAAATTTTAAGCTTTTTGCTGTACCAATATGTAACAATAATGTCACATTTAATGATCCACTTCTTCGTATGTGTAGAGCTTATAACAACACTACAAAAGATCTGGACATTTTCTCGCAAAGTTTGCGTTCATTCGTTAAATTTGTTAAACAACTAAATACTGTATATTAGATAGTAGTAATCTTAAAAATGTATTTAAAAAAATGTATCATCTATGTTCCCCTATTTATTTACCTATTTTTTCATTATTTCTAAATTCTGTATCAACGATGTGTGCAACACTTATTGGAATTCAATTTTATTGTGAAACTACTTTAAGAATTATGTAAATGTAAAAAATTGTTTTCTGTAGTTGTACCTTTCAATAAATAAATAAATAAATAAATGTGCGGCGACACGTTTCCTTCTCAATAGCGTGTCTATTAGTATTGATGTGGTCTGTGCTGTAAAGGAAGCGTAAACTTGCAGGTGGCTAATGAGGAGAGGACGTTCGCGCCGGACACGGAGACGGTGGGCGTGGAGCTCCACCGCGACTCCAAGTTCTACCAGCAGTGGGAGGACTTCAAGCACAACAACCAGTACGTCAACAAGGTGAGCCTCTCATGTCACTGGATAGCGAAAACGCTGATGGCTATTCTGATAGACAGAGATACCCGTCGTCTATAGCAAGGGCGGATCCAGATTTAGGTCAGGTCCCCCCTGACAAGAAGTCTGGATCCGCCCGGTCCGGTCACATATTTGAGGTTCAGTCAAGATAGACTTTAATCTTTATTCGTTTACAATAATCCGTGAGCTAATCATCAACTCATGCCAGACCCCTGCCTAAGGGAGGTCATGACCCCTCCCCCCTGGATACGCCTTTGATCTACAGACATTTCGGGGGTGTAGTGCCACATTCATAAATATACCTTACACTTTAAACTTGAATGTGACCGTGCAATTGATAGCAAACATGGAGATTATGGTTTTCCTAATGGAAAGAAATAAATCATTTTCTATAGACACCAAAGATTATAATGGTGCGTTGCAATCCGTGTAGCGCGATGGTATTATCGCATACATAAGTATACCGGCTACTTTACTCTCCAAACCGGAACATGACAGTGACAAGCTCTGACGCTAAAACGGCAAGGTATAAAGTAGTTGAACCAAATCCGGGCGAAACGGAGTAGAACTCTTAACACTTTGGATAGTGCCAACATGTGTCAATCATTCCTCTCTTACAAACAACCTGGTTGATTGGATGAATAGACTTGACTTGGTCGTCTTTGTTATGTAATAGTTTCGTTTCGGTGTTGACTACACGAAGTCCCGGTTTCGATTCCCGGTAAAAAAATGTGTTTTTATCTGTTTTCTGATAAAAACAACGCTATCCGAGATTGCAAGTGTCCGGTTGGCGACAAGCTGACCACCTGAAAAATATGATTTTGGACTCAGTTCCTTCAGCTAACCATGGGCGCACATGAGATCCCTCTGTCTACTCTTCGGGCGTGGAGATGCTTTTATAGACTTTATTATGTTTTTCTATTCTATCTAAAATTTCTATTTATTCTATTGAAACCAATTATAAGTATTAATTTTTCCATTTAAGGTTTTAGATTGGAAAATACGTTATGAAGAATCAGAAAATCCAGTGTTCAGAGCGTCTCGGTTCGTCACGGAAAAAGTAGGCAGCCTCTTTGGTAATATATTCGAGAAGACCGAACTATCGAAAACGCTCACCGAAATATGCAAGATCGATCCCACCTTCACCGCGCAGAAGTTTCTAGAAGATTGCGGGAACGATATTATACCGAACATTCTAGAAGCGATGGTCAGAGGCGATCTAGAGATACTTAAAGACTGGTGCTACGAAGGCGTTTATAACATATTGGCGACGCCGATTAAACAGTGTAAACAACTGGGATATCGTCTAGACTCGAAGATATTAGATATAGAGAATATTGAGTTGGTTATGGGGAAAATGATGGACCAAGGGCCGGTGTTAGTCCTCACATTCCAGTCTCAACAGATCATGTGCGTGAGGGACGGCAAGAACAACGTGATAGAGGGAGACCCTGACAAGGTGATGCGAGTGAACTACGTGTGGGTGCTGTGCCGGGACCCGCAGGAGCTCAACCCCAAGGCGGCCTGGAGACTGCTCGAGCTGTCCGCCAGCAGCGTCGAGCAGCTCATCTAGGACACTAACCTATAGTTCATTAAATCGTTGGAACGTTCCATATTTTTCTTTACCCATTCCTGTCCTTGGACCGCATTATGCAGGGTGTGAAAATTTTTAAGTTTGAAATAAAAAAAAATTGTAGTCATGTAAAACTGACAATCGATACAACATAGTGTTAATATTAAAATGAAATAGAAATTTAGTTATTATTTATACATTAATGGTCTAAGATAGAAAACATGATTTTGATGAGTACAATAAATGTTAGACTTAATTTTTTTGCACTCTGTACGTACAACGGAAAGAAAAAGAAACTATTCGTTGAAAGAAAGAAAGAAAGAAAATATTTATTTGCAGTTGAAAAAGATGTCAACTTTAAAAAACAAAAAAAATATATTTAAAAATGAAAATTTTGGCCAATAAAATAAATATCGTGTGTAGTCTACAATAAATCCAAAAAATATAGTTTTATATGTTTCTACAACACATAGAGTATAAATAGGCCTAGCCTAGATAGTAACGTTTTTTTTGAAGACCTCGTAAAAACATTTGTCCTTTCAGAGTCATCTTACTAAGTAAAAATATTGAAACTTTTAATATCTTTACGAGTACGTCTGAAAGGTACGCGTTACATTTCATGTAATGAATGCAAGTAGGTTTGCAAGATGTTCGTACTAATGCTTCAGTAATGCATGCGTCCTTTGGGTTGCCAATTATTAAGACCTTGCTAATCGATATTCCTGAATTTAAATGCTCATAGCTCGAGTGTTTGAGTGTTAAGTTTGGTTAATTGTTGTTTTATGACGTCTGTGACACGGTATCACATTAAGAATACGGTTTATATAAACGTTAATTATAGGCAAGCCAAGTCCCTTTCTGAGTTATTTTTGAAATGTATTAAAAATATTTTTCATAACGTTAATTTTATTTGTAACAAAATTGTATAAATTTTGAAAAAAAAAATGTGTAAACGGTTGACCCTACGGGCCATTCCTGAAACTTCCCACTGAATTAAGGTATTTTAAGCTCAAAAGAGTAAAAAATATAAGCATAGATATTTCAGTTCAAATATATATTCTGTTTGAAAATGGCAGTATACTAATTTTTGAAAAGCTGTATATTTTGAAAACGATGATGCCATTCAACTCAATTTTTAAGATCTACAATATTGCTATAGCTAAATAATCGATAGGTTGAAACATTTCGATGCAATGTCAAAAAACATTTTATTTTTAATTTTCTTCATTGATAAATCCCAAACAAATTGACCGATTTTGATTAAATTAACGGTATTTGACGCAGTTTTTAAAGGAGAAAAGCTGATAAGATTTTTAAGTCAATCGGTGAATTAACTTTGTAAGTTATTTAAAAATAAATAAGTTTGCAACGTAATTTTAATATTTGAAAAGAATAGAATAGCACAGAAAATGTTTATTTAAGAAGTTAATGTTTTAAAGCTATAAGTTTTGAGAATAAGATTCGATTTGAGTTTTGAAACGGAATTTGACGTAGTTTTTTAGTACTAAAATATCGTAGAATACCAAAAATGATTGGTTGGAAAATTTCGAAGCTATGTCGAAAAAACACTTTTTTCAAAATTTTTCGTCAACGATTACGCCCAAAAGATAAACCGATTTTGATGCAATTTATATATTAGACGTAGTTTTTTTGAGGAATAGAACTGATTACTTTTTGTACTCAATCGGTATATAAATCTAGAAGTTATATTAAAAAATACTGTTTCGCCAAACATTTTTTTGGTGTTTTCAAAGTTTCTCAAGATCTCCTAGACCGAATCGGTCCAAATTTTCAGGAAGTCTAAGTTGAGCGGAACCCAATCAAATGCCATCAACCGCGTTTCGATCGGTCTGACCGTTCAAAAGTTATGAGATGTTTACATACACACACATACACACACACACATACACACACACACACATACATACATACATACAGACTGACGTCATCGTGAAAAAAGTCGGAAAAGGTTCCTAGGACCTCAAAACGTGGGCATCTAGTGAAAACTGGATTTTCGGAAATCGGGGTAAAATCAGTAACTTCCTTATCTACGTAGTGGGAATTTAAAAAATTTAAATCTAACTTGACCAATATAGTATAACTTAGACAATGTCTTAGGAGTTTATAGACGATCGTTTTCTCTTTCTGTAAAGAAAAAAAAAAATGATTATTTTCTATCGATATATAAAAAAACAACATTAGCCAAATCTTTGTAATTCTTAGATTTCTTATTCTGTCGTAACCTTGCTAGTTCCCACAACACAACACTAATTTTGTTCTGATTACTAACAAGCTGAAATTGTGAAACTTATTGACAACTACAAAGCCATTCTGATGTTATAACGTCTTATAAATCGATGAACGCCGATTGCACACACGAAAAAGCATGACTCATTGTCACATTCCGCCTGAGCCGAGCGTGCAAGCGAGAGCGCGGACCAAGCGATAGAGAATGTTTTCTTATGACGTTATCACGTAAAATTATCGTCCGTAAACCGACTTTAAATACAATCTTTTTCTTATCTAAAAGTTTATTGTGATTTAACAACAAAGAACATTATTTTTTAGGAATGACCCATCGAATGGTGTTATTCATCTATTCATGCTGTGTAATTTAATTTTATATACCAACTATGTTACCTTATTTTAATGCTTATAAAGTTCCATTAATTTAATACACCAAGGGCGTTAAAAGTGGTTCTTAAAATCGTCAAGATGACAATAAAGTTTAGATTCTTAGTAATCAAAGTATGTGTTTGTTTGTTTGCAGTTAGCGTAAATACAACTTAGTGACGTAGATTATATAAGATTTCACTTAATGTGATACCGTTATTTACAGTGTGTGTACCTATATTATATTTTGTATGTTGTACAATTTGTTGTAATAAATTATTTTATTTCTTTATTATAATATTTTTATTTTAAGTAGTATTTGCTCTGCGACACTACATGCGTATATAGCAGTTATACAATATAAATATTGTGCGTATAACTCACGATCTTTCATAACCATGTCTTATTAGTATGAATGACTCTTATTCGTTAAATCAGTTTGACAGACTCATGTCCAATTGCACTAACATTATCTTAGCTTAGGACACTTCTAAATAGTATGCTGTCCATTGATATAAAAAACCCTAGATGCACAGTCCCGAACAAAACTGACACTCAAAAGTGTCCCTAATTTCATTTAAGTAGTTATAGATATGGCAAAAACATATGTCCTTGCATATCCAACTTTAAGTGCAAGACTTATAGTTGTTTTTACAAAGCAATGTACGAAAATAAATAAAATTGACAGTGACGCGGCCGACGCGATTCTATTTGAAATGAGTGCACAATTTAAAATTGTGCACTCATTTTTAGAGGACGTTTTTTACACACTGATTGTGTATCTTGGGTTTTTTATATCAATGATGCTGTCACATTCTTTTTATTTAAGACAAGAAGTGACACCATTAGGATCAATCAATCAATCATTTATTGCTGAAAATAGGGTTGGTTACAGGATTGTCCTAAGCTAAGACAATGTTATTGCAATTGGCCATCAGTGTTAAATTTACTGTTCCACGGCCCATTCTATGCGTAACTTGATGGAAAATAGATTTTTTTTTAATGACGCCCTTTTTTAAGTAGATTGTAACTCGAACAAAGTTTAAGTAAAATCCCAGCTCCAAATAGCTTTTAAGCTAGAATTGAGAAGAGATTCAGAGTGGAATACAGACTCCCGTGGTAGTCTCATGTAATAATGAAGTTAAAAATAGTAGAGGTATATCGCAACGCGTTTTGCACGAGCTTGTTTATTTATTTATTTATATACAGTTGCATTACATAATATTTTTCACTTTACGTGCACAAGACGATTTACATAATATTATGTACCTTGTCAGGCGCAGCAACTGGAATGGCAATGGGGTAGCAACTTCTTATTAGAGTGATTTGTCTTCTAAATATACTTTGATAGAGTAATAGGCTTTTGCAATTAAAAGTTTATTTATAGTATTTTTGAATTTATTATAGTTATACTCGCTTTTCAGATTTTCTGGTAATTTATTATATACTTTTACAGACATGGGGTATGGCCCGGAACTATATAACTTTAACTTCGATGTTATTTGATATAAATTATTTTTTGAACGTGATTCATAGCGACGAGGTATTTGTCCTAATTTTGTATATAAGTGGTTATTTTTCCTAACAAATTTGCAAAGTTCCAATATATATATATATATATATATATATATATATATATATATATATATATATGTGGGTGTGGGTATATATATATATATATATATATATATATATATATATATATATATATATATATATATATACAAGGTTGAGTTAAGATTTTTAAGTTTTTAAAATGGGGTTTACATGATTCGTTGTATTGTATGTTAGCTAGAATACGGATGCATTTTTTCTGTAGTACCAATATGTCGTGTACATCAACACTGTTACCCCACAGTATAGTGCCGTAGCTTAGCCATGCGTAAGCATATGCATAGTACGCTGTGGTAGCAGTTTTAATATCTGTTGACTTTTTGAGTTCCCTCAGGGAATAAATAAATTGTGATAGTTTAGATTTTATTTTTTCTATATGTGATTTCCAATTAATATTTGTATCAATTACTAATCCGAGTAGAGTATGCGTGGGTACACAATCGATTTTAACATTTTTGTACAAAAAATTATGTTTAACTCTATTTTTTGATGGGGTTTGAATTGCATAATTTATGTCTTTAAATAATTTATTTCTAGGTTATGGTCATTCATCCATTTTTCAATGTTGGTTATAGTGTTTTGTAATTTTTTATTTAAATCGGTGCTATTATTGACCGACATCAGGAGTGAAAAGTCGTCTGCAAATATTATACATGGTTCATCAACGATTTTTGGGAGGTCGTTTATGTACATGATGAACAGAAGACATCCTAGTACGCTACCCTGCGGAACAGAGTTCTTCATCAGCTGGGGATCTGATCTAACAGTCCGTATTTCACGTGATGCGAAATCCGTATGCTCGATGTCGACATATTGCTCGCGGTCGCGTAAGTAGGATTTAAACCATTTATGTGCAATACCTCGGACTCCTATGCCGTATAATTTATCTAATAATATATTAAATTTAACTTTTTCGTACGCTTTAGTCATCAAAAAATATTCCGACGGCATATTTTTTACTATTAATTATTTCTAAATTCTTATCTATATATTTGTACGATGCTAATATTGTTGAACGATTTTTGCGAAACCCGTTTTGTGAATCGTCAAAGATATTATATTTTTCACAAAATGAATACAGGCGCACGCACATAGCTTTTTCGAATATTTTTGAGATTACCGGTAATAACGCGATTGGACGATAGTTAGCTGGATTTGTTTTTCACCTCTTTTAAATTTAGGTTTTACTATTGCTTTTTTTAATATATCCGGGAAAATACCCTGTGAAAAAGACTGATTAATGAGCATAGTCAATGGGGTCGCTAGCTCATCAGCGCATTCTTCTATAAGTGTAGCAGGAAGTTCATTTATGCCTGAACTACGTTTACTTTTAAGTCGTTTTATTAATAGTTTAACCTCACGCAATTCAACGGGGCGTAAATAAAACGAATTCTCAGTGGTGCGCAGCACACGTCGACCGCGCGCCGGTTGTGGCGTATACTCACTTTTGTCGCTACCCGTACTTGCAAATAAACTATTGAATGTATTACTGACTGTCTTCGGATCGGCCGTTATATTATTATGGACATTCAGTTTTATATTTTGTTGCGTAGTATTAGTAAACTTATTAGTACGTTCTTTTTTTATTTGCCACATACATTTTATTTTATTGCTTGATTTTTTCATTTTATAAATATAATTTAGTTTTTTAGACATTTTGATGATTTGTTTTAAATTTTTTTCATAAAGTTTATAATGTGATACTAAGGTTTTATTTTTTGAATATGTAGCATGAATTTTGAGTACCCGTTTATTTTTACAGGATACTTTTATACCACGAGTGAACCACGCTTTTTTATGACTTTTATTTATTTTTATACTTTTTTTGGTATACAATTTTCTAATATATCATATAATATTACATTTACTATGTTATAATTATCATATGTTTTAGCCAATTAATTTTTTGTAAATTTGTTTTAAATTTATTAATATTTTTACTATTATAATTACGTTTAGTTACGTACCTACCAAAAAGAAGGTTTACTGTTTATTTGGAATACGTTTGTATTTTCTAAATGTATAATCGTACCACTATGGTCTGAAAAACCAAATTCTCGAACGGATGATGATATGTTATTGGTAAAATTAGTAAAGATGAGATCCAAGCAAGTTGAGCTATTTTTTGTTACGCGTGTGGGTACTTTGATGTGTTGTCTAAAGTTGTATTCAAGCATAATATTTAATAGATATTTAGATTCCTTGGTTTTTTGTAGAATGTCAATATTAAAGTCACCGCCTATAATTATATTCTTTTTATAAAATTTCGTTTGAATATATTCTAAAATTGTTTTAAATTGACTACAGAAAGTGTCGAATCCACTACCATTCCAGTAAACTGTTATTAATAGAATATTAAACTTCACAATTTCTATTGCACATATTTCCACAACATGTTCAATTGTTAATAATTCGATGTCCTTCCGTTCAATATATTCGACGTTGTCTTTTATAATTATGCAAACGCCACCGCCCGTGCGATTCTCCCGATTGTTCCGCCTTAATTCCGCTGATGTCAAAATGTCTGCTAGTTGTTCTTCATTAAAGCCTGTATCTCTACTTGTCTACTATGAATAGCTCAGTAGCACTCATGATTTGACTTGATGCGTCAAAAGTCGAGATAATACTAAAGTTTACTTACCAGTTGTCGTGCTGGGAAGAGAAGAGGTACACAGTTCTCCTGACATGCGTGTTAGGATTAGATAATATCTTCCTGTCGCCTGTGATACAAAAGGAGTTGAGATTGTAAATGACTGCATGTCGTCCGCAATATAAGTGGTTTCGCTTTATGTGAATATGCTAATTTTCTTTGAAATATCACTTAACATTTTAAAGTTTTATTTTATAACATATTTGGGTCTTGAACTGGGAGATTTAAATAATTATGTATTTACTATGGTTCGTTAGTAAATCGTTTAACTTTATATACTGCTTGGCATGTGAGTAGTATAAATAATAAATAGTACCTACCTATAGGTATACGAATTTATGAAATATATAACGCTGTAAATACGGATGTAATCACTAATTTACACCGTCTGCGTTGACGTAGATATTGAAGATAGACGTAGATATTGATTAAGAATAATGATGATTCATCTGTTGCTAATTTGTTTGATTTACCTGTGGCTAATTTGTTTCCTACTCATATATGCCATCCTTTTGTAGCGGCGATGGCGTCGTCGGTACCACCACAGTATACTGGAGATCAACAGCAGTCAATCTACATACATGTGATATTCGAGCAATGCACGCAGAGACACCTATCATGGACGCGATATCTCGGAATGGCTCGTGACAGTTTGTTCCGCACCAGTCCGAGATATCGCCTCCGTGAGAGGTGTCTATGTGTGCTATGCTTGAATATTAGGTACTTGTATGTGACATTGACTTCTGTTAGTCTCAAAGTATTCTGTGGTACCACTAAGCGCTCATAGCGGCAGGACGACGCGCGCTAGCAATTGACTCCTGGGAGTAATTTTCAGAAGTTCTCACCAATTGCAGGCGATGCAGAGAGGCCGGAGGCTCGGCGAAGGCTTCAACAGCAGCTGGACCAGATGTACTTTGTTTTAAATAAAACTCACGGTTTCGAATCCGCAGTAAAAATCTGAATGTTTCATTTTCCCATTTATACATTATTTAAATCCTAACGGCCAGAACGGAAGGGTTAAATTGCTATATTACTTTACAGAATTGTGAAACAAAACATAAAATATTGCTATAAGTAAACTAGTGGCCATAACGTGTTGCCCGATGCGAAAAGGCTGAGAGTCCGGCCGCTCGGGTGTGGGGGATGCGCGGGTGGAGCGGGGGACGCGCGCCAACGCCGCGTTTAACAACTCGTTTTAAATCATATATTACTAGCTGTGCGCGCGTTTTCGTTCGCGTGGAAAAATATCTAAAATAAAACCCACATAGTCCCCGTTCCCATGGGATTTCCGGGATACAAACTATCCAATGTCCTTTCGCGGGTCTCAAACTATCTTTGGACCAAATTTCTTCCAAATCGGTTCAGTGGTTTAGGTGTGAAGAGAAGACAGACAGACAGACGAGAGTTACTTTCGCTTTTATAATATTAGTATGGATTATTAGTACAAATCTGTAATAATTACGACATCTGTTTTTGTCAGTTTAAGAAATAGTATGTCGTCGAGACACGAGATTGCTTATATACTTATCACTAGCAGCCTGGGCTATTAAAACTTTTCTAAATAGAAAAACCCATTTACTCCACCCCACCTAGAAATATGACCCATGGCCTTATGAGGTGGAGGTGAAAAGCGAGTACAATTGGCTGAGAGATGTTTTTTTATATAATAAATAATATTTGCGAATAGAACTAAAGAGCCGCAGCTTCACATCCAAAAGCCGCATGTGGCTTGCGAGCCGCAGGTTGCCGACTTCTGGTAGGTATAGATCATTGTTAAGTTAGTTCTTATTGATCTCAGGGCTCACCGTAACGTACTATCAGACAAGTGACGTTGCCATTAAAGTAGGTATATATGTATTCTTGGATGTACTTGCATGAACTTTGATGTACCATGGGCACGATTGGCTGAACAATAAGTTCGAAGTTTTTTAAACAGACAGTATTTATTATCATACCTACATTATACTGTTTTCGCATTTTGATCCGGGCTTATTTTCAACCGACGAGACACGAGTCAACAGTTTGACGTTTCATGACACATCAATTTGACATATCGTCGTTGATACTGCAATACCATTCATTTTTTTTTTTTAATATCATAAGAAAGCAAACAAGCAGATGGGTCTCCTGATGGAAAGAGTCAACCATCGCCTATAGACACCAAAGATGTTAATGGTGCGTTGCTATCTTGTGGCGAGGTCTAATGCCACATGCATAAGTTTACCGGCTACCTTACCCTCCAAACCGGAACACGACAGCGACAAGCACTGACGTTAATGCGGCAGGAATAGGTAAGGCGGTGGTACCAGTCCCGGGCGAGACAATGCAGAACTCTACCACCTAGTAGCTACGATGTTAGTGACATTGATCGCTATGTGTGGCACGGGACTTTGAAAATGTGTTCAAAGTTTGAACAAAATTTGCCATTTGCCACACGTTTTCGGTTTTTTAGCGCACATCAAAGCGTCCAAAGTTGGAATGTGTTCAAATGTTTGCGTAGCCTGCCACACTTGTGCAAAGTTCACTTCAGTTGCGCGACCGCTGCTATGGTGAAAGGTCGTATCGTGCCGCGTACGTGCTACGTCGAGACTATTTAATTCACTCGCGTCCGCGTCTTTTTCTTCGAGCTTTTGGTAGATTTTGCAAATGTATCATATAATAACAAACACATAATAAAGCGTCCACAAAATTGACGTAGGTACATCTTGTTTGTCGTCTACCGGCACACTGTAAAGAAAATTTTTTGCAAAGAATGTCTGGCAAATTGCGATACTATATATTCAAATACGTTTTCAAAGTTTTCAAATATTTGAAGCTATCTCTGGTGCCAACTTGACGTGTACGTATGAATATAAAATTGTTGGAACTGAATATTTGAGTATGATGATCTACGAAATTCAGTACACGGGGTTGGACGCCTAAACTCCAATCACATGTAATGAATTTCGTAACTGTATATTTGTATATAATATGTCCACGATTAAAATCCACATCGAGATAATTCTTCTTGGTTTAAATTATTAAATTGGTTTAATATTTCACCTTAGGAAACAGTAAAAGTTTCATCAAAATCAGTTCATATTTGAAGTCGGTTTAATTTTTTAAATAACTATTGAAGAATAGATTAACTGCCTTACTTACGTCTTGTAAAAGGCGAGAGAAGCCGTCTCTGTGGTCCGGCGTTGGCGTTAGCCACTCGAGATTCCGGGTCGGATAATTAAAAATAAATGTGTTTTTTCAATTTTACGATAAAAACAATGTTGCCTGGGATTGGAAATTGCCCGGTTGGCATTAGGCTTGCCTCCTATCACATTGTGGCACCAAGTATCTTCGGCTAATCGTCGGTGCACTTGTACCTCTGGCTACTCCTTCAGGGATACGGGCGTGAAGATACTTTTTTAGGTTGTAATTAGTAGCCACTAACATCCGACTACTAAATAGATAATAGATTTCAATAACGTCTTTA
This sequence comes from Apodemia mormo, assembly GCA_036924255.1. Lineage (NCBI taxonomy): Eukaryota > Metazoa > Arthropoda > Insecta > Lepidoptera > Riodinidae > Apodemia > Apodemia mormo. The sequence continues at coordinate 2,495,701 of JAUPFN010000016.1, forward strand.
CCGGGTTTGGTATCACCACCTCACATATTTTTGCCGCAATACCGTCAGTGTTTGTCACTGTCGTGATCCGGTTTGGAGGGTAAGGTAGCCGAAAAAATTATGCATATGGCATTCCAATCCTGCCACATGGATAATGACACAATATGAACAACTTTTGTTGTCTACAAGGGATGGATTTTTATTTCTTTCAGGGGACCCATCTGCTTTGTTATCTATCCATAAAAAATGGTTAAAACTCGTCCTGTGACATAAAAAGGTATACCGTATGCCATGACGCTACGGTTCACCGGTTTGTCGTTTGGTGGATTTTTATTCCTATCGTCATATTTTATCAATCTGTAACGACGATCTGTGTCGAATAGAGTCACCAATCTAAAGATCCCCTTGCACCAAATATTTTAATGACTTTTACTTTGATTAAATTCATTTAAAAACATTTGAATAGTTTGGTGCAATCGAATCTAAACAGTCAAATTAGAATAAATTAAATAAAACAATGTTTCAATAAATTTATTTTATTAGAGGCACATTCAAAAGACGGACAAAGCCATCACATACAGTAGTATATACAAAAGATACAATATTAGTGCTTAATTTAATATAACACGAATTGATTATCTGTGACTAGGGACCTAACCAATTCTAAGGAATGTTGCCATTTTAAAATAACCTAAATTAAAACTAAAATTTGTGATATTTAAATAACTTATATCTTATATCGTTAGTTAAAAAAATAAAATTTGATCAGCACAGATAATTATAAACCTATTTTAACTAGCAACTTATTTACAAATATCGGCACATCTTAGCAAAATGTTGCCATAAATTATTTAAAAATAGCATCGACGGATATAACGGCACAATTATTTCAGACCTTGTATAATACTTATTCGATTATAATCTGTAGGCAATATAATATAACAATGGACAGAGAAATGACGGTCATAATCGGCAAATGTTATACAGATATTACGAAACAACTTGATGATCGACTACCTCCAATCAAAAATGTGGACGTGATTGCTTATTCATTAAAAATATTTTGAAATATCACAATATTACTTTATGTTAAACACAAAGAGATAGCTCTCTTGATTAATAGATCTAACCAGTACTTATAAAAGACCATGGCCTATAGACACCAAAGGCGTTAATGGTGGGTAATATGCGTAAAGGGGATTTACTGCAAGCATACCTATTACCTTCCCATGGAAACTGTAACACGATAGGGACAAACACTATCGTTTAAGCGACAAGAATAGATAAGTAGGAGTAACGAACACAGGCGAAATGTTACAGAACTTTACCCCATATTACTCACGATTCTAAATCTAGTGACACACTTATTATACACTTATATAATCATTCGCCAATATAGTGATACACTTATATCATTCGCCTTTTACAATTTACCGAGGAGGCAGACAGGTCTATTTTTCAAAAAACGCCTGAACAAACACGGAAAATATTTATCTTATCTGACCTGTATTTACCGAGTATGACCACCTTTTCGACGTTTGTGCTTAATATAATAGCGCGATTATTTATTTAATTTACTTCTAAGCATTCACTTGAAATGTAACTTTCAATGAAATAAAATTTATAACACGTTCAGAAGCTGTAAAAAATCTTTTAATAGTTGAAGTAATAAAATAGTGAAAATGATAAGTAAACTTGTGTGCCAATCAATTATATGACTTAGGGTAGACATGCTTTCTGTTACCAATTTTCAATGACACTACTGGGTGAATAGCTGTTGAATTTTAATTAATATGGCTCTAAATACTGTAACATAGATGTTTATTGTAGGGATAATACGATTATATATGTAGTTTCGATATAAGTATAGAATTTATTATTGATACTTTTGCAACAGAAAAAAAAAACCGATTTTACAACAGTAAAGCTACGTCAGAGAATATTTTTTATGATCATATAACTCTAAATATAGCATTCTATAAATGTGATTATTGAATGCTTGAATGATTCCAACAGGATTACGTAAAAATATGCAACAATAAAGAAAAAACATAATATACTTACAGGTAGTACCTAGTTACTGTTGCAACCATTCATTAAAAATTAAAATTTATTCAAATAATCGCAGCACACAATATTTTCAAATAGGTACAACGTTACTTAAAGTAACAGGATATTACAATAAATATAAGTAATATGTTTAGTTGGTTTTATAAAAATAATTAAGTGTTGCTACTTGCAAAAAAAATATTTGTACACAATTTGTTTTTGTACCATGTTAGTTAAAATAGACTATTTTACAAAAAATAATAAAACTTAAAAACTAAACATATCGCGACACAGGTTTTCTATACGATTCTCTCGATACTCCATAATTTAAAAAACCATTATTACAATAAGCATTTTGTAAATATTTTTCAAAAATTAATAAAATATTTACAAAGATCTTAATTTTTATGATTCACCATTTCACAAGTTAAAGTAACGACATTATAAAGCAATTGTATAGTGAGCAAAATATAAAAACACATAATATAAACTAGATAAAGCATAAAAAACTTAAATATGTTGGATATTCAAATTTTATAATCAATATGAAATGTATAAAAATAATAATAAAAGAGTAATACAAATTTAAATTATCTTTTATTTATAATTTAATTTGGTAAAACATTAAAATAAGGAAAAATTTGTTTTGAAGATATAGTCCACGATTGGGCCGTATAACTGTTAATAATTGTATTTGAACCCATTAAATTTGTTTGTATATGGCCCTTTATTCTACCGGGTGAATGTCCCTACGTGGTTCCTACACTTAAGACGTTTTTTTCGGGACAAGTCTTGTTTGAAATATTTTAATGAGAGCACAAATTAATTTCAGTTATATAATTCAAAACTCAATTTACGTTACAGTGGGGACTACATTTTAATGTAACTATTAATATAATATGTAGACTGTGATGGTACGATAATTGACCTGACGCCAATATCTTATAATTCGAATCCTGTGTTATAATTTCGTAAATACATATTTTTAAGGGTTGTGTAATTAAATATTATATCATAGATTAAAGAAATTGAATATTTTTTAATGATAGTAAACTAGTACAAAGTTTAGTGAAATAATAAAATATGTATTAAGACTTTGTAGTATGAAATTTGTACATCCCACCATTTAACTTAAAATGGGATTTTTATATTTCTTACATTTTTTACACTTCGGATTTCTAACAAATATGCCACAACATGGCTTTTCAAAATGTGAATAATTTTTGTACAAAAAATATAAAAAGTTGTTTTTGTGAGTACCATTTCCGTGAGGATATTGAATTTGTGCAAATTTCTGTTTTTATAATATATTTGAACTTTACCTGGTTTGTTAGGAATACGTTCTTAAATTAAACTGTGCACTTAGAACTTTTTATATTATTGTAAGTGTGCAAAAGTCGAGACCGTCTGATTATGATTCACCACGTTGTTTAGTTGACAAATTGTGGTAAGACCACATTAGATAAAAATTAAACATTTATTAACCGTGACAGTTCAAAAGTGTTTATACAATAACATACTGTGCAAAATATAATTTTCATATATTATATGGAATTTTGCAAAACACGTTTTTTTAGTTTTTATGACGATGCAAAATATATTTTTTAAATTAAATTGTATTTGTTTTTTAAACAAATCATCAAATCTGTATGAGTAACAATTTTATTTGAGATAAATGTATTGATTGGTGGTAAAAAAGTGAAAAAAGTATTTTACATATAGAAGTGTGTGTGTGTCTGTGTGTTCAGTCTCTGGCCCACTGCATGAGGCTGGTGTCCAGTCCGCCGGCGGACAGCACGCGCGAGTCGTCCGGCAGGAACCGGACACACGTCACGTGCGACGAGTGCCCGCCGTACTGGTGGCACAGCGACTGTACAGTGCACGACAACACCATCACCATTGCACTCCTACTTATATCCACATCTTCACGCCAGCTCCATAACCCACTGCCATACCAGGCGCGGATCCAGCATTCGAAAAAGGTTTTGGGCACAGCAATCCGAAAATCGGCCAAGTACGAGCCGAATTATAATAATGATAATATTCTCAAGTATATGACAAGTATTGGTGTTGACAACGAAAATCATAATTTACGTCCACTGTATTTAGTTTACGTTCACCTTGTATAGATGGCGCTGTGTCATTTATAGATCGCGTTATCGTGTGATAGCAGCGTTTTTATTTTACTAATCGCCCACTGTTCATTACGAGCACACCTTTTAATACCTGTTGTTGGAATATTGTAATATATCCGTTCAGTATATGGGAGTGTTTCATTATTGGACTTTTGTTCATGGTCCATTCGATTGCCGGATACCGGAATTGGAGGATTTTGACATCGAAGTCGGCAGCAGTACCGATCTAGTAGTGGATTGCTACTAATGGTACATTCATCATCATCATCAGCGTGCATCATCATCATCATCAGGATTCATCATCATCATACCTTTCAGTTGGAGTTGAGTTTAATAGTGAGTGAGTGACAAGTGGACAAATCGTGAGTACATTTAAAACATTATTAGACTTAAAAATTTGTGTCAAAATACAACTTGTAAAATTTTAAAAATATTTTAAGACTTGTAAATTTTAATGATCAATATTGGACTTGTAGTAATTTCATTAATTGCATGTTTAATTTGGACTTAGAATAATTTCGAAAAAAGTGACTATACGGGGAACCTATGCCCGATTTTTAATTGATAATCTAAAGTTTCAAACACTTAGAAAAATTTTCATTATAATTTCAACTTTATATTTTAATAGTTAATATTTACTTGTTGTGTAATTGGATATATATTGTAACTTAAATTTCACTGGTTTTAAAGTTTATTTTGTAATTAATTTAACGGCGAGCATTTACTTTGGCTCTTTACATGAACAAGATGGAATCGTATATTAAAGTGCAAGATAATTTGTATGAAAGAATACTTAAGGCAAAAGCCAACTTTAAGAAATCGCCCAAAGATCGGTTGGCAAATGATTCATATTTAGAAACTAGATTGGATGCCCTTGAAGAACTGTGGTTAAAATTTTCCACAACACATACCAAACTCATACAAGATTCTGATAGTGATATCCTAAAGTTGACACCATATATTCAATCTGATCTTTATGGAAATTGTGAAGAATTGTACATTGAGTACAAGTTTGAGTTACGAGAAGCTCGTGCTAAATTAGTAAAACGGCAACCTGCGGGAAATGCACATCTTACTAGTGCTCAAGCATCCTGTTCAAATCAGCAAGGTTTCAAACTGCCGAAAATAGTAATTCCATCGTTTTCCGGAAAATATACAGAGTGGACGAGCTTCAGAGACCTGTTTTTGTCTTTAGTACACAATAACTCAAATTTAGACGACGTTCAAAAACTCCACTATCTAAAATGTCAACTCAATGGAGAAGCGGAACAGCTTTTGCGGCATATTCCAATCACAGCTGAAAATTACCAATTATGCTGGAAACAACTGGAAGATCGTTACAGCAACAAAAAGTATCTTGCCAATTGCATTTTAAAAAAGTTCATGAGCCAAAGAAATATAACATCAGAATCGGCTACTGCACTAAGAGAAATGTTAGATACCACTAATGAATGCATGCATGCTTTGAGAAATTTGTCTGTAGATGTAAGCTCTTGGGACACTATTATTATATACATTTTAGCCTTAAAATTAGATGCCGAGTCCCGCAAACAATGGGAACTCAAAACCAGTGAGAATTGTAATGAGTTACCAACATATAATCAGTTTAAGGAATTTTTAGAAATTCGTTCTCGGTCACTAGAGTTTATTGATCCTAAATTAGTTAAACAAAATATCTCACCATCGAAAGCTATTGTCACTTCAAAGGTATTCCATGCTACAAATATAAATTGTATTTATTGTGCTGATCAACATCATTTGCGAAACTGTAAAGGTTTTGCAAAGGAGATGACTGACGCTCGACGTAATTTCGTACAATCACATAATCTTTGCTTCAATTGTCTGGGTGCAGGTCACAATGTATATTCGTGTCGCCAGAATTCCAGATGTCGAATTTGCAAAAAGAAACATCATTCTCTACTTCATCCCAAAAATGTTTCAGCTCCAACAGAATCACCCATGAGTGGGTCAGAATCAGGTGCTTTAACAGCATCGACACCACAACAGGTAGAAACAACTAACAATATCAGAGCCTGCTTCTCGATTATCAGTGATCAAGTTTTACTTGCCACCGCATTAGTTAATGCGAAGTCACACACAGGCTCAATGATAACACTCAGATGTCTTATCGACCAGGGGTCACAGGCTTCATTTTTAACTGAAGCTGCCGTTCAACTTCTAGGGCTAAGGAAAATAGCGCACAATAGCTCCATATTTGGGTTAGGAAGTGACGAATCAATTTCAGTTACCTCTAAGGCGAGGGTTGAACTTGAGATTCATTCACTTCATAGCAATTTTAAGGTTTGCGTTCAAGCTTTTGTGCTCAACAAGCTTACCTCATTCCTTCCTGAAAGGAAGGTTTTAGTTGAGTTATGGCCTGAGATGTCCGGCATAGTTTTGGCAGATCCCTCATTTGGAACACCAAATAAAGTTGACATGCTCCTTGGAGCAGATGTTTATAGCAAAATTATCCTAGAGGGCTTAATTAAGAGTTCACCGAATTCACCAATAGCACAAAACACACAATTCGGTTGGATTCTATCTGGTCCAGTTCAATCAAATTCTAACGCCAGCACCATCAGGTGTAATCACATTCATCAAAATGATGAATACGAACTTTTAAAAAAGTTTTGGGAGTTAGAAGCAGAACCACTGGATATTAACAACCCTCATCTTACAGAAGAAGAACTAAGGTGTGAACAGATATTCTCATCCACTACAGTGAGAGACCACTCAGGGCGATATATAGTCAATTTGCCTTTCCGTACCGTTGATCCAAAAAGTAAGTACGGTAACTCAAGATCCATTGCAATCAACCAATTTCATAACCTGGAAAGAAGGTTGATGAAGAACCCGAACCTCAAAGGTGAGTACGCTGCTGTAATAGAGGATTACAAGAATCTGGGACATATTGAACGTATACTAGATGATCAAAAGGAGTCAGCGGATGCTGTATATCTTCCACACCATGCAGTGGTTCGTGAGGACAAGGACACAACGAAGGTTCGTATAGTGTTTAATGCTTCTTGTCCAGGCATTAACGGAGTCGCACTCAATGATGACCTCATGGTAGGGCCACCTCTGCAGTATGATTTACGTCACATTATAATGCGTTGGCGCAAATATCCCATTTGTCTAATTTCAGACATTGTAAAAATGTACAGACAAGTACTTGTCACAAAGCTCCATACCGATTTTCAACGTTTCGTGTGGCGCGAAAATCCTAACGAGGAATTGCAACATTTCAGGCTTCTAAGAGTCACGTTTGGAACTGCGTCAGCACCTTACCTGGCTGTCCGAGCATTACAGCAAGTAGCACACGACGATGGCGAGAAATTCCCCTTGGCTTCTGAAAGAGTCCTGCAAGAGTTCTACATGGACGATTTGATGACTGGTTGTTACTCTGTAGAAGAAGGTATACAGGTTTATAATGAAATGACGGAGATGCTTAAAGGAGCCGGTTTTATCTTACAGAAATGGAGTAGCAACAGCGAAGAAATTCTGAAAAATATAGATGAAAATCCAACTGAGATTAAACAAAACCTGAAATTAAAAATTGATGAAGTTTTAAAAATTCTGGGTCTTACCTGGAACCGTAGAAATGATGTATTTGAATATACAGTACAACTTCAGCCTTTCTCCACACCTGTAACAAAACGAAAGGTTATATCAGAAATTTCACGGTTATTTGATCCACTGGGATGGCTTGCACCAGTCATAATTTCAGCTAAAATTTTTATTCAAAAATTATGGCTTTCAGGAATTGAGTGGGATGATCAACTTCCTCCTCAACTACTGAAGGACTGGTTAAGCTATCGCAGTGATTTGAATGAACTTACCAAGTTAAGTATCCCACGTTGGATCCATACAAGCAAGGACGACAGTGTGCACGAATTGCATGGATTTTGTGACGCCTCAAACGATGCATTTGCCGCGGTCGTATATTTACGAGTCGTAAATATTAAAGACGAAGTTTCAGTGTCACTAATAACTTCCAAAACGCGGGTTGCTCCTATAAAGCAAATTTCTATCCCACGACTGGAGCTGTGTGGAGCGGTGACACTTACTCGACTGCTAGTGGAAGTAGCTAAAGTAATGGATATAGATAAATCTAACGTTCACGCTTGGACTGACTCGCAAGTCGTTCTCGCTTGGTTGAAAGGACAACCTAACCGTTGGAAGACGTTTGTCGCTAACCGGGTATCAGAGATTATCACTTCTATAGAACCGTGCCGCTGGCAACATGTCTCTACGAAAGAAAACCCTGCGGATTGTGCATCACGTGATTCCAAACATTGGGATCTCCGCCTCTGGATGGAAGGCCCAAGGTGGCTGAAAGAAAAGAGAATAAATTACCCAAAGGTTGTAACTGAGGACATACATTTAGAAGAAAAGAAGAAAAATATTTGTTTAGCGTCTACTTCTAAAGGCGTAATTCAAGGACAGTTTGAACCAGAAGAAATTTATACACGATTTTCATCACTAAGAAGGCTAGTTCGGGTTATTGCCTTCTGTAAGAGAATGACAAAGCGAATTAGAAAGAAAGAGGTTAAAGAGTGGATTACCAGTTCTGAAATAAAAGATAGTTTAAACACATGTATTAAAATATGTCAAGAAAAATATTTTGCCGAGGAACTGCAAAACTTAAAAAATAAAGAGGACATAAGTAAGAAAAGCAAACTTAGCTCACTTAATCCGCTTATCGATGATGATGGTATACTTAGAGTAGGTGGCAGGCTCCAACAAGCAGACCTCAGTGATGATCGGAAGTATCCAATAATTCTGCCTCGTGGATCCCATTTAACGTACTTGATTATTGCTGATGCTCATGACAAAACATTACATGGTGGTCCCCAGTTGATGCAAATGTATTTGCAATCAAAGTACTGGATAATAGGAGCTAAAGACTTGATACGTCTTTATATACGTAAATGCGTACGTTGTGTACGATATTCAGCTCGTATTAGGCAACAGCTAATGGGGCAAGTACCAGCTGCAAGGGCTACTTCCTGTAGACCTTTCTGGAAGACCGGGATCGATTATGCTGGGCCCATAAATATAAGAACCTCAAAGGGCAGAGGTCACCAATCGCATAAAGGCTACATTTGTTTATTCATTTGTATGGCCACTCGCGCTATCCACCTAGAAGCAGTAAGCGACCTTACTGCTCAAGGCTTTCTCGCGGCCTTTAAGCGCTTTACAGCACGTCGGGGTCATTGCGCCGAAGTTTGGTCCGACAATGGAACCAATTTTGTGGGTGCTGCACGAGAACTTAAATTCCTATTTGCGCAATAAAAGTCCAATATAGCAGTTGAAATTGCAGACCAGCTTGCTATAAACGGAACCGATTGGCATTTCATCCCTCCTCATGCTCCAAACTTTGGCGGATTGTGGGAAGCAGGAGTAAAATCCACAAAATATCATTTAAGGCGGGTGGTTAGCAATCCTACTTTAACTTTTGAGGAAATGACGACATTACTTTGCCAAATAGAGGCTTGTTTGAATTCTCGGCCAATTTCAAGGATAACTGATAATCCTGATAATCCAATCCCACTAACACCGGGTCATTTTTTAATAGGCGAACCGCTGGTTTTAGCACCTGACGTCAACTACGAAACTTCTAACATCACAAGTCTCCGTAGGTGGCAACTTACCCAAAAAATGACACAAGATTTCTGGCGTCGGTGGTCACATGAATATTTGGTCCAATTCTACCATCGCTACAAATGGAATCATATTGTTCCTGAACCCAACATTGGAGATTTAGTACTAGTGGTCGAAGATGATCTTCCACCTGGTAGATGGTTGTACGGTATTATAGTTAACAAGCATCCTGGATTGGACGGAATTACGAGAGTCGTCAGCCTTAGGTGTAAGGACAATATAATAAAACGTCCTATATCCAAACTTTGTTTTTTGCCCGTTACAACATGAAATTTTGTTGAAAACGTTGTATAAATATATAAGTATTGTTATAAGTTGTTTTTCATCAATGTTTATTTATCATTTACCGTTGTTTTATATTTAGCACATTTTCAATCAGATTATTATTGTTGTTTAGGTTATAAATTTCAGTTTTGCAATTATTGTACAATTGCACATTTATTATTTTATTTATTGTTTTATTGTGTTTACAGTCCATTGCTCTTTTGTATATAGTGATGAATGGTGGGCTGCGTTAAGGAAAATTTTAAAGAATTTGTCCTTGGTGGGCTGTATGTTGACAACGAAAATCATAATTTACGTCCACTGTATTTAGTTTACGTTCACCTTGTATAGATGGCGCTGTGTCATTTATAGATCGCGTTATCGTGTGATAGCAGCGTTTTTATTTTACTAATCGCCCACTGTTCATTACGAGCACACCTTTTAATACCTGTTGTTGGAATATTGTAATATATCCGTTCAGTATATGGGAGTGTTTCATTATTGGACTTTTGTTAAATTGGCATAATGTTAAAAAAGCCTATGACTGTTAAAAAAATCGTAGATGATTCGGAACGCAGCAAAATGCCTACTTATTACTTTGCTACGTTCTAAATCACGCTCGATTCATTATTTGCTGCGTTCTAAATCACGCACGATTCATTATTTGCTGCGTTCTAAATCACGCACGATTCATTATTTGCTGCGTTCTAAATCACGCACGATTCATTATTTGCTTTATTAAAACAGTATAGGAATATATAATTAATATATATTATCTACGTATAGGCATTATAGATATCTCAATAGACTGTGAAAGTGTACCGTCAGAAGTGTATTAAGGTTGCGGGCGTGGCCATCGTGCCCACAACGGTGCATCTGCGCCTGTGCCATACATTGGGATGCCAAGGGATTGTAATCCCTTCAAATTCACACCTTACTTCCTTCACACGGACCATGTACGACATCATATTATAGTCGTCTCAAATTAGCAATTTAAATCACTGCACAATAATATTTCGATATAAGTGCAAAATGTATGTTATTACTTCATGAATCTTGGTTTACTGACCCAAGCTGAAAGCACGAGCAACAATAGTGACGAATTGAAAATATGTCAATTCTGCATACGCATCGAACGACATTTTAACTCCCGACCCAAAAACGAGGGAAAATTTAAGTTTCAGGTGTGTATCCTATGTGTCCGTGGCATCGTAGCGCCCAAGGAGATGCCTCGATTTTTTTAGATTTTTTTTATTGCAAGCCCTTTTTTGTCAGATGATTCTTAGTTACGATTCAATAGAATCTATTCAGCGGTTTTAAGATCACCAACTCTTTTAAAATTGATGAAAGGAATTAAGCTATCGATACTAAATTTTGTATTGTTACTTTATTGATATTGTAATTACATGGTAACCTTGACCTAATACTTTAGAATTCCCTCGATTTCGATTTAAAAATCCTGTACCTCTTTAACTGGAAATTTTCGTATATAAATAACAGTTTTTCTAAATGTTGCAAAGCATTTTTAACGACTTCCTCATATCCTTTTGTAATGAAACTTGGCAGACTTGTGCAAGCTCAGTGACAACGCAATACTGTGGTACAATCCAACTGAACTCATGACTTAGCCTAGACGTAAGGACTGGAACTTTCTGATGCAGAGTTTTAACGAGACGACGACGTTTGGGCTCATTTATTTTGTTGCTACAAGTACTAAGTGTGATTAGTGCTCATGATAACGAGAATCTAAAGATGGAGCTGAAAGAGGGCTACCGAAACTCACATGTAGAACGTAGCTTTCTACATTTTAAGTTAAGACAGTCAAGTTCGGACTCGTCGGTTTTTTGATGTGTACTTTTCATTACAATAAATTTCGAAAATCTGAAGATGGAGCCGTAAGAGTGACATTGTAATACAAAGATAGAAAGTGCTAATAAAGTGGAGTTTGGAATCGTTTCCAAGTGACATGGGAATTTCCAGAATCCAGATGCAAAATGCTAAAACATTGAACTCCTAAACTAAACGAGGTAATTTTTTTAATTAGTATTTAATCGTGTTGTATTGGCAAACTTTGGTGCTGAAAGATTTTCAGGATGATGTTGATGATGATGGAACTGGAAAGTGACCATGAGAACTCTTAAACAAAATAAGATAAATCAATCGAAATTGGACTCATTTGTTCTGTTTAGACAAACACTCTAGTGATAGACGATTTCCAGAGCCTCATAACAGAGCTGGAAGAAGGTTATGGGAACTTTGGGACAAAACAGAGCAACACCATCGACTTTGGGATCATTTGATTCGTTATTATAAATACTTTGAAGAGGGATGGCTTACAGTGCTTGATGATAGAACTGGAAGAAGTATCCGAGAACTCTTAAGTTAAACCAGGTTAACCCATTGATTTGGAATCCTTTGTTCTGTTTTAACAAACATACTGGTGCTAGACGATTTCCGGCGTCTTATAATAGAGCTGGATGGAGGCCAGGAGGTTAAAATTAAGCAATGCCATACATTTTTGATCATATGATTTGTTCTAACAAGAACTTTGGAACAGAATGACTTCCAGTGTCTGATGGTAAAACTGGAAGAAGTCCATGAGATCTCCTAAGCTTAACCAGATAAATGCACCGAGTGTGAACTAATTCCGTTTGTCTTGGTATATTTTTTGGTGCTGGATGATTTTTAGGATCTAATGATGTAAATTATGTAACGAGGCTGCAAGAACTTTTAAACTAAACGAGAAAATCCATCTAGTTTAGTTTAAAAGTATTGTAAATTTGTTCTGTTTTGGCAAATAATCTGGTCCTATATGATTTCCAGGTTTTTACGATGAAGTAGGAAGAAAGTCATGGAAACTTTTGCTTAAAATTAAGCAGCAGTATCGATGTTGGTCTCGCTTGATTTTTTTAAAGAATTTCTAAGCTAAATGAGATAATAAAAAACCTAAGCCTCGAATGAGGCCTAATTCGATTTGTTTTAGCAAACACTTAGGTGCCGAATGTTTTTTTCTAAGATGTAATAATGATGGAACTGGAAGGTGGCTATTTGAGATTGGGCTGATATAGTTTTTATTGCTAGGAGATTCAGGCAGATAGAGACAGGGTGTGATAATGGAACTAGAAAGTGGCCATGAAACCCCTGAACTAAACAAAATATACTCATTTGTTATATTTTTACAAACACTCTGAATTCGAATGATTTCCGTCATTAGGGTAACATGGTGGAAATGGAGGCCATGGGAGCTTTGCAATAAAACTCAAGCTCATTAAGGTTCCGTGGTAACCTTAACCTGATGCTGCAAGATCCTCCTTCGAAGTTCATCATTTCCTTTCACGTTTTGCTCTTAAAATGAGGCAGAATGGCGGTCTGAGTATAAGAAAATGTGCCGAGGCTTTTTGAAATTTTTAATTTATCTTGTTATAGTGAAATTTCTATATAATCGTTGATTTGAAAACTAGACGAAACGAAAATGCGACACCGATAAACAAAAGACGTGATGATGGTGGATGATGGCTAAAATGTTACTCTCATCGTTTACTACTACTGGATTTCGCAATGTGTTACCTGAATTTGAGCTTTCCACAATTGCATCAATGCTTGTCAGAGTTGTGTTTCGGTTTGGAGGACAAGGTAGCAGTAAAATTATGCATATAGTTTTATATTCCCGCTACACGGGTACCAACTTAATATTCCCGCTACACGGGTACCAACTTAATATTTTAAGTATGCTGTCTTTACAACACGTTACCGGGCCTATTGTCAACCCAACCCGCACGTCGCCGGGCTTGTTATGACGTTCACCACGACGTCGCCGGGCCCGTTGTAAACCCGCATATCGCCGAGCCTGCAGTGAACCTAATCGATAGGTCGCTAGGCCCCGTGTGACCCTAACCCGCACGTCGACGAGTCCAGTGTAACCCTAACTGCAGTCCCCGGACCCGGTGTGACCCTATGCCCGCAGACACCAGGCACGGCGTGGCGTGACCTTAATTCGCACGTTGCCGGACCCGTTGTGACCCTAAACCACATGTCGCCGGGCCGGTGTGATCCTAGCCTGCACGTGTCCCGGTCCGGTGTAGTCCTATCCAAACACAACACTGAGCCTAGTGTGACCCTAACCCACACGTCACTGGACCCGGTGTAACCCTAATCCGCACGTGTTCGGATCTAATGTGACCCGCACTCAATCTGATCCTATAATTGCGGGTCAGATTAGCAATTACTATTTTAAGAAATTAATACACTTCTCCGGGACATAAGGCGCCCGTATATAGATTCGAGTGAAACACTTTCTTAGTACCGATTTGCGTACTATTCAGGCAAACACTCCATGAATAGTAACAAACATACATTCTATCTCATAAACTTGCTTATATGTTATATTAACGAGAAACATCGCAATGGTTCGAAAATGTTACGCAGTCGTCGGCAAAAGAAGTATGTGATTATAATAAGTGAGTGTACCTTGGGCTGTGTGACGGGGTAGGCGTACAGCTTCACCTTGCCGAAGTCGTCGCCGGTCACCGCTAGCCGGCCGTCGTGCGACCTGCCGGACACATCACACACCACACGGTACACACACACATCGTCTTGTAGGATTCTGAACTTTAGTAGTAAAAGACTTAATGCCTGCGCAGGCGAAGGACTATTCGTAGAGTACTTTTCTGTTCATCAAAATAGATCCCTAAAAAAGTATGGAATAACGCACAGGAAATACTCTAAAAGTACCCCGTACAAAATGTTCCCAGAATAACAGAGGACACCGAGAGACAACACTGGACAAATGTATGGAGGAGTTCCTGAAAAAAAACAGAACTAATGGACAAGGAGCAACAACGCACACATCATACTGTAATCTGCGTTGAGCGTTCGAGTGATTTAGTATAAAATTACTGAGTCTTTCTTCTGGACCAATGTAATGGTTTTTTTTTTTAACTTTATGTAAATTACAACACAACGTAATCTCAGAATATTTGCCCCCATAACGTGCGCTTTACAAATCATGTGCGTTAAATTCGTAGAGAGTTTTCGGCGGTCATTTACTCACGATTTAGATTTTTTGTCCTCTGCGGACAAAGTCCCTCGACTACGCAAAGCCATACAAGTCAAACATGTCACTAGTTGATCATGTTGATTATAAATACTTGGTAATAAAGACTTGAAAGTGCCTTTCACTGAGATGAAAAAATGACTAATCATTATCGTCTTCTGGTTTGAAAGATGTCAGGCTCTCTAGGGGCCATCCATAAAGTACGTCACACGAATTTTAGGACTTTTGAACCCCTCCCCCCGTCCTTGTCACAGGTTGTCACATTTTTATAACCCTCCCCCCTCCTGATGTGACGTCACAAATTTCATAAAACCGAAAAAACAAACAACTAGTTAGAAAATAATAAACGATTAATTATATTAAATTAAAGATAAAAAATTTAACTATCGAGTGTCCATGGACTTTGGATCCACTCTTTTATATCAGCTATTACTGGTAAATCAGGCACTTTGCGTTTTAGTATTTTAAATTTTAAAATGTGACGTCACAAAACTATTGACCCCCCCATCCCCCTTGTCACACGATGTCACACTTCGGTGATACCCTCCCTCCCCATTAACGCGTGACGTACTTTATGGATGGCCCCCTATGGCAATTCCTTCCATAAGAAGATATAGTTGCTAGATGAGAGGTGTGTGTGTGTGTGTGTGTGTAACCTGTCGCAGGAGTTGATGTCGGTCCCGTCGGCGCCCTCGGGCCACACGCCCACGGTGCTGTAGGTGACGGGGCACGTGTTGCTGGCCCACGACACGTCCCGCAGCGACGACGAGCACGTTATCTGGCGACAAGTCGTCGCGTTCCCTGGAACGTTGCAAACCAATCTTACACTCCCAACGTCACTCCGGCGATACTTGATCAATAAACCTCGTTACCTATGTAGCATATTGGTGGCAACTGATTTTAGGCATGGGCTGGTTGTAATTAAATAAATCTTTCTTTTCTTTTTTATTTACATTAAAAAAAATTACAATAATATTATATTATTGACGTTTAAACAAATGTAATCTAATAAATAATCGAAACAGTATGTGACACTCATAGTGACTTGGATACGTTAACGGAAGTAAAGCTTGGTCTCCTACTCCAAAATATCCATTTGAGGCAAGAAAATGATCTTACAACTACTACCGACGTCACTGGCAAAAAATTCATAATTAAAAACAATATCAATAATATAATATTGTAATTATTTATTTTGTTATGTATGTAAATAAAAAATAAAACAGAGATTTATTTAATTATTATCACCCCATTCCTATAATCAGTTGCCAACAATATGCTACATAGATAACAGAGTCTACTGATCAACATCCAAAATACAATATTAAAAATTATAAATCATAAAAATATCCCTAGCTAAAAAGTATTAAAAATACTTAAAAAATATAAAACAGAGTGCCAGACAGTATCCAATTAAGTAATACCAGGGACCCTCTATAAAAGTATCTTCACGCCCGTATCCCCGAAGAGGTAGGCAGAGGTACAACAAGTGTACTCACGATTAGCCGAAGATACTTGTCCCACAATGTGATAGGGGTGGCCAGCCTATCGCCAACCAAGCATTTTTTACCGGTTTTACTTTTAACCGGGCTATATCTATAGTTTATAGTAAAGCAAAATTAATATGATACATTTAAACTTGGAATAATATAGTAAGCAAAAATTCAATTGGATGAGCAAAACTTCCAATAAACGTAATTACTATACATGTATTTTTTTTTGCCCTATAGCAAAGAACACATTTTTTAGTTTTTAGACGTAGACGCGTGGGTTTAAAGAAGACGCGATTACTACAAAAAAATAACGACCAAATTTTGCCACCCCCGAAAGTTTGCCGCACTAGGCCCAGACCTACTTTGCTAGAGTTGTGGTGGTTAATATAATGCATAGCGTTATAATAATAGCGTGCTATGTGTCCTCAACGTAAAGCGTAGAAAAATAAATAAATAAAAAAGCCTTTATTTCCTTATCCTAGATTCCATTTCAAATGTTGGTTTGTTAGTGTTTTGTTAGCTATTAATTTTGCTTATTGTCTAAATGTTAGTAAAAGTTAGTTTTTGCTGTTGGATATGGACCCCTCTTCGGGTGAAGGCCTCCTCCAGTCCTTTCCACTCATCTCTGTCTTTGCCGATAGTTTGCCAGTCCTGTCCTATTAATTCGGTTATATCGTCAGCCCATCGTCTTTTTGGTCTCCCTACCCTTCTTTTGCCGATTGGCCCTTTCCACTTTGTAGTATTGAGAGTCTACCTGTTATCTGCATATCTCGATACGTGAAAGCGTAGAAAAATAAGGTGTATAATCTATAACGCGCTATCATAAAATAGTTTGTTCGAACAATAAACCACACCTCTATACTCGACCTTCAGGCAAATCCGCCTCTGATTGATACAACGTCTTGGAATATTTTTTAAAGTCGACCACAAATTCACAATAAACATAATGGTTTAGACAGGATAATTATGTCGATTTTATAATTTGTGAAATAATAAATTATAATAAATCTTATCTTAATTTCTACACATCTTATGTATTAAATATGTGGCGTAACGTCTCTGACATAATATGGCTTTATCAACTTGTTTGTCGTTTTAAAACCATGATTTGCTTACTTATATGATTTCCAGTGGCGTAGCGTGCCTTGGCGGGGGGTCCCGTATAAAAATTTGTTTGGGGGCTTATTTTTTTTTCTTTCGTGAGAAATCTCTACCCTTATGAAGAGTTCTAGAGATTTCTCACAAATGGAAAAAAATGTTTGCATAAAATTAAAAGAAATATTTATTCATCATAACTATCTATTTGTAACTTTTTCTAATTTTTTTTTTACAAATAATTTAAATTAATATACACTTTCCTTGCTTTTTTTTTAAAAAAAATAAGAAATTGCTTTTTTTGATTTTTGCCATTTGGGAAGTTTTTATTAATTTTTGTTTACGCACGTTGGGGGCCCATTATAATTGATATGCAGACACGGTGGTAGCTAAGCCCCTGATGATTTCACACAATGTGTTATTACAAAGAAATTATTCGTGACATTCTTGTTAACATGCCTTACTTAATAGAGTTGAGACAGATGATGAAACCAGTTAGTGTTTTGTATTTCCCCGTGTTGGTTCCAGGCTCCTTGAAGAATAGACCAACTACTGTTCTGCCAGGCAGGTCGTAAAAGGCGACCGATTGGCTATGCGAGTCACTACCATCGTGGCTACTAGGTGGTAGAGTTCTACATTGTCTCGCCCGGGTCCGGCACCACCGCCTTACCTATTCCTGCCGCAATAGCGTCAGCACTTGTCACTGTCGTGTTCTGGTTTGGAGGGTCAGGTGACCGGTAAACTTATGCATATAGTATAACAACTCGCCACATGATAGCAACGCACCTTTAACATCTTTGGTGTCTATAGGCGATGGTTGACTCTTTCCATCAGGAGACCCATCTGCTTGTTTGCTATCTTATGATATAAAAAAGGCGACATTTACCTCTTTCTATCAGGAGAGCTTTCTCCCCACTTCTTATTCTGTGCTATAAAGATGTTTTTATTTTATATCATAAGATAACAAACAAGTAGATGGCTCCTCTCATGAAAAGAGAAACTATCGCCTGTAGACATTAAGTTGTTATCCGTGTGGCGCGATGGCAATGCCACATGCATAAGTGTACTGGCTAATTTACCTTCCAAACCGAAACAAGATCATGACAAACATTGACGCTATAGCGGCGGGAATAGGTAGGATGGTGGTACCAATTATCCGGGCGAAATATTGCGGAACTCTACCAAGTAGTAGACATGTATAGTCAAGTCGGTCACTTTTTACGATTTGTCTGGCAGAACGGCAGTTGGTTTGTTCCCCAAAGAAGCCCGGACTATCTATGTTGATTTTTATCTGTTTTCCAAAAGATGAGAGGTAGCTTTTATTTTTCTTTTAGAGGTGCAATTGGACGTAGTTAAACGAAAAGGATCCAATCCACAATATGGTCAAAACTGAGTTAAGTGCGCCAAACTGATGCTAAACATCAATACAATTGGCCAGTAAAATACATCTGAGCAAAAATAGCTCTCTATTACTTTATTCAACGTCAGAACTAGTCCCCATGTATGGCACGTTAAAAAATTAAACAATATCCAACTTCAAACTTCATTATTTCTAAACTGATTTTATGTGGATTGGATCCATTTCGTGTAACTACGTCCAATTGTCCTCATATTTCGGAGAAAGTACGCATTTCTCGGAAATTAACAATATTATATTTCCGAGAAATGCGTACTCTGTCATGATTCATCTGTAATACGCGGATACATGACCATAGTAGTGTAGTAGGTGTCAAATTATACTCACAATATAAAAGTTCGTAGTCTCCAGAATTGCTGCGGATGTACTGACTGTCCTCAGACCAATCCAGATGTGTGATATAACTTGAATGACCCTGGAAACGACATTAAAACATGTACAGTACCCGGCGATAAATATTGCACATCGACCTTTGGAAAGAGACAATCGGCTAATTTCGGCTTCGTAGAGCGTTATCTCTGTCGCACAAAATACAAACAGTCCGGTACCTATTAGGAGCTGTTAAAACAAGTATGATTTGCTTCTTTTGATATTTTTATTCTTTGTATAAAATACACTAATTTTTCTATAAGTGATGGCTTTAGGTTGGGGTAAAATAAAATAAAAAAACATTTTTACATTATGTTTACGTATTTAATTATTTTGGAACATTACAGCTTTAGTGTACATAATAAACACCATTATACCTATTGCTAAAATGAGACATTGCAATAAAAATAATAATAATTCTAATTCTCAATTACTTCCATTTCACTATCTGTGCTCTCAAAGAGGTCAATATCACTGTCACTATCAGCCGTATTGAGAAACATTGAGAAAAATACTTCATGACATGGGATTTCAGTTCACTAAAATGGAAGATAATCGAAAAATTCTAATGGAAAAGCACGACGTTAGTCTCAAACGAATGGAATACCTTGATAAAATACGCAAATTTCGCGAAACAGGAAAAAATATCGTCTACATGGATGAGTCATATATACATGCATCCCACACTAAAGGGAAATCTTGGAGTGACAATAAGAAAAAAGGAGTAAAAAAGCCAATTTCAAAAGGTCAACGTTTGATAATAGTTCATGCGGGAAATGAAAAAGGCTTTGTACCCGGTGCTTTTTTAACGTATAAATCCACGGACACTACAGGTGACTATCACAATGAAATGAATAACGATAACTATGAGAAATGGCTGGTTAACCAATTAATCCCAAATATACCCAGTGATTCTGTTCTAGTTATCGACAACGCACCCTATCACAACAAGTATGTTGAGAGACCCCCCAACTCAAACACCATTAAACGGGAAATGATCAACTGGTTAAACAGACATGAAATTCCAGTTGATCCAAAATTAACAAAAACCCAGATTTACGCTATTATATGTCAGCACAAGGAGAGGTATACAGAGTTTTCTGTGGACAAAATACTTGCCGAACATGGGCACACTGTGTCGCGATTGCCACCATATCATCCGGATTTTAATCCAATTGAAAATATATGGTCTCAACTGAAAGGCTATGTAGCCTCTAGAAATGTGGGTATGAACTTAACTACAGTAAAAACATTATTGACTGAAAAAGTAAACATGATCGGCGCTGAAGAGTGGAAAAAGGTTTGCGATCATGCAATCAAATGTGAGAATGAATATAGAAGCATTCAACACAGTTTAGACAATTACACTGATAGATTAGTAATAAATACGGCTGATAGTGACAGTGATATTGACCTCTTTGAGAGCACAGATAGTGAAATGGAAGTAATTGAGAATTAGAATTATTATTATTTTTATTGCAATGTCTCATTTTAGCAATAGGTATAATGGTGTTTATTATGTACACTAAAGCTGTAATGTTCCAAAATAATTAAATACGTAAACATAATGTAAAAATGTTTTTTTATTTTATTTTACCCCAACCTAAAGCCATCACTTATAGAAAAATTAGTGTATTTTATACAAAGAATAAAAATATCAAAAGAAGCAAATCATACTTGTTTTAACAGCTCCTAATAGGTACCGGACTGTTTGTATTTTGTGCGACAGAGATAACGCTCTACGAAGCCGAAATTAGCCGATTGTCTCTTTCCAAAGGTCGATGTGCAATATTTATCGCCGGGTACTGTATTCCGTTGTTTAAATTACACTGCTCCAATATTTTGCTGTATTTAGATTTGACAGTAATCTGAATTCGGCAAATAAAATCCCTGCTAATATTTACTACTAAAGTGACACTACATACAATAACTTATTGTTTTCAGGCACAATAAACAAAAAGTAAAAAGCAATTTTCTACCTCATCTAATTCACTACTTAAAGTGTTTAATATAATACATATTCAAATATACTTCTAATATACCTTTATTCTACAATTCAAAGCAATTACGATATTTCTAACTACATGGGTGCATGGAACAACACAAAATGAACTGTAAAACAAACTCATAGATGTATATATTATAAAAAACTTGTAACTTTTCAACTGTTATGGTAGTGAATGACGTCACGGGATGAGTATTCTGTATAATCATTACTACATAAGGTGAGTAAATTGCGTCTACTGTTGCAGTGAGTGGTGAATGTTTCAGTGCTACTTATGTGTGGTAAATGAATAGTGATAATATTATCCAAGTTATTACAGTACAATTTTTCTAAAACATTAATAGGTTGGCAAATAAATCTATGAAATTTTGCAATACCGTATCTCCTCTTGGGCTCTTGGACTAACATAAAATAGTGATCAATAGAGTGTTTTTATTAAAAATACTAGCTATTACCCGCGACTTCGTTCGCGCGGACTTCGTTTACCCCGCACCGCTCCTCCCCCGTAGGTGATAGCGTGATAATATGTGGCATATATGTTGACCCGACCTGTTAGTAATATTCATGCAAAATTTGAAGTAAATCCATGCAGTACATTTTGAGCTTACCCCGGACATACATTGACTTTCCTACGATTTTATTATATTTATAAAAATATAATTTAAACAACATTGCAACTGGCTGCTTGTTTTGTCATTGCCAATGTTGAGGCTTCTGACATTTATTTAAAGGATACTAACATAATATATTATGTGCAAGTTTATA
Source organism: Apodemia mormo (assembly GCA_036924255.1). Taxonomy (NCBI): domain Eukaryota; kingdom Metazoa; phylum Arthropoda; class Insecta; order Lepidoptera; family Riodinidae; genus Apodemia; species Apodemia mormo. The sequence continues at coordinate 2,517,989 of JAUPFN010000016.1, forward strand.
CTCGTATTAAAGCATCTTAATTATGTTAAATTCTTTTGCGGGATGGTGTCAACTAACTTCCCAAATTTCAGACATAATTTTTTCTAATGTCTGTCAACCAATTTTGGATGTTGTTTTATTAGGGAGGGTAAATATTCCCGTTTAGTCCAATATACTTAAATTTCATGAAGGTCTAACTCAAAGTTTCAGAAATACACAGGTTGGAAACCAGTTGTTACAGTTTCACACCGATTAAATTATATTGTATGGTTTTAATCGATTCTCTTTGAAAATTGGGATACTTATATTCACTGAGCTTAATTTTGACAGTTGCGCGAAGAAAAATTATATTAAATAAAATGTCAATTAAATCAGAAATACTTTATTCAATAAAACTTTTTACAAGTTATTTTGACACGTCAAATTAATATATAAAGCATGAGTGCTGAAGATGATAAGTGTGTGGTTATGTGTTTGTTAAGTGGACACATTACAGGGATGGATGGAAAATTAAAAAAATGCTGCGTCACAACCTGGTGGTGAAATTTTGTTGCTAGCAACACGTTGAGCGTAAACGTTTATTTACAGTTATAATTTTTTTCCTATTTTTGTAGTGTATTAAGAGATAACAAATAGATGCTTGTGTGTCCCGTGTTAGCGTAGACCACTTTTGAAGTCCCAGCAAACGATTGGATAATCATACCTCTATCATAGTGTCTAAAAGGTAGTGGTAGTAGTTTTGCAACATGTGGTATATTAATATTAGAGGTAAGTCAAAATGTAAGTAAAATGTACGAGTTTGTATAGTGAGAGATTTTTAACAATTTAATCAATTTGCGTGTTTGTTTGTAACTTGTCTTGAGCGAATGTTGATTTAGCAATACATCTATGAGAATGGATCAGTCCACTCAAAATAGTATTCGGTTTACCCTTCTACGCTTTCTCTCCGTGCACTAGATATGCATGAAAGTATTCAATATAAGTTCAAAATACTACATTTTATGTGTCCATAAATATTTAAAATGGTTTAAAAATTTGAATACATTTTAAGGACAGACCAACAACTTCCTGTAGACTGTAGACTTGCTTTAATTTTTTTTTATTTGAATAGTTTTAATATCCAGGGTTCGAATTTTACAATTTAACAAACGAGATCAACTAGGTAGTTTTTAGGTTTTAAAATTATACGCTTCAACAATGTACATTTATAATATAATGTATAATAGCATATTATATATATAATAATATAATATACATGTATAATAATATGTTTACGATGTACGTATACCATTTTACAATAAACTTTACGATATAATAAGGGCACAGTAAACAAATTTAAAAAATGTGTTAAAACAAAACTGTAAAAATTTATTATATCTCAGATTATTTAGGAGACAAAAGGCTAGGAATAATTGCTCTTCATACCATTTTTTATATTTTTTTGTACTATGAAATAATATTTGTAATATACATACTTACTAGCTGCAGTGTGCAGCCCGCTGCATTATAGAAGATTTTGGCGAATCCCGCGAGATCACTTAATTTTTCCGGGATAAGATATAAGGTAAAAGTATAGGATAAAGGTAAAAGGCCTATATTCCAAGTCATCATCTACCTGTGTGCCAAATTTAATTCAAATCCGTTCAGTAATTTTTGCGTGATTGAGTAACAAACATCCATCCATCCATCCAAACTTACGAATTTATAATATGAATATAGATACAGCTTGTTTTTTAACCGAGTGACCTTTTAAAGGAGAGAACGCACCATTTGATTCAAATCTCAAATATGTATAAAATATATGACCTTAGTTTTTGACCCAATTATCCCATAAAATATATTCATCATATGCCTATAGATGCGTCAAGGAACTTTAAGCCGAACGGTCGGACGCGGAGCTCCACGCATCTCCAGTTTGTGCCAATCCATTGCGACGTCAGGATGTGTTTCCACGCAATGCAATAAACCGCCGCGCGTATTTCTGTGGCAGTCTCGCGTAATTATGTTAATAATAAGAATGTCGTCTTATGAAGAATATTGGGATATGGTCCGTGCCTGTGCGTTATGTAATGATTAGGTGTCCCAAATCACTAAATACAAAAGAATAATGCAACCATTGAGATTATTGTAAAATTTTCTTATGAATCAATAAATCAAGTTCGATCATTTTGAAGAGGATTCTATTAACGCCAGAAATACCAAGGTATTTACCTTGACACTTCACAATGAGTTAGGTACAGCAAGTATTGGTCGAATTATATTAAGACGTATTCCGAAAAACAACCAAGTAAATAAAAATATGTTTTCTTGTAAAATTTATTTAATGAATATAATCTCACCAAACATTTCCCGAGGCGTGAGTACCTCGCGCCGTCGTCATCTACTTGGTACACGTAGATGAAGTTGTCTCGAGACCCCAGCGCCACCATGCGGTTGTCGGGCGAATACTGAATAGTTTGGATTGGTTCCGATCTGCAATGGTATGGATGCTTTTTGTACAATTACAAATAAGTTGTCAGGGCTCGTTTACAGGTTCATTTTCAAACCTAAATCAATGCAAGCATATAAGGAGCGTTTTGTTAAGGTTTGGCTTAACTTCAAAAATACCCGTTTTTATGACGTTCCTGTTCATTGATTAAATACCCAAAATTATGAGGGTTTTTAATCAATGAACCGGATTATAAAGTAGGCCGCTCTCAATTTTTGTCCACGTTGTGCGTGACGTACAATTCCGGGATTTTAGTTTAAACCGGTTTATATACGTTTATGAAGCGCTCTCATATAAGATATGCTTCGAGCGAAACTTTTTATATAAATCGCTAAAATTCAAGATCCGATTCATTCATAGTGAAAACAAGCCAATTCTCTTGATTTAAATCAGGTATGTTCCAAATTAAGACAACAGTCCGAGTTTCATCAAAATAGGTTCAGTAGTTTTTGAGATATTCATCGGTGTAATTTTCTGCCCTAATAGTGTAAGTTAGTCTGCCTCTTCAGGGAAGAGTTAAATTAGGGGAAAGGCGAAACACAATCAACTTGCAGGGAGAGAAGAATTGCACGACAAAGAGAGCCTTACAGTGCACGTCGTGCAATTTCCTGAAGATTCGGCCAGTTAAACCATGGAATGGGCCATGGGAAGGTGGTGGGTTTGTTCTCATAACATGAAACAAGAGGTAATGGCCGATATATGTGTGTTGCGTTTATGTGTGCGCGTGTGTGTGCGTGTGTGCGTGTATGTGTGTCTCACCCGTCGGCGTGTCTGGCGAGCAGTTCGCGCGAGTGCGGGTGGAACACGAGCCAGCGGCCGTTGTCGCAGCCCACCGCCACCGCGTTCCCGTCCGCCGACCACGCGCAGCACTGCGCGCGCTCCTGACACACGACAACTTCCCTCAACTATACCGCTCTAATATTAACTCCTTACTATTCAAATTTACAGGAAAAGGTTAATTTAAAATCGAAAGTACTTTAAGCAGATAGTCATATGAACTACATTGCGAAACCGGTATTTTGTGGAAGCAGAGAACAGATATAATTTAGTTGGTAGACTTCGAGTTTCCTTGTGTCCTTGCGCCAGACAGTGGAGTGCGACAGTCCGTCCCACAGCTGCAGCAGGCGGTCCCGGGCGCGGACACACGGATAGAGACTGTCAGTCATGTTGTCGGCAGTAGAGTATGTGAGGTACCTCGATGTCCTTGCTCCAGACGGTGGAGTGCGACAGTCCGTCCCACAGCTGCAGCAGGCGGTCCCGGGCGTGGACACACGGATAGAGACTGTCAGTCATGTTGTCGGCAGTAGAGTATGTGAGGTACCTCGATGTCCTTGCTCCAGACGGTGGAGTGCGACAGTCCGTCCCACAGCTGCAGCAGGCGGTCCCGGGCGCGGACACACGGATAGAGACTGTCAGTCATGTTGTCGGCAGTAGAGTATGTGAGGTACCTCGATGTCCTTGCTCCAGACGGTGGAGTGCGACAGTCCGTCCCACAGCTGCAGCAGGCGGTCCCGGGCGTGGACACACGGATAGAGACTGTCAGTCATGTTGTCGGCAGTAGAGTATGTGAGGTACCTCGATGTCCTTGCTCCAGACGGTGGAGTGCGACAGTCCGTCCCACAGCTGCAGCAGGCGGTCCCGGGCGCGGACACACGGATAGAGACTGTCAGTCATGTTGTCGGCAGTAGAGTATGTGAGGTACCTCGATGTCCTTGCTCCAGACGGTGGAGTGCGACAGTCCGTCCCACAGCTGCAGCAGGCGGTCCCGGGCGCGGACACACGGATAGAGACTGTCAGTCATGTTGTCGGCAGTAGAGTATGTGAGGTACCTCGATGTCCTTGCTCCAGACGGTGGAGTGCGACAGTCCGTCCCACAGCTGCAGCAGGCGGTCCCGGGCGTGGACACACGGATAGAGACTGTCAGTCATGTTGTCGGCAGTAGAGTATGTGAGGTACCTCGATGTCCTTGCTCCAGACGGTGGAGTGCGACAGTCCGTCCCACAGCTGCAGCAGGCGGTCCCGGGCGCGGACACACGGATAGAGACTGTCAGTCATGTTGTCGGCAGTAGAGTATGTGAGGTACCTCGATGTCCTTGCTCCAGACGGTGGAGTGCGACAGTCCGTCCCACAGCTGCAGCAGGCGGTCCCGGGCGCGGACACACGGATAGAGACTGTCAGTCATGTTGTCGGCAGTAGAGTATGTGAGGTACCTCGATGTCCTTGCTCCAGACGGTGGAGTGCGACAGTCCGTCCCACAGCTGCAGCAGGCGGTCCCGGGCGCGGACACACGGATAGAGACTGTCAGTCATGTTGTCGGCAGTAGAGTATGTGAGGTACCTCGATGTCCTTGCTCCAGACGGTGGAGTGCGACAGTCCGTCCCACAGCTGCAGCAGGCGGTCCCGGCCCGCAGACACGAACTGTGCCAGCGTGGGATGCGCGGCTAGTCCCCACACTTCATCCGCGTGACCTGGTACAAACGCTCGCTTATTTATAAGGTTCACTGTGTCACTATCAACTTATACTCCATATTATGTTATCGGTGCTCGGTGTGCGCGGTTAAGAGCTAAATGTATTAGATAGAGTCATGAAATAATTACGGTTGCTACTGGACAAAGTATAATTTAAAACAAAACATTTTTTTCATGTCGATAGAGGATAAACTACAAATATACTTAAGGTAATAAAATTGTACTTATATAAAGTAGGGAAAGAAGTCAGCAAGTTTTTAAATTTGAGCTTTTCTGTTTGTTCCCTATTCTACGTATTTTACTATTATTATATATAAAATAGTTACCGAGCACGGCGGGCGAGAAGCCGAGCTCGAGGTCCCCGTGCAGGATGCAGTTCCTGGTGGTGCCCAGGAACAGCTGGCTGCCGCGCCCCTCCGCCACCACGCGCACGCCGCCGTAGTGGCCCTCGATCTGGGGACCACGCCACACCACATCACATCACATACAAATATCGAGGGTTAAGTTGTTAAAACATACTTCATTCATTACAGATCGAGGATGGACAGTCTTTAAATCTTATAAAAACATAACATGATGCTATAATAAAAATATCTCATTTCTGCATATTTAAATATAACTTCAGATTCTAGGCATCGCCGTATGTTGGACGTTCCATGTACTCGGACAAAGCGGTTCGACTCGACCTCCTTGATCCGAATCGCAAGGGACTGGGACACGCTTCCTGAGTCTGGATTCCCCGACGAGTACAATCTGGAGATCTTCAAGAGAAGAGTGAACGGGTACCTTCTAGGGAAACGCGTTCTATCTTAGGCCACATCGTAGCTTACCATCAAGCGAGATCGTGGTCAAGCGCTTCCTTATCGATACTTAAAAAAAACTATAGCAAGCGATTTTATTTTATATAAAATCAAATTAGAAAAATATGTCACCGCGGTATATCTTTAAAAGTGGTTACATATGTACTTAGAAAATAGAAAATAATGATTTGAAATATCAAAAGCATGTAGAACCACAAAAAAATTTATGGTTCAAATTATATTACAGTATATCCGGTGCACCACAAGAAAACATTTTAAGATATACTTTTTTACAAGCTTTTATTTAACTCGTGTTTATTTGTGTATTTTAGTTTGCGTCAAATCTTGGAAGCTAAATTTGAACAATTTCCTAACGTTCGAATAGTCTAAAGTTTGGTATACTTGCGTTGCTTCGGTTACAATATAATAATATTATGATAGCGTAATCATTAACTACGCCACCACCTTTCATAGAAATTCGTAAACAAAATGAAGTCACGAAGTTTGGATTTATTTATTTTGGCAAGTGCTGGAAGAATTCTATTTTCTGACGAAATGGAACTGAAATGGGTCTATGGAAAGTTCCCTTGACCTCATGTCAGCTCCAATCCATCAAATTCCTAAATTCGATTGGGTTGTGATGTTTAATTGTAGCATTGCACCCAATCGAATTTTGGCTCCTTTATTTCGGGATCTAAAATCCAGGAATTTTGGTACTGGCTACCATCTTGCTCCATTAGAAATCATCCAGTACCAAAATTCCTGGATTTTAGATCCCGAAATAAAGGAGCCAAAATTCGATTGGGTGCAATGCTACAATTAAACATCACAACCCAATCGAATTTAGGAATTTGATGGATTATATATAGTATGAGCTCATTCGATTCGACTGTATAAGGATTTTGGTGCTGGAGAATTTTTAAGGTCTGACGATGAAGTAAGAAGTTATCCATGGGAACTCCTTAACCAAACACGATAACCTTTTTTGAGTTCATTCTCCATTCCAAACAATTTTGAGCTCATTTGATTAGACTTTACAGGGACTTTGGTGTTGGATGATTGTCAATGTCTGATGATGGAGCTGAACTTTGCGATCGAACGGCACAACCCCATCTAATTTGGGCTTACTTAATTCGTCTTTACAGAGACTTTGGCACTGGATGATTTCCAAGATCTAATGATGGAGCAAGAAAGTAGTCGTGGGAACTCTTAAACTAAATGAGATATCCTTATGTGTTTGAGCTCATTTAATTTGTCTTTACAAAGACTAGGATGAGTTGTTCAGTGAGAATTTCTTTAGCTACAATGAGCGATTTTTGGTAAAGACAAAATTTATGGGGTCGCATGACGGCCACGCTAGTGATGTAAGCCAAATTAAAACTGTCGTAAGATTACAAACGTATTGGGACAGTATAAATTTTGTTGTGTATTATATTTCATTAGTTTATTTGTAGTGCAGTTTTAGGTAGCGATAGTTTTCACTTTTGTTTACAGTCTTCATAACTGGCTTTTTTATAAATAGTAAATTGTCTATAGAGATTGTTATAATTAAAAATAGCCCCCGTTGTCGGTCGGGCTCCTTTGAAGAATAGATTAACTGCCGTTCTGTTAGGCAGGTCGTAAAAGGCAACCAATTGGCTATACGTGTCACTACCATCATGACTTAAGCGGTAGAGTTCCACAACGACTCGCCCGGGTATTTGTTACCACGGCCTTACTTTATCCTGCCGCATTAGCGTCAATGCTTGTCATTGATTTGTTCCGGTTTGGAGGGTAGGGTAGCTTTATGCATGTTGTATTGTCATCTCGCCACACGGATAGCAACGCACCATTAACATCTTTAGTGTCTATAGGCGATGATTTCTCTTTCAATCAGGAGAGCCATCTGCTTGTTTACTATCTTATGCCAGAAAAAAATAAGAAACTAACCACATTCTCTATGCCGGTGGCATTCATTTCGCCATCGAAGAGCACGACCCTGCCATCCTTGCCACCGGCGGTGACGAGCCCACCCTCCTTGAGCGCACACACGGAGAACACCGGACCGTCGTGCACTCCACGCACCAGCTTTGCAATTGTGTTGGTACCGCGGCCCCACACTATCATATTACCGTTGGAGTCGCCCGATACTACGTCACCTGAAACAATTATATTATTTCAAAGTATGCTAGCAATTGGGTATTACTTCAATTTTTAAAAGTTTCGGGAAAGTTGATGCAATCGGTGGTCCTGATATTCCACTACCTCCTATTCTAGTTCAACTCGGGAAAATTCCAGTTGTCACCTACTCGTGAGAGGTACACAGCAAGAGCCCGCAGCCGTGCGGTTTTTTTGTTTTAAAAAATCTGATAAGCACTTAGTAAAATTACTCAAAGAAATAGTTCAAAATAGCTTTGTTTTAAGACAAAATTAACAAGTTATTATTGTAAAAACAAAGAACCCAACTGCAACCCAATCTGACAAAAACGGGTTATGTCCTTCTAGCGCAGTCGGGTACAAATTATATAGCGTATGTCGCTCTCACGATTAAAACGAATCTTGTGATACCTCTTAAGCCTAAATCCATCAAGTTCTATAGAATACAGAGCGTTCCAAAGAAAAATACCACATGCGGAGAGTAATCAGTGAAATCTGTGAAAAACAGTTACTATTTTTATCAGACTGTGATAAGTCTGATAAAAATAGTAACTGTTTTTCAATGTGAGTTCGTTTCATGGGCAGACTTTCTGCCCGTAAAACGAACTCACAGTTGTGGGTGAACCCCAGACAAGTGACATATTTGGGTTTGTCCTGGGACTCAAAGACGCCGGGCCGTTCGGAGGGCTCGTTAGAGATGTCCAGTGTCTAAAAGACGATGTGGCCTATCAAACTCACCGTTGTGGTTGAATCCCAGGCAAGTGACATATTAGGGTTTGTCCTGCGTCCTGAAGGTGCCTGTCCGCTTAAAGAGTACGTTAGAGGTGCTCAGTATATAGAAGGCAATGTGGCCTGTCAAACTCACCATTATGGTTGAATCCCAGACAAGTGACATATTTGGGTTTGTCCCGGGTCTCGAAGACACCCATCCGTTTGTACAGTACGTTGGAGGTGTCCAGTGTCCAGAAGGCGATGTGGCCCTTGCCGCACGTTACGATCTGGTTACGGTCCAGAGGGTGGAATTCGGCCGCTACTACCGTGTCAACCGAACACTGGAATACACATTACACATTTACACAAAAATACGTTCAGCATTAATACTAGCAAGTGCTGACGATATAGACTTTAGTGTAGATGCAATACGTTTTCAGGTTTATCTAAGGCATTTGATTGTATCGATCATAACGTCTTATTGTAAGAAGTCACATCACTACGGAATTAAAGAAATGTTGCCAATAGTTTGATTTTTACTACCATCGAAGGAAAAGAAAGAAAAGAGATGTCCTGTTCTGGTACTGCAGTAACTTTTGACATCCTGCAAGGTTCCATTCTTGGTCCTATTTTATTTCCCATACATATTAGTGACTTATCTTATTAAGAAGTTAAAATGAAAAGACAAGTTGGTAACTATGATAAAGCAAACATTGTAATTTTAAAAGTTGTGCACTGGTTTAATAAGAACAATCTGCATTTAAATGGAGACAAAACTAAATACATTAAATTTAATGTCCAATGTAAGGTGGTAATGAAGGAATATAACGAAAAAATCAAAGTATTTTTTTTACTACGATTTAACGGCAATCGTCACATTTTCTTAGATCCTCCACCCCTCACTGAACGATCCCCTTCTCTTCATCAGTGGGAACGTGTTTTATGAACGGCCCCATATGCGTGTGTGTGTGTGTGTGTGTGTGTGTGTGTGCGGGTGACCTTGGTCTCGGCGAGGCAGTGGCGGGTGTCGGGGCGCTGCCAGTCCCACACGGAGATGGTGTGGTCGGGCCCGTCGTCCACGCAGGCCAGCAGGCCGGCGTGTGTGTGTGTGTGTGTGTGTGTGCGGGTAACCTTGGTCTCGGCGAGGCAGTGGCGGGTGTCGGGGCGCTGCCAGTCCCACACGGAGATGGTGTGGTCGGGCCCGTCGTCCACGCAGGCCAGCAGGCCGACGTGTGTGTGTGTGTGTGTGTGTGTGTGTGTGTGCGGGTGACCTTGGTCTCGGCGAGGCAGTGGCGGGTGTCGGGGCGCTGCCAGTCCCACACGGAGATGGTGTGGTCGGGCCCGTCGTCCACGCAGGCCAGCAGGCCGGCGTGTGTGTGTGTGTGTGTGTGTGTGTGTGTGTGCGGGTGACCTTGGTCTCGGCGAGGCAGTGGCGGGTGTCGGGGCGCTGCCAGTCCCACACGGAGATGGTGTGGTCGGGCCCGTCGTCCACGCAGGCCAGCAGGCCGGCGTGTGTGTGTGTGTGTGTGTGTGTGTGTGTGCGGGTAACCTTGGTCTCGGCGAGGCAGTGGCGGGTGTCGGGGCGCTGCCAGTCCCACACGGAGATGGTGTGGTCGGGCCCGTCGTCCACGCAGGCCAGCAGGCCGACGTGTGTGTGTGTGTGTGTGTGTGTGTGTGTGTGTGTGTGTGTGCGGGTGACCTTGGTCTCGGCGAGGCAGTGGCGGGTGTCGGGGCGCTGCCAGTCCCACACGGAGATGGTGTGGTCGGGCCCGTCGTCCACGCAGGCCAGCAGGCCGACGTGTGTGTGTGTGTGTGTGTGTGTGTGTGTGTGTGTGTGTGTGCGGGTGACCTTGGTCTCGGCGAGGCAGTGGCGGGTGTCGGGGCGCTGCCAGTCCCACACGGAGATGGTGTGGTCGGGCCCGTCGTCCACGCAGGCCAGCAGGCCGGCGTGTGTGTGTGTGTGTGTGTGTGTGTGTGTGTGTGTGTGTGCGGGTGACCTTGGTCTCGGCGAGGCAGTGGCGGGTGTCGGGGCGCTGCCAGTCCCACACGGAGATGGTGTGGTCGGGCCCGTCGTCCACGCAGGCCAGCAGGCCGACGTGTGTGTGTGTGTGTGTGTGTGTGTGTGTGCGGGTGACCTTGGTCTCGGCGAGGCAGTGGCGGGTGTCGGGGCGCTGCCAGTCCCACACGGAGATGGTGTGGTCGGGCCCGTCGTCCACGCAGGCCAGCAGGCCGGCGTGTGTGTGTGTGTGTGTGTGTGTGTGTGTGTGTGTGTGCGGGTGACCTTGGTCTCGGCGAGGCAGTGGCGGGTGTCGGGGCGCTGCCAGTCCCACACGGAGATGGTGTGGTCGGGCCCGTCGTCCACGCAGGCCAGCAGGCCGGCGTGTGTGTGTGTGTGTGTGTGTGTGTGTGTGCGGGTAACCTTGGTCTCGGCGAGGCAGTGGCGGGTGTCGGGGCGCTGCCAGTCCCACACGGAGATGGTGTGGTCGGGCCCGTCGTCCACGCAGGCCAGCAGGCCGACGTGTGTGTGTGTGTGTGTGTGTGTGTGTGTGTGTGTGTGTGTGTGTGCGGGTGACCTTGGTCTCGGCGAGGCAGTGGCGGGTGTCGGGGCGCTGCCAGTCCCACACGGAGATGGTGTGGTCGGGCCCGTCGTCCACGCAGGCCAGCAGGCCGGCGTGTGTGTGTGTGTGTGTGTGTGTGTGTGTGTGTGTGTGCGGGTGACCTTGGTCTCGGCGAGGCAGTGGCGGGTGTCGGGGCGCTGCCAGTCCCACACGGAGATGGTGTGGTCGGGCCCGTCGTCCACGCAGGCCAGCAGGCCGGCGTGTGTGTGTGTGTGTGTGTGTGTGTGTGCGGGTGACCTTGGTCTCGGCGAGGCAGTGGCGGGTGTCGGGGCGCTGCCAGTCCCACACGGAGATGGTGTGGTCGGGCCCGTCGTCCACGCAGGCCAGCAGGCCGGCGTGTGTGTGTGTGTGTGTGTGTGTGTGTGTGCGGGTGACCTTGGTCTCGGCGAGGCAGTGGCGGGTGTCGGGGCGCTGCCAGTCCCACACGGAGATGGTGTGGTCGGGCCCGTCGTCCACGCAGGCCAGCAGGCCGGCGTGTGTGTGTGTGTGTGTGTGTGTGTGCGGGTAACCTTGGTCTCGGCGAGGCAGTGGCGGGTGTCGGGGCGCTGCCAGTCCCACACGGAGATGGTGTGGTCGGGCCCGTCGTCCACGCAGGCCAGCAGGCCGGCGTGTGTGTGTGTGTGTGTGTGTGTGTGTGCGGGTAACCTTGGTCTCGGCGAGGCAGTGGCGGGTGTCGGGGCGCTGCCAGTCCCACACGGAGATGGTGTGGTCGGGCCCGTCGTCCACGCAGGCCAGCAGGCCGCCGCCGTCGGCGCGCGAGAACGTGACGCACGCCACCGCGCGCTCCATGTGCCCCGCGCCCACCACCGCCAGCGTCGCCAGCGACACCGAGTTCCACACACGCACGTGCGGCTGCAATACAACACAACACTACACTCCACACTGCCCGACCACCTTCGCGCACCTTCACATACATCATAAGATAACAAGCAAGCAGATGGGTCTCCTGAACGAGACAACCATCGCCTATTCGGAATTCGGCCGAATACTTTGCAATATTTAGGCGAATACCGAATACCAAAAAAAATTAGGCGAATAAGCCGAATACCGAATATTCGTGGCATCTCTACTATAATGCGGTCTGCAGGGTACAATAAGTTATTTATAAGTCTGTAACATTCTCTGAAAAAAAAAACATAATTTACAAAACAGACACACCTTTAATTATAGTTTAAAGTGCCTTCCATATCTGTCCTATCACTCCTGCACTCACTGTCTCAAAAATATCTTGTTTCCAGTAATAGTTACCCTGGCGTCGAGTCGGTCGTGTCCCGCGCACTGCCCGCTCGCGACGACCAGCTTGTTGGGGTGCACGGCGAGGCACTTGACGTCGTCCGTGTGCCCCGTGTAGTGTCTCTGGCACTGCTCCTCCACGTTGAACAGCACCACCACGGCGGCCACGAAGTAAACTATCTCACCAGTGGGCAGCAAGTATAAGTTGCTACGACAGTCTTTACCTCTGGAAAGATAAACTTATATTAAACAATTATTATGCTGGGACCGCACTTGTCTCTATTGTCAAAAAGCTATGCGCAATGACAATATATGCTGATTTGACTGGCTACTATCGCAAACATTTGAACTGCGTGTGCCTTATCACTCGGTTGGCGGTACGTCAAAGCATAATAGAAACAAAAAAAAATCGATCTGACAACAACATAAGCCTTCTCTTAACGTAGTGGGGTAAAAATTTATATAGCCTATTCACTCTCACAATTAAAATGGATCTTATAATATCGCTTAAGCTTAAATCAATCGAGCCGTTTGGTGTTTGCGCTATGGAGCGAGATAAAGAGAATTTCATAATTATATACACTCGAAAAGCACAATGTAGCAAGTTGGTTAATTATACATAGTATAAAACAAAGTCGCTTTCTGTGTCTGTCCCTATGTCCTTATGTCCCTATGTATGCTTAAATCTTTAAAACTACGCAACGGATTTTGATGCAGTTTTTTTTAATAAATAGATTGATTCTTGAGGAAGGTTTTAATGTATAAACCTTTCCGATATTCCCACGGGAACAAAAGCTGCGCGGGTGAAACCGCGGGCAGGTCGCTAGTTAAAGAATATATTATTTTTGTATTACGTATACGCATGAAGTCCGGGATTTAAATTACTGGTTAAGTCACTTGTTCAGAGTGCTAAGTGTGAGTTTTTCTTTTTTTTGCATTCGATCGTGAGCGCGTTTCGAGTTTACTAGGAATTTGTATGTGATTTGTACAGCGCCACCTAGTGGTAAACTGGTTTCTCACGTTTACCACTAGGTGGCGCTGTACAAATCACGTACAAATTTCTAGTAAACTCCAAACGCGCTCACGATCGAAAAGAAAAACTCACACTTAGCACTCTGAACGAGATTTTTAGGTTTTAAGGTTCGTTTACCAAACGATACCAACGACATTCTATTAGTAAGGCTCGGTTGTCTACCTGTCCGTCTGGTAAAGAGTTGTATTGCAAACTATTTAAGGTAGATATTTTAAAAAAACTTACTTTATATTATTGTAACAATTGGCTAAGTACTTATACTTTAATTTCACATCAAAACTTTATTTTTGTATATCACTCGACCGGTTTCAATTTTTAAGCATCTTCAGGATGTAATATAATTAAATTAAGATTAAAAAAACTTAGTTTGTATTACTATGACGGCTATAACAAAGAATAATAATAATTCTTAATTAAAAATTAAACAAAATCCCCAACACAGGTGAGGATAACTCAGTGATTTGAAGATAAACAATTAGTGATAAACAAAGATAGTGAACTACTGCAGTGCATTCTTCTGTGCACCTCATTCTAAATACTGTTCTCATTACATTAGGGTTAACTGGTGGACAATTTCGTGTAACATTAAGTCCACTTCTGCACATGTTTAAGCATAATTTCTAAATAAATAAATCTGGCCACCTTTATGTGCATCAATTGCAAGCCAACGCACAAACAGTTCTTAAATCTTATCTCATAGTCTAATGATGTAAAAATTGTTTCGTTTACCACACGACACAATACATAAACAAGTCATGTAATTAAAACAAAAAATATACAAAGACCAGCAGATGCTGTAAGAGATCGAGGAGTCGAGGCGTCGACAGATTTATCTGATTGCATCAGGACATCAGTTCCAGTCTACGAACCACTTCACTTTAAAATAGTTTCAATTAAAAACCACTCAAATCAATCCATTCGTTTGAGAACTATGACGCCACAAACAAACAATTATATACAGATTACTAGCATACAAATTTTATGCCGTTTAAGCGTGAATGACTAAGAAAAGAAACACAAAATCTTTCGCGTCTATAATATAGTAGTAATTTAACAATAAAAACAGACAAAAGAAACAAAAATTTCTATTTTTTTAAGCTTAGTAAAGTTGCAAATACCAATTTCCCATTACCTATATCTCCAAAACCCTACAATAAAGATTCACCGAATTTAAATAAAAATATTAAAAATGAAAATATTTACTGGACAAACTACACTTTTTGATCTAACCCCAAAGTAAGCGAATTATTTGCTTGTGTTACGGGTGTTAGTCAACGATACTAATACATAGAAATACATACATAAATACAAGAATATAATAACACCCAAACCCGGAAATACAATCATTGATGCTCATCACACAAATGCTTGTCCCCGTCGGGACAAGCATTTGTGTGGTGTTTGCGGGATCGAACCCGCGCCCTGTCGATCGCGTAGTCAGGGTTATTAACCACTGGACCTACGGGACGGTCAATTAAAAAGGACTACACGGGAATTATATACTCCCAAACAAAGACAATTTTCACAAGTGGTATATAAATGGCCGAGTTCTGAGGTAACAAACATAAGAAAACGTACAGCCGAATTAACAACCATCTCCTTTGAGAAGTCGGTTGAAAAAAAGCAAAACAAGCATATCGGTTTTCCTTACGATAAAACTGATTGCTTCAACAAAAATGTACATAATTTTGGGAAGTTGTAAAAAACGTGTGATTTTATTTAATAAATGTATTATTCATCAATGTTTATTGTTTATGTTAACATTTTTTAATCTGTGAATTCTCTTCTTCCGTCAATAAAAACCGCGCACCCCGTAACCTGGTTAAGTGGTGAGTCAGTGGTCAGCCATTACACAGTTGGCCACTCGAGCGGAACACCGGCTCGGCCTTGGAATACGTGAGCTGAACCGCAAAACAAAAGGTTTTTATACTCTTTGTACAGATTTAAATTACCTAATTACAAGATATCAGGTTTTTGGTGTACCATACTCGCTCTGTGAACAAGATGGATGGATGGCAATGCGCCATTAATATTTTGGTGTTAATACGCAATAGTGCATCAGAAAAGCTACTTTTTAAATAAATATTATAAGATAGCAAACAAACATTTCTCCCTGTGTTAGTCTGAGTTCCTTTGAAGAACAGACCAACTGGCATTCTACCAAGCAAAAAAGCAAATGGCGGCAAAGGCGACCGATTGACTATGCGAGTCACTACCATCGTGGCTACAAGGTAGAGTTCTGTATTGTCTCGCCCGGGCCTGGTACCACAACCTTACCTATTCCTGCCGCAATAACGTCAGTGATTGTCAGTTGTTTTCAGTGCGTGTTTCAGTTCGGAGGGTAAGGGAGCCGGTAAATTTATGCATGTCGCCACTAGATAGCAAGGCACCAATAACATCTTTGGTGTCTATAGGCGATGATTGACTCTTTTCATCAGGAGACCCATCCGCACGTTGCTATCTTATGATACCTATATATATAAAAAAAAATAGGTTTGTCGGTTGACTTGATAGGTGGTTTATGGTTATCGTTATCTCAGTTGAACTGGCGTGTCATTAGTCAATTAGATATTTATTTATTTTATAGGATAGCAA
This sequence comes from Apodemia mormo, assembly GCA_036924255.1. NCBI lineage: Eukaryota > Metazoa > Arthropoda > Insecta > Lepidoptera > Riodinidae > Apodemia > Apodemia mormo. The sequence continues at coordinate 2,534,051 of JAUPFN010000016.1, forward strand.
ACGTCATAATTCATATCATAATATGAAAAAACATGTGACTCTTCTGTTGGAAAGAGACAAATATCGCCTATAGATTATTTGTTGAAACTTGTACTTTTATTCCACTATAAGTATACATTAAATTATTGAAATTAATCGACCGGTTTCGCTTCTAAAGCATCGTCTATAGACTCTAAAAATGTTTATGGTGTGTTGCTATAAATGTGGTTGATGATGAGATGTCAATGCTACTTGCATGAGTTTACCGGCTACCTTACTCTCCAAACCGGAACACGACAATGACAAGCATTGAACGCTTTTGCGGCAGGAATAGGTAAGGCGGTGGTACCAAATACCCGGGCGAGACGTTGCAGAACTCTACCACCTAGTCACGATGATAGAGACATGTATAGAATTGTTCACCTTTGCCGCTGTCTGCCTTTTTTTTATCTTGTAGAAAGCCAACTGGTCATTTCTTCAAACATTATTAAGATATCACTTTTAGTAGCTTTCTTTTAGTATCAAGAGGTTTTGATTTGCAACGATCGAATTTACACTAAATATAATAAAGAGGAAATAAATAAATTGTAGTTGTAAGTTTGCAGTAGATAAACTCAAAAACTATTGGACCGAATTTTTTACTATTAAAAACCGCTGTATCCAGGAGTAACATTGACTACTCATTACTCAACTGAGCTTAAAGAAAATAATGATTTTAGGCTCCATAAACCGAAAAAGTCGTGGGTACCGAGTCATAATCCATACTATTATTATAAATGCGAAAGGAAATTTGTTTGTCAGCTTAAAGAAAAACGCTTAAATGAATTTGATTTCGATGAAATTTGGTACAAAGATAGTTTGAAACTCAAAAAATGACATAGGATGGTTTTCATCCCGGAAATCCCACGAGAAACGTAACTATGCGGGTAAAACCCTGGGGCTGTCTATCGTAAACCACGGTAATAAGGAGTAACTTAAGCTACTTTTTATTTTTGAATTTTTTCTACGTGGACGAAGTTGCGGGCACAGCTAGTGTTTTATAAATTTATACCGCCTTATTTCAAAACGAGGTCTAAATATAGTACCGAACTCAATACCAGGTTAAGTTCTAGTACTAAATAAAACATTATTATAAAACCGGGCTTAGCGCTAGTCCGAGGAAATAAGAATGAATTTTAGTACTGGAGCTAACTTTAATACCGTAACAAATCTAGACTTCTTAGTCTTGGTTTAAACCAGGTACTAAGTATGTTTTTGTAATAAGGTGGTTAATGTCCACCACCAAAGTGACTAGTATTCTTTCCCCTTATACTACAAAGTGAAATACCCCTTATACCACATACTAAAAGTCAATTACTGTCGACCAAAATAATATTAAAACAATCGTCCATAATATACGTGTTGCAATACAAGGCAATAAGACAATCAGTAATAATAACCGTTTTTGTTCGTCGTGGGCAGTAATTGTCACTTCTAAATTAGATTCAATTGGAAAATAGCCGTAACGTAAAATTTTTATTCACTTCTAAAATCCGTATAAGGTGGTTACGTAACATGGAGTCGGTTGGTTGTAAAATAAGAAAAATATCACCATGGCGGTTATTTTGCAGAGTAGGCCGTAGCTAGGTTTAGTACGATTTAGGAAAAAGTTGGCGATTGGCAATGGAGGGGTGGTAATTCTAGGTGGTAGAGTTCTGCGTTGTCTCGCCCGGGTCTGGTACCACCGCCTTATCTATTCCTGACGCAATAGCGTCAGTGCTTGTCATTGTCGTGTTCCGGTTTGGAGGGCGAGGTAGCCGGTAAACTTATGCATGTGGCATTAGACCTCGCCACAAGATAGACGACTTTACGTGCTCAACTGCGGCTCGGGAATGGTAACGCACTATCCGTCTAATGGTAAATTCAAGCTGTTATTGAGATTTTAGATTTTCGAGAAAAGCCTCGAAAAAACCTTAATAACACTTTTATCCGATCCGAGGATCGAACCCGGGACTTCATGATTAATGGCGAATAGGTTAACCCCTGGACCATGAGACACGGTTTGAATAAAAATTATATAAAATAAATTATATTCTCGCCCGGGTCTGGTACCACCGCCTTACCTATTCCTGCCGCAATAGCGTCAGTGCTTGTCGCTGTCGTGTTCCGGTTTGGAGGGTAAGGTAGCCGGTAAACTTATGCATGTGGCATTAGATCTCGCCACAAGATAGCAACGCACCATTAACATCTTTGGTGTCTATAGGCGATGGTTGACTCTCCATCAGGAGACCCATCTGCTTGTTTGCTATCTTATGATATAAAAAAAAAAAATGCTCATATATTCGAAAATATAGGCACAGATTGCCGGTGCACTAGTAGCTACTAGTGCATCGACAATCTGACGTCTCGACGATCGACTAGATTAGCCAAAAGATGGGCCACCAATAAGTTCAGTTCTGTTTTCCATAAGAGCTGAAAAGCAATTAAATCGAATTATTCGAACCAGAATTCGAATTCAGGACCTCATTCGTATACATTATTTAGAGAACTTCCAGAAAAGAGCTTATATATTTTTAAAAGGCAATGCAAGACCTTTAGTATTTTGCCCGGGTCTGATAAAACCTCCTTACCAATTTGAGCCGCAATTGCGTCAGTACTTGTGACTGTCTTATTTCCGCTTTGTTGGGTAAGGTAGTCGGTTATGCATATGGCATCCATCTCATCACACGGATAATAACGCACCATTAACAACTTTGGTATCGATAGGTAATAGTTATTTCTTTCCATCAGGAGAATTATTAATTTTGCTTGTTTGCTATCATATAATTAGTACAGATGTCTGTGAGAGGTGGTGATCATTGCCAATACGTAAAGATCTTGCTTGCTTGTGTCCTTTTTAAAAAAATATATATCAGAAACATTACCGCTATACTTAGCGGCTGGAAAGAATATACATATAAATATTGTGTGAACACCATAATAGCTATGTACATTGTACGCACCCAAATACTAGACATATGTTATCGATTGTGTTATGGTGTAGCACTGGCAAGGCCACTGATAACGGATCTCATTATTTAGTTACATCGCGTGACGCTAATGTGTTTCCCAGGGACTTTAATGAATTTATATATTTTCAGTAATATTAGTCTCCTTGTGAGCCTATTTGTTTCAGAAGATACCAGAATCGATCCCTAGGTCTGTAAAAGGTATTTTTATATAAAGATAGTAAACTATGAGATGTTTCTCCTGATGGAAAGAGACATCAATCGCCTCTATAGAATAGGATGTCTATACATCAAACTAGTTAATGGTGCTTTGCTGTTAGTGTGGTAGAATGGTAATGTCGCATGCATAAGTGCTGGCTACCTTACCCTCCAATCCGGAACACGATCATGACAAGTAATGACGCTATAGCGACAGAGTTAGGTAAAACGGTGGTACTGTAATACCTTTATGGTGTTACATATACACTGGCAGCTTTGTCTACTTTTAAACGTAGAACTGTCTAGTTTTTTATATGGAACGTGTATAGAATAAGAGTGTTCGAAATAATCTTGACGGGTAAAGACATATGCCCGAAAAATAAATGAAGTTATAAAAATCGTGTATTGTTGGAAATAATACGAAATCCCGTCGATCTTCGTGTGCCTCGAGCAGCCAAGCAGGTTAAAGCAAATCCCCCGGGCAAAGGGTGTTACAATTGGTGGAGTAACACGGCCGGCTGTTATATCGCCCGACGAGCGTTACAGTACCATATACCCGAGCAAGACGTTGTCCAACTCTTCCACCTAGTAGTCACGATGGTAGTGACACGTCGCTTGCATTATTTCCAACCACTCCGAAATATCGTGTCTATGTGTGCGTTGCTCGAATGCCCTTTGTATTGACTTCTGTTTGTAACTTCCGCACCTATTTATTTTGTGCTAATACTAATTCGAATGGCTAATTTGTATATCCTTACCTATATCCATAAACCCATTCTAATTTAAGCTTGCTGTGCGGCGGTGGGGCCACCTTTGCCAGGTCCATGTTATCGTGGTCGCTGGGCCCGTACAGTACCACCGGCCGGCCACGGAGGAACATCCGCAAGGACCCATCCTCTTCGTTGTACTGACAGGTATGTGTACTGAAAGAGGTTAATTTTATTGAAATAAAGGATTTGGAGTAATAGAATTAAAAAGTCACAACATTAAACGCTTTATGGCCCTTTAAAAATAACGAGAAGCGTGTCTTCTTTCGTCTACTTAAATCTAATACTTTTAAACGAGCAATTCTTGTATATATATAATTGGAATCTCGGAATCGGCTCCAACGATTTTCATGAAAATCACAAATTAAGGGTTTTTCGGGTCAAGGAATCGATTTATCAAGGTTCCAGGTCCAAGAAAAGCTCGGTTCCCAAGATATGGGTATGTGAAAAACCGAGGAAAGCTCGATCAACCAGATAGAGAAAAAAAAAGTATATATTCTATAGGAATCGATTTATCAAGGTTCAAGGTCCAAAAAAAGATCGGTTCCAAAAATATGTGAAAAAGCCTTACATTAAAGCAGGATTATAATATATATGAAAAATATTCAATGTTTAAATATATATATATATATATATATATATATATATATATATATATATATATATATATATATACATATATATGATCTCGACTGGAGTTGCGTACACATGATTACACATAGGTTTATATTTTTTGTAATCAGATTTATGCATAATGCAGAGACTGGGTGTGAGCTAGTCTTTGATAGGACTAATCGAAATCTGAAACCATATACCTACTTATTACTATTAGTCACATGCATTGTGTTAACGAGAAATTACACCAGAAAGTACACTTGGGCTTTGAATATTAATTTTTAGCCCGGTTGATTTTTTCAACATCACAGTGCGTGTATTTTTAAGTCACTTTTGAGCCTATTTACCGTATTTATGAGGAAATACTCTTAATTATAAAGGCTATTTACCCCAAAACCTCAATTATATCACGCAAGTAAACGATCACTCATTAAGGCCTACTTTACGTACCGTAAAATTGTCTGGAAAACATTTAGCAAAATGAACGAAATACAGAACGAATATAAATATATATTTTATTTGACCTTAAAGCAAGAATTGCTTATTCCAGAATAAGTACCATTTTAAATCTACATATCTGTGGGATGCTACCAAATAAGTCTATCTGTTACGTAATATTATCTAAGTACTATACGGGAAATATCTTTATTCTATGACAAAAATGAAAAACAAAAAATTACTTTATAATTATACCTAAGGCGATAATGATTCAATAGAAACTTAAGTAATCAACAATAATTAAGTTTTCTACCTATAGTTATTCTAAATATTGATATTGCTCTGTCAAAGCGATAGAAAATAATCTTAATGGACTAAAGTTATTTTTTATTCGAAAATTATTAGTTATCTATAAAGGTTGCAGCACATTAGGACGGAACGCAGCGGAGCGAAGCGGGCCGCAGTGCATTTCCGTATTACTTTCCAAATGTTATTCCCTTTTGTTCATCATAATTGTAGATTTTGAAAATTATATGGCTCTTTGTAGCCTTGAACTAAAATTATACCCAAGTTTTTAATACATACTTTGGTACGTTATTTGTTTAATAAATACTCAAGACACGCAGGAACGCGTGCACGCAAATCAGCAGATCAAGTATGCCCTCGCTAAGCGGCGCGTCGGAGCGCATCGCATTCACCGAAATCCGCTGAGCAAAAAGCCGCCTTGATGTGCCCCGTTGCACAACGCCGTAGTGTGCAATACTTCATATAAAATGCATGAAAGCGTTTTCGCGGACGTTTGCAAAACAAATACCATAATTTCGTTTTTGATAACAGTTTCAAAACAAACTCCACTTGCTCTCTGTGTTTAGTGGTAATGATAGTCGATTCGTTAGAAATGCGTCACTTATTATATTTCTCAAAGTAAATATCACTTCAAATTTTACCTGACACGCTTTACGTATTACGCACGCACGCACGCACGAACTCAAACACACACACACATACATACACACACACGCACACACACACACACACACATCAGTTCAGTCAGAGTTTTGAGTGTTAACAGGCCGTAACAGCGGGACGTGTTCCTGATGCCACTTACTCTCCCACCTATCGTCAATATACTGCCTTAAGGCGAGGTTATGTCTAACAAGAGACACCCGAAGTTCTAACTATACCAAAATTTAACTTTGACCGAGCATTCTGCTCGCCAAAAAAGCCCCGTTTCGCAGTAACGATCATACAGACCAATTGCCTAATTTCATTACGAAAAAATGCCTTCATTCCATTGCAGTGCATTGCTTTCTTATCAATGCACTGATGATAACCACAATGAAAACCAGAATTCTAAAGGGTTATAACGACATTCGTAAATGTTAGTACGCTGACAGATAAGGCACATAATGATGACACTATTACACCAAATGGTCTAAGGGCGGCTTGCACAAAATGTTTAAATCATTTTAAGTCACTAAATACGTTTAAAGTGACAGCTTTTAAGGCGATTTGACATTTGCTAAACATGTTTAATTTTGGTGGTAAAAAAAAACATTTTGGTGCAAGCCGCCCTAATTGTAAGAATTTTTACTAGAAATTATGCGAGGACTACGCGGGTCTTTTGCCACTGCCTTACCTATTTCTACCGCTGTGATGTCAGCCAGCTATTAAACTTTGTTATCTACAGGCAACGGCTAAAAGTGAAGTAATCTCGTAATAGTAAGAGGAATCATAGGACAATAGTTATTCCCATCGCAAAAAACTAAAACTTGGCTATTAATGAACAATCAAGTGTATAATTTAAAATATGCGTATCGATCGAAAGTTATAATCTATACTAATATTATTATACATGCGAAAGTATGTCTGTCTATCTGTTACGATTTCACGCTGAACGGGTTTTGATGTTTGGCAAGAAGACTGTTGGAGACCTGGGGTCAATCATAAAAAGTAGCTTTTTAAGAAATCAACCCCTGAGACTTGAGAGGATGAAAGTTCAAAGGAAATATTATATCGTTGACTTGTTACTTCGATCGCGGGCGAAGCTGTGTCGGTAAACTAGTACATAATAAACGTTTGAGAGCGAGGTGTTTTAGACAATAATGTATTTAGTCATTTGTTTTGATATCGGCAAAATGCTATGACTAATATGCCGGTTTTCTATAAGATTTCTAATAGTAAATTCACCCATATTACCTTTACATACATATAATATATAATACCATACATATAATAAAATCGTAGGAAAGTCAACTGTACATTGAATATTTTTTTAAAAGAATACTTGGGGCGTAATCTACAAAACGATATAAAAGCCAAAAATATAGTTTTTAGAATTTTTGTCTGTTTGTTTGTTTGTCTGTTTGTCTATTTGTCTGTTTGTATATATGTATGTCCGGGGTAAACTCAAAAAGTACTGCATGGATTTACTTCAAATTTTGTATGAATATTACTAATAGGTCGGGTCAACATATAGGCTACATATTATCACGCTATCATCTACGGGGGAGAAGCGGTGCGGAGTAAACGAAGTCAGCGCGGACGTAGTCGTGGGCAACAGCTAGTGAGTAATAAAGACAATAAAAAATTTAAAACAACGAAGAAAAATTTTGACAAGCCAGGACTTGAACCTGCACCTTCCCTCGAGCCGGGACGCTCTAACTAAGCCAGACTGGTGCAAAGTGGCGAAATGCTTCTTTACTTATCAGTACAATCGACGTAATCGATCACAAAAATTTCGCCACTGAACTAGTCGACACTGGCTCAGTTGTTTAGAGCTCAGGCGGACTCGCCCTGCTTGCGCCACGTATTTGTATTCATACATGCACATAGGAAGAGGAAACATCGTCTATAGACACCAAGGATGTAAATGGTGCATTGCTATCTGTATTTCCCCGTGTTGGTCCCGGGCTCCTTTTAAGAATAGGTCAACTGTCATTCAGCCAGGCAGGTCGTAAAAGGTGACCGAGTGGCTATACGCGTCACTAACATCGTGAACTAGGTGGTAGAGTTCTGCATTGTCTCGCCCGGGTCTGGTACCACCGCCTTACATATTCCTGCCGCAATAGCGTCAGTGCTAGCCACTGTCGTATTCCGGTTTGGAGGGTAAGGTAGCCGGTAAACTTATGCATGTGGCATTAGACCTCGCCATAAGACAGCAACGCACCATTAACATCTTTGGTGTCTATAGGCGATGGTTGACTCCATCAGAAGACCCATATGCTTGTTTGCTATCTTATGATATGATATAAATAAAAAATATGTATTACGCATTGGCAATGCTCATGCATAACTCTACCGGCTACTATACCATCGAAACCGGAACATGATAATGAAAAGTGTTGACGTTATTGCGGCAGGAATAGTTAAAGCAGAGTTACCTTATACCATGTGAGTCATTGCAGAACTCTATCACCTGACACCTAATAGTCACGATGTTAGTGACACGCACAGCCAATTGGTCACCTTTTACGAACTGCCTGGAAGAACGGCAGTTAGTCTATTCCTTAAAGGGAGCCCTGACTATTATGGGGGACATGTGAGAATCTTCAAATGGAAGTAAATCCTTTTTAGTTATTGCCAAGCCCATCTTTTTGAAATTTAAATTAATATGCATCTTAGAACTTAGCATTTCAGGCGGACATTGCCAGAGCATCGACCGCATTTACCAACAAGGCCACATTTAGTATTCATCCGAAATACGAGCTATATAAATAAACATATTTCTATCTTTACGCTCTATATATGAAAGAAACTGGTTTTATTATGAACGTGCATATCATAATTAAGTTGAAATTACTTTATATTACTATATTTAATTCCGTGGTCTACAGTTAAGTCTCTTTGATATAGATCATGAGACATTGAGTTCGATCCCAAGGACCGGTAAAAATATTGCGTGTGGCCACGTTCTGATTCGGTAATAGATAATTCTACTACCGGATCGGAATGTCGACTCATCAAAAGTGCCTGTAAATGTTTATTTGAATAAAGTATTTTTTGAAATTTGAACTGAGTTTTTCTCGTCTTCAAAAAAAAGCTACATGCATAAGTTTACCGGCTACCTTACCCTCACGTCACGATGGTAGTGAAACGTTTTAACTATCGTTTGCATTTTATGAATAGCTTGACAGAATGTCAAATCACTTTGTCTATGCTTCAAAGAATGCCTGGACCATTTATCTATATGAACCTCTACTCTACAGACATAAATATTATAGGTACTAGGTACTAGGCTAATAGGTAGGTACATAAATCAGTCATAAAAATGATAAAAATTTGGACACTTGACATCCAATAAGCACTAAACGCACTCTACTGTTAGCGAAAAAGATATACTTATCTCTAGCATTTTAATTAAATTTATTAAGCCTAAGCACCACTAAACTCTAATTTAGTTAAAAATAAACAAATGAAATTACTAGTCATATCATAATGAATCAAGCTTGATAAATAATTGCACAAAATAATCATATGATGTTAGTAAGATAAGATTAAAAACACGCATATGGCGTTGCAGGGTAAAAAAACCAAAACCAAAAGCAACTTACATCGGGGTGAATGACATTATTAGCAAAGTAGTGTTCGACGAAAGAGCGGTGAAAAATCCAAAAAATTAAAGCCCACGAAGATTAAACCAAAATATATCTAAAAATAAAAAGATTATTATTTTAATAATAGCCATAATTAAATTGCTATTATAGTAAGGTAAAAAAATTACCCGTTTTCCATTCCAAATTAATTTCCCTATTCCCACTAAAACGACACTTAACTTTTTAAAAACCTGTTTTAACTTTTAAGGCACTGAATTTTATCCGTATACAGCCAGTGTCGACTGTCGACCACAGACTGTGCGAGAGTCGAGAATCGAGTTAAGTTGGAATAACGGAACGCGGTCAATTATTTTTATATCTTCGAAGTACTATAGTACTATTGCCGTTTTTGTACACATATATTTTAAATTTGGGTCCTATATAACAAGCAATGGATACTATTTTTATAATATATTTCTATTATTACAAAGATGCATCTTTATGAATCACTTTTTGCAAGAGTTTAAGTAGGTATGACGTTATCATGACGCTGATCGGAGGAAAATTGTTTGTTGGTGTATATTTGACCAATGTGTATGTGGGTGAGGCTCGCGACAAGGTTACAGACGATTATGAAGATTACAAAATAGATTAATTCCCATAATGGCATATTACCTATCTATTTTACATAATCGATGCTTTCATAGAAAAAGACGTATTGTTACATGCAACAATTTATCAAAATGTTCATCTACACTAATATTATTAACGGCCCCATTGGTCGAGTGGTTAGCGACCCTGACTATGAAATGGCACGGGTTCGATTTCCACAGAGCGTTTATCAATTATTATCATGTTTCAGTATTTGTACATGTATGTAGGCCCAGGGCAGCAAATTTCATACATACAATAAAAAAATGTCTTCATGATGTCTTTTTTCAAATTTTTTTTTCGTATTGTCTTTTTCCAATTTTTTTTAATAAAGTTAACAACTTAGGCAACATGGCCAGAATTAACGGCAATAAACACTTGCCACCGTCCATGAGTGCCACAGGTCACAGGTCAGCTTTTATTAAAAAATATACTTTACCTATTTTTATTAATAAAAATTAAATTTATTTACAATGGGATGACCGGCATTAAGGGTAAATCCGGTCCAGCATGTAGGTATGTATTTCATCGCATTAGTATTATTGTCTAACACCCATATTACAATTCGTTTAATTTGTCCAGCTATACGTATTTTGTTATTATGATGTAGAAAAAAATTTGTTTATTTGTAATGCACACATTTAAAATCTTTTAAATTGGTTTTGAAAATGCTTTCACTTAGAGAAAGATTTTTTATAAAGATATTTATTACTAGCTGTTGCCTGCGACTTCGTCCGCGCGGACTTCGTTTACTCCGCACAGCTCCTCCTCTGTAGTTGATAGCGTGATAATATGTAGCCTATATGTTGACTAGTAATATTCATGGAAAATTTAAGGTAAATCCATGCAGTCCTTTTTGAGTTTACCCAGGACATACATACAGACAAACAGACAAAAATTCTAAAAACTATATTTTGGACTTCGATATCGATTATAGATCACGCCCCAAGTATTTTTTAAAAAAATATTCAATGTACAGTTTTGACGTTCCTACGATTTTATTATACGTATAGATTACTTCAATGATATTGTATCAAAGTAACGCCTGAATCTATAAAATATGGTAACTTTGATCTGATGCTGCAGGATTCCTAATCGAAGATCATCAGCTCTTTTCGTATTTTGCTCTGTAATGATGCGCAAGAGGCAAAAAGACGGTCATACATGAATGTGTCGGGAGTTTTAAATTTTTATTAGTTATATAAATAAAAGTTAAAAATATTTTGGGTCAGCGGAATTGATTCGGCAATTAAATATAAGTAAAGGCCTTTTAAGATCAGGTTTTTAAGGGTCAAACAAAGTTGTACGGTTTCGTAAAAATTTATATATAATACGTTGCTTTCATCCAGACCGCAATTCCTACAATTTTGGTTCGTTTTGTTTAAAAATGTTATTACTTTGTTATATTTAAAAAAATACTAGCAAAACATTAATAAAGAAAAATGTTGTTAACTCTCCTCTTTAAAAATATGTTTAAACTTAATTATTTTTACTTGTTCATACGATTTTTTTTCCATACACAACTTTTCATGACGATTAAAAATATAACAAAAAAAAAAGTATCATAGCGCCAGTTCCCTTGCACGGTAGGCAAAGTAAACTGAACGTCAATGGCTTCCCAGTTCATCATAGTCCGTAATTAATAAAAAACATTGGATGTAAGACAAACGCTTTAACGATTAATATAGGATGATAGACTATATTGTTACATTATGACATATTTTTTCAAATTTCGATAGGGAAGCGCTTGACCACGACCAAAAATATTTAAAGTGAATATTTAACGACCAAACAACAAATATTTAACTAAGAGACTGCTATACAATTTATGCCTTAAACTTTGTATCAAGGTTTTTTAAAACTAGGGCGACAATAATTGTTACATAATAATATGTCGGCGACTTGTGTGGTAGAGACAAGAATATAGTATAAAAGTTGATATAACCAAAGATATTGATGACGATAGCCTACTTGGTTGTAATCATAAAGCCCCGTTTTCACTTTGATTAGTACGAGTGTGAGTGTTTAATGTATGTGCTTAGTATTAAGATAAAAATACGTGAAGACAGCCGTAGATCAGTGCGAGTGATAAGTAATCAGCATCTATTCGCTTTTACTGTGCTGATTACGAATCACTCGCACTGATTCACGGCTATCTTCCGCCCCGTATGGACCGTATGGACCACCCCGTTGGTCGAGTGGTTAGCCACCCTGACTACGCAATCAACGGGGCTCGGGTTCGATCCCCGACGGGGACAAGCATTTGTGTGATGAGCATAAATGTTTGTATTTCCGGGTTTGGGTGTTTATTATATATATTCTGGTATTTATATATGTATTTCTATGTATTAGTATCGTTGACTAACACCCGTAACACAAGCAAATATTTGCTTACTTTGGGGTTAGATCAGTAAGTGTAATTTGTCCCGTGAATATTTATTTATTTATTTATTTATCTTCACGTATTTTTGGCTTAATACTAAGCACCTGCATTAAACACTCACATTCGCACTAATTAAAGTGAAAACGGGGCTTAAGAGTTTGATCTCTGGATCGGGAAAATATATTACTGGAGAGTTTTCAAAGTTTTTCTTGAAAAACGAAATTTTAGTCTGCTACTTACTCTGGTGATGGTTTATTAACACTATTAACACTCCTGCGTCTCATATGAGTATGTAAAGAAACATGCAGTAGACAGTATCAAGTCGGTGACGAAGGGGATAACCTATCTCGCTAACCGACTAACCAGACAAATCCATAAATCCTGGTGAACCGGAGATTGTCGTTCGGGTCACTCTGCCTACCCTAATAAGAAACCACCGTAACAATAAAGACAAAACAGGATATAAAGTATAAGCACAGAGATCAAAGTATAAGCTTACTGCTTTCCTGAAGAAGTGAGAACAATCACTCTTTAACTACTATAACTCTAACCTAATACATATATTATTTACTAGCTGTGCCCGTGACTTCATTCGCGTGGAAAATTTTCTAAAATAAAAGTAGCCTAAGTTACTCCTTATTAACGTGGTTTAAAAGATAACAATCCCGGGGTTTTACCCGCATAGTTCCTATTGCCGTAAAATTTTCGGGATAAAAACTACCCTATGCATTGATATAAAAAGGGAAGATATGTTACGCTCTAATATATCAATTGCTAAACCTAAGCTCGATCAGTCGAACACAAAGTAATGCGACGAACGTAGCAAACTACGTTTCTCTCGCTTACTTTTGTATTGTACTATCTCACTCTCGCAAACATGACGAACTAAACAATAATTTAATCTTATTTTCAAACAAATTGTTTTAACCGTACTTACGAATGGAAAGTAATCCCGTGTGTCTCATTTTTTTTCCTTGAGTGATTATAACAATACTAGCGACCTGCCCGCGGTTTCACCCGCGTAGCTTTTGTTCCCGTGAGAATATCGGAAAGGTTTATATACCAAAACCTTCCCCAAGAATCAATCTATCAATCGAAAAAAACCGCATCAAAATCCGTTGCGTAGTTTTAAAGATTTAAGCATACATAGGGACATAAGGACATAGGGACAGACAGAGAAAGCGACTTTATTTTATACTATGTAATGATACGAGAAGGTATTTTGATGCGTGTAAAAACAGTCGGAAAATATTTTGATTTGTTGTCACCAATTGTCACTGTGTCTACGGACCTAGTTTTGTAGGACCAGGCGCTGTGACTAGGTAACGTATCTTCCCTTTTTATATCAATGACCCTATGTCCTTTCTCGGGTCTCAAACTATTTTTGTACTAAATTTCATCCAAATTGGTTCACTGGTTTAGGCGTGAAGAAGAGATAGATAGACAGAGTTACTTTCGCATATATAATATTACAGTTGCGTAATAATATGTATGAATATAATATTGTGGTACACTTTCCTTAAAACATTGTTTTTATTTTTATATTATAACATAGCAAATAAGGAGATATCTCTCCTAATGGAAAGAATAAACCATCGCCTATAGACACCAGAGATGTTATTGGTGCGTTGCTATCCCTGTGGCGAGGTATTAATGCCAGATGCATAAGTTTACCGGCTACTTTACCCTCCAAACCGGAACACTACAGTGACAAAGACGCTATTGCGACAAGAATAGGTAAGGCAGTGGTACCAGACATTGGCGAGACAATGCATAACTCTATCATCTAATAGCCACGATGGTAGTGACACGTATAGCCAATCGGTCGTCTCTTACGACCTGCTTTGCAGAACGGAAGATGGTCTATTCTTCAAAGGGAGCCCGGACCAACACATGGTATTCAAAATACTTTCAAGCCTCGGGGGAAAATATTCCCGATGCACCCGTATCGGGAATATTTCCCCCGAAGATGATGCCTAATACTTGTAGTTTTAAGCATTGTTAATGCTAGTGTGAAGTAGTAAAAACGGTATATTTTGCTACTGCTTGCTTGCTTGCTGAAACTTCATATTGAAGATGTGTCATGGGTAAATTCATCTAAACCCTATGCATTTTTAAATCAAGTAAGAATGCACATGCAAAGGTTTGATTAAAATTATTATGGTAATACTTTTTCTGAAAGATTATAATCAAGTGACTTTATTCCACTAAGAGTTAATCGGAAATCAGGTTTTCTTTACAAAACATTATACATTATTGATCTATGAGCTGTAGATATTTTTTATACTTAATTTCTTTTAGATTGAAATATATTTATGTTATTCTTTTTTTAACAGTTATAAAATAGCCCTAAAGTTGTTGTAAACAGCGAAACCGCTTAAATATTTAATAGATAACAAAAAAATTGGTGATACAAGAGTATTTTTATCCAACACTGTATGTCGTTGTTAGAAGCCGTTAATAAAGTTTTCTCGTTAGTCTAATGAATAATTAATGAAGCAGTAATTATTTTAAACAAATATTCTTATTCCCATCGGCGTCGTAGGTATTAGTTTTTTTTTAATTAAGAAAAATATCGACATATTTTTGCGTTTTTCGTTCGTTGAGCATGTAAACTTTAAGTGCGTATTTTGTGGACTATTAAAGTCTTTTATAAAGTACCTATCTGTTAATTTATTGATAGCATGTCGAGGTGTCGGCGAGTTACATAGGTACTGGCTTTAGTAAGATTAAACATTATAATCGTGGCGGAATTATATAAACATGACACCGTTACTAAGATTTAATCCCGCGAGTGTCGATTTTTTTCTTTATTTATAAAACATATTAAATATATCTAATACTAAAGATATTAACTAACGTACAAACTAAGTTTAATGCTAGATATATTCGACTTAAGTTATACTTTTGTTCTTAAAACTGTTAGTATTAAAGTATGTTAAAAAATATGTATGTTATAAATGTTATATTAGAAACCACACTAAAAGCCACACACAAAACTACGTTAAAACCGTTGAAAACAATCCAAACCCCACAACCACAAATCCAAAACATCCCAAAACCCATCTCAACTTACCCATGTTTCAATATGGGACCATTTTGTGACGGCTTAGAGTATAAGTTTAATAACGACTTCGTAGTTGTAAACCTAAAGAAACGAACAAAAAATATAGCCAACAAAAACTTAAAAGAAACATCTAAAAGTATAATAGCATGGACGTAAAAAACAAGAAGATTGTAGCTTTTAATTTCAAATCTAGCGACAGTGAAAGTGTTCACATCTCATACCATGTCCATATAAAAACTGTTATTTAAAACCTATATAATGGCTATTTAAAAACTAATTTTAATGACTTATAGTTTTTTTTTTGCAATTTATGGCGCAGTCGTCATTTAAACCAGACCTAAAAAATTAGGAAACTGAGTTTTAGCTTTAACCATAAATTCAAGCTACTACACTTTGTTACTCTTATTAAAAAATAAACTTCTAGTGTGTAGTAGATTCCTATGAAATTGTTCGTCATTTAATAAACTTGAAATGACTGAGTCAGCAGACACCTCAACAAAATTATTGTATTTTACAATAAAATATTAATCATACAAAATATACAAGTGCGACTGTGACTCGCACACATGAGGTTCCGTACCATATTAACTGAGATTACTTGTTTGGGTCCCCCATAGTTCTTGCAAGTTTGGAATTTAACTTTTTATTTCCCTATTTAATGCGATGGCACCCACAGTAACAAGCATTTTGTGGAAATTTCATGTGTCCACTTTACAGCCCTTTGACAAACGGAAGCATATTAATGTTACCATTTGTCACCTTTTTTGTATACAGAACCCTAAAAAAGAGTTTCTCATTCGGCTTACTTTATTGGCATTTCTTTTTTGCCAGTCGAACAAAATATAGTATTCCGTTATTAGTATTTTTCCCAATTAACATAATTTGCACCCTTTTGCTCACACAGCAGTGTAACAGATGAGTGACATCCAATTTGCTAAACGCGATCACATAAGTGTCCGAACACGATTACGTGACTGTAATTGACCCAGTAACAACCATGTTATTATAATCACATAGGTGCGTCCCAAACAACTTAATGCTATAATAATTGGATTTCGTAATGTTTTATGTCCCGTAAAAAGGTAAACAAGTCGGTCACCGTATGGTAAATTAGGCATCTTTTACATATACGTGCAGATTGTCTAAAGAATGTCATTAAATATAGTATAATCGCATTAAAACTGTCACAACTGATTTCGATCCTGGAATCTAATCGTCACTAAATTTTTATTGGACTTAATTTATCATATTTACCAAAAAAAAAATTAAAAACATAATAAA
This sequence comes from Apodemia mormo, assembly GCA_036924255.1. NCBI lineage: Eukaryota > Metazoa > Arthropoda > Insecta > Lepidoptera > Riodinidae > Apodemia > Apodemia mormo. Next base: position 2,550,952 of record JAUPFN010000016.1, read on the forward strand.
CGTGCCTAATTTTTTTCTGGATATGCTCTTACTATTTTGACTTGATGAATGGAATCACTTTATTGGCAATTTCATTCATTTTTGTTTTTATTAATCGACAGTTCCAGTCTTTACTCGTCTAGTTTATAAAAGTTTTTTTAGTTAAAAGAAACTTTTTATATTTAAATCAAATTATTAAACTAATAAAAAATACACTTTTTAATGAAGTTTTAAAACGCCAAACTACAATATATAAATAAATAATGATTTCCATTGAAGATGTTCCAAAATTAAAAAAACGTTTAAAAACGCATTATAAAAGGAAATAAAAAGCCATACCTTGTATTGGATAAGAGTCCTTGTGCATTAAAATCGCCTGTGGAACTCCATCGCTTGGTGAGATTGTTAGCCGGTGATGGACTCTGGTTACTGGATGATGAATTATTTCTGGATCTACGCAACCAAAAACTATGTAATCACATGGTAGGTGCATCTAGATAATTTTAATAACATGGCATAAAAGAAGGTTCTCCAACTGGTAAGAGCAAACCCCGATTACAAACTTTAAAAATATTAATGATACGGCGTAATCGGCATAGCGCCATATTACGCCTATTTGTATTTTGCATTTTGTAAAATTTTAATGGCAGATTTCATCGTGTTAATAAAAACTTTTTAAGTTAATCGGTATGATAATGGGTTGGAAAGGAAGTATCAGTGTAAAATATGTAGAACAATGGCAAAATAAAGTTTACAGAACAGACATACAACGGAATTGTGGATGAATATAGGTACCGGGGTGCGCAAGACTGACATTCTACGATTACCAGGAATATGAACTCGGTCCTCTCTACGAACCTTGTAAGGCATTGGACGTGAAGGATGTATAAACGTTATTCGGGTAATGACTGAACAAATTTGTATGCGCGTGAGTCTGAGCTAGACTTTACGAGAAAGTTATACGGAAAATTAGGGGTTTTTTTGGCTCTCCTGATGGAAGAAACCATCGCCTATAGACACTAATAGATAAGACGATGATACCATATACCCGGGCGAGACGCTGCGGAACTCTACACCTGGTAATCAGGACAATAGTAACACGTATAACGAATATGTTGTCTCTTACGACCTGCTTGGCAGAATGGCAGTTGGTCTATTCTTCAAAGGAGTCCGGATCAACTCGAGGTAAGTGATATTACATCTCTGAAGAAATATATGAACGCCAATATATTGACCGATATTTTTTAACAGATTCATGATTCAGTGCCTTGAAGATATAAGACAATAAGCTATTTAGGGTGTGGTAGAACTCACCAGATATTATATGATATAATCATTCCTTATAATGATATAATCATTCCTTATAATGATATAATCATTCCTTATAATGATATAATCGTTCCTTATAATGATATAATCATTCCTTATTTCGGTCACAATTTCAGTACTTGCTTATAAAGTTATTTAGAAGGTGGTAGAGCTTACCAGATATTATCATTCTTTATTTTTGTCACAATGTCACTACTTATAAAGTTATTAGACACTTTTACTATTGCACTTGTATATAAATTTCACTTTTACACATATTTTTTAATATATTACTCGACCGGTTTCACTTTTTTAAAGCATCTTTAGGATGTAATATATTTCTGAAGTTGCTTTAAAAAGTGAAACCGGTCGAGTAAATATTAAAAAATATGCGTAAAAGTGAAATTTATGTACAAGTGCAATAGTAAAAGTGTTTAATAACAATGGAATTTCACCAAGTGCCGACGATGGAAAGTATAGAATATACTTATAAAGTTATTTAGGGGGTGGTAGAGCTCACAGATTTATCATGTCATACTTTATTTTTGTCACAATTTGAGTATTTAGGAGTGGTCGAGCTTACCATATATCATATTATTCTTTATTTTTGTCACAATTTCAGTACCTATAAAGTTCTTTAGGAGGTTGTAAAGCTTACCAGATATTATATCATTCTTTATTTTGTCACAATTTCAGTACCTATAAAGTTATTTAGGAGGTGGTAAAGCTTACCAGATATTATATCATTCTTTATTTTGTCACATTTTCAGTACTTATAAAGTTACCAACTGCAGCGTGCAGCCAGCTGCATTATAAATGTTTTCGGTAAATCCCATATTATATCCATTAATAATATTAATTTAGGTAGATTTAGGGGGTGGTAGAGCTCATCAGATATCGTATCGTTCTTTATTGTTGATATCGGCGTTAGATACACTTGAGTCTGATATTACATCCTTGTCATACAGATTATGTTTATAATTTTATACGACTTATATATTTTACCAGCAGGAGAGCCGCATATTTGCCATTCTCTAAAAGATTTAAATTTTATGGTATAACAAGTGTTATAAATAATTGTGTATATGTTTTGATTCTAAACTACTCAATTTGTACCATGTGATTTAGAAAGCACCTACTCGTAATGAGCTTTTACATACTAGCAAACATTGACATATAAGACCTATAATGACATACGTTTCGAAATGAAATGAAATGAAATGAAAATATTTATTTGCAAGAATATGGGTGTCACAAGTTATTAAAATAAATTAAATTACCATCATATTCTACCATAATATGGCGTGCAAACATTTTAATTTAGGTCGATTTCTTTATAACTACTACCGGATCGGAACGCGGCCACACACTGAGAAGATCCGGCGGAAGAAACTCAGCGGGCTTCTTTTTTTCTATTTCACGTATTACAATTGTATGTATTACAATTTACTAGAATTATTTCACATCAAAAGTTGTTTTTACAATTTACAAAATATGATCTTATGCTCAATCCAAATTTTTACAATTTACAAAAAATTTACCATTTTACAAAATTTGCCGTTCAGTTTTTATTACATTTAAATTTCAAGGTAAATTGTACAAGCTTATATTTCTGTTTATTAACATTTAATCTTATCTGCTAAAAATTCTCTAATATCATAGTATGTTTTATTTAACAGTAAATCAAACAATTTTTTGCGAAATATATTTATAGGTAATAATTTTAGACTATCAGGAATATGATTGTATATATTAATTGCCATACAATATGCATTTTTTTTATAAATATTTAGTCTTTGGCTTGGCACATGTAGCTTCTCACTGTTTCTAAAATATGAGTTCCCTAATACTTGAGCATTTGTTTTAAACAAATGTTGATGTTTTTTTACAAATACGCATACCGACAGTATGTAAAGACAAGGTAAAGGTAGTATTTTAAGAGTTTTAAATACGGGTTTACATGAATGTAGTTGATTAACATTACATATTGCACGTATACATTTCTTTTGAATTCTGAAAATCCTAATTAAATCAACTGAGTTTCCCCAAATAGAGATTCCATATTGCAATACAGATGAGACATATCCGTGATATGCCAGCAATGCAGCATTTAAGTTGGCTACTTCTCTTATTCTTCTCAAAACATAGATAAATCTGTCAATTTTTTTGCAAAGAGAATCAATGTGCGCTTTCCAATTGCAATGGTTGTCAATAAATATTCCTAGAAATTTAGTGTATTCAGTATTTTCTATATTTATATTGTTAAATAATATATTTGATTTTTGAACTTTATTGCTATAACATGTTTGAAATTCAACTATCTTTGTTTTAGTCAAGTTAATTTTTAAATTATTACTTTTTAACCATTCCGAAACTTTAAGTAAGGTTTCAGTTGTTTCTTTTACTAGGTGATTTTTATTTTTACATTTAATGAGGAGTGTAGTGTCATCTGCAAATAAGAATGACTCATGTTGCATAGTCTCTGGAAGATCATTAATGTAAATTAAAAAGAGCAAGGGTCCTAAAACACTTCCCTGTGGTATTCCACAGTCACTACAACTATAATTTGAAGTATATATTTTTTTATGTGTCCCAGAAATTTTTGAAATTTCTACACACTGTTTCCTATTTTCTAAATAACTTTGTATCCACTCTAATGATTTCCCTCTTATACCATATTTTTCAAGTTTTGCCAACAGAATTCTATGAGAAACAAAGTCGAATGCCTTACTCATGTCTAAAAATACACAAAGTGGATAACTTTTTGTATTTAGGCATTCCGTTATACTCTTTACCAGTTCAAAACATGCTAAGGTTGTCGACCTACCTTTTCTAAATCCATATTGATTATTTTTTAATATATTACATTTCAGTAAGTAATTATGAAGTCTATCATACATAACTTTTTCAAAAATTTTTGAGAGAATCGGAATTAATGTAATGGGTCTATAGTTATTCATATCGCAAGGATCACCTTTTTTAAGTATTGGTCTAACTATAGACTTTTTTAGTCGTTGTGGGAACTTCCCTTCTAAAAATGTCAAATTAATAATATGACTGAGCGGCTTTGATATTACAGCAGCAACATTTTTGAGTAGTTCTGTACTAATATTATCATAACCAGTTGCACTTGTATTTTTTAAGGAGTTTATGATCTTAAATACTTCATGCTCATCTACTGGTGTAAGAAACATAGTTTTACTGCTATTAGGTAACCCAAGTATTTTTGAAGTGTTTGTGAATTTGTCATTGTTAATACTTGTTTTTGATTGGTTTATAAAAAAATCATTAAATAGGTTACAAATTGATTGGGATTTTGTATACTCTGTATTGTTCACTCTAATTTTCTCAATTTCTTGTATATTTGTTTTATTCTGGAATGTGTTTTTAATTAAATCCCACGAAGCTTTGCATTTATTGGAAGATTTTTCAATAAATTTCAGAGATAATTGCCTTTGTGATTCTAGTATACATTTTGATAAAATTCTTTTGTAACGCAAGTAATTATTTTTATTTTCATTCTTATTAGATTTACCAAACCGATAATTTAAATATAGCTGGCGTTTGACTTTACAACATTTAAGAAGTCCTTTTGACAGCCATTTATTTTTAATTGGTTTATTTGATACCTTAGTACGAATTTTTGGAAAGCATAGCTCAAAAAACAATAAGAATATGTCGTGGAAATTATTAAATGCCTCTTCACAATTTGAACTTGCAAGAACTTCATTAAAACTTAAGGATGATTAAGTCTATAGAGGAGGAAGGTCGATTAAGTCTATAGAGGTCTGCTAAAGTAATCATTTCGTCATTTAAAAAAAAGTTATCTTTCAATAGTTTTAAACAGTAGCAGGTAGCAAGCCTTACTGACACAATAACCAAGCTATTATATAAAGCTCGGCAATCTAGTACCTTTTTGTAGTAATTGCTTATTGAATATTGAACTAAGAATATTAAAATGTAACTATGAATTTAAGATATATTTTTCAAACTTAAAAATAACGAAATGCAAATTAGTTCGCGAAGCGGCAAAGCTGTATGATTGCAACTATAAACAATATACAATAACAATTACAATAGGGTATAAGGACATTTTGTTGGATCGTAGAAAAATAAACATTACATGTAATATGCGTAATGAGGTCTATATTTTAATTAATAAAAATAATAATAATAATCATTTAATTCAGGCAACATGGCCCATATTATAAATACCTTATAGACTACCATACATATTAATATAATATACTTAAAAACTACACTTTGTCACGTATTGCCGGCGACGTAACACGCACTTCATTTCGGAGTCTCCCCCGGAACCTTCGGTAGACCACACCAGTCGGCCAGAATTCCCCCACCTCAAAGGTCGACAGGAGATGCGTCGGTACTCTCACCACAAAAGAACTAAAGTTGACCTTGTGGCGAGACTGCAGACGCTCGACCCTCAAGTGGAGAGAGGTCTTCTTACTGATGTAGTCCACGACGTCCTCGACATTCATGGACCAGTGCAGACGAGATATGTACAAGGGCGTTGCGGGGACCTCGCTCCGCAGACGCAGCTCGGGTACATATGGCGCGGTGTCGCGATTGTTGCGGGCGGTGGGCTTCTTCTTTCTTCTTCTCGCCACCAGTGTGAAGCCCTCTTCATCACACCTCCTGCTCTCATCCTTGCCAGGTCGACGCGACTCCACCTTACTCTTTGTGGCCTCCCGGCTCTCCTTAGTCTTTAATTAAGTATGCAATCATCGAAATTGAGTGAACGGGGCGTTAGGGAAACTACTCCAAAGCACTGTCCTAAGTCGGGGTGCACGCCTTGTCTTATATAATTGAGTGCTTGCCCCATCGCTATTCTATAGAAGTGAGAGCTGGATATGCCAGTAAGAGTATGAAAAGAAAATTAATGAGAGCGTTATGAAAAATCTGTGGTGTAACACTCGCGGATTGCGTTCGTAATACCGAAGTGTAAGAGAGGTTGGGATTAAAAAACAGTGTCTGTGTAAAAATGAGAAAGGGCATTCTCCGTCTTGGGTTCGGACATGTTAAAGAATGGCAGATAAACGGTTACCAAGCAAATATACAATGCGAATGTGGATGTATGTAGGTACCGGGGGAGACCAAGACTGACGTACCAAGATCAGATTGGTCGAGTGCTGTCTCAAGGTAGTGTCAAGAGATTTTGAAACTGGCGAGTTTGCATAAAAAGACTTATGAATATGCAGAAAGCAGAAGCAACTCGGTCTGGACCGTGTCATGTGGCATACAGTTCTCCCTGTCTACCCCGAAAGGGACTTGACGTGAAGATATGACCGATAATTAGAGCAATGTCTAATGGTTTAATTAAAACGTCATAGTGATTATTCATGCACTCAATATGGTTCGTCAAGATTGTTTCATCGATAAATTAGTTTCAATTTGGTTCCACTCTGTAATTCTGCCGTCAGTCATTCACCCTCAAGTGGCTTGTGACAATTTTGGCTCTACTAAAATTTTAGATATTATCCAGTGGATTTATCGGTGTTGGCCTGGGTCTGCTTTAGTTAGACCCGGGCCAACACCGGCCAATATTATAAAAAGACCAACTGACTTTCTACAACGCAGTTCGTAAGAGGCGACGGACTGCTAATTTCAACGTCTCGCCCAGGTTTATGTTTTTTTTTATAGAAAAAAAAGTAAACGGACAGGAGGTTCACCTAATGGTGAGTGATTACTGCCGCACATAGAGAACTACACTATCAGAAGATTTGCAGTCGTGTTGCCGGCCTTTTAAGAAAAAGTAGGTTTTTTGATATCCTAAGATAGCAAATAAGCAGATGGGTCCCCTGATGGAAAGATTCAACCATTACCTATAGACATCAAAGATGTTAATGGTGTGTTATTATCTTTTGGCGAAGTCTTATGCTACAAGCATAAGTTTACCGGTTACCTTACCCTCCAAACCAGAACACGACAGTGACAAGCATGACAGTTAACACTATTGCGGCAGGAAGGTAAGTCGGTGGTACAGGTATAGTACCATCAAATCGTGTTCAGTCAATTTTTTTTTATGTACAATGACAATTTTTTTACAATTTTTTTATCTTTTCAAGTTTAAAAGGAATAATGAACCAAAAAAATTTAAATGTGATTTCAAGATATCAAAATACATATAAATCGTACTTGAATTAGAGAAACAAATTTTTTTTGATAAAAATCGCATTTTTTGCAATTTTTGAGAGTTTTGTGCGATTTTTCTATACTTAAAACTGCTAATGGTCTGAATAAACTTTGTGTAAGTATTGAGAAGATCGAAAAATATGAAAATCATACTTAGTTCAGCACAAAAAAAAATTTTATATTACCAGAAACGCCGATTTTTGTCATTTTTTACGATTTTTTGAAGTTTGGACTCAAATTTTGGACGTGTAGGGGTAAAATGGACCTCATATTCGGATTCAGCGGGTCAAAATACATAAAAATATATGGGTCTCGTCAAATGCGCAGACAACTTTTTTTTTGTGTGCCGGTGTAACGTATTGTGAGTGACGTAGTAATAGCACTTGTGGCTTGTAAACAAGTAATGCACTTAGGATTAGCAAACAAGTATTGCAAAGGATGAAGCAAAGGTGAATTAGTTTGTTCAAACTATTTTTTATATTTTAAGAAAAAGCAATAATTTCATTATTACGAAGTATTTATATTATTTTTTTTAATGATGAATACATATTGGCAACTTGGCAAGTGGCTTCCTTTCAAAGAGTCTATCAAACTTTCTAAGATTGTGATCAAAATAAAAAGTAATGAAAATGTCAGTATGTGGGCAGATAGTTACAAAAAACTTTTTTAATAGAATTATTTTTTAACTTTTTTTAGAACTACATGAATTACAAATATATAATGGCAAAACTATATCTAAATACAAAATTCATCAAATGTTTAGACCGTCTCCGAGATACGATAAATAATTTTTATACTACTAACGGCCCGCCCCGGCTTCGCACAGGAAAAAAATGATTAAAATCGATCCAGTAGTTTTGATTTATTCATTACTACCCGTGGCCCGCTCGCGTTAAATTTGGAGTAAAACGATTCCCCTTTCCCTATGAAGATTTCCTGCTATCTTTGGAATATCTAAATTCATATAGGTACTACATTTTTAGTTTTTACATTTTTACCTATTCCTTTTATTTTTACAATTATGGAATGTCTTTATATACAACGTTCACAGCTTTCTTGCCATTAGACAATACAAATATGTTTTCTTTAGAGGTTACTCTTGAAAGAGCGATATATAGTTGGCCATGTGAAAAGCAGTCAACGCTCAAATCTAAGCCTGCAACGTTGAAGGCTTGACCCTGCGATTTATTAAAGCGAGATATCAGAACAAACGGGAAAAAAATGTGTAAATGGTTGACACTACGGGCCATCCCTGAAACTTCTCACTAACTTAAGGTATTTTAAACTCAAGAGTAAAAAATATAAGCATAGATTTTTCAAAAGTCATGAAATTTGTGTGACGTAATTTATGGATGGCCTCTTACCTATAGGGCTGTACTGCGTGCGGGGTGTGGTGCGGCGCGGGCGTGGCGCGCGGCGAGGGCGAGGGCGCGGGCGACAGCGACGATGATGACGCCGGCGAGTCCGACTGCAGCGACCCCGTCGACTGGTGCTGCGCGCCGCGTCTGACCACATTAAATTACATACTTTACTATATATAGGTATCACACTGCTACTGCATATCATGCATAATAGTTTTTTCTAATATCGATAGGGAAGCGCTTAGCCACGATCTCGTCTAGGATGAAACGCGCTTCCCTAGAAGGTACCTATTGACTCTTTTCTTGAAGATTTCCAATTGTACTCGTCGGGGAACACAGACTCAGGAAGCATGTTCCAGTTCCTTGCGGTTCGAATGAAGATTGTGGAGTCGAACCGTTTTGTCCAGGTGCGTGGAACGGCCGCCATATGGAGATGCCTAGAATCAGTGCGCCTTGACGATCGATAGAAAAACGGGGATGGCAGAATTAAGTCCTGCAATTCCGCAGCACACTCTCCAAAGTGCATCCGATAAAAGAATAAACTAGCTATTCTACGACGATGAGCGAGGCTCTGGAGATTTTTCCTACCAAAAGTTATTACAAAAATATTAAATAAGTTAATAAAAACAACGTAATTTTAATTTTTGAAAAGCTGTCACTTTAAAAAATTAGATTCGATTTAGATTTTTGATACGGCATTCGACGTAATTTTTAGTACTAAAAGATCATAGAATACCAAAAGATTATTGGTTCAAAAATTTCGAAGTTATGTTAAAAAGGCACTTTTTTTAAAAACTTTTCGTCAACGATTACTCCCGAACGGATAAATTGATTTTGATGCAATGTATGCACTAGACGTAGTTTTTTGAGGAATAGGGCTGATTAGATTTTGTACTCAATCGGTACATTAATCTGGAAGTTATATTTAAAAAATACTGTTTCGCCAAAAATGTTTTTGAGGTTTTTTCAAATTTTCTCAAAATCTCCGGTTCCGACTTGATTCAAATTTTCAGGAAGTCTAAGTTCTTAATCCAATCGAATGCCATCAACTGCGTTTCGATCGATCAAGCCGTTCAAAACTACAGACATACTGACGTCATTGAGAAAAAAGTCAAAAAAGGTTCCTAGGACATCAAAACGTGGGAATCTGATAAAAACTCGATTTTCGAAAATTGGGGCAAAATCAGTAACTTCCTTATCAACATACGTAGCGTTAAAAATAGTTCGTAAGAGTGTCTTAACACTAAATGGAAAATTAAATTTTATAAATAAACAATATACGAGTATATATTATACAATAGCGCGTCTACCATGTATATGTTATTTCAGTTTTGATGTTATTAACGGTGTCCCGGGGCAGCGCTAAACCGGGGCATTCACTAGATGGATATACCCGCGAGCAAGCTCGCAGACATGTCGGCCGGACTTTGCTACTATAGAACGGACGACCCGCGTCGGCAATACACTTGACAGATATTTGCACAGACCTATAGTAGCCAAGTCCGGGGGCATGTCTGCGGGCTTGCCCACCGGTATATCCGTGTAGTGAATTCCCCACTTTAGAGTAAACCCGGCCTTGCCTGTCACAATAGCGACAGAACTTATCGGTGTCCTATTTCGGTTTGGAGAGTAGGTAAGACTTGAGTCTTCACCTGATATTTAAAAAAATGAAGGAATGTTAACTACTGTTCGGTGTTTTCAGACATAATAGTAGCATGAAGCCCAAGAGGGGATTTTCGCATTTACTCGAGCGCGTTAGATTAACATAGGGGAGATACCTCACATACTGTTGAGACTCTCCACAAAATATATGCCCTTTATAAAGAGGACAAAGTAAAAAAACAAAATTCCAATAACTTCGGCTTGTGGAAAATGTCAGATCATATTTTTTTTCGTTATTCTTACATCATTTCCTCTATAATAAAAGAAAATTCAGATGCACTCGAGAATGTCAAAAAAACGTTTTCTTTGCAACTTTCAGACCCTCCCAGTCCCTTACGCCACACTTGAATCGGCAGATTTTCTAAATTTTACTAAATACAATACCTTAATCTGACGCGATTTGGTGTTCCCATGTCGCAGTTCTTTTTAAAATAAAAATTATCTGTAGATTTTGCCCCACCACAGAAATGAAAAACATTATATAACGTTTTAATTTTCCCATAAAATCTACAAAATCCAATAGATCCCTACGACGCCCAAGTTTAGCCCATTAACTACCCATTTAGCATCTTGAGCTTTCTTACTAATACTAATATTGTGGATCAATCTCCAAGCGAAAAACTTGTTTGAATTATATCGTGAGTATTTCTCTTTAATTACCTCTGTGGAAGTGAAGATGCACTGGATCCGTAGCTGGAGGTCCGCTTTATGGTCTCCCGATACGAGGGCTGTCGGATACGGAGCTCTCTCGTTGGGGTGCCCGTCGACCCTGCTAAAATATTACGTAAGTAAAATTAATAAGTTTCTTAATACACATATTAGTAGTAGGTTAGGTTAGGTATTAGTATCGTTACTGGTTCAATCTGGTATTTTTTTTTAGGTATATTGATAACATGAAGCTTTATAAAGTATCTTCACGCCCATATCCTAACACAGGTATTTACATACTTAAAAGGAGTGCCCCCACCACTGATTAATGTGAAATGTGATTGTAATAAATTAAATTATTATATTATTATATTATTATTATTATATCCCCGAAGGGGTAAGCAGAGGTACAAAAAGTGCACCCTCGATTAGCCGAAGATACTTGGTCCCACAAATGTGATAGGTGGCAAGCCTATCGCCAACCGGGCACTTACCAATCCCGGGCAACTTTGTGTTTCTCAGAAACCCGAAAAAACATTTTTTTTTAGTGCTCGACCCGAGAATCGAATCCGGGACCACATGTGGTCAACGCCAACGCTGGACCACTAGACCACAGAGGCGATATTATAGCTTTATTATATCCCTAATACTTCACGATCGATCCCAATTTTTTTTATATGCCAGTTATAAAAGATAACCATCGAGCTATCATTCACAAACTGTCCGGTGGGAAAACAATGGGTCTATATAAAATGCTCTACCCAATACTTAACTTTGCTAATTCTCATATAAAAATGTTTGTCTCTAAAATACTTAATACATGACAAAAACATGAACCTTATAATGTCGTAAAGAATCTTACCTGAATAGGTACCATTCCGCTGCCCACTATTTGTGGTAGGAGCTCGCCCTTCTAAGGCGTTTAGCCGCCGCAGGGCATCAGCCAGGGTTGACCTTAAACATAGCAGTTCCTCAGCCTGCCTGGAACACCGCACCTCCAACTCTGCCACCCGCGCTGCAAGGCCTGCGCCCTCACCTTCTAGCATTTCATCTGAAATTAAGAAAAGCACACATAAGGAAAAAGTTTAAACAGATCAACGAAACTAGGAAATTTAGTCTTTTGCATTTTTTACATATTATATTCTTTCCGCAATCTTCATTCTTTTCAAAGTATGATTTGCATAAGGGTGTTTTTGTCCTTAGAAAGGGACTGGACATTTTAAGGGATTTTTGCAATTTTAATATATAAAACCCAGTGAGTGTATGCATTTTTCCTATGAATGGAAGATTTTTATTAGAATTTTAGGCGTGTATGCATTTTTCCTATGAATGGAGCATTTTTATTAGAATGTTTGATAGTGATATGATCAATAGATTTTTAGATTTTTGGCAATTTTGCCATGTTTTTGAAGTCTGGTCTAATGTGACCATTCGTCCCGTTTTGAACGGGACTGTCCCGTTTTCAAGTACTCTAGAGGTCCCGGTGTCCCCAAGTATATTTCAGCGACTGAAAATGTCCCGTTTTCCGAAAAATATACACAATAAAGGCACAAGAAGTTTTAAATTGTATACCAATTCGTCGGAAATCCTATTTAATTGGACAGATATTTGTTAAGATATGAGCCGAACACAAAAATCGCACTTAAAATGTTTAATTTTCAATAAGAAAATTATTTATTTCAAAATATTCAAAATTTTTGGTACATTTAACTTAACACCGATATTCAGTTTCTTTATTTTTATAAAAATAGATTCATCCTACAGACATTATTTCTATCATTTACTGTTTACGTAGTTAAAATAAACTTAGTGTCCCGTTTTAAGATAAAAACTATATGGTCAGTTTAGTCTGGTCGAAAATCGCCACTCGCCAGTGCAAAATAAAAAAGATATTATATCTAAAAATTCATATTTGGACGATGAGAAAATATAAAGAATACATTTCTTTATATCTTAGAATCAAATGTATTGTTAGAACAATACTGGCTCATTTAATAATAATGATAAGGTTATTAATATATTTTTAATTATTTGGAAGTCAAAAAGCCTGGGAATAATTGCTCCAAATATTATCTACTTTTTACAAATTATTGAAATTGATTTAAAATTGCATATCATATAATATATACGAGTATATAATATTTTTCATTTCCTATTTTTCTTCATAATAATTAGAAAATGACAAAATAGCTTTAAAAATTGTAAAATTACAATTGTTTCCAGGGCCGTGTCACTATTGCTTAATTAGTATAGGCAACTATTCGTTGATTACGATTTCTTGTCGAATTTAGCAACGTCAGTCAAAACAATACAACAATCAGCGGCATTTAATAGCACAAACCGTGTTTATAGTAGATTACGAAGCAAATATATAACAAAAGAATATTGTATCCGCCATTTCTAAATAAGTACCTAAGATTTTTACCGTAGCTTTACAGGTAATGTTTTCATGTTAGTGATACATGGAAATAAACCCATTAGTAATATATATCTATACAAATAAATAAAATTGGAGTGTGTTTCTGATATTAAAATAACCGCTTTTTACTAAATGTATAGGGATATACCAAAATAACATTTTTTACAATTTTCTGTCTATTTGTGCCGGCTAATCTTTGGAATGGCTGGACCGATTTTGACGGGACTTTCACTGGAAGATAGCTGATGCCTGATGTGATAGGGAGTAACTTAGGCTACTTTTTTTGAAATTTTCCCACGCGGACGAAGTCGCGGTCTCAGCTGGTTATGAATAAAGTTATAATATATTATGAGTTAGAAAACATTATGTAGCACTTATTTTAACGAATCTTTTCAAGTTATTCTATATTCAATAATTTTTATTCAAAATAGGATACATTTGTATAATTTATTGAATGTTATGTACATCCAAAGATAAATTATTAGTAAATTGAAATATGTCAAAAATAATAGCAATAAACATTGATATAAAAAACCCTAGATGCACAGTCCCGAACAAAATTGACACTCAAAAGTGTCCCTAATTTCTTTTAAGTAGTTATAGATATGGCAAAAACATAAGTCTTTGGATATCCAACCTTAAGTGCAAGACTTACAGTTGTTTTTACAAAGCAATGTACGAAAATAAATAAAATTGACAGTGACGCGGCCGACGCGATTCTATTTGAAATAAGTGCACAATTTAAAATTGTGCACTCATTTTTAGAGGACGTTTTTTACACACTGATTGTGTATCTTGGGTTTTTTATATCAATGGCAATAAAAATAGATAATTATACAATTAGAATATGTCAAAAAATCATTAAATTACCGAAGGCGAATAAGATTTGGTCGCAGTCTCAAAATACATAAAATTATTGCCAAACATCTTTGTCATCGATGTAATTTATTTTGTAGTAAGTATGCTATTTGTTATGTTTGTTGATTTTATAATTTGTTTAATTTCTTATCAGGGAGGCCAAATATTATGGGTTTTTTATATCAATGGCAATAAAAATAGATAATTATACAATTAGAATATGTCAAAAAATCATTAAATTACCGAAGGCGAATAAGATTTGGTCGCAGTCTCAAAATACATAAAATTATTGCCAAACATCTTTGTCATCGATGTAATTTATTTTGTAGTAAGTATGCTATTTGTTATGTTTGTTGATTTTATAATTTGTTTAATTTCTTATCAGGGAGGCCAAATATTACCGTAGAAATTTTATTACAAAATTTTACTCCGTTTCCTAAAAATTATTTATCGCTTTTTTGAAGCTTAAACCGAGGTAGTACTAAATTATTTCTTTTTTGGGAACCGGTGTGATAGGCCACGTATATTTCATAGTCAGTTATGTTCTTCCTGACATTAACAACGTTTTCGTAAACGTATAAAAATGGTAGTGTGATTATATTTTATTTGTTTAAACAGTACTCGAAGAGAGTGTCTCAGTTTTAGAATATATTATATAGATCTTATGTCTTTTTTTTGTAGAATAAATAATCTTTCGAGGTTGGCCACTGATCCCCAAAACAAAATACCATAACTCATTACGCTCGCTGTGGAAGTAGGCATAATAAACTAACCTATCTGTAGCTACGTTTGTTGTGTTTCTTATTTTTCATATGGCGAAAGCAGCCGAACTTATCAATTAATTTTTCAATATGGTAATTCCATTGCAATTTGCTATCTAGAGTCACTCCCAAAAAGTGCTTAAAGGTACTAGTTCGAGGTAATTATTATTTTTTAGATCTTTTCAATCAACTAGCAAAAAACTGAATTTTATTTATTGTTAGTTGATTCAATAGGAATTTTCAGTCTTTCTATTTCATTTTTCTCTAATTGTATGAACGTGCTATGGTACCTAGCTCATAATTAGATCGCAAGGGCTGGGACATGGCCTGCGCCGGCTCCTTATCCTACCTACCGCCTCGCTTACTTGGGTTACGCCCGTCAGTAGAGGGCCTGGCTGGCAAACACCACCTCGACATATATAGTCGAGGCTGGAATTGCTCGATCTTTGAATCCAGGATCTGCGACGATACAGATAGACAGAAGTCAACGCAGATATAGGTACCATAATAATAATTAAACTATTTGTTAATTCATATTTCATCCCCTATGTGGTCTAGTGGTCCAGCGTTAGCGTTGACCACATGAGATCTCGGGTTCGATTCCCGGGTCGGACTCTTAACAAAAAAAGTGTTTTTCAGTTTCCTAATAAACACAAAGTTGCTCGGGATTGGAAAGTGTCCGGTTGGCGAAAGGCTTGCCACCTATCACATTTGTGGGACCAAGTAACTACGGCTAATCGTGGGTTCACTTGTTATACCTTTGCGTACCTCTTCGGGGATATGGGCGTGAAGATACTTTTGTTTCATGTTTCAAAAGACAAGTTTTAAATAATACACATAATTCTAACAATGGCAGGCGATATGTCAGCATTGGAATACCTAAACAGCTCCGAAATGAAAACCTGTTCGTACGAGCATAGCAAACGTTTTAAATTACGATGGGCCAGTTTTAGAGTTGCTAAAAGAAATTAGCATAAGAATTAAACCGGATCCTAAATAAAATTCTTACTCCCCAAGCAACAGGATCTGTGAATTTTTATTGAATATCTCGTTTTTCGAATGGTTAGAGCATATTATAGACCATTTAAGGGACGGTCTACCAAAAATCGAAATCATATATTTATAGGTCTACGATTCTCAGATGGAAACTGTTGGAAATTTGTGTGGGAATTTTTTGTCTTTTTGACGTTTTTTTACGTTTGCTTAGTATATTTTGACTATTCTAATCACAGATCACATGAATACTAATAAACACGCCATTGGGTAGGACACGTTTCCTATATGAGCGCGGATATGAGCACACGCTCCTTTCACTGTCAAAAATGTCATACATTTGTACATATATTCGTGATAATCGTGAAAAAATAGTTATAAACCATTGTACTGTTTTGTCGTACCGAATGAGATGACAATGTTTAAAAATTACCCTTCAAGTGATTTTATTTCATTGGTAAGTAGTATAACTTTGTATTTCTGTGTGTAAATGCATGATACGCTGTCAAACTAAGAAATTGTCTTGAAAGGCGTATCCATTTAATCCGTCATTCTAATATTCTACAGTGTTTTTTCAACAGTAAAAGGCGTATCCATTTAATCCGTCATTCTAACACTCTACAGTGTTTTTTCAACAGTAAAGTAAAGTAAATATAATGAAATAGGCAAAATACGCAATGTATTATGCGCCACATGCCGTGCAAAATAAACGGGTGGTTTCTGCGGATTTCCGTGCCGGAAAAGTTCCGCGGATGCGACCAAACAGAGCAATAAACGCCTTACATTGCGTGCTTGAAATCGAGAAAAATCATAAAACGCAAATTTTACATTTCCTACAAAAAAAGAATTGCCATCTAGAACCAGAACTGGAACGTAAAATGGCATGTTTTTTTTAATTTGGTCCCCGTGTTGGTCCCGGGCTCCTTTGAGGAATAGACCAACTGCCGTACTGCCAGGCAGGTCGTAAAAGGCGACCGAGTGGCTATGTGCGTCACTATCATCGTGACTACTAGGTGGTAGAGTTCTGCATCGGCTCGACCGGGTCTGGTACCACCGCCTTACCTATTCCTGCCGCAATAGCGTCAGTGCTAGTCGCTGTCGTGTTCCGGTTTGGAGGGTAAGGTAGCCGGTAAACTTATGCATGTGGCATTAGACCTCGCCACAAGATAGCAACGCACCATTAACATCTTTGGTGTTTATAGGCGATGGTTGACTCTTTCCATCAGGAGACCCATCTGCTTGTTTGCTATCTCATGATACAAAAAAAAACACCGTTCCTTACACGCTGTGTACTTCAGTCTTCAACTAGCTGACCCGCGCAGCTTTGCCTGTGAGTAGAGTAACATGTCATCAATTTATCTTTCACACAAACTTTTAACCCCTATTTCAATCCCTTATGGGTTGATTATTGAAACAAAGGTAGCCTAACTTTCAATCTGGGTCTTCAATTAGCTCTTTGTTAAAACTTATCAGAAACGGTTCAGCAGTATAGTCTTAAAAACGTAACATACCGACAAACAGATGGACAAAGAGACTATCGCATTCATATTATTAGTACGGATGGATTGAAATTACATTTGGGGCTACCAAAGCCAGAGAAGGCAGGTTTACTTCTTGGGGTAGTGTTAAGTCAAATCAACATTGTGGATCATTGTCTAGCCCTCGCGTCAAGCAAATTATTCGTACACTATCCTCGAATATTTTTTTATAGTATAAGATAGCAAACAAGCAGAAGGGCCTCCTAATGGAATGAGGTGTCCTAACCATCGCCTATAGACACCAAAGGTGTTTGGAAACATGTGTCCTAACCATCGCCTATAGACACCAAATGTGTTAATGGTGCGTTGCTATCTTGTGGCGAGGTCTTATGCCACATGCATAAGTTTACCGGCTACCTTACCCTCCAAACCGGAACACGACAGTGACTAGCACTGACGCTATTGCGGCAGGAATAGATACCAGACCTGGGCGAGACAATGCAGAACTCTATCACCTAGTAGTCACGATGTTAGTGACTCATATAGCCAATCGGTCGCCTTTTACAACCTGCTTGGCCGAGCGACAGTTGGCCTACTCTTCAAAGGAGCCCGGGACCAACACGGGGGAATGAGGTAGTGTTCGTTTTTCCTAGAGATACTCCGGTCGGATATAAAACGTGCTTTGAGTGCGTAAATTATGTGCTTTCGTGTTTGCTACTGACGACGGTGAAACTGCAGTGGATGTGGGTGGATAATTGTTCCTCTGGGGTCATCTTTGTTGGCTTGACCATCGGTGAGTTTAATCCATTCATTAAACCATCGTCTTTTTCGGCGGCATCCCAGAAGTCACACAAAATAGTTCGCGGGTAATAGCAAATTTAATAAATTTCACCTTTTATTCATGGATTTCCGCAAAGTAACGCCTGAATCAATAAAATATGACTGTCCGTACGTGGTTTCAGAATAAATCAGTCACAAACATACAAACAAAGTTTTTTCCGTAATAAATATTTTTTTAATATTATATCTATTACTAATATTATTCTAATAATATTTCTAATATTATTCTAAATTATAAAGGGGAATAATTTTATTGTTTGTAAGTTTGTGATGATTAACCATAAAAAAAACACAACCAAATTTAAAAATTCTATCACTTAAGGAATGTTACATTATTCCGGAGTAACACTGACTATTTTTTTAGCCGATTACTGAAAAGTAAGTAACGTTTTAGGTCACACGAACGAAATCGCGGACGGCGGCCTAAACTAATTTTAAAAAGTATTCTAAATTAAGGAAGAAAGAATCGATTTTTTTGTTTGTTTGTCTATTACGGTTTAACTCAAAAAGTACTTGACTGATTTTAAAAATTCTTTGACCTTTAGAAAGCTACATTATCCAGGCGTGATATAGTCTATTTTTTAAACGATTGTTCAAAAGGAAGTAATGTTTTTGGGTTACGCGAACGAATCGCGGATGTAGGTTAGTTTGTAATATTGTGATTTCTGAATATGACACAGTACGCGTATGTGACAACATTATTCGCGAGTTTTGCAAGCAGCAAGCCACTAGAAAGAGCCGGCCAGTCGTGAAGGACGTACGTTCTATTGTTGTGTACTATTGGTTGTTAATCAGTAATTAGGACCATGGAGTTCGTTCAACTTATTTTAAACTAGCGTAATCCATGTTTCGTAAGATGTATTGAGGTTACTGATTTCCCTGTTGGTATAGGCCCCTATTGAAGAACAAACTATTACCTGGTATTAGCTTGTTAGAGACGAGTTAGACGTCATGCCGCACCCCATATTGGTCCGTGAAAGTTTCAACCACCTGTCACCCGCCAGGCAGTTCGTAAAAAAAGTTTGAATGGAAAAACTTGTCACTAGCATCGTGACAACTAGGTGGGTGATCTCTGTAACGTTTCGCCTGCTGTTAGTACCACCGCTTCATCAATTCTTGTCGCTATAACTGCAGTGTTTGTCATATTAATATTATTTTAACAGATTGTTAATTGCGCTCACAAACAATCCTGTCCGGGGCAGACAAAGCAAGAAAGCCATGACACCCCCTACCACGCTTACTGTGGATTTCTGTAATATTAGGGGGCTTCATTCCAACTTGAACGCTGTCCACTACCATCTCGAGACGGCGAAGCCAGCTTTGCTCTTCTTGACCGAGACACAGATACCTTCTCCGGCTGATACTTCTTACCTCTCCTACCCGGGGTACAAACTGGAACATTCCTTTGTACCGCGGGCTGGTGTGTGCGCATACGTCAGAGAAGATATATGTTACCGGCGCCTCGGCAGACTTGAAGGTCAGAACCTATCTATCCTCTGGTTACGCGTAGTTTGCGACGACCATCCACGCAGCTACGCGTGCCTATACAGGTCCCATAGCGGGAATACTGAAGTTGACCGGCTCGTTGAGCATTTACAAACGGCTGTAGATTCCGTCTTAGAGCAGACCCCCTCCGCAGAGATCGTGATCTTGGGCGATTTTAATGCCCACCACGCCGAATGGCTTTGTTCGC
The DNA here is from genome assembly GCA_036924255.1 of Apodemia mormo. Classification (NCBI taxonomy): domain Eukaryota; kingdom Metazoa; phylum Arthropoda; class Insecta; order Lepidoptera; family Riodinidae; genus Apodemia; species Apodemia mormo. Next base: position 2,571,105 of record JAUPFN010000016.1, read on the forward strand.
GCACCATCAATCATGCGGGGAGGTCTGTTCACGATTTTGCGTTGGCGTATGGTCTTACACAACTGGCAACTTCGCCCACTCGAGTTCCCGATTTGGATGACCATACGCCTTCACTGTTGGACCTTCTGCTGACCTCTCATCCGGACCATTATCAGGTATCTGTGGACGGCCCACTTGGTTCATCAGACGACTGCCTGATCCGGAGTAAAGTGCCGGTTTCGCGCCTATCACGGCCTCCTTTAGCAGGCTGTCGTCGCGTTTGGCACTATAGGTCAGCAGTTGTAATACGTAATAGGTCAGCAGATTGGGACGGGATGCGGTCTTTTTTTGCGTCCTACCCATGGGGGCGGTTGTGCTTCCCGCTGGATGATCCGAGTGTAGTCGCTGACTCTATTGCCGATGTGGTGCTGCAGGGCATGGAACTTTTCATTCCATTTTCTGCGGTACCAATTGGTGGTAAGTCTCAGCCTTGGTTTGGTCGCTCTTGTAAAACGGCTTCACGCCGAAAGCAGGAGTGATACCGGGCTTGGGCTGCTGCGTCCGCATCTTGTGATGAAAAAACCAGCATATTACGTCAGGAGTACAATTCCGCCTCGAGGTACTTCAAAAGAGCTATCGCCAAGGCAAAATCTGAATATGAATCTCGCCAATTCTGCCTATGAACACATAGGCAGAATTGGCGAGAAATTAGTTCGCCTTCCTTCAGGGACCCATGCGTTCTGGTCTCTCGCCAAGGCTGTCTTAGGGAATTTCTCACAGCCCTCTCTTCCATCTTTGCACGGAGACGATGACTCTTTGGCCCATACCGCAAAGGAGAAGCCCGATCTCCTGGGCTCCTTCTTTGCGGCCAACTCGACTCTGGATGACCAAGGGAACGCACCGCCTACCATCCCGCAGTGTGATAGTTCCATGCCAGAACTACAATTTCGGCAGTCATCTGTGCGTAAAGCACTACTTTCCTTGGACATCCACAAGTCAAGTGGACCGGATAGCATCCCTCCAATCGTGCTAAAAGTGTGTGCTCCAGAGTTGGCGCCAGTATTAACACGCCTTTTCCGGCTCTCCTACTCACTCGGCGTGGTACCGAATTCATGGAAGACAGCTTTGGTTCATCCCATCCCTAAAAAAGGAGATCGCTCTAATCCGTCTAACTATCGGCCCATAGCCATAACCTCCTTGTTCTCCAAAATTATGGAGACGATCATCAACTCTCAGCTCAAGTATTTAGAAGAGCACCAGCTGATTAGCGACCGTCAGTACGGTTTCCGTCGCGGCCGATCAGCTGGTGACCTTCTAGTATACCTAACTCATCGGTGGGCGGAAGCAGTTGAGTCCAAGGGGGAGGCGTTGGCAGTTAGTTTGGACATACGAAGGCCTTTGATCGGGTATGGCACAAAGCGCTTCTCGCGAAGCTGCCTTCCTATGGGCTTCCCGAGAAATTATGCAAGTGGATCACCAGGTTTTTGGCTGACCGGAGCATCAAGGTCGTTGTCGACGGTGCGTGCTCCGACCTTAAATCTGTCAATGCTGGTGTTTCCCAAGGCTGCGTGCTATCACCGACTCTGTTTCTTCTGCATATCAATGACATGATGCGAATTCGCAACATACTGTTACTGTACTGGTGATGGACAGTACTGGTGATGCTACATACTCCGGCCGAAGCGGTATTTCTCGGGAACACGTCGAAGAGTGCCGAAACAAGCTTGTGTCTGAAGTCGAGAATCGACTTACCGATGTCTCTGAATGGGGTCGTCAAAACCTGGTCACTTTTAACCCCAAGAAGACACAGCTCTTTTCTCTTTGTCGTATTACCTCGATTTGGGGATACTCTCCTGACAGCCTCAGCTAGTGTCGGAATCCTGGGCGTCGACATATCAAATTACGTTCAGTTTCGCGGTCATTTGGAAGGCAAGGCTAAATTAGCCTCTAAAAAGCTCGGTGTGCTCAGCAGAGCGAGACAGTACTTTTTGCCGGCCCATCGCCTTCAACTTTATAAGGCACAAATTCGGCCTCACATGGAGTACTGTTCTCATCTCTGGGCCGGAGCTCCCCAATACCAGCTTCTTCCTCTTGATCGCATACAGCGTAGAGCGGTTCGAATCGTTGACGACCAGGCTATTTCGGAACAGCTCGACTCTTTGGCATTACGCAGAGATATAGGTTCACTCTGCGTCTTCTATCGTCTTTATCATGGGGAGTGTTCCGACGAGTTGTTTGGAATAATTCCTGCCGCCGAATTCCACCATCGGACATCGCGTCAAAATTTGAAGTTCCATCCTCACCATCTCGATGTCTGGAAATCCACAACTGTGCGTTTCTCCCACTCGCACTTTTTGCCTCGCACTACTCTGTTGTGGAATCAATTACCGGCAGGGGTATTTCCGAACGGATACGACATAGGGACCTTCAAGAAAAGAGCTTACTCATTCTTAAAAGGCCGGCAACGTAACTGCAAGACCTCTGGTATTGCAGATGTCCATGGGCGGCGGTGATCACTTAGCATCAGGTGCACCTCTTGCTCGTTTGCCCCCTCTTATATAAAAAAAAAAAAACTTATTTATCTTAACTTTTAAGAATATTACATCCTGAAGATGCTTTAAAAAGTGAAACCGGTCGAGTAATATATTAAAAATATACAGTGTGTAAAAAAAACCCTGTCCGATCGCCAAAGACATTATTTGGTAGCTTAATACAAACATATCTGTGACATTATTTTATGGACATTGATACATAAATTTTCAAAAAATTAGATTGATTTAAGGGGAAATTGCTCAATTTTAGTACTTAAATGAGGCACCTAAAACTACGATATTTTTCTTATTTTAATAAAAATAATTATTTTATTGTTTTATTGACAATGCTGTTGACCTAACTATATATACCTTTTTCGGATCGGACAGGGTTTTCTTTATACCCCTTACATTTAAAAGTATAATTTATGTACAAGTGTAATACGTGTCTAATAATGGAATTTCACCAAGTGCCGAGCGACGATGGAAAGTATAGAATATATGTAGTGATTTACAATCTACCTGGCAGAATGGTAGATTGTCATTTTTTGAAAGGAGATCCGAAACTACACGGAATTTTAATCTTTATAATCCGAATTTATAACGGCTGAAATAAAGTTTAAACGTATAAATACCTGTAAACGGATAGAATTTAAACGTAAAAACGGATAATAATAAAATTTAAAACGACTAAAATATAATTTAAACGTATAAATATAAACGTATAGAATTTATAACGACTAAAATTATCATGATATCGGCGGGTCCTACGTAAGTTGTCGTAACATGAAAAAAGAAAAAAACTGAAATTTCTATTAGAAAAATCCAACTTCGAATAGAAATTTCATTTTTATTTTTCGTGTTATTAGAAGATTATTAAAAGAACTATAAAAATGGATTGATTTTCATAAGTAAAACAAAAATCGCATTTTTTAAGTTACGACAACTTATGTAGGACCCGTCGATATATTTTAGGAGAAAGCGTCAAAATCGTTGGTAGCGACAGATGGCGCTGTAACAAATTAAATAATCGACGCAATGTGTAACCTAGTGTTGCAATAATGCGAAGATACTTACGCCAGGCAGCGTAGACATCATTCATGGTGTCCCCGGGCGAGTCACTGGCCCTCGAGCTCCGGGAATCCCCGTGGTTCTCCATTGTCACTTAACACTATCCAAACACTATGCCATAGCACCAGTAATAATTACCTACATATATCGTTGTTAATCTATATTTATTATGTCAAGGTATTTTAAGTTGTATTGTCCAAGTCCACATTACACCAAGTCAGATGTTATCGTGATAACACACATGTACAGATCCAGAATAAATAGCTCTAGACAAATTGTCAACATGCCTCTGTGACGCAAATATAAACATTTTTTTAGCGTAGTAAAACTGCAGCAACCGAAGTCCCATTGGCTACATCTACAGAACTCTACACTAAATATTTACCAAATTATCAGACCACGTGGTATACCAAACAAAAAAAAAAAAGAATTTTCAAAATCGGTTCATAAGTGTCCGAGTTTTAAGATAACAAATATAAAAAATACATGCAGCCGTATTGACAACCTTCGCCTTTCGGGAAGTCTGTTAAAAATATTCAAATTAGTCAAACTAAGATTTTTGAAGGTTTTTGCAAGATTAACGCACGGAAATTGATTTCATTATCACCAAGGGCGTCATCCGCTTGTTTGTTTTGTAAACAAATAATGGTTTTTTTCTGTAAGCCGAAGTTTTCACCATCACTTAGAGAAGAGGTGGCCTCAAAACTCTCTAAGTTAGGCATGAAGTAGAAAAAAGTCTTCACCAAGTCTATCGGCGACGATGTAGTAAGTTTTAATTATGACTTCCTTGGAGTACGAAGGCTTTGCATCTCTAGCAGTCTCAGCTTAAAGTTTGGAATGTCGTTTTCACAAAGAATTAAAGTATATATTCACGTCCTTTCCTTTGCGGGGTAGGCAGAGTGAGCCGAACATTTATCCACTTTTCGGTTCATGATTCACTAATTCACCGCATTTTATCGAACTGCTTAATGATTAAATATTAACCATTTCTAATAATAACCAGGAACGACAGCTTTTCAGCTCATTGAGGTACGGCCGTGGTAACACACCATCCGCCTGAATCCGAGTTCTAAGATTTACAATTTTCGACAAAAACCTCACAAAACATTAATAACACTTTTGACTGTCCCGGGAATAGAGCCGGATAGACTGACCCCTAGACCAGTGTTTCTTAACCTGTGGGTCGCGGACCCCTGAGGGGTTCTCGAATATGTGTATGGGGGTCCGCCGTCTTATATATGAACGTTTAAATAAATATATAAATGCCAATGTTTTTTATTAAGGGGGTCCTTGAAGTTGTGCTTGATTTTCAAAGGGGTTCGCGGATTGAAAAAGAAACGCTGCCCTAGACCACGAGGCAGTAGATAATTACTTCCTTAAATTAAATTCGTTTATTTGCCAAACTTGTACTTTAACCTGCTTGGAAATAAACAGCTACTATCGATTTTTCTATCGATCGTCGAGACGCACAGATTCTAGGCATCTCCATATAGTGGACGTTCCACGTACCCGGACAAAGCGGTTCGACTCGACTTTTTTCATTCGAACCGCAAGGGACTAGAACATGCTTCCTGAGTCTGTGTTCCCCGACGAGTACAATCTGGGGATCTTCAAAAGAAGAGTGAACAGGTACATTCTAGGGAAGCGCGTTCCATCTTAGGCCACAGCTTACCATCAGGCGAGATCGTGGTCAAGCGCTTCCCTATCGATAATAAAAAGGTACAAGGTAAAGAAGTTAAATTTAAGTCAGTCAATATTTGTTGAACTTTTATATTGGAACAAAGAATAAGGATATTTACACAGTTGGTTTGCACAAAGTAACAGTTATTTGACCCCAAAGCAGTAAAATAAACATATCTCATGTTTCTCCCTTGCACTTAACAAACGAATTTTTAATAAACACTAGCGGTAGCGTGCAGTCCGCTGCATTTTAAAAATGTTTGGTGAATCCCGCGGGATCGCCTAACTTTTCCGAAACAAATAGTAGCTTATGTGCTATTTCAGGTTATCGTCTACCTGTGTGCCAAACTTCACTAAAATCCGTTCAGTAGTTTTTGCGTGATCGAGTAAGAAACATCCGTCCAATCTTTGGCATTTATAATATTAATATAGAATGTAGATAAATAATTACCGTCACCCCATATCCTTAAAATGGTGCAACTAGTAGGTATGACTGCGATTAGCCTAAAACCTCCCTTGTGCTCCCGGCTGCATGGGTAGTACCCATTGGGTGCCACCATCTTGCTTGTTTCTCCCGCAAAACAGCTTTTTTGTGATTCGGAGAGGAGGGCAAGACAGGCAGTGTATTGGCGCTGAGACTTAAAATCTTATATTTATTACTAGCTGTTGCCAGCGACTTCGTCCGCGCGGACTTCGTTTACTCCGCACTGCTCCTCCCCCGCAGGTGATAGCGTGATAATATGTTTATGATAGGTTTTATGTTGATCCGATCTGTTAGTAGTCTTCATGCAAAGTTTGAAGTAAATCCATGCAGTACTTTTTGAGTTTACCCCGGACATACATACAGACAAACAGATAAACAGACAAACAGACAAAAATTCTAAAATCTATATTTTTGGCTTCGGTATCGATTGTAGATCACGCCCCAAGTTTTCTTTTAAAAAAATATTCAATGTACAGTTTTGACTTTCCTACGATTTTATTATATGTATAGATTACTATATTTCTGCTCTTTTATGTAACGAAATGTGTCTAGTAAGCACGTGACGTATCGTTTAAATTTGACTCTTCATTGTCAACGTATGTGCCTATCGATTATGGAAAACGCGCCAAAAAATGTTGCGGTTCCAAAATCATACAAAAGGCCAGGAAACTGCATATACATTCATATTATTGTCATCATTATCATCATCTTCATGACTTGCGCGGTAGGAAGAGACAATTGAAAGAGCGAGCAATGTACTTATATCATGATCCAGACAGAGTTGCCTTGCTTCCTGCACATTCATAACTGTCTTCATGCAAATACGCTGGCTTCTGAGACTTCGACACAACCTCGAATGATCAAAAGTGCCTTTGATCAAGTTCTTCAGTCTTGGTCTTTGCCAGTACCTACTATCGATCCATTCGTATTGTTTCAAAAAAATCTTGTTTTAACGGTCGGTAAAATGGCCATTAACAAACATTAAGTAAGTTTTAAAGTGTAATTGAAATCCAGACACGGTGGCCTGGTTGGTGCTTGATGGTAATAAATTACCACATTATTAACTCATTTCATAGGAATTTATATATATGAGGAATTGTAAGTTTATTAGAATAGAATAGAATTATTTATTTAGTACTTATTAGTTACATCTCTGCCCATCACTACGGGACCACTACAAGACGTGACAGTATCATTTTAAAAATAAATCAATGTCTATTGAATCATCATGATCATCCGGATTCGGAAACCGGTTCACTTATACAATATGTTGATACTGGTTTACAGAACTTACAGTGGTAAATACGAGAGATGGGCCCATTATGCAATCTACGAACTAATCCAGGGTAAATGTTACCGTAACATACCAATCGTATACCAACAGTAAACTGTAAAAGGAATTAGCATAAATTGAAAAATAAGTGACAAGATAATCGCGGGCGATGATAGTTCATCGTCGTTCTCACGGCGTGAAAGTGGAAATTCGTGAGAGGATGTCGGAACCCACAATCTGCAAACAATGTTACGTCGTGGTACTGTTGATTATAATTGTTGTTTTTATAACCGTAAAAAGGTTATAAAAGTATAAAATCTTAAATAACCATCCATTCAGTTTTCTTGTGGTGGTCCAGGCCCCTTTGAAGAATAGACCATCTGTTATTATGGCAGGCAGTTCGTAAAAGGCGGATTAGTTTTACGAGTCACTTCCATCGCAACTACTAGGTGGTAGAGTTCTGGAAGGTTTTACCCGGGTTTGGAACCACGACCCTACATATACCTGCTGCAATAGCGTCAGTGCATGTCACTGTAGTGCTCCGGTTTATAGCTAGCGGGTAAACTTTTTCATGGGACATTAACACCCCGCAACACGAATAGCAACGCACCATTAACATCTTTGGTATGTAGATGATGTGTCTCTCTTTGTATCAGGGGAGCCATCTGCTTGTTTGCTATCTTCTGTACATATAATAAAATCGTAGGAAAGTCAAAACTGTACATTGAATATTTTTTTGAAAGAATACTTGGGGCGTGATCTACAATCGATATCGAATCCAAAATTATAGTTTTTAGATTTTTTGTCTGTTTGTCTGTTTATCTGTTTGTATGTATGTCTGGGGTAAACTCAAAAAGTACTGCATGGATTTACTTCAAATTTTACTAGGTCGAGTCAACATATAGGCTATATATTATCACGCTATCACCTACGGGGGAGGTGCTGTGCGGAGTAAACGAAGTCCGCGCGCACGAAGTCGTGGGCAACAGCTAGTATAATATAAAAAAGGTCTCTTCGTCGAAGTCCCTTTGCAACTGATTTTGTCAAAAGAGAGTAGATTCTTAATTCAGTTGCATTTTAAAATATTTGTTACCTCAGAACCCTGTCACTTATGAGCCGATTTAGAAAACCCTTTTGGGTTTAGGATAATATACTTTCCGTGTGGTCTCATTTTAATACTGAAGATTTGATGCAGAGTTGAAGAGTTACAGGATATGGGTAGTTGGGTTTCAGTTTTATTCTGTTATTACGAAGAATAAACTATCACTCTTTCTACCGGCAGTCTACAAACGGCTCAGGCCAAATATGCCACTACCTTCGTAATTACTTGGTGTTAACCACCACGGAATACGGTCTTACCTTTACGGAATAGCACCAGTGCTTGTCGCTATCGCACTCCGGTTTGGAAAGTAACATAACCGGTAAAATTAATGAAATTAATTGAAAAATATTAATTTCCAAAAATATGGATGTTAAAGTATCTTCACGCCCATATCCCCGAAGGGGTAGGCAGAGGTACAATAAGTGCACCCACGATTAGCCAAAGATACTTGGTCCCACAAATATAATAGGTGGCAAGCCTACCGCCAACCGGGCACCTTCCAATCCCGGGCAACCTTTTGTTTCTCAGAAAACTGAAAAAAACACTTTTATGTGCCCGGCCCGGGAATCGAACCCGAGACCTCAACGCCAACGCTGGACCACTAGACCACAGAGACGACAAGTGTTACAAGTCATTAAAATTTATTTAAAGTTATCAACATATTCTACTACGATATGCAAAATTTATAGTGTAGTATCGAAAGAATCCTTTGATATATTATCGTCTTCCATGCGTGATTGAGGCACAGACATTGGGCGTGTTCAGCCGAAAAAATTTTTAGTAAATAATTTTAGTTAGTTAGAATTCTAAGCAGAGTTTTTTGGCGGGCATAATTTATAGATACTTTTTCAATGCCGCAATTTTATTTAGTATGTTCGTCGCCATTGTATAATTTTTAACAGTTCTATGGGTTTTGACACTTTTTAATTAGCAAAAGATAAAGAGTATGTCCAGGCCAAAACCGACTACGGACAGACAAACAACAAAATATAATTAATTTTGACTATCTAACTTAGATTACAAATTTAGATTTTTCTTGTTTTTTCTTTTTTTGGGCCGAACATGATTATTTATATTATAAGTATGATTGTGCATATGTTGTCCTCGAGATGTTTATTATCAATACATAAATCCACAGAATACGTAACTCTTTTATGGGGCAATGTATACGCTTTTACACTAAACTTCCCGAAACTATAAGAGATCTACCAGTCAATAAATTTAAAAAATGTGTTAAAACAAAACTGTGTAACAAAGGATATTAAAAATCTCAGATTATTTAGAAGAAGACAAAAAAGCCTGGGATTAATTGCTCCTCATACCGATCTCCTATATATTTTTTGTAATATTGTGATATTGTAAAAAAATAGATGATATGAAAAAAGGACAAGCCCGCTGAGTTTCCTCCGCCTGATCTTCTCAGTGTGTGGCCGCGTTCCGATCCGGTAGTAGTTTTAAAAAATATGTTGACGTGTCAAAATAAGTTGTAAAAAGTTTTACTGAATGAAGTATTTCTGATTTCTGAAATTCATTTAAAAATACAAACGTTTATCTTGTAAAGCCAAGGTTAAAGGCCGGATGTGACAAGATGGTATTACCGACTGTCGTCAAACGATTGATTAATATTCTGCTCGTGAAATCATATCATTTGGAAATCACTACACAACCAATACAAAGTGGTACAACTCAAATAGTTTCATCTGACGCTCACTCAAAAAAATGGTATATTGGCTAGGTAAAAAGTTATATTTTGCATTTAAGTGGATTACTAGGTGGTATTTAGTACCACCGCCTCATCTATTCCTGCCGCAATAGGTTCATTGCTTGTCATTGTTGTGTTCTGGTTCGGAGGGTAAGGTAGCCGGTAGACTTATGTATGTGCCACTGCCATCATAGCAACACACCATTAACATCCTTACCACCGCCTCATCTATTCCTGCCGCAATAGGTTCATTGCTTGTCATTGTTGTGTTCTGGTTCGGAGGGTAAGGTAGCCGGTAGACTTACGTATGTGCCACTACCATCATAGCAACACACCATTAACATCCTTGGTATCTATAGGCGATGGTTTCTCTTTCCATCCGCTGAGCAATCTGCTTAAAAAAAACTACAAACCAATGAATATACCTTTGCCTTTGGTGAAATGGTTAGCCACTCTGACTATGCAAGCGATGATGTTAGAGTTCGATTCTCGACAGGGACAAGCATTTGCGCGAATATCACGAATGTATGTATTTCCGATTTTCGGTGTTTATCAAATGCTAGCGATAAAAAAAGATATAAATACTGGTTGAAATTTGACTAAATATAGACTAAACAAAAAAATCTCTTATGTTTGACAACAGTCTAGCAGTCAAGAAAACAGTAAGTACTTACATGTGTGTATTATCGTGTATATCACATAAATATAGTGCGTGTAATGTTTAATTTTATTAATTTAATGTAATTCAATGTGTTTGAAATACATTAATCAAACACAATAATTAATATCTTTCTGCACTCTGCCAAATGCCAAATTTCATACTCCGCCGTTCGCGTAATCGTAAAAAGGGGTACAGATTTTTTGCTTCACATATTATTGTAATGATATTTCGGTATAATTTCTTGGGTTATCAGCGTAGCTTGCATTTCAACACAGAAATACAGAGCTATAGTAGGTAATTACCGATGAAATAAAATCACTCCAAGGGTAATTTTTAAATCTTATCATCTTATTCGGTACGATAAAATAGTACGACACGATTTATTTCTACTTTTAATATTTCTACAAATGTATGACACTTTTCACAATGATAGGAGAGTTTGCTCATATGCACGGCGACACGTTTCCTTCCCAATGCCGTGTCTATTAGTATTCATGACGTTTGTGGATATTTATATATGTACTAGCTGACCCGGCAAACGTTGTTCTTGTCTTTTTAAATACTCTTATTTTTTTCTATGTTTTTTCACCTTTTAAACCTTCCCTGGACTTCAACAATTAATTCAAAACCAAAATTTATAATTTATATATATATATATATATATATATATATATATATAGAGACGTATTTCTATGTATAAGTATTGTAATACCTTTATGGTGTTAACTACATGTGTACTGGCAGTTTTGTCTGCTTTAAACGTGGAACATTGTTTAGTTTTTTACATATTATCAGTTAAATTATAAGATATAGAAGTTCGTCTTGAAGGGCCAAGACGTATGCCCAAAAATAAATGAAGATTCGAAAATACCTTTTATTATTTAAAACTTAATAAGTTAGATCTCGAGTACCTTAGAAGCAGCCAAGCAAATTAAATAAACGTCCGGGGATTTGAAGAATTCTACATTTGGTGGAATCACCCGGCTAGTTCAGTCGGTAGAGCAGCAAGCCTCTACATTTGGTGCAAGCCCCGAGTCAAGGCTCTACAGTATCATTGACTAATATCCACAGGCCGTACACTAGCAAATATTTTGCTCACTTTGAAGTTAGATAAATTCGTGTAATTTTTCCAGTGAGATTTATTTATTTGTCAACCGTAACGTGTATTTGACGTCTTGCTTAAAGGAAAGAGAACCAGTGTGATGATATTTTTAAAGTGTACCCTTTCAGTATTTTAAGGCACGCCATTGAATCAAAAGGCTTGCCGATGTGCCGAAACCGGTCTGACGCTAAGGATTACGTAGGAAAGGTCAGCGAGACCGCATTTATTTGGGTGTGTAACTTTCGTGACAAGCAACTTAAGGTAGGGTTAGCAAAAAATATTTCTATAATCAGATATTTACATTATACTACGTTCGCCTGTGACCGAAATTAGACCATAGACTAAATAATGAAATCTCTTTTAAGTTTGATAACTGACTAGCCGTAAAGAAAATAGGATACATGTGCGTAAATAATCATGTATGTCACATTAATGTAGTGTGTGTAATGTTTATTTTTATTAGCTTAATGTATTTCTAATACATTTTATTTAAAAACTAGCTGTTGCCAGCGACTTCGTCCGCGCGGACTTTGTTTACTCCGCACAGCACCTGGCCGCTAGGTGATAGCGTGATAATATGTACCCTATATGTTGACCCGATCTGTTAGTAATATTCATGCAAAATTTGAAGTAAATCCATGCAGTACTTTTTGAGTTTACCCCGGACATACATACAGACAAACAGATAAACAGACAAACAGACAAAAAATATAAAAACTATATTTCTGGCTTCGATATCGATTGTAGATCACGCCCCCGCCCCAAGTATTATTTTAAAAAAATATTCAATGTACAGTTTTGACTTTCCTACGATTTTATTATATGTATAGATATTAGGTTTCTGTAGTCCTCCGCAATGTAAATTTTAACTGTAACTTTCATACTCCACCATTTGCGAAACTGCCTTAAAAGGGGTCCAAAATTATTTCTTCACATATTATTATATAGATTTATTTTATAGGATAGTAAACAAGCGGATAGTTCACCTGGTGGAAAACTTAACCAATAATAATGTTGCGAATAATCTAGAAAAGTGAAGAATTAGAACGCTACAAAAATGTAGAAATAAAAGAAGAAATAGGCTGCTTCTATTGATAAACAATAGCCGCCGTTACCCAAGCAGCTATGCTATAATGGATCTTCCATTATAATAAGGGTGAAAATGGCGTGTACTAGGATTTGTTTACATTTAAAATGATTGTTTACGCGATAATTTTGGAACATTCGGGAACATGATCGAACTTTACCATGGCTATAAATAGAGATGTGTTAGCGAATAGTCAGTTGCATAAAGTAATTCGGGAGCGATAGTTGGGGTGATCAGTGTAGAGTCTAGTGATACGGAAAATGTTTTGGTTTAGTGATTCAGTATAGTCGGTTAGTTCGTGTGAGTAGTGAGTGTGATTAGTGTTCGTCAGTGTATTTACGTATTGCATTGTAGTGTATTTTACGTTTGTGTAGTAAATACACGGTGTTAATATAAGTGGTATTTTATTGCACAATACGAATTCTGAGCTCGTAACAATAATATAAATAGTGACACGTATTTTTTCTTTTTACACGATTTTTATTAGCTTCACCTGTATGTTTGTATGTTTGTTTGTAACCGACTTCTTTGGGCGCGATTTTGACCCACTTTAAACGGCCAGATTTAGTTCAAACTTTGTAGATTTATCGAGGACCGATGACAATACACTAATTTGATAAAATTATTCCATTTTTAACCGACTTCAAAAAAGGAGGAGGTTCTCAATTCGGCTGGTATATTTTTTTTATGTATGTACACCGATTTCTCCGAGGTTTCTGAACCAATTTACGTGATTCTTTTTTTGTTTGATGCGGAATAGTTTCGAATTGGTCCCATAAAAATTTGATTCAGGTAGGCCCAGTAGTTTTTGTTTTATGAGCATTTTTTTTATTTATTGTACCTATCTCGATGTCTGAAATCAAATCTCGCAAATAAATTTGATCCACTTCCCGGTTACCGATTGAGCTGAAATTTTTTATACGTATGTTAATTGAATGACAATGAAACCTTATTATGACATGGAGCTGATCTGATGAATCTGAATCGGAAGGTGACTACAGGAACTTAATAATGAAATGGTTAAAAATCGGTTAATAACAAGACTATTGAGTTTGGACTCATTTGATTCATGTTGACGAGCACTTGGGTGCTTGGTGGTGATTAGGATCCTGCATGGTCCGATGATGTAGCTAGAAGATGGTCATAGGAGCTCAGCAATTAAATGACACAACTCTATCGAATTTGGGCTCATTTGATTAGTGTTGACGAGCACTTCGGTGCTTGGTACTAATTAGGATCCTGCAGGGTTCGATGATGAAGCCAGAAGGTGACCATAGGATCTCAGCAATTAAATAACACAACTCTATCGAGTTTGGGCTCGTTTGATTCGTGTTGACGAGCACTTTGGTGCGAGTGGAAACTAGTTATAAAAGGAACTACTCTTAACAAAAGTCTTTGTTCTACGTCTGTCAAGTCGGTCAGTTCAAGAGGTAAAGATATAACTTCCATGTTGTTCCAGTAGGCCTGAGAAGGAACTTTTCTTTTTTTTATGGTAGTCGAGCAAAAAAAAATCAAAACGTGCTTTAACTAATGACGTCTGTTGTTTTGGATATAATAATTTCTTACAGATTGTACATGGTACTTCAGCATATTGATTTTGGTGGTTATAAAATTACGCTCAGTAATTGAACGGAGTCTTTGTGAAGTCTGACGCGCTACCGATAGGCGGTTCTCACGTGGCTGAGCAGACTCGATTGCTGTACCGTTTCGAATCACTACTAATCCACGAGCTCTCTGCTCGGCGGACTCCTTAGCTAAACGCTCCTCAATGAGACCAATTCTATGAGCCTTCTGCTCGGCAGATTCGTTCGCTAGTAGTTCTCTCGCTAGTCGCTAGTTCGCTAGTTCACTCAATAATGAGATCAACTCTAATAGCTCTCTGCTCAAAAGACTCATTCGCTAGACGCCCTTGGATCTTACCGAGTCTACTTCTACCAAGGCTGGGCCAAAGCGGGTTTACAAGCATGGGCCAGAGATAGACAGCATTGCGCCAAGCATGGCCCATATCTGGCCCCGTCGTATTGTCCAGTATGGGAGTACGACAGGAACGCCTTGCACACTTACACACACACACACACACACACACACACGTATGTCTATAAGCGTGTAAGTAGTTCCGTGCTTCTACCGCGGCACTCAACTAGGTATGCGCATTAGAGTTTGCAACAGTGTCTGCGCATATAACTTAGATTTCACGAGCCACGAAGAGTCTGCCACCGTCTCTGTGACTGAGTTTAATTGACTGAGTAAAAAAACAAAAAAAAAAACAAAATAAATGTACATAATATTTATAGATATAGATATATCACCATCCATGTTAATTTTACATGGATATATATAGATATACAGTCTTGTAGTTTTCGTTTTTTATTAATTGTAATTAAACGACACTGAATTTATTAGCCATTCGCATTCGATGATCTACAATTGCCGATTAGAATTAAAAAAAAAAAAATAACTCAAATAATTGATTTTTTCATAAGTTACAGTGTTCTCGGAGTTTCATACATGACGGACAGGAAATTTTTTGACCTATTTTCATATTTTTTTCCGTTTATATTGCACTAAATTAATTTTTAGCAAGTATAGTATTAATCTCCATTAAATTATCTCGACAATAGTATGCAAAATATCTTGATTCCGTTAACTAACAAGGCTATAATACTAAAAATAGTTGCCAAAATAAGGCGAAAAAAATTTCCGAAGGTGGTATCAAGAGTCTTCGCAACCGGCGTGTTTGTATGAAAAGAGTGATGAATGTGGAGGAAGCGAGACAAGCCTGCAAGGATAGTGATGTATGGCACTTGGTTCTCTCTGCCTACCCCGTAAGGGATCTGGCGATAGGGATCTGAAGATATGTATATATGAAAAAAAAATTTCGATTGTAAAGCACTCTCTGATGCTTCGCATCATGAGTCGTGCAATAGTTTAAAATTAAAAAAACAAGCTATTATAAATAAACTAAACTAAAAAGTAGAAAATAAATAATAGTTTAAAAAAACTAAAAAACACGCTTTTTATAGAAAACCAAACTAAAAAATATAAAATAAATTTTAATAAATTTAAATTAAGAATAGTGTTAAAAATTTCAATAATTATAAATTAATAATAGTGTGAATAAAAAAAATAATTTTATTTAAAAAAAAAGCGTGGGGTGCTTTTTAAGATATTACCGAAATGATAATCACTCTACTCATATGTGTCAATAAAATATTTATAACTAGTGACACCATGCACCCCACGCTTTTTTTTAAATAAAATTATTTTTTTTTTATTCACACTATTATTAATTTATAATTATTGAAATTTTTAACACTATTCTTAATTTAAATTTATTAAAATTTATTTTATATTTTTTAGTTCGGTTTTCTATAAAAAGCGTGTTTTTTAGTTTTTTTAAACTATTATTTATTTTGTTGCTCACTATACATATTACATATAAAAAATATCACTTAAATGGTGCAGGTGACACATCAGATGAACTAAAAAAAAAAGATTATGACGCTCTTTTCCCTTAATAGTAGGCAGAGTAAACCGAATGTCTGTAGACATTCCAGTTCACCATGATTCACCGGTTTGTCGACTGGCGAGATGAGTGGAGATTCCATCGCCGCATTCAGAAATCAGTTTTTATTTTGACGCGTCAACATTTTTTTAAACTATTACTGGATCGGAAACGCGGCCACATACTGAGAAGATCCGGCGGAAGAAACTCAGCGGGCTTGTTCTTTTTTCATAACATTTTTAAATAAAATATTACATAATATTTAATTAGTATCGAATTGTTACATTAATAATAAGGATTGCCGATATGAGGAGCAGTTAATCCCATGCTTTCCTGTCATCAAGGTATTCAGATGTTTTATAGTAACCTTTTTTACACAGTTTTGTTTTAACACATTTTTTGAATTTGTTAATTGGTAAATAAATCTCTAATGGCATCAGGCAGCTTGTTTTATCAACCTGATAACGATCATCGACTATTTCTAGCGATAATCGGGGCCGAAGAGCTTTACGTACTCATCCGAGGCATGGGAGTAGTAAAACCACCATCATCCAGCAGACTGAGAGATTTTGGATTTTCGAGAAAAACTTCGCAAAAATCTGAATAACAGTTTTGCCCCGGGGATCAAACCTGGGACCTCATGATCTGAGCCGAATAGGCTAATCCCTAGACCACAAGGCAGTCGAACTGGTTTATCCTTATAATTTAATCTTCATTATACCTCTAAAATATTAAAAAAAAATAGTTTTGAAGGTTTTTCCTACATCATACAAGGAACACAGGTATAAAAGTTTAAACAGGTCCACTGATTAAGACTGTGAGTAGTCTGTCAGATGTCACGTTAGCGTTTTATTGAGTGGATCTAAAAAGACTCATAAAAACAATTTATTAAAAATATTTAAAAAATCTTTAGGTCTTTCACCCCAAGACATTGGCTCTTCGTATACTGGCAGTCTTCCAAGACATCGACTAATACGCTTGAGAATTGCCCAACCAAAACATCGTCTGCACTTAAAACCGCTTAAGTTTAACAAGACTGAAGATTTTAAGCAATAACAAAAAATACATTTGAAAATTTAACTGTATTTTAATAAATAAAAAATAGCTTGTAAGTTAACAAGATTGTATTTAAGAAATAATAAAACTTAGCTTAAAAAATTAGTTTTGCTTAGCCTTCTTGGATTAGTAGATAGCCTGTTCAGCTTAGATGATGAAATCCTAAATTCATACATAGCCTTTTTATATTTTAATACGATATTTTCATTTTAAAGTCATGAGTATTCGAAATTTAGTGGTGATGAGCTAACCACTCGAACGAAAGGCAGGCGCGCAGCCAAGCAGGGGCAATGGGTTCGATTGCTCTACCTACCGAGTTACGTCCAATTTTCAAATTTATTGTAATGTCATTTTTCTAGAAGATTGGTAGAGTTCTGCATTGTCTCGCCCGGGTCTAGTACCACCGCCTTACATATTCCTGCCGCAATAGCGTCAGTGCTTGTCGCTGTCGTGTTCCGGTTTGGAGGGTAAGGTAGCCGGTAAACTTATGCATGTGGCATTAGACCTCGCCATAAGATAGCAACGCACCATTAACATCTTTGGTGTCTATAGACGATGGTTAACTCTTTCCATCAGGAGACTCATCTGCTTGTTTGCTGTCTTATGATATAAAAAAAAAGATTAAGCAGGTTAAAACATTGCCGTTCTGCCAAGCAGGTCGTAAAAGGCGACTGATTGGCTATAAGAGTCACTAACATCGTGGCTACTAGGTGGTAGAGTTCTGCATTGTCACGCCCGGGTCTGGAAATACCGCCTTACCTATTCTTGACGTAATAGCGTCAGTGTTTGTCACTGCCGTGTTCCGGTTTGGAGGGTAGGGTAGTCGGTAAACTTGTGTATGTGGCATTAGACGTCACCCCACAATATAGCAACGCACCATTAACGTTTTTAGTGTCTATGGGCGATGGTTGACTCGTTCAGGAGATCCATTTGCTTGTTTGCTATCTTATGCCTCTGTCTACCTCTTCAGGGACGCGGACGTAAATAGACTTTTTTTTTCATGTATTATCATTATTTTTAGAAGATTTAATACGTGTCAACGTTGTAAAAAAACAACTGGGTGGTGCCGTCCCCTTTGATAGAATATAGATCATCTATTGTAAATGTACCAGTTTTGGCCATCTAATAAATAGAATTATTGTATAACAAATTATAAAATAAAATAATATTTTTATTAAATTTCGCATATAAAACTATCATAACGATGTATACGTATAAAATTATTTTTGGTGACAAATGGTACAGTTGCCACAACCAGTACTTCTACCTTACCTTCCCCTTCGGGAGATAATAAGCAAAGACGTGTTGTTGCCATTGCTACAAATATTAAGTCATAACTTGGCTACGCGAGTCACTGTCATCGTGGCTATTAGGTGGTAGAGTTCTGCTTTCTTTAGTCCGGGTCTGGTGCCGCCGCCTTACATATACTGCCGCAATAGCTTCTGTGCTTGTCATTGTCGTGTTCCAGGTTGGAGGCAAAGGTAGCCGGCAGAAGTTATTCATGTGGCATTAAGATTACATCACAAGGATAGCAACGCACCATTAACACCTATAGCGTCTATTGGTAATGATATTCTCTCTCCATCAGGAGAGCCATCTGCTTGTTTGCTATCTTATGATATAAAATACCTCATTCGAGTATGTCTTCGCTTAGTACTTCTGCCTCCATAACGTCAGTGCTTGTCACTGACGTGTGCAACTTCCAAAAGTGAGGTAATAATTGTAAACTAGTGTATGTGACATTACATCCTCGCCACGTAGTTAAATAGAAATTTATCATCTATCTATATATTTAAATAATGGGTCTCTATAGACAATGGTTGTTACCATCCGATGAATACTTCTCCGTACGAAGTGTATTTAATTAAAATTTTTCGATCTTTTATTTCCCCGTGTTGGTCCCGGGCTCCTTTGAAGAATAGACCAACTGCCGTACTGCCAGGCAGGTCGTAAAAGGCGACCGAGTGGCTATGTGCGTCACTATCATCGTGACTACTAGGTGGTAGAGTTCTGCATCGGCTCGACCGGGTCTGGTACCACCGCCTTACCTATTCCTGCCGCAATAGCGTCAGTGCTAGTCGCTGTCGTGTTCCGGTATGGAGGATAAGGTAGCAGGTAAACTTATGCATGTGGCATTAGACCTCGCCACAAGATAGCAACGCACTATTAACATCTTTGGTGTTTATAGGCGATGGTTGACTCTTTCCATCAGGCGACCCATCTGCTTGTTTGCTATCTTATGATATAAAAGATATTAATAAGATATTAAAAAAAAGTAACGAATGGAAAATACATTTGAGTAAACATTCAAAAAAATTGATGTCGTAAACTTATCGTGTTTCAAAATGTAATAATTACTCATATTATTTCAATCATTAAAAAAACATTACGTCCATAAATGCATCCCAAAACTATATTTTTATAATATACCTAGTTAATAACCTTAAATCTTCTAGACATACAATAATTATTATAATTTATACCTGAATGACCGTGTACATGTGTGTATCACGTAACAAATGACAATATATCAGATTGCATACATACCACAATATAAAACTTGTACAACCACTAGAAAAAACAAATCACTATTCAATTACCCTGACAACAATACCCTGATATTTTATATTTTTAGGAGCCATTTCTAATTCCGAATTATCACTAAAACAATACATCACACACTAAATTTAAAAAAAGAATAGGAATTCTGATTTCAGGTATGCCGGTAGACGTAGAACTAAATTATCAATCGGGAACACAGCTGATTAAACAATACGTCGACAAAGTTCTAGGTTTGTATGTCAATTTTAAATTCAACCTTATTGAATTTCAGATTAAATAGAGATTCGTATAGTAGAGATGAATAGAACTCTGTGTTAGGAAAGGGAATACCGCAGAACGCATGCGTGCGCTATTACATTGTGGTTTCGTGGTGAATTTTCGTTATGTGATTTTTTACCTTGGTGTTCAAAAGAAAAGGTCTAAATTAGTATAAGTGAAGTTACAGCGCGTGCGTAGTTAATCTTCAGTAAATACTCAAAACATTTCGTGTTGCAGCTGAACACGAAATGTACAAAATGTTGATTTGTTAGTTTAATTACAAATAACTACCTAGCTATCGGTATAATTATATAATACTAATAAAAAAATCTGTAAACGCTTGACCCTGCAGACCATCCCTGAAACTTCTCGTTGAATTAAGATATTTTAAGCTTAAAAGAGTAAAAACTATAAGCATAGATTTTTTTTAGTTCAAACATCTATTTTGTTAAAAATGGCAGTATATTGATTATTGATAAACTGTGTATTTGGAAACGATTTCAACTCAATTTTTGAGATCTAAAATATTACTGGAGCTAAATAATCGATAGATTGAAAAATTTCGAAGCAATGTCAAATTATCGATATTATTGATAGAATTAACGGTATTTGACGCAGTTTTTAAAAGAGAAAAGCTGATAAGATTTTTAAGTCAACCGGTGTATTAGCGCGAAAATTATTGTTTCCTTAAAACAACGTAATTTTAACGCTTTTTAAACGAAAAGCTGTAACTTTTGGAAATTAGATTCGTAGTTTTTTTAGTACTAAAATATCGTGGGTAGGGATTTCAATCCAGCAGCATTTTCAATTCAGCTGGATTTTTGCAAGATTAGCCTGAATCCAGCTGGATCCATCGCGGATCCAGCAAAATATGGAATCAAAATAAATACATAATTTTTATATTTCTATTTGCTTATTTATTATTTAAGCTATTACTACAAACTAATAAAGTAATCATTTGGTGGTAACCATATCAATTTTGGTTTGGTTTCTTAATTCTTTAATATCTGAGATCAAAATAATTGACTTAAAATAACAATATAAATACAATAACTTTTTCATTATGTTTTATGAAGTAAATAAAATAAACAATAATAATAATAGAATAGAACGGAAAGTAGTATACATGGTGAAGTCGTAGGAAGTGGTAAAGGACTTACCCCTCTTTCTTTGGCCTCTGAGAACTGACAGAAACCGGAAGTACTTAGCGCCAACAATCGAGAATCAGTATGGAAGACCAAAGAGCTAGACGGAAGGTTTTATAAAGCTCTACATGGTCCTCAAGTTGATAGCGCAATTTCCGTACAGTGGTTACGCTTTGGTGATATTTTTGGTGAAACCGAGGGATTTGTCTGTACAAGATCAGAACGAAAGACGAAGACGAACAACTACAGGAGATACATTCTAAAGGATGGCACGGTTGATGCTTGTCGTATATGCCACTGTCCTGGCGAAATGATTAGACATGCTATCTCCGGTTGTTCTATGCTTGCTAACACTGAGTATTTGCACAGGCATAACCAGGCAGCCAAAATTATCCACCAGGAGCTTGCTCCGGAGCCAGTTCTTGGAAATGACCGTGCACGTTTTTACTGGGACCGGCCTATCACCACAGATAGGAACATTAATGGGAACAAACCAGACATCACCATCCTCTTCGACGAAAACCTTGACAAAATATCTGGACCTGGCAAATGAGGTTACGGCGATGTGGAGGGTGGAGTTAACAGAAATAATCCCGATAGTTTTGTCTGCCAACGGCTTAGTTCCGTCTAATCTTTGTACTTATTTAAAAAAATTAAATATAAACCCGAATACCACCATTGCGAAGATGCAAAAAGGCGTTCTTCTTGATAATGCTAGAATCGTCCAAAGATTTCTGAGCCACTCGCCCTAGGCTCCAACCGTTTGTGCTTCACGTCGGAGTTAATCCTCTTAAAAGGCGAGGTTTAACAATTTTTAATAGGACATAATAATAGTAATCAATATAAACAAAAAACAATACATTATTCAGATTTTTGACTTTTCTGAAATCGCCTCTGTGGTCTAGTGGTCCAGCGTTGGCGTCGACCACATGAGGTCCCGGGTTCGATTCCCGGGTCGGGCACTTAAAAAAAATGTTTTTTTCAGTTTTCTGATAAACACAAAGTTGCCCGGGATTGGAAAGTGCCCGGTTTGCGATAGGCTTGCCACCTATCACATTTGTGGGACCAAGTATCTTCGGCTAATCGTGGGTGCACTTGTTGTACCTCTGCCTACCCCTTCGGGGATACGGGCGTGAAGATACTTTTCTGAAATTGAGACCTTAAAATACATATTTTGTCAGTAGTCATATCGTTTAACCTGCATAAAGCTCTCGTCGTGCATTAACGACCTTACTCCTTAAGTAAGCATACAAGTTTTTACTTCAAAAAGCGGCTAATTAAGACATAAAGTAACTTTTTTGAATTTGATACGTTTGCGGATCCGCGCTGCTGGATCCAGCACGGTTTGCTGGATCCAGCATGTCAAAAAGCACTGGATCCAGCTAGATTGCTGGATCCAGCAATTGCAATCCCTAATCGTGGGATACCAAAAATGATTAGTTGAAAAATTTCAAAGTTATTTCGATAGAACACTTTCTCCAAATTTTTCGTCAACGATTACTCCCAAACGGATAAACCTATTTTGATGAAATTTGTGCATTAGATGTAATTTTTTTAAAAAAGAGTTGATTAGTTTTTGCACTCAATCGATACATTAATTTGGAAGATATATTAAAAAAATACTGTTTACCCAGAATTTTTTTGGAGTGTTTTCAAAATTTCTCAAAATCTCCTGTGCCGACTTGGTTTAAATTGACAGGAAATCTAAGTTAAGCAAAATCCAATCGAATGCCATCAACCGCGTTTCGTTCGGCCCAGCCGTTCAAAAGTTATGAGATGTGTTCATACACACACATACATACATACATATGTTCCCCGTGTTGGTTCCAGGATCCTTTGGAGAATAAACTAACTGCCGTTCTGCCAGGCCATCGTGGCTACTAGGTGGTAGAGTTCTTCATTGTCTCGCCCGGGTCTGGTACCACCGTCTTACCTATTTCTGCCGCAGTAGCGTCAGTGCTTGTCGCTGTCGTGTTCCGGTTTGGAGGGTATGGAAGCCGGTTAACTTATTCATGTGGCATTAGACCTCACATTATTGAATTTCTCGACTCGGGAATCGAACCCGAGATCTCATGTGGTCAACTCCGACACCGGACCACCAGATCATAAAGGCGATAAATGAAAGAAAATTGTAATATTCACTGACTAAATATACTATATAGTTAGGTCATCACAGAGTAAGTCTTTAATAATAGGAGCAATGTTTATACATTATGGCCGACCGGATCTGTTAGAGATGTCAGATGTTTTACAAGCAAAAAAGTATGAAATGCTAACTGTTGTCCGCAGGCAGCCACATTGTTAGCATGACCCTTAACTCGAAAGTCGGTTATTGCAATTTTACTACCCTTAAATTATTTATATCCTAATGTAAGTAATTGGCTTCTCATTATGTTTTAAAAATGTTTTTCACAGATAATATATTCACTTTCCACGTAAAAGAAAGTGAGCAGATGATAGATAACAAATCATTATCAGTTGTCAATAGTATCGCACGAGGAAGGTCGCGCTACAAAAGGCTATTGATGTCACCATTACATCAGCGGCCTTGTCCATCGAACGAACACCGAACAAAACTTGTTTAAGTTACAAATAGTTTGAATTATGTTGATAACACTGATCTGTAATGCTAAATGGATAGATTGGACCATTAAAAGCAGGTAAAATCACATTATGCATCACCATAAACAATTAACAAAGAGGCTGAATGGTTGCCACAAATTTCGGAACTTGATTAAATAAACTAAATAAAGAAAGGGACAACGATTATCGTTAGAATTCGTAAAATGTGGTGATGAGAATCATTATTTATCTTGTCATTAGAACCAATTTATAAAATTATAGACGTAATAAAAACCTTTACATTTTTTTAGGTGGCTCGTCACAGCATACATAATAGGCGCCTCGTGTTGAGAGGTTATTTGAATCACCCCTATATATTATGTATGTATGTGTATATATATTGGACACTACATCCATTTTGTAAAAGATCAGTTGTT
The DNA here is from genome assembly GCA_036924255.1 of Apodemia mormo. Lineage (NCBI taxonomy): Eukaryota > Metazoa > Arthropoda > Insecta > Lepidoptera > Riodinidae > Apodemia > Apodemia mormo. The sequence goes on from JAUPFN010000016.1 coordinate 2,595,302, forward strand.
TTGACTAACGTATGTACGTGCTACGAAACTAGAAGATACAAAGTAGGTAATCAGTTACCTGAGAATTATTGTTTTGTGGAAAATTTATCTTGTGAGTGTGTATGTGTGTTGTCTGTGAATACAGTTTATGAAATAAATAATATATATTTATTTCATTAACTATATTTTTCTTATTACTATTATTTTAGAAATGAACTAAACAGGCTTTGGCGAGAAGAATGCTTAGCCAGAGTGTAAGTTAAATGGGCTTAGAGCCCGCCCTAAGGTCCTGATCGATAGCTCGTCTGTAAAGTTCGCCCGTGGGCCGTGTATCATCATAATACCGCGGTTTTATGTAGCGACGAGCCTGGCTCGCGGCTCGTCGGCCTTGATCGACGGGCGAGTAAAACCACGGGCTGTGATTTGCCGGTAAAGCTCACCCGTGTATCATCGCAATACCGCGGTTTTGTGTCGACGAGCCTGGCTCGTGGCTTGTCATGTTTGCTATATTTTTTAAACGGTGCGTCGCTAAAACAATTTTTCAAGAATTTATAATTTATTACGTTGACAAATTAATCAATGGTGCGTCCAGAAACACAGTTAATTATTACTGTACTCGTTTAAGCCCATTTAACTTACACTCTGGCTAAGCATTAGGGTTCCGTAGTCAAATAGCAAAGAACAGAACCCTTACAATTTCGTAATATGAGTCTGTCCGTCCATCCGTGCGTATGTCACAGTCATTTTCTCGCCACCTCTCTGAATGGCTATGTTCACGCACCATTGATCATGCGAGAAGGCCTGTTCAGGATTATGCCTTGGCGCATAGTTTTAACGCAATTGGTTGTTTCGCCTACGCGAGTTCCTAATGTGGATGATCAAATGCTTTCATTATTAAAAATTCTGCTGACCTCTCATCCGGACTATTTCCAGGGATACCTGGAAAAAAGATGTGTGGCATGCGTATCAAGCAGGACGTCCACATATCTATATTTTCCAGGTATTCCTGGATGTACTGCTTGATTTTTTTACAGTCGATATGGAAGCGCCTGACCACGATCTCGCCTGGTGGTAAGCTAAGATGAGGCCTAAGATGGAACGCACTTCCCTAGAAGGTACCTGTTCACTCTTGTCTTGAAGATCCCCAGGTTGTACCCGTCGGGGAACATAGATTCAGGTAGCTTATTCCAGTCCTTTGCGGTTCGGATCAAGAATGTCGAGTCGAACCGCTACAAACGAACGTACGTGGAACGTTCACCATATAACGATGCCTAGTATCTGTGCACTTCGACGATCGATAGAAAAATGGGGATGGCGGAATTAAGTCGTGCAATTCCGCAGCGCATCCTCCAAAATGTATCCGATAAAAGACCGATAAACTAGCCACTCTACGGCGATGAGCGAGGCTCTGGAGTTTTTTGCCTACCAGATCATCGTCGTTTATGAGTCTCTTGGCACGCCTCTCTATCGCCTCAAGCGTCTTCAGCTGGTATTTGGTGGATCCATCCCAGAGGTGACAGCAGTATTCTATGCACGAACGGACTTGTGCTTGATAAATATTGAGCAACTGTCCCGGGCTGAAATACTGTCTCACCTTGGCCAGAATACCAAGGTTTTTTGAAGCAACTTGGGCTTTCGATTCGATGTACGAACCAAAGTTAGGAGTAGGCGTTAAGGTGATACCAAGGAGCTCGAGGTGGTCAGTTATCGGCACGGACACACCCTGAAAAGACGGAGATAGGTAGTGAAAGGGCTCCATTTAGCGGAGAATAGACACGCCTGGGTCTTAGCCGCATTAAAGTCGACTAGATTGGCATCGTCCCAATCGGAGATTGCCTGTAAGGACAGGTTCATACGATCGACCATCGCCTCTCTGAGAGACCGGATCTGTGCCGTACTGGCTTGCGCGATGGATACGTAACTCTCCACAACAGTGCTATCGTCTGCGTACCCATAGATACCGGTTTCACCAAACCGTTAATATGTAGCAGGAACGGAGTTGCAGAGAGAACGGGTCCCTGAGGGATTCCAGCATTTATATCCATTTGGTTGGACGAGCTTATCAATCGGCTACTCAGAAAATCTGAGATCTAGGCGCAGAGACCAGTAGGTATAGCGTTCGAAGGAAGCTTGCTAATAAGACTGTCATGCCAGACCCTGTCAAAGGCCTTAGAGATGTCAAGGGAGACAGCTAGCACTTCACCATGATTCTCGATGGCTGCACTCAAGACGTAGGTAGCATACGCTAGAAGATTCCCAGTGGACCGATTTCGGCGAAACCTTTATTGGCGGTCACTAAGTAAATCGTTCGCTTCTAGGTGTGCCATTAGCCTGCTGTTCAGTACACGCTCCATAGTCTTGCAGAGTATGGACGTGACTGAAATTGGCCTATAGTTAGAGGATTCGGCACGACTGCCCTTTTCAATCACAGGCTGATACGTATTGATATTGATACGTCAGACCACTATATTTAATACAATGCAAAAGTCAATTAACCCCGTTGTATTAGATAATTCTTATAGATGTTATAGTATGAAATTTGGCACAGTTAAAGTATAGGTACATTGCGCAAGACTGCAGATACCTAATAGTCTTTAAATAATATGCTTTAGAAATACTTTAAATAAAATAAACATTATACACGCAATATGTAGGTGTTGATTCTGGTTTACAGAAGTTACAGTGGTGGGAACGAGAGGTGGGCCCATTGCCCTTTAAGAATATGTAGGTACACTATTCTGTACGGCTAAAAGTCGTTCATTACAGTAAGGGTGCCCACGACACAAGACCTAGTCCCATATGACTACTGGATGGTATATACATAATTAGACATGTCATTAATAGGGAAATACGAAATGGCAATGCCACTGCCAACAACCTAGCGGCGCTATTAAAAAAGTTAAAAAATGAAATAAAAAATATCAAATTTCAAGTACCATAAGACTGCCAAATTTCGTTTATTCCTCGATAAAGGGGAGGGGTAGGACTATTCGAAAATGCTGCATGTCCCCTTGACTGGCCTTATCAGTGACAGCAGCAAATGTGACGCCTCGTACCTAGGTATCTAGTATGAGATCATCATCAATTTCTGTGTGAGAAAAGCCCAGCTGCATTTTCGAATCAGTGCAGAAAGTGGTTGCTGCAGCGATTGAAGGTTGCCCACTGCACTCTACACACTGAAATCGGCATTTCTATTCGGTTTTGTCAACAATTAACCTGTTTCTTTTTTTTATATCATAAGACAGCAAACAAGCAGATGGGTCTTCTGATGGAAAGAGTCAACCATCGCCTATAGACACCAAAGATGTCAATGGTGCGTTGCTATCTTGTGGCGAGGTCTAATGCCACATGCATAAGTTTACCGGCTACCTTACCCTTCAAACCGGAACACGAACGCGACAAGCACTGACGTTATTGTGGCAGGAATAGGTAAGGCGGTGATACCAGACCCGGGCGAGACAATGCAGAACTCTACCACCTAGTAGCCACGATGTTAGTGACTCGATAGCCAATCGGTCGCTTTTACGACCTGCCTGGCAGAACGGCAGTTAGCCTATTCTTCATAGGAGGCCGGGACTAACACGGCGAATTCTTTCGATTGATACTGATACCTATGCCACGGCCAAGTACGAATAATTTTACTTAGTGTTTAAACAAATGAAAACGCATATTGTGGCATTAAGTACCTTCGGCTAATCATGGATGCACTTGTTGTACCTCTGCCTACCTCTTCAGGGATACGGGCGTGAATATACTTTTTTGTGCGATTTTTAGCCGTATTCAGTAGATTTTTTTAGCCGTTTTCGATAGAATAGATAATTTGGTCGTCTTATCATAATAGAAATCGGATGTTTTTCTGGAACGAAGTTCCTTATCGCGCGTTCTGAAAGGGGGCTTGACGGAAAAAATTCTTATGAAAAGTTATCACGACACTTTTTGCTAAAGTAAACTATTGTAAGCTGTGCGGCGTGTGCATGTTTCTCTCTCTCTCTCTTATAGAAAGCAAGCCAGATTTACATTTCATTACAATTTAAAATTTTATTACAATTATTAATCGAAAGGAACTTCGTTCCATCCGGGTGTCCCTTGACACCTCTCAATTATTTTTTAAATTGTTTAATAGCACCGCCAGGATTTTTGCATTGCAGCATAGGCATTTCGTATTCCCCCATTAATGATGTATCTAATTATGTGTATACCATCCGATGGTCTTATGGGACTAAGTTTTGTGTCGAAGTTTTGTGTTAAGGCCGCGGTATTTTTTTTAATATCATAAGATAGCAAACAAGCAGATAGGTCTCCTGATGGAAAGAGTCAAACATCGCCTATAGACACCAAAGGTGTTAATGGTGCATTGCTATCTTGTGGCGAGGTCTAATGCCACATGCAGAAGTATACCGGTTACCCCACCCTCCAAACCGGAACACGACAGCGACAAGCACTGACGCTATTGCGGCAGGAATTGGCAAGGCGGTGGTACCAGACTCGGTCAAGCGATGCAGAACTCTACCACCTAGTAGTCACGATGGTATAGGCTCGCCCCGGTCCAACCAACAAACCGCGAGTAAAACCGGTGTCCCTTAAGGGCCCTATTAGATCGAACCTCGGCTTAGGGCAGTATATTGACGGTAAGTGGAAAAGTAAGTCGCAAGGATTTCAACTCGTTTATAAATCTTGCCCAGGGTTTTAAATGTCAAACGGATAGCAACGCACCATTACCATCTTTGGTGACACATATATGAGCCGAGTCTAGTACGAAACCTTTAAAGTTATATAAGTGACCAATATGAACAAACGATTAGGTAACTATGTACCTAGTTAAATACGTTAATGAATAGCGTGTGATGAAAGAAACGGTAACAATTGTTACTGTCTATTTAAAGGACATCCATTACAATTAGTCGCGTCATTTTCAATCACCTTGTGACAACAAATAACGCAGAGAATTGGTGTAATTGTAAAATAAACTTCTATTTGTTGCGAAAAGTTTAAACGGCGTTAAAATATCCAAGAATCGTAACCGTATCGTATCGTAATGGGTTACAATCGTGTTTTAAACAAACGTGTACAGGCTATCATAGCAACCTTTCAACCTTGAAAAGAGGTTACTCATTCTTAAAGGGCCGGAAACGTAACTGCAAGACCTCTGGTATTGCGGATGTCCATGGGCGGCGGTGATCACTTACCATCAGGTGCACCTGCTGCTCGTTTCCCCCTCTTCTATAAAAAACAATGATGTAAGTGCTGCTTTTCCCCGTGCTGGTCTAAAGCTCACTACGTTTATAGTTTAAAACATGTATGTTGGCAGACGAAATCAACAATTTTAGCTTGTGTAATGCAAGACACTTCACCGTAAAATTATCATTGCTAATACAGACCCAGTGTCCTACAAAGATAAGGAATCGCTCATTCATCATGTTTCATTCATTTTAATGAGGGTTTAAGATATACTGCTGCGCAGTGATTGCTTTGCTTACTACTGTTAACTTGCAGTTTCTATGCAGTGAATAATTCTATATTTGTGGTGATACTGCACGCAAGATTTTTAGTACATTCGGGTAATCGAGCAATAAATACAATTTGTTAATCCAAACATAGTAAAAAAATATGTAAACGGTTGACCCTGTATTACAGACATATTGACGTTATCGTGAAAATAGTCGAAAAAGGTTCCTAGGACCTCAAAACGTGGAGATCTGGTGAAAACTCGATTTTTGATAATCGTGGCAAAATCAGTAACTTCTTTATCTACATACGTAGCGGGAAGTAAAAAAATCGACTTCTAATCCTTGTATCTCTGGAATTCTGAACCAAATCTTCAGGAAATTTATATGGGACAATGTAAATGACCAAGAATGCGCTGCAGTGAAAAGTAAGGCGATGACATAAGAACTCGGTCGGAAAAGTTTGAAGATCATTCGCCTTTTACTTACGTTGGTTTGAGGGCAGATTGTCTATCTGAACAGAGCGGAGGATACGTTAGAAACGTACATTCATGGGCGTACCCGGCGTTTTTGCTGACATTACTGAAATTAGCAATGTCAGCAAAAAAAATATTGCTGATTTATTGAAAAACAAATAACGTTTTAATAATGTTATTTTCATCAATAAAAAATGAGTAAAAAGTATCACTGTAACTGTTCACCTGTATATTACATAAAGATGTCGTGTCATTTACAACACTTACAAGTCAAAAACGACGGGGCCAATTTTGTTGCGATTTTTGTGGGTTTGGATAGTCTTTGTCCAGAATAGGCTAAAAAGTATTAAAATATAATATTCGTCAATAAAAAACAGTAAAATATATCAGTCTAGCCGTTCATCTAAATATACGTATATACATAAAAGTCGTATTAGTTATTTTAAACCTTATTTTATTTAATACACGGTTACATAGTCTGATGGGAATCTAAATAAAAAATATACCAATTAGAATTAAATTAATTTTTTTAAGTATTTCTTTGTTAGAATTTTTTTTGCACACCTTACACCTTACTCATCACTAATAAAGTTTTTGCAAAATGCGGAGCAATATGTCATCCTGACAATTCTATTCTTATTTGGAACACATAGTAAAACATCTTCAGTCATCACTCCTAAAACCATGTATTAAGGTTACGTGAAGTGGATAGTTTTCCCTGTGTTAATCCGGTTCTCTTTTGGAAGAATAGAGCAGCTGCCTTACTGTTAGGCATCTCATAGAAGACGAGAGAAGACTAATTAATACGTATCACTTACATCGTGACTGAAGCCCCGTTTTCACTTAGATTAGTGCGAGTGTGAGTGTTTAATACAGGTGCTTAGTATTAAGCCAAAAATACGTGAATATAGCCGTGGATCAGTGCGAGTGATTCGTAATCAGCGTAGTAAAAGTAAATATAGATGCTGACTACTTATCACTCGCACTGATCAATTGCTGCCTTTACGTATTTTTATCTTATTACTAAGCACTTGCATTAAACACTCACATTCGTACTAATCTAAGTGAAAACGGGGCTTAAGGCCCCGGTTAAAATTTGATTAGTGCGCGTGCGCGTGTTTAATGCAGATGCTTAGTATTAATTCAAAAATACGTGAAGACAGTCGTTTATTAATACGAGTGATTACTAATCAACGTAGTGAAGTGAATAGATGCAAACACTCGCATTGTAACCGGGTAACCGGGGCCTAATAAGTGGTAGAGTTTTGCAACTCAAGCGGGTTTGGCACCACCGAGTTATTTATTCCTGCTGCTATAGCGTTGGTGCTTGTATGCGAATGACATCACGACCCATCTCGCCAATCGATAAACCGGTAAATCATGGTTAACTGCAACATCCAATAAAGTTTAAGTAAAATTGAAGGGAACTGGCGTAATAATAATTATTTATTTGTACACCGCGAAAAGTTATAAATCATATGTATTATAAATGCGAAAATCTGTGTGTTTGTTACGATGATGGCTAAACAGCTGAAACGATGTGAAAAAATTGGCATGATAGATAGTTGAATATCCAGGGTCAAACATAAGCTATATATTTTTTAAATCATACTTTTTAAATCAAAATTTTCAAATAAAGGGCATATCGACGACATAATAAATTTAACTGTGAATAGATGGTTTCAAAATCAAAAATAGAAAAAATCGTTAAGATCTTTCAAGCCCGCGAAATCTATATATTAATACGTGAAGGAAAAACTTTGTACCCCTTTTTAAGATAATTGCGCAAATGTTAAAATATGAAATTACGCATACTTAAAGTTTATATTGCGGAGGACTGCAAAAACCTGACATTAAAAAATGCATTAGAAATAAATAAATCTTCTCGCGGGTAAAGCTGCCGGGTCAACTAGTGCAGCAATAATTTTGATCATTAAACATCTTTGCATAACATTTCTTAAAAATACCAATAAACCTCAAATTGTCCGCGCATTAAACTAAAAATTAGTACTAAATGATGTCAATTAGTTTAATGGCCGTTTATTTTCAAACATCCGTCAATCCACAAAATGGCGGCAATTATGTAATCTGTGGTTAAACTGGTGCTACAAATCGATAGTTCACGTTTCAACAATCGCCAGTCGTGACGAAATATGATCTTTTGATGCTAGTGCTAATGTAGTCTAGGATTACAGGCGACCTTGGAGCCAAGCGCACGTAAACGTGGAATACTGTTTGCATAAGTTATTATTGTTTATCATTTTCCTCTATACGTCTATGTCAAGGTTTAGGATGTATAGATTTTCGTAGATAAACAACTGGCTTACAGCAGACGAGTATTCAAAGAAAAGATGCAGATATAAATTATTTTGACAACTGTCAATTGTGAGACACATGACAATCACGCTAACATGTTTTAACTTTTAGCTTTTTTGCATATATTTTTTTATTTCATAGGATAACAAACAAGCAGATGGCTGCTCTGATAGAAAGAGACAAACACCGCGTATACTACTTGTAGGTACTTGTTTTTATATCTATTACAAAATATCTTGTATTTAATTTATAGCGTTACAAGATAAAAAATTATTGTGGGTAGGTAGTGCCTATTTGGATACATATGTGAATTTTATGTATAGTATCGTTGAAGGAAGTAGTACCACCAATATTTTCTTTTAATATTTATTAACAATAAATCCAAAAACATAGATGTTTGCAAATGTAAGTAGATAATCATTAATCATTACCTACATTTTTTCTCGAATGATCTCAATGTATGATCTGTGCGCACGCGTCACGTGTCACTCGGCGCCATATTGCCATCATGGCGGCCGGGCCAGGGTCGCTAATCTTCATATTTGTATACAACAATACACAATACCTACTTATGTACTTTAAAAACTTAGGGATATTGTTTAGAACGAGCGTGGGGTTTTTATAGACATCGAGTGAAATAATTATCTAGTAATTACTAGCAAATAGGACATGGCCGTAACTTAGTAGCGCCGTAAAGAGATTCAACCATCCCTAAAGCTATTAATAAATGAAATCATCTTTAGTGTCCTAATCTTAATAGAATACAAACGAAACACTGGAACATGAATCTTTTTTCTGTGAGGCTTTTTATATACGTATATTACAAGATATAGATTTACTAGATAAGAACAAACAAGCAGATGATTCTCCTCATTGAAAGAGACAACCATCGCCTATAGACAATAAAGATTTAAAAGTGCGTTGCTATCCGTGTGGCGAAGATGGTAATGCCACATGCATAAGTTTACCCTCCAAACCGGAACCGGCCAGCTTACCCTCCAAACCGGAACTAGACAGTGACAAACATTTCTGCAATTGCAGCGGGAATAGGTAAGGCGGTGGTACCAAGCCCGGGAAGACACTGAGGAACTCTACCACCTAGTTTTTTATTGCATCGACTATCGACATAGCTGTTGTCTATAGAGTATAGACACTAAAGATGAGGTAAAGGGTAAATTCATGTACAATATACCGACCTCACTAAGCCGGAAAAGAATAGTTTATGCAGGATGTAGTGATATCATACTTGGGTAAGCCACTCCCAAATTGTACAACTTCGTAGTTACAATAGAAGTTACATATTGAGCTTTTCTTAAAGGCAAGGTATTTTACGGTTGTCTTATAAGAACGCATAAGACATAGATAAGACGAAAACATAAAACATAAATCAAATAATACATCTATTGTATAATATTATAAAATTAATATTATAAATGCGAAAGTTTGGATGTTTGGATGGATTGATGTTTGGATGTTTGTTACTCAATCACGTAAAAACTACTGAACGGATTTGAATGAAATTTGGCACACAGGTAGATGATGACCTGGAATAGCACATAGGCTACCGTTTATCCCGAAAAAATTAGGTGATCCCGCGGGATTCGACTAAAACTTTGAGAACGCAGCGGGCTGCACGCTGCGGCTAGTAATATTATAAATGCGAAAGTTTGGATGTTTGGATGGATTGATGTTAGGATGTTTGTTACTCAATCACGCAAAAATTACTGAACTATTTTGAATGAAATTTGGTACACAGGTAGATGACGACCTGAAATAGCACATAGGCTACTTTTCATCCCGGAAAAGTTAGGTGATCCCGTGGGATTCGCCAAAAACTTTTATAATGCAGCGGGCTGCACGATGTAGCTAGTCCATACTAATATTATAAATTCGAAAGTCTGTCTGTCTGTCTGTTACGCTTTCACGAAGCGATTTTCATGAAATTTGGCATGGATATAGTTGAAGATCCGGGGTCAAACATAAGCTACTTTTTTTAAAATATCAGTCCCTGAAGGGCTGAAATAGGGGATGAAATTTTTATTAAAAGCTATCTGGATGACTTATTAATATACTCGCGGGCGAAGCTGCGCGTGTCAGCTAGTATAATATAAATATTACTGGACTAATAACACCAACTGATCTAACCCCAAAGTAAGCAAATTATTTGCTTGTAACATAGAAAATAGAAATACATACATATATTATATACATAAATACACACATGCTCTTAACTATATAGTATATACTACTCGTAAATATACACCTCGATTCAGAAATACAAATATTTATGTTTATTTCTATCACATGAAAACTTGCCCCTTTCGGGAATCTCACCGGAGCACTACAATTGGGCAGGGCTTCGACCAAAGTATATTAACTTTGGTCGTAAGAGCAGGGTCGCTAGCCACTCGACCAACAGGGCGGTTCAACTATTGATAACATGCGGGCGCATCCGCGTGCATTTATCAGTATTTCTTTAAACTGACAAGATATTACGCAAAGCATTAATATAATAAACAGTTTAGAGTGAACCTTTGACATGACATAACGGAATAATCGTTAGTCTCCCAATTTCCACAAACATTACATTGAATACAGTTACTCACGTAGTCATTAAACAGTAATTCCATGTCAGGCATTTTAAAGGCCTACTCAAACGAGCGATAAACCCATTGACGACATTTTTATAATCTATACATATATATAAATAAAATTGGAGTAACTGTTTGTAATATTAGAATATGCTCTTTCTACTAAATGCATATGTATCTATATTCGGTACATATGCTAAAATACATTTTTTTTGTCTGTCCGTCTGCCTGTCTGTTTGTATTGGCTAATCTCTGAAACTACTGAATCGACTTTGATGGGACTTTCACTGACAGACAGCTGCTGTAATAAGGAGTAAATTAGGCTGCTTTTATTTTAGAAAATTTCCCGAGCGGACGGAGTCGCGGGCACAGCTAGTCATTTATAAATAAACTCCAATTTGAAAATAACTAATGACTCAATTTAAAAATAAGTTTTAATTGTGAACTTAAATAACGGTGGAAAATCGTTCGGTCCATCTATAGAAAAGAACAAACACAGAAGAAATTGTAAGAGACTGTGCACCTATTTATTTGAATACGGATAAACGATGAAATGAGATACGAAGATATAAACTTTAGAAGATAACCAGCCATGAATATGACGCAAATAGCGTTATACATAGTAATATTGTAAATTCGAATCTCTGCCTGTTAGGTATTCACGGCTAAACAACTGAACCAATTTCAATGGAATGTGGCATGAAGATAGCTGACGATTCGGAGTCAAACATAGACTAAATTCGTTTTTCATAAATCAAACCTTAAGAGGCTAAAATAGGGGATGTAAATTTGTGTGAAAAACTATATGAACCACGTGCTAATCTAGCATGTCGTCGTTATACCCACCATTACCATTCATGATGCATATTTTTATATAACAAAGTAGTTGTTGAGTAAGCGAGATAAGTGTGAATGATCGTGATGTACGGCACTCGGTTCTCTCTGCCTACGCCAAAAGGGTCTGGTGTGAAGATACATACATACTCTAATAAAGTAGCAAACATGCAGATTTCTCCCCTGATGAAGAGAACTATCGCATATAGACATTAAAGTTGTTTTACACTTTCCATCGTAGGAACTTTCACTGAGAAAATTTCCCATTTTCCAAATAAAAAAGGAACTTGGTAAAACTCCATTTCAATACAATATTTATCAATAATACACTTGTTTCATAATAAGATAATTATAATTTGTTTCAAACCCGTTTCGCAAAAGCAAGCAGCTTGTGTAAGACAAGCATCGTCAGGGTGTTTACAGTTTTAACTAAAAACAAAATCGAAATGTCACAAAATAACAAATTTGTGAGCAGATGTACATCCTACCTTTAATAAATATTAACTGTATTATCCACTCTGTCCGTCCTATGGCTGGTGACTCCCCACAAGTAGGGAAAATCTTTGGTGTTCATAAAAAACATGTATTTAATTTAATTTTTAGTGACATATTTTTTACGAAAAAATTAATTTTAAGTTGTTAATGTTACTTTGCTATTCATATAGCGAGATGCTAATAGCATAATATGAATAAGATTACCCGCTATCTTAACTTTCAGCCGAAACTGGATCGTAACATTCGTAACAAGCATTCATGCTAAGGCAGTGGTACCAAGCCTGCGAGAGATTTTGCGGAATTCTACCTCATAGTAGTCACGATGGTAGCAACACTACTATGCGTTCCAACTGAGAATAGGATAGCGTTTGTTGTCAACTTCATAAGTTTGGAATTAGTAATGTCAATAAAAAAATTGTTAAAAAATTTCGCTGATATTTTTAAGAACAAATAACATTCAAATAATTCTATAATAATAATATTAGTATTCCATATCATACTACATGTACCTAAGTGTACCTGTGTATAATTTGAAACACGTAATTAATTTTAGATTTATGCAATATTAAGTAAGACAAAAAAGATTCGTACACCAATGGTGTCGGCAACAAAGTCGTTATAAGTGGTGTAAAGGATTTAAAATCCGATAGACACATTTGATTAAGTATTTTGTTCATAAAAATAAATCTGTTTGTATTTTTATATCTTGTTTTCTTTTCTCTTCCTTTCAAATTCAAAATGTCTTTATTTCGTAGGTAAAATTTTTACACTTGAAATATGTCAGTAATTAATAGTTTATGCAAAATAAAGAAAATTAAAAAAAAAAAAAAACAATACAATATCATAATACAAATAACAAAATAAAAAACAAATTAAAATATACTTAATTGGACACATCATCCCAAAAATACATTACTATGTACCCAATGCACAGATATCTTGTTTGTTTATAAATACAACTTATCAACACCCAACAGCAACATGTAAATGAAGGTAGACAGTTATATTTAGACTTTAACACATACTAGCATGGACGAATAGGAACCTGAATAAAAAATATACCAATTAGAACGCAAATTATTTTTTTGATAAATTTCTTTGTTCACCATACCCATCACTAATAAAGTTTTTGCAAAATACGGAACTATATCGCAGTAACAGTCCTATTCTCAGTTGAAACGCATAGTATAGTTAATCATTCGCCTTTTTTCTGAATTGCCTGGCAGAACGGCAGATGGTCTATTGTTTAAAGGGGGGTCCGGACCAACACAGAGTGTCGTTATTTCATTAGAAAGTTTCGCTCATACATCATAATCAAAACTTGTTGGAACGTGACGAATTTAAATCCAAAACATATTATATAAAATGTTATTAAACAGTTAAATAATAAATTGTTAGGTAATTTATTTGCAACTTTCCACTAACATTCATATTGTGTAATTTTTTCAATGCCACTAGAAAATTAAGTATAAATTTTATTATTACTATTTAATCAAATTTAAAAGATTTTTTTTTTAATTTAATAACAGACTAAAGATTTACGTCCGTTCCCTTATCATGTATGTCACATAAATGAAGTGAGTGTAATGTTGATTTAATGTATTTCTAATGCATATAATTTAAGAATATTAGAATTCTGCAGTCCACCGCAATGCAAACTATGCCAACATTTCATACTCTATCGTTCGGATAGTTATCTTAAAAAGGGATACAATTTTTTTTACTTCACATCTTTATATATATATATATATATATATATATATATATATATATATATATATATATATATATATATATATATATATATATATATATAAAATTAATGCCACTGTTCGTTGTAATTTTATAACTTAAGAATGGGCTCACCTATCCAAACCAAATGTTTAGAATTTGTTCGGATTATTTCGTAGATGGTTTATGTGAAGTTTGCACAAAATCGGTAGAGCGGTTCTTCATTTATCACCATTTTTGTGAATTTGATGCTCCAATTATTTTTTTTAATATTTCATCTTATACGTAGCCAAACACTTACCGAGCTGCTAGTATTAATATATAGATTACTTTGACGCGAACGTGTACACTGTCGCTAATCACTCATTTATGTGCACCAACCCTAATCGTATTATCAGCTTAAATCAGCCAACCGTAGCAAGCGTTTTGTTTACACCGACAAAAAACCGGATACCGTCGCCCGGAAGTCAGGTGTGGTTGGCAACAAATACCTAAATTGAACTTTAGCTCCCAGGAAATAATTGTTTTATTAGTGCAAACGTTTTTCAACGGAAATCAGCTAATTAAGTCCTTTTTGAAATGAACAGACAAAGGCATAGACAAGCCAGACATAATGCGATCGAATACGAAGGGGAAATTATTGATCGCCCATAACAGGTGGTGTTATAATATGGGGTGGTCAATATTCTTCTGTCGATGTCGATAAAAGTCAATGTATAATATAGGTATATTTCCTAAGAATGCCAAAACCTTTAAAGCGATTTTGGTGAAATGTTTAAGACAATTTTCAGATGCTTGGTACGTTGGTAGATGCTTGGTAGCGATCGGCTCAACAGACTTTTTTTAATTTTTGTTAATTTCGTAGTCTGTACAAAAAAATACAATTTATGCACACTTTTAAATTCTCAGTAATTGTTCTGTTTGACAGGCTTGACTTTTCTCCGTGTTGGTTCTGGCACCCCTTGAAAAATGGACCATCTGCAATTCTGCCAGGCAGTTCGTAAAAGCGAACGATTGGCTAAACGTGCCATTACCATCGTGACTACTAGTTGGTAGGATTTTTACCGTTTTATTACATTTACATTAAAATACATTTAATATAGATAACATATACATGTTTAATACATTTAATTGAATTATGATTAGTAGAGCAGAGCTCGCTTTTCTTTAAGTTCACTTATCCTTTTCTAATTATACATTACTTGTATATATTTTTCGTAACTGTGTTGTTTGATGTTTCAGTTATCTATACATATAATAAAATCGTAGGTATAATATAAAAAAATATACATATAAAAAAAGTCGAAACTGTACATTGAATATTTTTTTAAAAGAATATTTGGGGCGTGATCTACAATCGATATCGAAGCCAAAAATATAGTTTTTAGAATTTTTGTACATTTGTCTGTTTGTCTGTATGTATGTCCGGGGTAAACTCAAAAAGTACTGCATGGATTTACTTCAAATTTTGCATGAATATTACTAACAGGTCGGGTCAACATATAGGCTACATATTATCACGCTATCACCTACGGGGGAGGAGCTGTGCGGAGTAAACGAAGTCCACGCGGACGAAATCGTGGGCAACAGCTAGTATTCTAATAACACTAACTATTTCAAATTATATCGGTATAACTGACCGTAGATTCAACCTACGATATTATTAAATTGATGTTAAAATACATAAAGCGTCTACAGATAAAAAAAGGTACGGTGGACTAATTGCCAGCTAAAATTTAGAAAATCTGACTGCAACGTAAGGGAGTGGGAGGGTCACATAGTTGCAAAGAAAGCGTTGTCTTGACATTCTCGAGCGCGGTTTTTCTTTTATTTGAATAAAGAAAAATAAAATATATATTCTATCAATTTCGACAAGCAGAAGTTATTGTATTTTTTAACTGCCCAAGATCAAGAAGCCCGGTTTTATAATTTAAAGAGGCTATATCTAATCGATAGCTTCAACATTAGGCGAGGAACCTCACTATGATAATCAGAGTATGTACAGCGCCATATAATAGACGTAGTGGTAAACGTGAGAAACCAGTTTACCACTAGGTGGCGCTGTATAAATCACATACAAATTCCTAGTAAACTTGAAACGCGCTCACGATCGAATGCGAAAAGAAAAACTCGTGAGCGCGCACTCAGAACGCTCGAGTGAATTGGTACATGTTTTTCAATAAACAACTCAATATTATTACTACTAAAAGATAAGCAGAGTGCTAAGTGTGAGTTTTCCTTTTCGCATTCGATCGTGAGCGCGTTTCGAGTTTACTAGGAATTTGTATGTGATTTGTACAGCGCCACCTAGTGGTAAACTGGTTTCTCACGTTTACCACTAGGTGGCGCTGTACAAATCACATACAAATTCCTAGTAAACTCCAAACGCGCTCACGATCGAATGCGAAAAGAAAAACTCACACTTAGCACTCAGACCTCGCTTTTCTATTAGTTATTGAGTTTAGAATCTAGTTTAGAAGAAAGAAGTATAAAAGAATTTAGTTTATACTTAATTTAGGATTATTTGTGGCAATGAAAGTAAATATTTTTTATAGTAATGTGTTGGTTGTTGGTGTTTTGTTTAAAACACTTTCGTTGCATAAACACACAAGAGCTGAGTTGCTTAAGTATATCAGCCCTGAAGCAGACTTGCATGACCTAGGAGTGTGTCCTACAACCGTGGATAATTGCCCCAGTGATGCAATTACACATGCAAGACAGCTCTGACAATGTAAACGCATTGTTTTATTCTCCCATGGTACGCGAATAACACGAACAAAATGGCTCCTGCCATTATGATATGGTACTTTAATATTACGTCCCAATAAGCAGAGTGTTTAAGGGTGCTTGCGCAGTGAAAGTCACAAATAGATATAACAAGGAAAACAGCGTTCTTTAAATAATTTAATATTCAAATACTCATTTTTTCAGTTGTTAGGATCTTAATGAGTTTAATCCATTCTAACTTTAAACAATGTCAACCTGTCACAATTTCTTCCTTAAGGGTCGTCCATTAATTATGTCACGTTAGAAAGATAAGGGGGGTCAACGAAAATACATTATGCCGTGTGCGACAAGGGGCAGTATTGGGGTGAAAAGCATTATGTTTCTTTAAACAATATAGTAATTTAAAAAATAATTTATAATAATTAGGGCGGCTTGCACCAAAATGCTTAAATCATTTTAAGTCACTAAATACTTTTAAAGTGACATATTTCAAAGGCGGCTTGCATCAAAATGCTTAAATGCATTTAGTCCCTTAAACATATTTAGCAAATGTCAAAACGCCTTAAAAGCTGTCACTTTAAACGTATCTAGTGACTTAAAATGATTTAAGCATTTTTGGTGCAAGCCGTCCTAAGGCGTTTTGGTATTTGCTAAACATGTTTAAGGGACTAAATGCATTTAAGCATTTTGGTGCAAGCCGCCCTAATGTTTTAATTTAATTAGTTAACTACCTCTTATTTCTAAATTTAAAACTTAAATTATGTGACGTCAACACGTGGTTGCACAGTTGTGGCCACATTTTGACGAGAGGCTCAACGAAATGATAAATTGTGTGACAAGGGATAAGATGGGAAGGGGTCAAATGTTACATGCTTGTTTAAACAAAATGTTCATTTAGATGAAAAAATTGAAAAAAACGCTGTTTTAAATTATTTACTTCTAAATATACATTTGATAAATATGTCACGTTATCTCAAGGTTGCATAAGTGACCACCTGTGGGCTATGACGGGAGCGTCCTATTGTGTGATAAAGGGCGGCCAAAAGCGTTTATCCAAACAAAATGTTAATTTAAACGAAGAAATTAAATTGAATTGCCTCTACGGTCTAGTGGGCAGGTGTCGATGTTGACCACATTATGAGCTGCCGGGTTCTATTCGAGTCGGGTAACTTAAAAAAAATGTTTTTACCGTTATCTGATAAAAACAACGTTGCCCGGGATTGTAAAGTGCCCGGTTGGCGATAGGCTTGCCACCTATCATATTGTGGGACTAAGTATTTTCGGCTAATCGCGGGTGCATTTGTTGTACATCTGCTTACCTCTTCTGGAACACGGGCGTGAAGATACGTTTACGTTGAGACCACCTGCGGTAGGGGTCAACTAAAAGACTGAAGTCCGACTGGTGCATCAAGTAGCTATATCGAGCTGACACCACATCCCTTGATATTATGACAGCTTACTAACGCATGGTGTTGATGGTTATTTCTTTCCATCAGGGGAACCATCTGCTTATTTGTTATCAAATAACATAAAAAAAAATCTAACAAATGTGTAGTGTGCGTCACGTACGTCAAGCGTGAAACAGCAGGGGGTTTAGTTCGTGTAAAAACTTACTTGCATGGTCGTCGTCCAGCAAGTTGTGATACCGGTGCTGCTTATCCGACGCCTCGAGCCTCATCATCACGCCGTCAATAACAACACCTCATAGCGACCTGGAATAAAACAACATTCTTTAAGAATATTGTCTCAACTCTGTACTAAAATTTACGGCCAATTGCACCATCATGTCTGTCAAGCTAAGGTTGGTGTTATTAGTCATTTAAAAGACAAAATTTGTATTTTTGTATGCCTGTATAGAATAAACTTAAAAGCTACGGGAGTGATCTTAAGGCGAAGTATTTCGACGCGCGTCAATTCTATAGGAAATGGGTGGCGCGGTATGTTCTGAAACCAAAATTTAGCACATTCTTTTTTGTATTTACAACTAAATATCACCATATAAAAATCATCTGGAAGATTAGAAATATGCTTAACAAATTATTTGTTTTAGAGATTCTTTTAGCCTGTTTTCGGAATTTTATATGATCGAGTAAAGTACATTCTATCATGTAATAAGTTAGCACATTAATAGATAATACCTTCAGGTATATCGTGTAATTTTTGTAAAATTGTTATTTAACAATCAATACAAAAAATGTAATTAAACAAACCAGTTTTTCCTGTTTGTCGCGATGCCTCGCCTTAAGGGCGCGTATTCGATTCGCAACGAAAATTTTATGTTTTCAAGTTTTTTCCAGAGCAACATCATTATAATGTGAGCAGATTATTCGAAGAATTTTACAGTTTTTGCAAGATTAAGTCTTGGTGATTCGATTTACCGCAGGTACAAAATCTGATCGGCAAATGATTGCGCGCGGTTATAGTGTTTTTAAAATAATTCTTTTAAATAAATGAGTTCATATAACGGACTGAAAAAAATTAGTATATTAAGCATTACCTTAATTTACATATAATAAATATTTTAGGTTACTACTTAAATATTTACTGGTGAAAAAAAAATAATTAAGTGATCTGATTAATTTTTTAATATGTAACAACAATATTTTCGTCATATTGGCTCTGTGTTGCACTTAAGGGCCATAATATATCCTGTTGGAAAAATGTATAAAATAAAATATTTTGCCACATTACAATGGTTGTATTCGTCCTGAAAGATAACTCTGACATCTATTTACGTAAAACGCTATGCAGAGATTGTCTTCGTTGTAAAAAAACGTTATCAAAAATTATATTTTTGCTCTGTAGTGCACTAATTTAAGACTTAATCTTGCAAAAGCGGTTATTTTAACATTAGAAACAGACACTCCAATTTTATTTATTAGTATGTAACGTGTATACACAACCATATGGATTAATTAAAAAGCGGTTATTTTAACATTAGAAACAGACACTCCAATTTTATTTATTAGTATGTAACGTGTATACACAACCATATGGATTAATTAAAAAGCGATTATTTTAACATTAGAAACAGACACTAAAATTTTATTTATTAGTATGTAACGTGTAAACACAACCATATGGATTAATTAAAAAGCGGTTATTTTAACATTAACTACAAACAGACACTTCAATTTTATTTATTTGTATAGATGTATAGATTTACCAATTCACGATAACAAATGAAAAGTAGGTCTAAACACAACCATATGGATTAATTAAAAAGCGGTTATTTTAACATTAGAAACAGACACTCCAATTTTATTTATTAGTATGTAACGTGTATACACAACCATATGGATTAATTAAAAAGCGGTTATTTTAACATTAGAAACAGACACTAAAATTTTATTTATTAGTATGTAACGTGTAAACACAACCATATGGATTAATTAAAAAGCGGTTATTTTAACATTAACTACAAACATACACTCCAATTTTATTTATTTGTATAGATGTATAGATTTACCAATTCAGGATAACAAATGAAAAGTAGGTCTAAACATTCGAAATCACAGTACGGAAATGCGTAATTCTCATTTTAAGCTCGCTTCGTGTGGAGTTAAGTATACTGCTGACTGTCAGAATATATAGTATGACTAGCATGTTGTTGAAATTACATAAAATGATGATATAGGTATACGAGAATGCCACTAAGTTTATGTGTGTGTGTGTGGGTTTGTTACTCTTTCACATGAATAACTAAACGAATCTGGATAAAATTTGATGCCCTCCGAACTAAACACGATAGCAACAAGCTTTCGCTTTTCGCCGCGTTGGTACCGGCCTCCTTTGAAGAATAGGCCAACTGCCGTTCTGCCAGGCAAGTCGTAAAAGGCGACCGATTGGTTATCGGGTCACTACCATCGTGGCTACTAGGTGGTAGAGTTCTGCATTGTCTCGCCCGGGTCTGGTACCACCGCCTTACCTATTCCTGCCGCAATAGCGTCAGTGCTTGTCGCTGTCGTGTTCCGGTTTGGAGGGTAAGGTAGCCGGTAAACTTATGCATGTGGCATTAAACCTCGCCACAAGATAGCAACGCACCATTAACATCTTTGGTGTCTATAGGCGACGGTTGACTCTTTCCATCAGGAGACCCATCTGCTTGTTTGCTATCTTATGATTTAAAAAAAGCACTTTTTATGGTACAGTATGAAACTTAATTTCTGAACTACCGTCGTGCAAAAGCAATTAGGCTTAACTTGATTGCAAAAGTCTCATTTTCTAGCATTTTAAGGCTTCGTTGTCACATACCCAAAAGGGAGAGAAACTAGATTTATTTTACTACTCCTCTGTACTTCTGATTAATTTCATTACGGGTTTCAAGACAGCTTAGCTTTTCCCAGGGCACCTGAGGTCGCAACTCGGTGGTTATCATGAGGTTGCCGCTATTGATTCTGGTTTACAGAAGTTATAGTGGTGGGTACGAGATGTGGATTGATTGCCTTTTAAAAAGCCTACTATTTAGTAACAATTCTATTACTCTCATTGTATACAAAAACAAGTTGCGGGGCGTGCATCAAGTAAAATATATACTTAATTGTGTTCCTATTATTCCAAATGGAGACCAAAACATTACTGAATTAAAAAACAAACTAAAAGTCATTCGTATCGAATAAGGCAACAATTACTTTCAATGTTTTACGAGAAAGCGTTTAGAAAATGTTCCTTACATGGTACGGGGGTCCATATTTGGTGTTCCACGCAATTGGAGGACAAATTTGGTAAGGTTCGTCAGTCAAGGTGCCATTATAGAACCGGCGATCGTGCTTCAAACTATCGATTGTATTATTTTAATGCGTCAGTCGGGAGTGTTAACAGTTTTTAGCATCAATATCGTAAGAAAGATTGCAAACTTATGAAAGTTTAGTTATGAAAATGAATAACAATATAGCTATTGTGTAGGTGCGAGTCCCTTTTGTAGGATAGACTATTTGCTCTTCTGCCAGGCAGTTCGTAAAAAGCTAATGATTGGCCAAACTCTTTTTCATATCATTAGATAGCAAACAAACAGATGATTTTTCCGATGGAAAGAAATACAATCGCCTATAGACGCCAAAGATAGTATAGTGCGTTGCTATCCGTGTGGCCGGATGGTAATGCCACATGCATAAGTCTACCGGCTACCTTACCTTTCAAACCGGCAATGACAAGCATTGACGCTGCTTCGGCAGGATTAATTAAGGCGGTGGTAGGTACCATATACCCGGGCGAGACGTTGCGGAAGTCTACCACCTGGTAGCTACGATAGTAGCAACTTGTATACTTGATCGTTCGCCTTTTACAAGCTGCCCAGGAGGATGAAAAATCGTAGATTCCACCATTAGGCCAATAGCTGTCCAAATTATCGTGAATGATAGGTAGTAGAGTTCTACAACGTCTCATCAAGCCACCGCCTTGTCTTTCTCTGCGAAATAAAATCAGTGATCGTGATTTGGTGGGTAAGGTAGCCAGTTTGTACAAGTGACATGAACAAACGACGTGACACGAACACGACAGTGTCTAGCACTGGCGTTATTTGTACCAAACGAAAGCGATAAGTAGAACTATTCAAATCGTTTAATTTGATTTTTTTTTTATAGATAAAGACTATTTATCTTCGCTTAATTATCTAGGAGTAGATACGCACCGCGTTCGGTATGCTAATGTTGCATCACATAGGCCTACGACCGCGTATTATATTATGCTAACATGCCTTACGCGCTTCAGGGTTGTCACGTTATTTTTATTATACCTATCTTAGGACCGGAAACAATTAAATGGCTCTCCTAATGAAAATAGATAATCATCGCGTTTCGGTTAGACAGTAGAGCATTGACATTTCCATCCCAACGTACGGGTAGCAATGTTTAATTAACATCTTTGGTGTCTATAGGCGCATATTTAGTATCTGAACGCGATGATTTCTCTTTCCATTAGGAGAACCATCTGCTCACTTAATATTTAATCATGTTAAAAACACGACAGTGATCAGCACTGAGGCTTTTACGGCAGATATCGGTAAGACGGTGGTACCAAACCACGGCGAAACGGCACTTTACATTGATTTCCGATGTAGAAACAAAACTTATGACTCATGAGAAACTTCTTCATTTTTAATGCAGAAGTTTGTGACGAAAGGAATGAAAAAACTAGCTATTACAACGAATCATTATGTTACTTATTACATATTATCACTTGAAAAAATTTCGTCCATGCCAGGATAAACGAGATGTTAGTCGATATCGACAAAATCTCTTATTTCGTCGACAACATATGTCACGATACGTATATTTATCATGTACATATGCCGAAACATGTGATTATGTTTAAAATCTAAATAAGTATAATTTAAAGCGATTTTCAAAACTGATGTTAAATAACATTACACGCTATTTGTTATTTGGTCATTCCATTCTAATAAAATTATTATTTATCTTTAGTTAATTATCGGGTTCAGGCTTATTAAAAAAAAGCCGTACAAATCGACTGAGGCATTAGCACAACGAGCAGTCAATTGATTGTGAGTAGTTAATTACTCACAATCAATTGACTGCTCGGTGTGCTAATTTCATAGATTGAGATTTTTTACTAAAGTCACGATAAAATGCAGCTAAAGCCCCGTTTTCACTTTGATTAGTGCAAGTGCGAGCGTTTAATTCAGGTGCTTAGTATTAAGGTAAAAATACGTGAAGAGAGCCGTTGATCAGTGCGAGTGATTAGTATTCAGCGTAGTAAAAGTGAATAGACGCTGGTTACTAATCACTCGCACTGATCAACGACTTTCTTGACGTATTTTTTGCTTAATACTTAGCACCTGCATTAAACACTCGCACTTGTACTAATCAAAGTGAAAACGGGGCTTAAGTTGAAGTGTTATCAAATTTCCCTAAAGATGCTTCACTTTTTTGGTTGTTCTGGTAACGTTGACGTATTCAGAATATATCAGCCATAAGAACAGATTACTTATATTCTCTACGAGAAGCCATAAATAGCAAATACAAATAATCATACTAAAATGTAATAACATTTTAACACAAGACTGACAGCCCTAGTCTGGCGTAGTGGTGTAGGCAGTCTTGCGTCGGCGCAGTGCATTGAGCCTATAGGAATTCAAACAACATGGCGCCATATAATTACACCAACGTAGGTTTTATATCCTTGGTAATAAAGGTCACATTTTATCAGTGTTGTAATACAAATCTTATGCATGCTGGATTAAGTTCTTCCTGTGTCTGGTTAAATTAATCCGAAATCTACACAATAAGCAGGAAATTAATGTAATTTGTTAGAAAATCTTTATATCGGACGAAAAATGAATGTAAATTTATATATTTTTGGAAGAAAGAAAAGTCCAGGCCACCTTTGAACAATAGACCATCAGTAATTCTGCCAACAGTTCATTTTAACGATTGGCCAAACCTATCCCTAGTTCCTATTATTGTGACTTTTGCAACCTTTTGCCTGGATTTGGTACCACCACCGTGAATGTCGTGTTCCAGTTTGGGGCGTATGATAGCCGTAGGATTACCACACGCACCTTTAATGTCTTTGGGGTGTGAGGATGGTTGTCTCTTTCCGTGAGAGGACTCATTTGCTTGTTTGTAATTGAATCATCCTATGAAATTAAAAAATATATATTTTGGAGCTAGCTGAATTCGAAACAAAAACTTTCTGTTTTATTATTATCGAATATGTTCGTGCTAACTTATAAAATTCCTTAAAAAAAGCATCTTCTTAAACATTTAAATTATTGTAAAATGCATTTTTATGTCAGGTTTTTCCCCGTGTTGGTTCCGGGCTCCTTTGAAGAATAGACCAACTGCCGTTCTGCCAGGCAGGTCGTAAAAGGCGACCGATAGGCTACGCGAGTCACTAACATCGTGGCTACTAGATGGTAGAGTTCTGCATTGTCTCGCCCGGGTCTGGTACCACCACCTTGCCTATTCCTGCCGCAATAGCATCAATGCTAGTCACTAACGTGTTCCCGTTTGGAGGGTAAGGTGGCCGGTAAACTTATGCACGTGGCATTAGACCTCGCCACAAGATAGCAACCCACCGTTAACATCTTTGGTGTCTATAGGCGATGGTTGACTCTTTCTATCAGGAGACCCATCTGCTTGTTTGCTATTTTAAAAAGGTTTAAATTGCGGTTTAATATCGAGCTAGACCTTATTATCTAAACTATAACCTTTACACTCACCGGGCTAATTTGAAGATTGCATGAATATTTTATCAAAATCGCTGCAGTCGTCTAGGTGTCGACAGGAAACTAACATACGCAGATTGTTTTTTATATGAAACTAGCTGAACCCGCGACTTCGTCCGCGTGGAAAAAAATCGAAAATTTAAGTAGCCTAAGTTACTCCTTATCAAATCCGCTATCTTCCAGTGAAAGCCCCGTTAAAATCGGTCTAGCCGTTCCAGAGATTAGCCGGGAAAAACGGACAGACAAAAATTGTAAATAAATATTATTTTGGTATAATGTATATGTACCGTGTATACATCCATATGCATTTAGTAAAAAGTCATTATTTTAATATTACAAACAGACACTCCAATTTTATTTATTTGTATAGATATAGATAAAAATGCAAAAAAAATGATCTGTTATCCATACATTATTAAATTTCACAGGATCACTCACCGATATTATGGAGATACGTCATTTAAAAAATTGACAAAACAGCTTCGATTTTTATTTACTAGGCAAATTTTGAAATATTAGTTAACATAAAATAATACTGATTTTTTTTTCACATAACTACATTAATTTTTAATTTAGAATCATATATTGTGTATATTAATATCTACTTACACCCACCTTACACCTAGTTCGACTTTTATTAGACCAGGTAACTTTGATATATTAGGTAAGTTAACATAAATTAATATTGAAACTTTTTTCACATAATTAGATAAGTTAGCATTATTTAATTTAAAACTACATAGTTATTGCGTATATCATACCTACATACCTACTTCGCTTTTTATTTATTAGGCTTATTTTGAAATATTTTTAGCGTTATTTAATTTAAAATTAAAATTATATAACGCTAAAAATATTTGCGTTATATAATTACGCTAACGCGTGTAATGGGCGGTCTACCGAAAAATTAAAGAAATATATTGTAATTTTTACGTTTTTGTCGTGATGACAATTCCTGTATTGTGGGAAATACAAAATTTGGATTTTATAATGTTTCCTTATTTTCACGCTACGCAATGTAAAGCGTACGTTGCTCTGACTCGTAGCCCCCGCGGAACTCTTAAACCATTTGCACAGCATGTGGCGCATAATACATTGCTTATTTTTTACATTTTACTACTTTTTTAGAAAAAGCTTGTAGAGTATTACAATAAATCAAATTATACAAAATTAAGGTAAAAAATTTTCAAAAATATCAAATATTTCCCACATAAATTTAAAGAGAACTGACTTCAGCGACGAAAAAACATGTCAATAATATTTTCTCACGCTGCATAACGCATATTATCCTGAGCGAAAATAATACGTAAAACCGTTTACCTCATTTTTTGTAACACACAAATTTCCAACGGTTTTCATCTTATGCCTCAGACGCACTTGCGTTTATCGTCACAACGTTTCATGCAATGACACGATAAATACAGATGCGACCGGCTATTATCGGCTATTATCGCATACATTTTTTTCATATCATAAGATAGCAAACAAGCAGATGGGTCCCGCAATGGAAAGAGTCAACCATCGCCTATAGACGCCAAAGGTGTTAATGGTGCGTTGCTATCTTGTGGCGAGGCCACATGCATAAGTTTACCGGCTACCTTACCCTCCAAACCGAAACACGACAGTGACAAACACTGACGCTATTATTCCGGACTGCGTCTGCCTTAGCGTGCATATAACTTCGGGGCGATAGACGCAAGAGCGGCCCCAACCAGTATCAGAATCATGGTCCAAAGCTATGACTTCGATTACCGGTAGACCGTCTCTTACATGCTGTATATTGCGTATATTACCCCACATACTTACCTACTTCGACTACTATTTATTAGGTCATGTAATTTTGAAATATTAGTTAAATAATTATAAATAACATTGAAACATTTTTCACATAATTATAAGTTAGCATTATTTAACTTTAAATTATATACGCAAGATATAACTAACAATGCGTAAACTAGTACAAATTGACAAAATATTGCATTGCTGGCAGTTGACCGTGACTTCGCCGACGCCGACGCATTACGAATATTACATCCATCCAATATATATTAAGGTTCGTTTGTAACAAACTATTATTAAATAGGTACTTTTAATGACCTTAATGCGGTTAAATTCATTTAAAAATGTGTTATTTCGCCTTTATGATAAAACCAACGTTGTTGGGGATTGGAATGTGCCCGGTTGGCGCCAGGCTTGCCACCTATCACAATGTGGGACTAATAATGGCCAATTGCACTAACATTGTCTTAGCTCAAGAAAATCCTAAGTAGTATGCTGTCACTTTTTGTCTCAAATGAAAAGAATGTGACAGCATGTAACTAAAAACTGTCTACTACAACTAAGGTTGGTGCAATTAGCCATAATTATCTTCGACTAATCGTGGGTGCACCTCTGCCTACCTCTTCGAGGATACGGGCGTGAAGATACTTTATTTAACTCATTTAAAATTTATTAAAATAGTTTGGTTTGGTGCCAGGTGCCACAAACAGTGCCACCAACTTATCTACAACTAGTCGTTACTTGCGTTCGTTCGTTCACATGTCCAAAAATCGTAACTTCTCTTTGCTCTGTCGGGTAAAAAATTAACCTCTGTCACTCCTGGATTATGTAGCTTTCTAAAGGTGAATGAATTTTTAAAATCTGTCGAGCACTTTTTAAATTAAATCGTAACAAAAAAAACATACAAAAATCAATTTTTTCATCTTTGTTATATTAATTTAAATAATGAACTTTTTTAGTAAACACTTTATTCAGGAAAATATTTACCATACACTTATATAGTCTATTTCGTTTGTCACAAATTTTGTAAACGTGTTTTGTTATCATTCATGATATTTTTTCATTACGTGCCTGATAATATAATGGTATACAAGATACAGTACCTAGACGGCGTCGCTAGACTTCCTATTTACGAATTTGAATAAAAATTACAAGCAGCGGGAAGATGTTTCACAAAATGGAGGCTGAAGTTTTTTGTATATCATAAGATAGATAAACAAACAAATGACTACCTTGGTGATGGTCATCGCATTAGCTATTCCTGCCGCAATAATGTAATTTTTTATATCTTGATAACAAACAAGCATATGGGTCTTCTGATGGAAATAATCAACCATCACCTATAGACACCAAAGAGGTTAATGATGAGTTGCTATCTTGTGACGAGGTCTAAGGCCACATGCATAAGTTTACCTTGGTGAAAAGGGACAACCATCGCTTATAGATGTAAAATATATTAATGGTACTGATAGCAATCCGAATGGTAAGATTTTAATTACATATCCATATGTTTACCGGCTACCTTACCCTCCAAACCAGAACGCGACAAAGTCAAGCATTGACGCTATTTCGACAGGAGTACGTAAGGCGGTGATATCAAACCCAGGCGAAACAATGCAGAACTCTACCACCTAGTAGCCACGATTGTTTGCCTCTTACGAAATGCTAGGCAGAACAGCAGAACGCGGGCGAGATGTTGCAGAGCTCTACCACTTAGTAGTCATGATCACGATGGTAGTGACATGTATAGCTAATCATTTGCCGTTTAAAAAATGCGTGGTAGAATGGCAGATGATCAATTCTTTAAAGGGAGTCCGGACTAGCACGAAGCATGGGACAAGTTCCGATTTTGTCAAATGAACAGATAAATTGGTGGCATTATACGATAAATGAACGTTCTATATATATATATATATATATATATATATATATATATATATATATATATATATATATATATATATATATATATATATATATATATATATATATAATCAATTGCTGTTCGTTAGTCTCGCTAAAACTCGAGAACGGTTGAACCGATTTGGCTAATTTTGGTTTTGAATTAATTGTTGAAATCCAGGGAATGTTTAAAACGTGGGGAATGTTTAAAAGAACGTGGCTCTTTTCTTGAAGGTCCCTAAGTCGTATCCGCTTGGAAAAACCCCCACCGGTAATTCGTTCCACAGAGGAATAGTGCGGGGGAGGAAGTGCCTCGAGAATCGCACAGTTGTAGATTTCCAGACATCGAGATGGTGAGGAGGAAATTTTGAATTTAGTCGCGATGTCCGATGGTAAAATTCTGCGGCAGGAATTAATCCCAACAGTTTTTTGGAACACTCCCTTTGATAGATTCGGTAGAAGATGCAGAGCGAAGCCACATCTCTACGTAATGCCAAAGAATCAAACAGATCAGAAATAGTCCTGTTATTTCCTGTTATATTCCTGTCCTGTTACTGTATTTTTCCAGCCATTTAAGGGTATCTAAACAAGGGTTGTTTGATTGATTGTTCACTCTCTGATTTAAATAATCATAACACGCATGAATTTTTACAGAGTGATGCTCATTTTAATAATTCTCCTTTTGTTGGATAGATTACCCCAGGGGTTGACTCATACATTTTTTGAAAAACAAAAAACACCCAGAAGGGTACTTTTGGTACCCTTTTGGGTGGGAGAATGATTGTTTATTCACTCACTGATTTTAATGTAGGGGCGTTGTGTCGGTTGGCGACCACTTAGTGGAGTTGCCCACTTTGATACGTCAAAAGATATCATATCTATACATAACATGAATATTTTTTGTGTAAATTAGTCGGAAATATAGTCAAGTTATCGAATATGTAATAACGCAATTCACTTTCAAAAATAAATTTTGAAAAAATATTCAAAATGTTCGAAAATAGCCAAAACGCTAGTTTGCGACCACTTTTGTCAGTTTGCGACCACCACTGAATCAGTTTGCGACCACTATGAAAAATATTAATCACTACATAGTATAAAACAAAGTCGCTTTCTCTGTCTGTCCCTATGCCCCTAGGTCCCTATGTATGCTGAAATCTTTAAAACTACGCAATGGATTTTGATGCGGTTTTTTTTAATGGATAGATTTATTCTTGAGGAAGGTTTAAGTATATAAACCTTTCCGATATTTCCACGGGAACAAAAGCTAAGCGGATGAAACCGCGGGCAGGTCGCTAGTATACTATATAGAAGTAAAACAACGCTTGTTAGTGTAAATAAAATATTTATTTTCCATTTTTATACACATACATATCTTCACGCCTAATCCCTTACGGGGTAGGCAAAGAAAACCGAGTGCTATACATCACGACTCTTACAGACTTGCCTCGCTTCTTAAACATTCATAATTATCTTCATACAAACACGCCGGTTACGAAGACTCTTGACACTACCTCCGGACAGTACCCGATCTATCTGATAATGATCTGTCTGTCCTGACTTTTGATCTTCCTTAACAGGGAAGATCAAAAGTTAGGACAGACAGATGCGAATGTGGAAGGATGTACTTCCACATTCGCATTGTATATCTGTTTTGTTAATTGTTCATCTACCATTGTTTCTACATTTCCGAACCACACATTTTACACACACCCATTACATTTGCCAATTCAGTTTAACATAATTTAACAAAAATATCGCCTCTGTGGTCTAGTGGTCCAGCGTTGGCGTTGACCACATGAGGTCCCGGGTTCGATTCCCGGGTCGGGCGCATAAGAAAAGTGTTTTTTCCGTTTTCTGAGAAACATAAAGTTGCCCGGGATTGGAAAGTGCCCGGTCGGCGATAGGCTTGCCACCTATCACATTTCTGGGACCAAGTATCTTCGGCAAATCGTGGATGAACTTGTTGTACCTCTGCCTACTCCTTCGGGGATATGGGCGTGAAGATACTACTTTCTTAACAAAAATAATCATCGAAAAAAGTAATAGGCATAATATTATATTCCTCCGTGTTGGTCCGGTCCTCTTTCAAGAATAGACCTACTGCCGTTCTGCCAGGTAAGTCGTAAGAGGGACCGATTGGCTGTAGGTACGTGTCACTACCATCGTAACTACTTGGTGGTAGAGCTCCGCAACGTCTCGCCCGTGTATTTTATACCATCGCATTAGCTATTCCTGTCGCAATAATGTCAATTTTTTTTATATCTTGATAACAAACAAGCAGATGGGTCTTCTGATGGAAAGAGTCAACCATCACCTATAGACACCAAAGATGTTAATAATGCGTTGCTATCTTGTGACGAGGTCTAAGGCCACATGCATAAGTTTACCGGCTACCTTACCATTCATACCGGAACATGATGATGACAAGCATTGACTCTATTGCGACACAAATAGGTAAGGCGGTGGTATCAAACACCAGGGCGAGACAACGCAGAAATGTGCCACCTATTTGTCATTGTCTTGTTCCGGTTTGGAGGGTAAAGTAGCCGGTAGACTTGTGCATGTGGCATTGCAAACCCGCCACACGGATGGCAACGCACCGTTAACATTTTTGATGTCTATAGGCGATGGTTTCTCTTTCCATCAGGAGAACCATCCTGATGGAAAGAGAAACCATCGCTGGGCTGGCACGGTGCTGTTATACTATACCACGACCTTGAGTATTAATTACTAGGTACCTACTTATGCTGGAGATTGGTAAGTATTCTGTCATTAAGCAATCACTGACAAGTGGTAATGTAATCCGATCTGATACAATACGATGCAGATTTCTCCGTTGACATGTGCTCTCGATTCCCACAGAGAATACGATTGTTATTTGTTACGATGTACTCCGAGCTACAAGTGGTTTATTATACTCCTGGGGCCATTAAACATATCTTTCTTAATGGACACGGATAAAATTTAAACACAGTAAAATTGCAATAACCGACTTCCCATCAAGGATCTTGTCATTTTCTTCGCAAATTCTATCAAAGCCGATTTAATGGCTTAGCCTTAAAAATCGTAACAGACAAATATACTTTCGCATTTAAATAGTAATAAATAGTAAATTAAATAGTAATAGAGGTTATTGCATTTTATAAAATTAATAAATTTTCCAAATCTATATATATATATATATATATATATATATATATATATATATATATATATATATATATATATATATATATATATATATATATATATATATATATATATATATATACACTAAGGTCCGCTTGCAACAAATTATTTAATTATACTTTTTAAAATTTGACCAATAAAGCCGTTAATAATATAAAACCATAATAGTATTTATTGGTGCAAGCGGACTTAACTAAAACTTTCTAATCATCTTAAGCTCTGATTTTCCTAAAGTCGTGTTTTTGTATATAAGCTAACTATTAAAATACCTATCAGACCATAAGCTGCGACTTTTACAAATACCCGCTCTTCTTGTGGCTTCACGTCACTTATTGTATGCAGATTATGGCGAAAGTGGATCTCGCGGGAATCGAACCGGCAAGCCTCTCGCTTTATTATCCAACAGATACAACGGCAATATTCGTTATCAATTATCAATAAGCCTGAATGAGACGTTGCAAAACTCTATCACATATTAATCACGGTGGCAGTGACTCGTATAGCCAATCGTTTGCCTTTTACGAAAAGTGTCAAATTCGATAAAATTAGATCACGTTAGGTCAATAGACAAAACTGACAAGAGAATAATATATCTAACTAGCTGACCCGGCAAACGTTGTTATGCCTTTTTTAACTAATCTTATTTTTTCTATATTTTCTCACATTTTAAACCTTCCCTGGACTTCAACAATTAATTCAAAACCAAAATTAGCCAAATCGGTTCAGCCGTTCTCGAGTTTTAGCGAGACTAACGAACAGCAATTGTTTTTTATATATAAAAAGATTTTGACGAATGTAGTCGATTTTGAAGTATTATGTGGAACTACATACAGTACCTTAGATATGAAGAGAAATGACTTCAATGACGAGAAAACATGTCGACAATATTTTCTCACACTGCAAATCCTAAGCGGGCTGATCAACGTTATTGATAAGGAGATAAATAGTTTTATTAATAACTAGCTCTTGCCAGCGACTTCGTCCGCGCGGACTTCGTTTACTCCTCCCCCGTAGGTGATGATAGCGTGATATGTAGCCTATATGTTGACCCAACCTGTAAGTAATATTCTTGCAAAATTTAAAGTAAATCCATGCAGTACTTATTGAGTTTACCCCGGACATACATACAGACAAACAGATAAACAGACAAAAATTCTAAAAACTATATTTTTGGCTTTGATATTGATTGTAGATCACGCCCCAAGTATTCTTTTAAAAAAATATTCAATGTTGACATTCCTACGATTTTATTATATGTATAGATTTTAATTACATAACTTTATTGCACAAAAAATGGTACAAAGGTACATAACTTAATGCTATTAAGCATTTTCTCACAGTTTACCTTCCGTGATGCTGAGAGAACAAGCTTGGGTAGTGCATAATAAATTAATTACGAGCTATCAATAAAACTAAACACTACATACTGAATTATCACAACTAACCTATTAGGTATCTATATTAATATTATAAATACGAATGTTTGGATGTTAGGTTGTTTGGATGTATGGATGGATGTTTGTTACTCAATCACGCAAAAACTACTAAACGGATTTGAACGAAATTTGGCACACATGTAGATGATGACCTGGAATAGCACATAGGCACAAAGGGACAAAAATGTTCCGGGAAAATTAGGTGATCCCGCGGGATTCGTCGCCGTACAGTGGGCTGCACGCTGCAGTTAGTTAAGAATATGCTACAACAAAGCATATATAATATAAGCATTATAAGAACATTAGTATAAATAATACATACATTCTATACTATAAATAAAATTTTTATTTAATTAGTTTTATTAATAGTCGGCGGGATACATCAGCTCGATATTAATAAAACTATTTGTCTCCTTTTTCGGAAATCGGTCAAGAGTTTTCCATTAAAGCATAACAGTCGATATGTATTTAAAATGATGTCAGCGTGATAAATCAAAAACCAATACAGATATTAAATAAATATTAGCACAACTCAAAAGCATGTAGTCATGGCCTAGTGCTTTGATGTGAATTACGCAGTGTATGGTATGTTTACATGTATTAATTCATTATGTAATGTCAAATGTGTATTCGTTGGTAGTACGTTATGTAATTTATTTATTTACACAGTTTATTTAAAGCGTTTAAAAGCATATTCCTGCCGCAATAGCGTCAATGCTAGTCACTGTTGTGTTCCGTTTTGGAGGGTAATGTAGCCGGTAGACTTATGCATGTGGCATTGTCATCCCGCTACACGGATAGCACCACATCATTAACATTTATGGTGTTTATAAGCAATGGTTTCTCTTTCCATCAAGTGAGCCATCTGCTTGTTTACTATCAAATTATATAAAAAACCCTTTTTAGGAATCGGTCATCTGTTTTACTGCCCGCCATATCGTAAAAAATAATAGTATTCAAACGTGTCATTTCAATTGTATTTAATAAATAATTAGGTAGGTAGAGTTTTCCATCGCCTTACCTGGATTGATAACCTTGCATAATCCTGTCGCAATTGCATCCGTGTTTGTCACTGTTGTGTTCCGATATGACGGGTAAAATATACCTATTTTTTATGTCATAAGATAGCTAACAAGCAGATGGGTCTTCTGATGGAAAAAGTCAACCATCCCCTATAAACACCAAAGATGTTAATGGTGCGTCGCTATCTTGTGGCGAGGTCTAATGCCACATGCATAAGTTTACCGGTTACCTTACCCTCCAAATCGGAACACGACAGCGACAAGCACTGACGCTATTGCGGCGGGAATAGGTAAGGCGGTGGCACCTGACCCGGGCGAGACAATGCAGAACTCTACCACCTAGTAGCCACGATGGTAGTGACTCGCATAGCCAATCGGTCGCCTTTTACGATCTGCCTGGCAGAACGGCAGTTGGTCTATTCATCAAAGGAGCCCGGAACCAACACGGGGAAAAATATACACCTATATACCGATAAACATGTACCAGTGACATTATACCTGCTACACAATGACGCACCATTAGCATCTTTGGAGTCAAAAAAAAGTCAAAAGTCGCCCACTTTTCAAAAGGAGATCTATCTGTTTGTTTGCTATCATATGATGTAAATAATAGTAGTTTGTTCACCAAGGCGAGAAAATGACCGATACCTTACGAGAGTGTAGTTTGAGGCCCTCAGCTGCGCTTCGGGCCTCAAACGGGTGAATATACGCTATTTGAATTTCAATAGTCTATAGAAAAAATTTATGTTGAACTTATTATATTATTGTTTCTCTATGCTTAAGCAATAAATAACATGGTCTTTTATCTGGCCCACATAGTCTATTCACGATAATTGTTTAATTTAAAGCATTATTAACTTAAAAAGTTAAAAATGTATACTCCTCTGGCCTCCCCATTAATGCATTATAATGATTTAACGGCAATATACTTTAAACACGTATATAAATATGTTTTATTTTTATATTATCACTAACTTTTACAAACATTGAAACATATTTGATCAAAATAAACTGTAAACATTGTAATTAATATAAAAAAAATGTACTTATTTTCATGTCATGTTACAAATACGTCACTTCATCTGGCGAAACTCAAAAGAAGAAAAATATCAGTTTAAATCGCCGATGTATGTTTTAACCTTGAATTTCGCGCGTAGAACAGTGTGAAGTTAGTAGCAAGCTAACGGTTTTGAGCAAAACTTAAATAACATTGCGTCAGTTTGCGAATTAATCTCGAAGATCGTGGTTGTGCCAGTGGTTGGAGTATTTCCTCTGGTGAACATATGTTTTTGTATTTTATTGTTATAAAACTGTTTATTTGCTTAATGTAATGTTTATTATGTGTACTTGTCATGTGTTACGTGGAACTGTCGTGCGAAAATCGAGTGATGTTGTTTTTGTAGGTTATATACGATTTTGTCACTTCTCTGGCGTCACTTCTGTGGCAAATTTAATGCCAGAGGAAATACATGATCGCCAGAGAAGTGACTAAATAGGGTACATGACTCCAAATATGTTTTTATAAATGTCAGAAACGGATCTAATCAATGAGAATTGTATGAAATACCAAACTATGACGTCATAATATTTGTACGTCAAATATCACACTTATTTTCAGTAAATTCGTCCGCATAAGTAAAACTAATTAATTGAACGAATTGATTAATGAAACGTAAGTAAGTAACGTAAAACGTAAGTAACGTAAGTATTTTTTTAAAGTGCTTCATTGTATAAATATGACGATGTATTTTATGTTGACTGTGTCAACTACCCAATTCTATTCCGTTGAATATATTATGTGTTAAGGCTTCATTTTATTTGTTTTAGGTACTCTTGCATAATCAGACATTATGGTGAATGTTAAAAAAAAGAAAACAAGAGAAGAGAGATTAGAAAAAAAGCGCCAAGCTGAAAGATTACGTTATCAAAGAATTAAAAATGATCCGATTAAAAATGCAGAATTAAAAGAAAAGGAAAGGCAGCAATACCAAAAGAAAAAAGAAAAGGGACAAATTAGAAGCATACATGATATGACTGAAAGGGAGCAAAGGGCAATCAGAAAAATATGGAGAGAGAAGACTAGAAAGCATAGAACTCGCGTGAAGCTAAAATCAACTAGGAACTTTCCAGTAACACCACCAGAGTCGGATAATGAAGACCTACCTCCTCTTCCACAAAACAATATTGCTCTGGCTGCTAAAAGGCGATCGGAAACTCAGCGGAAACTACGAAATAAACTTATGAAAAAACAAAAAAATGAAATTAAAGAGTTACGTCAAAAGGTACGTGACTATAAAAAGAAACTACTGCGCATCAAAAAACAGGAAATGACTCCAAACTCAAAAATGACCGATCTTTTACAAAGCAATAGTAAAGAGAAAGTAGAAGAGGTGAAGAAAAAACTATTATTTAGTGAGGTGATCCAAAATCAACTCAAAGAAAATATGATTTTGACAACGAATGACAATGAAAAGAAAATATTTAAAAGAGTATTAAGTGGTAAAATAGTCAAGAAATACAAGGTGTTGAACCAAATTAATATGAAACCCATAAGACAGTCATCTATTGCAAATAAAAGTTTGCTAGACATAACACGGAAGACAAGAAATGATAAAACGAAATCGAAGTTAGAGAAAATAGTCACAGAGTTTTTAGAAGAAGATTGCAATAGTAAACTATGCCCAGGTAAAAAAGATTGCATTACAAAAGATAAAATAAAAAAACAGAAGAGATTGTTACAGGATACAATGAAAAATCTTCACACCACGTTTATAAAAACAAAAAATATAAAGATAAGCTACACACTTTTTTGCCAACTACGACCATTTTGGGTTGTATCTCCAAACATCCACCAAAGAGACACTTGTTTATGTATAATTCATGCGAACATGGAACTAACCTTGGCTTCCCTAAAACAGGCAAAAATCATAACTTTTTCAAACTATCAGAGTGTGCTTAATTATTTATGTTGCGACCGATACAATGAACAATGTCTTATGCGAGAATGCCTTAACTGCAAAAGACGTTCAATATATTATAATGAGTTCGACAATTCTATTTTGATCAAACATTCTTCATGGCAATGTGTTGTAGAGGATATTTTTGATACGAAAACCAAAAAAAAGCGCAGAGTTCGAAAATATACCAAAATAACATCAAACTCTGCTCCAAAAGACATTGTGATGAAACTTGAAGTAAACCTTGATATTTTTTTAAAGCATGAAGCAAATATAGTCCATCAATATCAAACAATTAAAAGTCTAAAAGATAACTTAACTGATAAGGATGCTGTGATCCATATGGACTTTTCAGAAAACTATAATACAAAATATTTTTCAGAGGTTCAATCATTCCATTTTGGTGGGTCAAGAACTCAAATAAGTTTGCACACTGTGGTCTTATATACAAAGGGAGAAACAAAATGTTTTGCCACAATGTCAGAAAACTTATGCCATAATGTACCTGTAATCTGGGCTCATCTAAAACCTATCATGGAACTTCTTCCTTCTTCTGTAAAAAACATTCATTTTTTAAGCGATGGCCCAGTTACACAGTACCGTAACAAAGATATGTTTTTTTACTTACTTTGTAAATTAACTGAAACCTATCCAAATATTTCTGATTTTACCTGGAATTACCATGAAGCCGGTCATGGCAAAGGAGCTCCAGATGGTATCGGAGCAACATGTAAGCGAATTGCTGATAAAATTGTTGCTTTAGGGACTGACATTGCTACCATTAACGACTTCGCTACCGAATTAGATAAAAACTGTCCCGGCATTCAAATATTTGTAATAGCCGAAAAAGAAATTGATTTTCAAAAGAAAATAATGGAAGATAATAAAGCAAATATCAAACTTTTCACTGGTACACTAAAAGTGCATCAAGTACGAGGAAACTATTTGAGCAATACATTGTACATGAAGAGCCTCAGTTGCTTTTGTAGCAATTTCTGTCCTCATTTTCACTTAGGCGACATTGAATACACCCAAAAACGAAATAAACTGGATGTTGCTGCAGTGTATACTGATTCTGAGGAAGATGTGCCAAATGAAATGGTTGCGCAAACATCTACTCATCTGATTAAATCATCTGATGTAGATAATGCAGACACTCCTATGTCTGTTAAGAATGGAGATTTTGTTCTTGTGGAATACCAAATAAATAATAAAAAATACAGATATGCTGGCGTATGTTCATCAGATTTTGATGAAGAAGAAGGAGACATCAGGGTTACATTTCTGAAGATCGCCAATGAAGATGGTACTCTTTTTAAAATAAATGACAATGACATATCTGATGTTAAATGGGAACAGATCTTGACCATATTACCAGTGCCAAATATATTTATGAAAGGTAACAGAGTACTCTACAAGTTTCCAAAGCCTGTTGATGTTTTTGAAAAATAAATTATTGATTGTTCAGTATTTAAGTATAAAATATTTAGTTACGCGAAAATTGTTGATTCTGTTCTTTGCAAAAAATGAAAGCTGTAGGCTGATATTTTTTAAGTTGTTAAAATAACCTCGAGACTGATAGTTGTATCTTTAAATATTACTACTGTTTTGTTTTGTGAAAGAAGTTAATATTTTTATTTTATTTAGTAAGTTGATGTTTTTGAAAAATAAATTATTGATTGTTCAGTATTTAAGTATAAAATATTTAGTTACGCGTAAAATTGTTGATTCCGTTCTTTGCAAAAAATGAAAGCTGTAGGCTGATATTTTTTAAGTTGTTAAAATAACCTCGAGACTGATAGTTGTATCTTTAAATATTACTACTGTTTTGTTTTGTGAAAGAAGTTAATATTTTTATTTTATTTAGTAAGTTGATTAAGATTACAGTGTCTTAAATGTTACAAACTTTAATTTTTTTTATTGTTTTATAATTAAAAACTATTAAATAGTCATATTTACTGTTATTTGTATCTCAGATGAGACTGATAAGCAGAATATACTTCATTCTGTTATTTGAAACGGGTATTGAAAATGTAAGTATTAAAAAACTATTGATATTAATATAATAATAAGGTTGCATTAAGAAATTGTGAAGACTGAATGTATCTTATATAATAAAAAATATTCTAATACTATAGTTTATACATGTTTTATTTCATATTAGTCTCCTTGCTCAGCTTATAACAAAGGTGTGTCACTTTCCTGGTTCAATTTGTCACTACTCTGCCAGTAGTGTCACACCTCTGGTAACACATTTTCCTCTGGTACTTATAAAACACAGAAAAATGAGAAATTCTTCTGGCCCCTATCATAAAAGATTTAAATATAGTGTTAAATAGAGAAATTATAAATATTGAATAGAATAGATTAAATTTCCTTCTGGGACACAATAGAATCAAATAGCGTATATTCACCCAAACTACACTCTCGTAAGGTAGGGCCTCAATACACTCAAGTTAGGTATCGCATTTTCTCCCGAGTGATACATACTGCTTTATACTACACCAATGAGGAAAATAAAAAAGAAAATTCGCGCGTACAATCGTTTTTTTTTTTAGTATTGAGGAGGCAAATGAAATAAAGCACATACTGCCAAGTTTCCTTAGTAAATGCTAGTGGCCAGTAACATTTTGATGTGCTTCGAGATACAAACTTATGAATTTTAAAAAGTTAAAGGAGGGGAGAAAATTACTTTCTCCCCAAGGGGAGAAAGTAAATCCCATATATTTTTGCCACCCGCATATTGGTTCGCTTGGAATTAGGTACTTTCTTCTCGTTTTTCAAGTAAGAACTAATGTGCTTTCCGAAAAGGTGTAGTATAAAGAATGTTATAACTATTAACACAGACGCGTCATTATTCTAAGCCTAGTAACATGGTTACACACAAAATCGCGCCATGCAAAAACATTGCCGAGATATTGGAGGCACCGTAATCTGTAGATTAATTCTAATCTATTGATATTACTGATAAACGATAAAGTAAATATTGTGTAAGTGCGGATTAAATGGACATCCTCGTTATTGTTAAAATAGAACATGAATTTATTTTTCAGTCCTGACTTCCAAAATGGATGAATGTCCTCAATTCGGCTAGACTGTTTTGAAACAAAAATATCTTACCGAAACACCGTGAAATATTGTATAATTTTTAAGGTAAGTAGGCAGAATTTTATAAGCATTAAGTGCATATGTTATTTATTATTTAATTCCAGATTATCTGATGGCGGATAGAAACCTGTCAATGTTTTGGATATTTAGTATTTACACAACAGATTGTTACTTTTGCTATTAAATATAGAAGTCAAAATGTCAGAACGATTCTCCCTTTCATAATTATGCAAAACGCCGCACTAAGGCTAGGCTCCGTCGTATAGGAAACAAAACCGTATAGAATAATAATAAAATAATTAAATCGAAACAAGGTGATGTTGTGTGTATTGTGGGATTGGAAAGACTTCATTCATTGTGGGATTTTACCGCCGGGAAAAACTATCCATTCACGTCTCTACTACAAACCAGACAGTGAGATTTTTAAGCAAGAATTATTTAAATACGCTTAGGCTAATTTCAAGAGAGGGCTGTCAAAACTACTTGTCTCAGTTTTTGATTTCTACAACAAAATTACTTCAGAAATGGGATTACGACACTAATAATAATATAATAATAATTTAAAAATTTAAACGAAATTCAAATATCATCTATACTCGTTATTAAAAAACTATTGAACCGATTTTGATAAATCTTAGACTGTTCCCTAAGTTGAAATTTTTCCTTATATAAATCAAAACGAAACAAACATACAAATATACAAACATACATACACTTATGAGATTTAGTACAACTGATTGGACGCCTCAATAGATCGTCATACTCAAATATTATCCAATTTTAACAACATTACATACATACATGTCAAATTGATAACCTCCGTTTTTATGTTTGTTGAAAATGTCGACAAGTTATTGAACAAAACGGCAGATACAAACTGTAATCAAATAAAAATAATTGATAATAAATAACTTGAATTTGTTTATAAATAAAATACTGTGTAATAAATTCAAACAAAAAGATGTGAAATAAAAATCTTATCGTGTATGTTAATTTTTTTTACGGAAATAATAACTTTGTGTAATTGGGTTTAAAAAATGTACATTGTAACTCTTGGGTGAAAGTGTATTTTTACAAAATAATATAGAAAATATTTATATATTCCTTACGAAATTTAATTAGTTGTTTTATCTATTCTAATATAATATACTTGATCGTCCAGTGGAAAAATTGGATCTCAAGTTATATTATAATTTTTGGCTTTCTGCATTTTTCTTTATAAAAATGTTAAGCTTTGATTGATATTTTAGAAGATTTTTTACTTTTTAACCTTAATTTATTAGGTTTATATAGAACCTTATATATATAGAACCTTATTAGGTTTTTAAAACTTTATTTTAAAACTATCTTTTTTATTTTAAAACTATCGTAATTATTTACGATCGCCGTGAAATTTGACCACAGACTAAACAATACTGTGGCGCCGCTGGTCCGTACCGCTGAGGGGTCATAGTGATAGAACCAGCAGGCCAGCTTCTTGTCAGGTGACGTCATAGCTGTGGAGGTTGATGACGTCACACAAGGAGAAGTAAGGGGAAAAGGAAAATCTTCCCAGCCAGACAAGGTATACTGCCTGGGGACTGAAGTTCATTTGAGAAGCGTTGAAACTTGTATATAGTGTGTACAAGATAAATAATTGTGATATCGCGATTCAGGATTTAATTATTTTTTTTCTGGTAGCGTTTGTAGATTGCTTGAACCGCTACAGTACTCTCCCCCAAGACCGAAGGTCGATCTGGTCGTGCCAGTGAAGCGTATGTGCCTTGAGTGCTCGTGTCTACGGTGAGCAGAGATGAGCAGGATATGCGCGGTACTCGGTGAGTCGGGACGAGTGCGCGCCGCTGTGGTTCGCAATGAGTCGGAACGAGCGGGACAGAGTTGCTGCATGGAGATCTAATGAACGTGGGCAGTTCAAAGTGGATTCCGGAAAGCTTAGATGAGGCGTAGCTTGTGAAGCTGGCTGATGCTGTTGGAGCAGAGGGGGATATCAAGAGGTGCTGACGGTCAGAAGGTTGTAGCGTGTTTTTTTGTCGAGGGTCACCATAGATGACTGTTAGTGGTGAAGATCACGTAGGGGACTGTGGCGAACACCACTGTGGCGCCGCTGGTCCGTACCGCTGAAGGGTCATAGTGATGGAACCAGCGGGCCAGCTTCTTGTCAGGTGACGTCATAACTGTGAAGGTTGATGACGTCACACAAGGACAAGGAAGGGAAAAAGGGAGATCTTCCCAGCCAGGCAAGGTGTACTGCCTGGGGACCGAAGTCCATTTGAGAAGCGTTGAAACTTGTATATAGTGTGTACAAGATAAATAATTGTGATATCGCCATTCAGGATTTAATTTTTTTAATTTCATTTTTTTCTATTTGCTTGAACCGCTACCATACTATCACTTCTAAGTTTGACAGCAGACTTTAGCCATAAACGTCACAGCATACTATGCGTTCCAACTATGACATATTAGGTTCATGGTTCCAACTGGGAATAGGACTGTCACGATGACATATTGCTCCGCATTTTGCAAAAACTTCATTAGTGATGAGTAAGGTGTGCAAAAAATTCTAACAAAAAAAATACTTTAAAAAATTTTTTCATTCTACTTAATTGGTTTATTTTTTGGTTAGATTCCTATCAGAGATAGGGTGTAAAATAGATGAACGGCTAGACTGATATATTTTACCGTTTTTTTATTGATGAATATTATATTTTAATACTTTTTAGCATATTCTGGACAAAGACAACCCAAACCCACAAAAATTGCAACAAAATCGGCCACGTCGTTTCTGACTTATAAATGGTGTACCTAACACGACTTTTATATATATATATATATATATATATATATATATATATATATATATATATATATATGAACAGCTAGACGAATGTTCTTTACTGATGTTCTTTACGATGTTTTTAATGATGAAAATAATATTATTAAAACTTTACTTGTTCCTCAATAAATCAGCAATATTTTTTGAACAAATATTTTGCTGCCATTACTAATTTCACACTTGTGGTATGAAGTTGATAACAAGCGCGATTCTATTCTCAGTTGGAACCATAGAAATATGAATAATGTTGGAACGCATAGTACATGTGTTTTCATTCAAATGTTGTATGTCAAATGAATTAAATACAGTACTAGACAGTGGTCCCAGGAACAACCTTTTTTTTATTAATAACACGCTGTTTTTTGTTAACAACTTCGTTTTGACGAGTGCCCATTTTTTCTATCTTCGAAAAATTTTGAATCGGGATACTAATAAAGATAAAAAAAAGAAAACTTTAAAGTGTCGGACTAAGAAAAGTTTCCACTTTATGTGTAGGACAAAGTAACCCTTGAATTGTAATAATAACTAGCTGTTGCCCGCGACTTCGTTCGCGCGGACTTCATTTACTCTGCACAGGTCCTCCCCCATAGGTGATAGCGTGATAATATGTAGCCTATATGTTGACCCGACCTGTTAGTAATATTCATGTAAAATTTGAAATAAATCCATGCAGTACTTTTTGAGTTTACCCCGGACATACATTGACATTCCTTCGATTTTATTATATGTAATAGATTAACAAGCTGTTGTGAAAATTAGGTTATTTTTAAATTGATTAATATCAATTTAATAATCTTCTAATTCGAATGTTAAGAACGGAGGTTTCGTCAGAAAAACCATCGAATGTGTAGGACAATTAATGTTTTTTCTTGTTTTTTCATAAAATAATCAAGCGATTAAAGTAAAAAATAAATAATGATTGTTATTTTTCAATATTTTTCCTTTATCGAATAAAAATTTTCAAACCCCTAACTTTATTAGTTACCCGATTCAAGGTTTTTGAAGACAGAAAAGATGGTTGTTTCGTCAAAACGAAACTGTTTACATAAATTCAGCTTGTTACTAATAAAAAAAAGTTTGTCCCTGGGACCACGGTCTATACTTGACTGTGCCAAATTTCAGGCTCCTCCGTTCTCGTAATATTCATAAGAAGGGGTAAAAAGTTTTTGTTTCACGTATTAATATATTTAATGTGTGAGCGGAAAACTTTAAAACACTTTTAAATAAAGAAGCGCACAGAGGAGTCTCACATTTAATAAGTACTTAACGCTTTTATGCCAATAGTACGTACTTATAGGTAGGTATACAATATCAACACGCCCGGTTCCCTTGCGGGGTAGGCAGAGTAAACCGAACGCCTATAGACTTTCCAGTTCACCACGATTCACCGATTTGTCGGTTGCCGAGATGAGTGGTGATCCCCATCATCGCATTTTACCGATGTGATAACGATCATCGACTATTTCTAGCGATAAGCAGCCTTATGTGCTTATCCGAGACACGGGAGTAGTAGTAATACACCACCCATCAGACTCCGAGCTGCTACTGTGATTTTGTATTTTCGAGAAAAACTTCGAAAAAACCTCATTAACACTTTTGTCTGTACTGGGGCCACATGATCTGAGCCGAATAGGCTATCTCATAGACCACAAAACAGTCTATAGTAAGTAACAAAACCCCTGTCCGATCCATATTATGACCCGCGGGGTGATCACGTAACTCGCAATGCGAAATTATCGTGATTGTTTAGTTATTGCAAGACACATACCAGCCTTGTACATTAGTGGTAGTCGTTGCCGCTTGATTAGTTTTGATGCTGTGACATTGCAAAAAGTGCATCTAGTGACCAGCAAGCAATTGGCGACGTTTTTGATGATTTTTTCATTACGTTTAAGAGTCATCGCTGATCGCTGGCGAATTGCAAACGTTAGATGATACG
Organism: Apodemia mormo; assembly: GCA_036924255.1. Classification (NCBI taxonomy): domain Eukaryota; kingdom Metazoa; phylum Arthropoda; class Insecta; order Lepidoptera; family Riodinidae; genus Apodemia; species Apodemia mormo. Next base: position 2,640,251 of record JAUPFN010000016.1, read on the forward strand.
CCTACGGGATCATTCATATTATGACACTGAGATGATCCGATGAAAATATTGTATAAATATTAAAATTATATAAATGTGGAATTTAATATAAAATTATTTTAAAAGTGGACATTATCACAGGTGGTTATCTGATATTACAACATAATATCAAGTTTTGTAGGGGATATTTAGAAAGTAGATGTTTAAGACGAAGTAACTGAGATATGTTGAAATCAGAATTTGTAATCGATACTGATAAGTGAAATGATTTTTAGCTCGATATAGATCTTTTAATAATATATTTAAAAAAATTCGTGTTGTAAACCACTAGAGGAGACCATTTGCTATGCTACTAGGCCAGGGATCGCCAACCTTTTGGTCGGAAGTGACAAAATATATAATTTACAAAATTTAAAAGTTTTTTAAGAGCTACAAATTATTTTAATATTTTACAAATTTAATAGGAGCAATGGCTTTGCATTGTTTTTCAAGTGGAACATTATTAAATGTTTTTTTTTTTTATAAAATAAACAATATCTGCATATTTTTTTATCATAATGGAAAGAGTCAACCATCGCCTATAGACACCAAAGATGTTAATGGTGCGTTGCTATCTTGTGGCGAGGTTTACTGCCACATGCATAAGTTTACCGGCTACCTTACTCTCCAAGCCGGAAAACGACAGCGACAAGCACTGACGCTATTGCGGCAGGAATAGGTATGGCGGTGGTACCTGACCCGGGCAAGACAATGCAGAACTCTACCACCTAGTAGCCACGATGATGGTGACTCGTATAGCCAATCGGTCGCCTTTTACGACCTGCCTGGCAGAACAGCAGTTGGCCTATTCTTCAAAGAATCCTATTATTCAGGCCTATTATTCATCAGCAGATCCATCTGCTTGTTTGCTATCTTAAGATATAAAAAAAACATTCGGTAGGTACGATAAAACATTTCAACATGGCTTATTTCTATTTTTCACGATATAATTTATGACACTTTTGACAGTGATAGGAGAGTTTGCTCATATGCGCGACGACACGTTTTCTTTCCAATGGCGTGTCTATTAGTATTCATGTGGTTTGTGATTACGGACATCCGGATGGAAATATACACATAAAAATCTCAAAAACGTTGTACCAATTTTGATGAAACTTGGACTGTTTCCTAAGTTGGAATATATCTAAGTCAAAAAGATCTTAGTATAAATCTATACATATAATAAAATCGTAGAAAAGTCAAAACTGTACGTTGAATATTTTTTAAAAGAATACTTGGAGCGTGACCTACAATCGATATCGAAACCAAAAATATAGTTTTTAGAATTTTTGTCTGTTTGTCTGTATATGTGTCCGGGGTAAAAAAAGTACTGTATGGATATACTTCAAATTTTGCATGAATATTACTAACAGGTCGGGTCAACATATAGGCTACATATTATCACGCTATCACCTACGGAGGAGGAGCTGTGAGGAGTAAAGGAAGTCCGCGCGGACGAAGTCGCTGGCAACAGGTAGTTGATCATAATACTCAAATATTAATTATCCAATTCCAACAACATTATATAATACATACATGCAGGTCAAACTGACTTACCTCCTTTTTTGAAGTCGTTAAAAAAGAGGCAGTGGTTTAATTCTAATAAAATACAATTCTCTGACTGTCCATTGTACGATTCAAGTGAACAGTACAGATCCGAGAAGAACTATAGCATTTCTCACGCCGTTGCGTGTTCAGTCGTGAGAACCGTTCTCTGGTCGACATCTCGAGGTCATTTAGAAAGTGCGCTTTATATGAGAAAAAAATTATGATAAATTAATAGACCATTAAAGTGTTGATGCTCAGCGTGATCTTCAGATAATTGTTTCAATTTTATTATAATTTTGGTTACGTGTTTTGAATTAGCGTCTGTTACAAAACATCTTTTCTTCTTCTCAACCGACGAAATAACAGAGGTTTTCAATTCGAGGCGTATATATTTTCTTATGTTATACTACGCATATACCTACTTAGTACATATATATTTTTCAAGCATATAAGACATCGAAATCGTATGGCGTTGGCTGTCCGATGCAATATTTCTAGTCCTCTTATCGCATATCACGACCCCACCCTAAGCCGAGGTTCGGTCTCGCAGGAGACACCCCTTAGGGCGGAGGCCGTACAGCTCTACACCTATAAATTCTGGCTGAGCACTCGGCTCGCCCCCGCGACCGGTGAAGCTGTGACGGCCCGTAAGGCCAGCAGTAATTCAGACATTCCGAAAAAAAATGCAATATGATAGCCCGCAGACTTGTACGCTGCAGTAAAGAAGTCAAAAGAAGTCTTCAAGACTTACTGAAAAAACTTTTTATACGTGCAGTCTGTGGGTGACATAGGTATACGCAGAGGGCTAACAACGACCTACGTATTTAATATAACAATGGCTTTAGATTGCTGATGGGATTGCTAAAACGCACAGAGATGGTGCTCATGCAATAATTGGTCAGTTTATGTAACACTGGGATAAGTTACGTATACGCCCTCAGTGTTTCAAACATAGTAAATAAGTAATATTAATAAATAATAGTACTTACGTAAAAATAAGCCTAACATAGTTATAAATTTCTTAAACCCACTAACACACTGACAAAATAATATTAATATAATAAATATTATTTTTATAGTGCGCACGGAACTAGTTGGCCGCGCCTTACGTATTACGTATTACGTATGGCGCGGCCAACTAGTTCCGCGCGTACTATAATCGACATTCCCAAAAAAAGGTTGTCAATTCGTCGGAATATTTTTGTGTATGTTCACCGATTACTCGAAGACGCCTGAACCGATTTAATTTTTTTTTTTGAAGTTATACTTCTTTTATATATATTATATACAGGGAAAAATTTATATAACAATTTATTTAATAATTTATATTTAATAATTTATATAATAAATAGGGAAAAAGAGTAAAACTTTACTGAAAACTTTAGAGTAAAACTTTAAAACTAAACTGAAATTAGCTAGTGAACATTTTAATTTTTCAAAAAAAGTTTTATCCAGTCTTTAACTATGCGCAAATGATTCTTTTGTGATATAATAAAACATTCTTTCAATGTATTAAATATCTTTTTCGTCATTAGTGTCGTTTTATTTACAAACATAGGATAACTCGAAGGATAAAATTTTTAGAATTTTTTTTTATCTTGTTACGCCAAAGAAGTATAAATTTTTACGTGCGTACAAAGTACACACACATTTTTTTTCTTTCTTCTTTTACAAAGGGTTATACTTCTTAGGTGGTCCCATTTTAATTTGACGAAGATTCAGATGCAGGGTTCCGGAGATATGCAGACACGACGTAACTAGTGATGCCCACTTTGAAATATTTACTAAATTTTAGGATAATTAAATGATAAATACGAGCATTTTAAAAATCATATTATTTTTATAAATAGGATGATTTCGCTATTGTTTTAGCAATGAATTGACATATATCTGCCTATGTGTCCGGTTTGGGTTGGACGGTTTTTATTATTCACTGTAGATATTATACAGGTTGTAAAGAAAACCCCCCGATCCGAAAGAGGTATATAGGTAGGTCAATAGCATTGTCAAAAAAATATTTTTATTAAAATAAAAAATTCCCTCATTTTAGTATTAAAATTGAGCAACTTCCCCTTAAATCAAGCAAATATTTTGAAAATTTGAAAATCCTTAAAATAATGTCACAGATATGTTTGTATTAAGCTACCAAATAATGCCTTTGACGATCGAACAGGTTTTTTTACACACTGTATGTAAATATTTTTTTAATGTAACGCTTCAAATCTAATAACGTTTTACAAAAAAGTTAAACCTTTTAGTTTCAACGTTTGTGAAGGTAACGAACAATAGCACCTTCACAGTCAATGAAAAAAGAGGCAAACATGTTGTACGCCATGACACGACTGTCCTTAGCATTGTTTCCTTCAGTTGATTGCCTACGTCCCGCCTAGTATGGAAAACATAAACCTGTTCTAGGGACTTCTGAACAGATTTATCGACATCGATTATTTCAAATTTTATCTATAAAACATATTTAACAATAGTCACTATTAACTGAAATCACGGTGAATCGCTGACACCTTTGCAGTACTTGCTGGTTAATTAAGCGAATTTCAATGTGCTCCGAGCATGCTGGCAGCTGTAAGAGCAAAAAAAACCCCGAATACTTTAATTTTTCAAGTTTCATCATTGAAAAAAAAAATTGCGATGGTTGCTCCGCCGTGATTCGGGATATCAGTGATTCAGAATATCTTAAGGACGTTCTATAAAAGAGCCAGAGCGAATTTCAAAGTACTCCGAGCATGCTGGCGGCTGTAAAAGCAAAAAAAGACCGAAAACTTGAGTTTTTTAAGTTTCATACATTGAAAAAAAAATATCAATGGTTGCTCCGCCGTGATTCAGGCCAGAATATCTTAATGTCATTCTAGAGAAGGGCCGAAGCGAATTTCAAAGTACTCAGAGCATGCTGACGACTTTAAAAGCAAAAGAACCACCGAAAAATTGAATTTTTCAATTTTATACATTGAGAAAAAAAATTACAATGGTTGCTCCGCGGTGATTTTGGTCAGAATATCTCAAGGACATTCTAGGGAAGAGCCAGGCCGAAACTTGAAAGATTCTGAGCATGCTAGCAGCTTTTAAAGTAAAAAAACTCCGATTTTAATTTTTCAATTTTTATACATTGCTATTTTTTTTTTAATTGTTGTCCCGCTATAATTTGTGCCAGGATATCTCAAGGCTATCCTACAGAAGAGCCAGGCTAAATTTCAAATAATTCCGATCACCCTGGTGGATGTAATCCGAAAAATTGTGGCGGAGAATTTCGCCCCTGACGATCTTAAAATAGTTGCTACTTTTAGCTGCTAATTTCAGGTTCCTAACATATGTATAAGTGAACATCGAATCTACGGAAATTATGAGAAAACGCAATCACTTGACACCAAGAAACAAACATAACTTTGTACATGTTTAATTTTACCGTCCTTTACCTTTTATACCAGAATACGACAGTGACTAGCACTGCCGCGTTATGGTAGAAATAGGTTAGGCCGTGGTATCAAATGCTGGCGAGAAATTTCTAGACTCACTATGAACGTGATGATACTAACCACTAGGTAGAATAATTTGAAAAGAATCAGTCAAAAGGCTACATTTATTAAAAATTGTATAAAAAGTTTTCTCCCTTGTTTTGATCCGGGTCCTATTAGAGGAATAAATCGACAGCTTTACTACTAGGCATCTCGTAAAAGGCGAGAAAACGCTGATATATGTCACTATTACCAACGACGTGGTAGATTTCTACTTTGTTTCGCCTAAGTTTTTGGAATCACCGCCTTACCTATTCCTCCTCCATTTTTATCGCTGGCGAGTTCCAGTTTGGAGGGTAAATTGGCCAATAAATTTATGTATTTCGCATTGCATTTCTGCCACATGGATAGCAACGTACTATTAACAAACTTGATGCCTGAATACAATGGTTGTCTGTTTCCATCGGGAGAGCTATTAGCTTGTTTGGTACCCTATGATATGTAAAATATCGTGTCAAACTTTAAGCGCGTAAGTTATGTAGCGTTATCCCAAGCCTGTGTGATGAAATTAGATCAAATACCTATTCTAGAAAGATTTGCAAATCGTACGTTTCGTGCAACGTTTTATTATTTCTTAAGAGTATACTGACACCATATGTAAAGTAATTTATGACGTTAATACTTTATCTTATCTCCGTAACAACACATGAATATAATGAAATATTTAAACACGTTTACTCATATAATATATATTATCAAATTATTATACGTCATTGTGGAAATTGTTTCTAATCCAGCAGACCGTCCTTAAAAGTTCCCACTAAGTTGAGATATTTTAAGCTCAAAGTCAAAAATATACCTAAGCAAAGAATATTGAGTTCAAAGAAATCAAAAAACTGAAATTTGTTAAAAATAACACTATTTTAATTTTTGAAAAGCTGTAATGTCAGAACGTGAAAATCTACGTTTATCTTTAAAAGGGTATTAAGCATAGATTTTGAGTTTTAAAAATGTTGTCTTTAATTCAAAATCGATTGGTTGATCATAATTCACAAAGATATATCGAAAAAATAATTTTACAATCACGTTAATGCTAATCTCAGTTGTTTTGAGTTGTGGCGGTAGTTTATACTTACTTATGTATCGTATAGTTCTATTGTGCGGATGGCAAAGTCTCAATTTTTTTTTCTCATATATATCTTTCCAGTACGTCTACGAATCTTATGCTATGAAAAAACTCAATCAAGTAATCAAGATAAATCTATCGATAGGAATGTTGCAACTCTACTGGTGCTATTTACAAAGGTCACCGACATACCGAGCCTTCTGTAGGCGCGTGATAAAACTGACCCCTTAGGGATTTTCTTTGCAGTGATAAACGTGCATGCTGTCAATAAAAAAGCTTATGTTGACCACACCAGGTTTATAACTGAATATCGGTGAATAGAATAAATATGATCGTAAATTTTAAGGAACTGCTTTGTTGTTTAATGGTTAGAAAGTTCAGCTTAGGCCAAGGGATATTGGGTATTACTTTTTAAAAATTTATTAACAGGCTGACGCCTGTCGGGGGTGTGTTATCTCTAGTGATAAACTCGCTATTATTCGGTATTCGGCATTACTCGTCATTTTCTTGTTATTCGTCTAATACCGAATAATAATGTCTTTGGCGAATAGTTTTCTCAAATAGACTTTTATATCGACTTCAAAATAATCAGTTTAATTTTTTCTTTAAAAAAAAACTTAGTAAATGTTGATTATTATCATCAAAAAGTTAATTTTTAAAATAATTAGGCTTTTTAATTAATATTTGAAATCCTAAAGGGGCAGATTGTAGTGCAAAAATACTAGTTTTTCTGGTATGAGCCGAAGAGTATGTATTTTTGAAAAATTATTTTAAGTGTGTTGTTATTTGATATATCTATTTTTTGATAAAAAATAAATAACTTATCATAATTCCTTTTTTATGTAGAATAAAAATAGCGAGTAGTTGACTATTCGCCATAGGGAATGGCGATTAATCGGTATTCGACTATTCGCTATAACTAATAACTATTCATGGCATCTATAGTTATCACCCATAGTCATGTTTTTACATGTCAATATTTTATTATGTTAACCCTATGAGATACTATAATAATAAAAAAAATTGAAAACAAAAAATCCTGACTGCATTAAATATTGTAAAAAAGATTCATTCATTACCTTAAATAAAAACTACAAAAAAAGAAACAAGCCCGGTAGTTTAGAATCATGTTAAGTAATAATGAATAACTACACCATTGAAATAGTTCTATCAATGTAAATGGGTCATTCCATGTCAAATCGACCAATAGTTGGAATCGACCCCTTTCGATTTGGATGAATTTTGGTCAGAAGTTTTCTTTTATCATAAAACGAAGTTCTGCCAAAGGAAAAAAAATAAAAAAAAATTTTTCGAAAGATATGCAAATTCAAAATTTTGCGATTACTCCAGTTTTTAAATTTTGGTTTTGCAATATCTCGAATGCTATTATAGATACAGGAATGGGCTTTCGTTTGTTTAAAAGGGGATACTTGGGGCTGTTGATAAAAAAATATTTTGGAAAAAAATTTTGAAAAATGATAAATTTGTAAAATTTTGAATTTTTGAAAATCGTCAAAAATGAAGCCGCCATGAAAATTTTGGCTCAATTTTTTTTGTATGATACCTTGTAATGATCTTAAAAGATACTGAAATTTTTGGATAGGGTTTTTTTTTATTTAAAAATATGAATTTTTGAATTTCAAAAAAAAAAATTATAATTTCAGAAAAAAAAAAATTTTTGTTTTTTGCAACTTCTATACAAGTTAAAGTTATGCAGATACATAATATTGTAATTTTGAGTATTTACAAATCAAAAATTCAATTTTACATTCAAATTTACTTTAATAACAATTCAAATTTAAATTCAAAAATTCATATTTTTGAAATAAAAAATAACCCCTATCCAAAAATTTCAGGATCTTTTAAGATCATTACAAGGTATCATACAAAAAAATGGAGCCGAAATTTTCATGGCGGTCTTCATTTTTGACGATTTTCAAAAATTCAAAATTTTACAAATTTGGCATTTTTCAAAATTTTTTTCCAAAATTTTTTTTTATCAACAGCCCCAAGTATCCCCTTTTAAACAAACGAAAGCCCATTCCTGTATCTATAATAGCATTCGAGATATTGCAAAACCAAAATTTAAAAACTGGAGTAATCGCAAAATTTTGAATTTGCATATCTTTCGAAAAAATTTTTTTTATTTTTTTTCCTTTGGCAGAACTTCGTTTTATGATAAAAGAAAACTTCTGACCAAAATTCATCCAAATCGAAAGGGGTCGATTCCAACTATTGGTCGATTTGACATGGAATGACCCAAATATAAAACAATTCATGAATTTTAATTCATCACAGAACGATTAACAGTCTGGGCCCTTTGTGAATATTTAATAGCTAAAATTGATTGAGTTTCTACCGCCGGATTTTCTCAGTAAGCGTTTCCAATCCGGTGATAGCTTATAACTTGTTGACGCGTCAAAATAACTCGAAGTTTTGTGGAATAAAGTATTTCTGATTTCTATTTTTCTTATGTCTATTTGCACAATTTACAAGACAAAACGAATCAACTAAAATCTCGTGATGCACATATTACCATAATGGCAAGGTCTTTTTTTTCTTAAAAATTCTAAGAATAATTGATTACCTATATTTCAAAATATTCAATTCCTAACAGAAATACAAGCTAAAGTTAAAGCAAGTAGGTAATTGTATTTCGAAAGACTATTTACAAAATATTATTGAAAAATTAGACATGGCTAACAGAACATCTTTTCATCATAATATTACACCATATTTCGGTAGAAATTTGGTCGGTAAGAGAAACGCGGTAGATCTTGCGATAATTTTTACACTGTTATTCTCACAGATCAAGAATCTAGTTAGAGGACGTCTGATCTTTTGAACTAACGCGTTCTAATATCATTTTTAAAATGATATAAACGTGTCAAAAACGCGTGAATATAACTTGCTTGTAAAGCTCGATGTTACGGCCAAGTTACATTGATCGTGGTCACGAGTGGACTCCAGTCAACAACAAGTCCGCTTATATATTCCGTCTGTTTATATTTCAAAAATCATAGAGAACGTCTGCATTAAAGGTGCCACGAATATTCGATTACAATTCGGCATTCGACTTTTTCGGTCACATTCTATGATAATCGGTTGAATGTTGCAAACTATTCGGCCGAAAACCGAATACCAAATTATAAGAAAGAAGTAGTACATATTACTCAAAAAATGAAAACATTTTACCAACAAACATTTAGATATATATTAATACGTGAGGGAAAAACTTTGAACCCCTTTTTAAGCCAATTGCGCGGACGGTGGAGGATGAAATTTGGTAGTTAAATTTTACATTACAGAGTACTGCAGAAACATAATATTTTTAAATAAAATAGGACTAGAAATATATTAAATAGTCTATGGTCGAATTTCGACCACAGGTGATCGCTAGTTAAAATTAATTCTTAAAAAATTGGTAAAGTACTTGTCGAGCTACGCGCAATGTAGGGTTCCGAAGTTACCCATTACAATAGTGTGAATATAAGAGGGCTGTTACTTTTTCCCACTATGAACATTTAACCTTTTTCACGTCAATGACGAATATATCCGCACCACAGGCCATTGATATAAAAAAACCCAAGATGCACAATCAGTGACTCAAAAACGTCCTCTAAAAATGAGCGCACAATTTTAAATATTGCGCTCATTTCAAATAGAATCGCGTCGATCCCGACACTGTGATGCACAATCAGTGTCTCAAAAACGTCCTCTAAAAATGAACGCACAATTTTAAATATTGCGCTCATTTCAAATAGAATCGTGTCGATCGCGACGCTGTCAATTTTATTACTTTTTTACATTGCTTTTTCAAAATCAACTATAAATTTTGCTCTTAAGGTCGGATATGCAAAAATATATGCTTTTGACATATCTATAACTACTTATATGAAATTAGCGACAATTTTGAGTGTTAGTTTTGTTCGGGACTGTGCATCTTGGGTTTTTTATATCAATGCCACACACAGGCCGATAAAAACTTCTCCAAATACATTTTGTATGTTGATCTTATTTTAGTTCAAAACTTGTGTAGTCTTCTAAGCCGTGATAGTTATCATTTTAAATTCGATATATTAACTACTACTATGTATTTTGTCCCACGCCTAAAACGAACCGTTTAGCCTGCAGCGGAGTTGGTCTATCAAAAATTATCTAACTCTATCAAAAATTAGCACTTTAAAGCTTAATTTTTTGTAAACGAGTCCCTTAATTGAAAAGTTATTTTCATAAACCTACAATATTTTAAAAAATCTTATCCAATGATATCCCATAATGTGGCGTATACGACTAAAAAAATTAACATCCCATTTTATATATTGAGGAGCTACCCTAAAAAAATATTTTTCAAGATTTTATATTATCATTTTGTTGTCGTGACTAACACGTATATTCATGCCAAATTTCAGCTACTAAAGATCTCTTAACTATTGTGCGGACGGACTAAGAACAATATTACTCCAGGAAGGGGTTCCTAGTTTACATCGGAACCCTAAAAATGAACACAGATAAGTTGTTAATTGTTACAATGGAAAACAATTTTTTCAGCATTTATTAATACGGATTATGCTCTGGATAATCAGCTAGAGAATATTTTAATACAATTCAGAAATAGTTACTATCTTTTTAGTTACGTTATGTAACCAGTAGTGGGCTGGCATCGACCTACCACGTGTTTGCATTGAACCGAGTTAATCTATATCGTCTTACGTACAAATTTTGCACATTTTTATACATTTCGTTTTACTCAACTCGATCAACAAAAGGAAATTGTGTTAATTCAGATCCAATCTAACCAATAAATGTGATTAGAGACGCGAGGCGTATCCGACGTCTTCTTATTACCTATTTAAAAAACGGCAAAGAAAATTTTAAGTTTATACCTATGATGGCCGACGATAACGTCGAAAACTTAATCGTCGATCGTAATAAAAGCAATTTTTTAAGCCAAGTTAATTTAAAAGAACGAGGCATAAATTCCAATTCAATCTTATCAAAAATGTGATTATCGAAGTTCAAATATTATCTAATTACAAATAGTCCACATTTGAAATAATGTGTAGTCCATTATCGTCAATTCAGTGTCATCTAGATAATAGTCCGATATCTTTAGCTAATTTATATTGACTGTGGAGATGTCTTTACTGATTAGATTTTAATTGTTAATAATTACTTTATGACTCATCGTATTTTCAAAGATCCGTAATATTGACGTTGTTTGTGTCAATTACATGTTACCTTCTGTTTCATGCTACCTGTCAAATGCTTTTTTATATATATATATAATAAGATAGCATACAAGCAGATGAGTCTCCTGATGGAAAGAGTCAACTATCGCCTATAGACACCAAAGGTGTTAACGGTGCGTTGCTATCTTGTGGCGAGGTCTAATGCTACATGTATAAATTTACCGGATATCTAACCTTACGAACCGGAACACGACAGTGACTAGCACTGACGCTATTGCGGCAGGAATAGGTGAGGCGGTGGTACCAGACCCGGACGAGACAATGCAGAACTCTACCACATAGTAGCCACGATGGCGGTGACTCGTATAGCCAATCGGTCGCCTTTTACGACCTGCTTGACAGAACGGCTGCTAGCCAATTCTTCAAAGGAGCCCAGGACCAACACGGGTTAAAAAAAACGGGTTAAACAAAAATGTAATCGCAGAAAAGCGTTGGTGCAGCTTACCTAGTATCGCTTCACAAAATTTAAACTTAAATACAAAGTAGGATCCTTTTTTGTCCACCTTTTATGGGTAGTACATTTTCTTCAAATCTAAATGGAAACAAATTAAAAGTAAACATAAGCTTCCAAATAAAAAAAATCGGTTAACTAATTAATTTTATATGCTTAATTTTTGTTCAACAGTAAAAAGCATTATACTATTAAAAACAGTACAATACTGTTTTAACAGTATAGTTGGAAACACTATGTAAAACTCTGGAGTAACATAGAATATAAATAAATATTTATACTCTGCGCATACCTAAAGTGACCATACGTCCCGTTTTGAACAGGACTATCCCGGGTTCTCAAGTATAATGTAAAGACGTGAGAATGTCCAATTTTTCTAAAAATATACACAGTGAAAGCAAAAATGTTATAAATTTTATACCAGTTATCGGTAATCCCATTAAAGTTTACGAACATTCGCTCAGATATAAGCCAAACACAAAAATCGTGCTAAAATATTCAAAACTTTTTGTAGATCTAACTTAATATTGATATTCAATTTCGGTTCTCCGGAAATAGATACATTCTACAGACATCACTGCTATTATTTATTGCTTGCGTAACTCACATCAGTCTAATGTTTTAAGATTAAAACATTATTGTTAGTTTAACCCTATTCGGTTTTTTTCTTGTGTCTAAATGTAGAAAAAAGCGCTATTACCTATCCGTTTCAACCAGAGTTAACTAATTTTTGAGGATAGACCGAGTATAACTTATCCAACCAGAAACCTTGGGATTATTTTTTCCTCATAATCATCATAACTATCTCCCAGAACTATGATTGTATACAAATTTGGCATGTTTGAAATCTTAAAAAATAAATCAGTTGGGTTTTTCTGCTGGATCTTCTCGATGTGTGCGCGGGTTTCAACCCAATAGTAGAAGCCGCTTAAAAAATTGTTGACATGTCGAAAACTTGCAAAAACTTTAATTGAATGAAGAATTAATGATTGATCAAGTAACCGAATGTAACTCGGTTCAATGAAAACACTTTTGTCTTTTGAGTCATAGAAACAAGTTTAAGCTTGCTCAGGCATCGGGAGCCATCAGCCACCGCTCAATGAGCACCTTATGGTCCATTCTACTGCCCCTATTACTTGACTGGTAAATTTAAATGCCAGGATAAACACGCTTTACTCCAGAATTGGCTAGAAAATCCAACGTTTCTAAGCGATAATGTAGTTTTATACTTTTGAGTTTATCCTTTACAAACAAATCTTACCTTTTTATAATTACTAGCGAACCGCCTATCTATATTGTTATTCTTAACTAGCTGTTGCACACGACTTTGTCCGCGCGGACTTAGTTTACTCCGCACAGCTCCTCCCCCGTAGGTGATAGCGTGATAATACTATATGTTGACCCGACCTATTAGTAATATTCATGCAAAATTTGAAGTAAATCCATGCAGTAGTTTTTGAGTTTACCCCGGATATACATACAGACACGCAGACAAAAATGGGTATATTTTTGGGTTTGATATCGATTGTAGATCACGCCCCAATTATTCTTTTAAAAAAATTTAAATGTACAGTTTTGTCTTTCCTACGATTTTATTATATGTAAGTATATAGATCATAATTTTTAAGTATGAAATACGGCTTGTTTGTTTTAATTACGACAAAACTCATTAACGAAATACGACGGAATAATATGAAGTGTATAATTTTATGTTTAACACAAGTACTTATTTAAGAACATAATATTTCACTTCAGTGGTAAATTACATACATTAAAATAGTATGGCTATGTCATATTGTTAAGATTAATTTACGATAGACGATGTCCTAGGTATATCTAAGGTAGTTTATTTTCATCCGAAATCGAAAGTTTTAGTTTCTAAGGCTATATTTCAGTTTGTACAAATAATGTCTTCATATAATATGTTGAAAGTTATGTTTATAAAAACCGACATTTAAAAAAATAGATTGTCATAAATCCTACTTGGACTGATATGTTGATTTGGTTGGAATTAGATAGGCTAGAACGATTTTGATGAAAATTGGCATACAGTGACAACGCGTCATTGTGCAAATGATAGGATATAGAATTTTTGTTTGTTATTTTGTATGTCTCGTTAAATAACTCAATAATCTCTTACCTATTTTGTTGAAAATAAATATACACTTAGAACAAATTTACTAAATATTTGTTTGTTTGTCTACACACTTGAACACAAGTTAAATTATTTGAAACACATTTTATTTATGAAAAGTTTTAATTTATGTAATTTTTTTTAAATACTATTTACTAAGATACTTTATAAGAAAACATGTTTCTAACACTATGGGCCACAATTTGCTTGGATTAAATAATTAAAAAAAAATTATAACATTTTTTTGACATCAATAAATATAGAAGTGGGTGGGTAATAGCTAATAGCAACGAAGGTAACGACACGTTTAACCAATCATTCGCTTTTTACTAACTGTCTGCCAAGAACAGATAATATATTTTTCACAAGTGTTTTACCAACACAGGGAACGAAGAATTTAAGCCTTATTCTTCAAAAGGTTGACCTAAAATTCTTATGAAGTCATATAATCTATCACTTGACGATCTCGATCACATCAATACACTTATTCACAATGCCAGTGCGGCAATTTCGATAAAAATAAAATTAATGATAACAACCACAGATAACAGTAAAATACAGTAAGTACTTATTTGCGTAAGAAGATATGTGTCGAATTTAGAGAATCTTATTCAAATCTGTTATACTTTCGACCGCCTCGTTGATTGAATGGTTAACGAATAACGATGCTGATTGAGGCGAGGCCAGGGTTCGATTTCCGAAGGGGAGTGACATGGTGTAATATGCAAAAGATATATAAAAAACTAGCTGTAGACAACATTCGTTCGCGTGAACTACCTACACGCATTAGTTCCTTTAAATAAGTCGAGTAAAAGAAGGAAGTAGCCTTTAATACAGTGATAATGTAGCTAGTTTAGTATATGTGCCTAGATATGTTAATATTATATAATATTATAGGTATTAACAATTGAAAGTTTTTTTACATCGGTCCCTACTGGACCGTTTGTTGTTTTTTGTGTTTATCTATAACAAACACAAACAAACCTTAACTCTTTATACCAGTTTCAGTAGATATATATAGACATCCATAGTAAATATCACTAGGAAAACTACGCATATCGATCTAACCACAAAATAAACAATTATTTGTTTCTGATGGGTGTTAGTCAACGACACTCATACATATATAATATTAATCATAATAATATTTTATATACATACATTATATAAAATTCTGAAATATAGTTAATAAGAGACACCCAAGACCCCATATCTGAGGTGACCCCGAGACACCTCAGATATACAATCATCACAGAAATGTTTATCCCTGTTGGGAACTCTTATACTATCCCTTACTTATTCCTGCCGCAATAGCGCTTGTCATTGTCGTGCCGGTTTGGAGGGTTAGGTAACTGGTAGACTTATGCGTGTGGCATTGCCATACCGCCACACGGATAGCAGTGCACTATTAATATATTTGGTGTCTATAAGCGATAGTTTCTCTTTCCATTATTTCGCCGTGTTGGTCCCGGCCTCCTTTGTAGAATAGGCCAACTGCCGTTCTGCCAGGCAGGTCGTAAAAGGCGACCGATTGGCTATTGAGTCACTACCATCGTGGCTACTAGGTGGTAGAGTTCTGCATTGTCTCGCCCGGGTCTGGTACCACCGCCTTACCTATTCCTGCCGCAATAGCGTCAGTGCTTGTCGCTGTCGTGTTCCGGTTTGGAGGGTAAGGTAGCCGGTAAACTTATGCATGTGGCATTAGACCTCGCCACAAGATAGCAACGCACCATTAACATCTTTGGTGTCTATAGGCGATGGTTGACTCTTCCCATCAGGAGACCCATCTGCTTGTTTGCTATCTTATGATATAAAAAAAAGAGCCATCTGCTTGTTTGCAATCAGTATAAAAAACAACACTAGCATCTCTAATTTACGCTTATTAGTAACGTTGACACTGCCATATTTTAAGCAAATACCTAATTGCATTGGGGTTAGATCAAATCGTGTAGTTTGTCCAGCGATATTTAACTATATAATTTTTATTTTTTGAATCTTATGGCATAGTAGGTATAGTATATAATCTGTGCTTATGCCTAATCACACTTATTAGAGCCAAAGCCGTTTATTGGAGGCAGCCGCTTATTACAGGGTACCTATATATTTAATAGAGCACTATTTTGTTAGGATACGTGCAATTTGCAAGCTTAACCAGAAAAGAAAATAGGGCTCTATCGATCGCGGAGCTCTAGGCACATTATCAGAATACCCAGAAGAGGGGTCTGGATGAACCTTTCTACTATTCAACAATGAGTATAGAAAGGGTGTAGAAATATAGCTAAACAAAGTGGTTTCTTGAGTTTTTATATTTCTTTATTGCCTTGATTAGATCATGAAGCCGGCCACAATAAAAATTTTAAAAATAAAATTTCTTATTTTAGTCGAGTTAAGCGATTTTCGGCAAAGACAAAAGTTATGGATGACCACTGGATGACCGTCTTGCCAGTGACTTAAGTCAAAATCGTACAGTCGCGGGACATCTCACAACAGCATGAATTTAGATGTGTATTGTACTTCATTATTTTGCTTGTTGTGTAGTTCTAGGTAGCGTAGGAAATTATTAAGTTTTCACAGCTATCGGCAGTCCGCGTAGCTGCCTGTTTTGAGGAAAAATCTTATTAGAAGTAGGGGGTCTGGGGGTGATGTATAAACACTTCGTGTCAGATAAATGTATAAGGTTCTGGTTATCGCACGGAAGAAGTGAAGTGATGGAATTGTTACAACTATTTGTAAAGTTTTGTCGTTAACGACAAAACTAAAGCGTGTATTTACGTTCGGTATGCAAGGGAAACGGCGTGATGAGATTTCCTTGTTTTCAGAGATTTTTCTGTTATATTCACTATTAAATAATAATACATATTATTACGTGTCTACAGTAGAGCTGCAAAACAATATTTCAAAATCTAGAATTTCAATTTAGAATAAAAGGTACAATCCAGTTGAAAAACTGAACGAAGTAATACAGAAGCAATAGTTAAATTAGCAGTGAAACTGAAATTTAAGTAATAACAATAATCATATTCTCAATATTTTATTATATTTGAATAAAATTATGTGTGTTAAAACATTCAAACATGAAACCTAGGACGCTTTTCAAAAAAATTATTAGTACACGTCCTGGGAAAACATAACGGATGGCAACTGTATTGTATAGATATGTACCTACTTACCATCTTCTTAAGATAATGTAAACAAATTGTAGTATCTACTCTACTATGTAGGTATCTAGTTTTATTGTAATGCATTTCAGTGGACTAATGCAATGTTAGTCTACAATATCGAAACTATGTCCCATCAAAAGTTCTAGTTGTAGTTAATTCTTTAGTTTTTCTTGTTATGCTGAACCTTTGTCGTCAGCAAATTACAAAAAAGTACTTAATGCGTACGATTACTTTTATTTAAATTCTTAATAAAAAGACCTTTTGACATTTCAGTATCGTCTATTCACTAGGTACCTAATCAATTAATAAAATAAAAATTGGTATACCAATGATTAATAAAATTCGATCAATGACTGATCATCCAACTTGAGGTTAGTAGGAAGTCCTGTTTAGTATTATTCAAGAATATTTAAGTATTATTCAAGAATGTGTTAAAATAAATAATGTGTTAAAAATATACGAGATCCGACCTTGAAGACGATATGTTTTGGTGTATAGACGGCATCGATGACGTGGAACGATTTCTAAGCATTTTACAATTAAAGAATGTTTACAGAATACATTATCTCGTAGAATCTCGGTCTCGAGCGTACCTATCTGACGGGTCACGACTGGTACGAAATGGGCCAGTGACATCTCATACCAAGTAACGGACAACATACATTTCTAAGTATTGGAATTCCGTTAAAGATTAACAAACACCATGAAAACTTACCCGACAACAACCGATAGAATCAGCGAAAATTAGTCGAGGTCCGTTTAAGTATTACTCGCGATTTTCACACGAAAACCAACGAGAAAACTGTTGAAATTCACACAGAGTAATAGCACAAACACATTTAATATTGATAATTCACTTCACAGTTGCTCGACTATTGTTCAAAAACATCGATACGTTTTATACGTAAAGAGTTTTGAATGTTTCGCGATTGTTTAACGTCTATAACGGCTGGCGTCAAATACGATACTAGCGCGCGGTGGGAAAAGCGGGGCGGCCGCAAGGTGTACTATCAAAAATCAGAATGTACCTGTGAATGTAAGGTCAGCAGAAAATTCTTGGGTCCGCCATTGACTATTTTGAATTTTTATTCAATTGTAATATTTTTCAATGACACATGAACATGATTGTTCAAAAGTATTTAATAGTAATGCCACGAATATTCGATAACTATTCGGTATTCAGCCATTTTTTTGGTGTTAGGCCGAATGCTGAACTATTACCTAATCATAAGAAAAATTAGCTCATGTAACTTAATAAATCATAATATATTTTCCAAGAAACATCACAATTAAGTAGTAGGTACTTAATATTAAACAGAGGTAAGTTGTTATGAATAACAATATTTTTGTAAGTATTTTTTGACACCACTTATTTTTTGGACAATGAGATATTTTTAGCAAATAGCAATGCAATATTAATAGTTACTCAATCTGTCGTAAAAAAATTAATACATCTACTGGTATCACGTATCTACTCGTGACACGATATACTCGTTAATGAAACAAATTCGCCACCGAATGTTCGATATTCGACCAAGGGCTTGGTCAGATATTCTAAAGAAACTATTTTCACGTCCGTATTCCCAAAGAGGTAGGAAGAGGTATAATCGGTGCATCTACGATTAGACGAAGATATTTAGTCCCACAATTTGATAGGCGGCAACGTTGTTTTTATCAGAAACTGAAAAAAAAACTTTTTTGAAATGTCCGACCCGGAAATCGAACACGGTATTCATGTGGTTAACAACGACATCGGACCACAAGACCACAGAGGCGATTCGGATATTCTATATTCAGCAAAATCACTATTAATCGCATTTCTAGTATTTGCTTAGCTATTTCTTACACAAATTAGAAATACATTATGTAATCAGGTAGAAAGCGATTTAGCGATTTAAGAATTAACATATTACGAAATTTAAGCATTTTAGATAACATATGGTAGTATATATTATAAATATTAGGTATGTATCTGTTTTCAGATTTGGTGGTGAAATATCCTTGCTTTAACTGTCATTAAATTCTAGAAAGCTAATCCCGCTTACAATTTACAAATGTGGTAGAGTAATGATTGTCTCGCACAGGTCTCGTACCACCGCCTTACCTATTCCTGCCGCAATAGCGTCAGTGCTTGTCACTGTCATGTACTGGTTTGAAGGGTAAGGTAGTCGGTGAACTTATGCATGGCATTAGTCCTCGCCACAAGATAGCAACGCACCATTAATAGCTTTGGTGTCTGTAGGCGTTGGTTGATTATTTCTATCAGGAGACCCATTTGCTAGGTTGCTATTTTATGATATAAAAAAATACTGAAGTTTTGGCGAGGAGGCCGAGCAATGCAGGTGATCAATGAAGATATCATATTGAGTTCTTACAAACACGTAAACCTACGATGAAAGATCTTAAAGCAATTGCTAGCCTTGTGAACATTGCGATTAACGTCATCGTGATGAAATTGACTTATGAGGAAGTACTTAATCATGAAGTATCAAAAAAAAATTTTTTTCTTTGTAAACTTTTAGCACCAACCTTCAATTATTTTAATCAACCTGCAAAGCACTTATGATGTTCACGAAAAATAAAAAATAAATACTATCATACCATTACACTTGCAGAGGTAGGCAAAGAAGAAAACGTCCTTATTAGAGCCAGAGAATACGGTATACCTCCGTGCGGTAAACCTACCGTATTCTGTTAGTTAGTCTTATTGTTAGAGCTGTCTAGGTACTCTTGACTCTACTACTGTAATTCTAGTGTAAATACGGAAGCAACCGACGATTTTATGAAGAAGAAAACAAATATGTTGAACAATATCCGGGTCAAAGCTCAAATGATGATGATGATGACATATTAATTGAATTTGTTCTTCAAACATTTAAATGCATTAGTTTCTGGTTAATTACTCAGATAGACAAAGTATTTTTGATATGGATTTGGTTAATGAACGTTTAGCGTGCGCCCGTAGCGTGCGCAGATTTGAGCAATTATTCAATTAAATAAACATTGCTGTTTGATTTCGTAAACTATCTCAGTTACGATCTAGTTCGTATACTTTAAAATTTTAACTTTGTAAATATTATAATTAGAATAATATCAATTTTATCAACCGACGAAAAAACTGAGATAATCAGTTTGATATATATGTATATAATATTGTTGTAATTGGATAATACTTGAGAATAATGTTCTATGTGGGCGTCCAACCAGTGAACTAGATTTCGTAAGTATATGTATGTTTATATACTTGTCCACGCACTTCTCGGGAACTAAATATCTATCATCATAAAACCATCGACATAAATACCTCTTTCGCCGCATAAAACATAAAATTATTCTAAAAATAATAATAAGTTTATTTTTTTTCGTAGACGTGTCCTAAAATTTGTTTATCAATTTGGTAAAAGTCAACAGATAAAGCAATTAGAACGCGTTCTTCTATTGCTATCGGTACTGCTTCGAACTAAATACGTCTAATCAATCAATTGTGTGTTCATTTTTTACGAGGCTAATTTTACTTTCGTCTCAATATTACAAGTTACAATAATGAAAGCAGTTAATCAATGACTCGTTTATCTATCTAACTACAACACAGGTAGGTACCTCATATCTGTTTATATAATCCCTGTGGGTTGTTACATTTTTTAATAATTCATGTTAGCATATTAACATATTTTGATAATATGGGCGAATATTTTACATCATATTCAAGTATGTGTTATATAGGTATTATTATAGCAAATCAATGTTTTGAGAAAGTTATTTTTAGTAAAAGAAAACAAGAATAATATGTATGAATATATTGATTGACTTACAATATACATATACTAGCTGACCCGCGCAGCTTCGCTCGCAAGTATATTAGTAAATCATCCAAATAGCTTTTAATAAAAATTTCATCCCCTATTTTAGCCCTCCAGGGACTGATTTTTGAAAAAAAAATGTTTGACCCCGTATCTTCAACTATATCCATGCCAAATTTCATGAAAATCGGTCCAGCGGTTTAGCCGTGGATAAGAGACAGACAGACAGACAGCCAATTACCGGCAGGAGTATTTCCGAACGGATACAACATAGAGACCTTCAAGAAAAGAGCTTACTCATTGTGTGTGGGGTAAACTGTTCCAAAGCTTAACTGTTCGTATGAAGAAGGTACGTGCAAATCGAACAGTCGTAGATGACCAATCGTTAAGATGGTGTGACTGGAATCTCTCACTACGGCGTGTAGTGCGTTGGCGGAACGAGGTAGTAGGTTAGCGGTATTAGATTAAAAAGCGCATCAGAACAATCCCCATTATATAATCGGTAGAAAACACATAGAGAACCCACATCTCTCCGGTGGCTAAGGAGTTCAAGACCACTAGTAAGAGTGGGGCTGTCGACAAGGCGCTCCAGTCAGATTTTGTCGAATTGAAGGGTTTGATACTACATACATCTACACATCATTATTGCGGCATGAATAAGTAAGGCGGTGATACCAGGCCCGGGCAAGAAAATGCAGAACTCTGTCACCTAGTGGCCACGATGATAGTGACTCGCATAGCCAATCGGTCCCCTATTACGACCTGCCTGGCAGAACGACAATTGGCTTTTTCTTCAAAGGAGCCCGGAACCAACACAGGGGACAAGTGCTATGCATCACGACCCAGACAGACTTGCCTGGCTTAAACTCAATATACATAACCCCTTCTGGCGCAATCGGGTAGAATGTAATTTTATTTCAATAGTTACCTGTAGGCAATCGTTTTTTGCATCATAAAAGGGCAGGTCTCCACAAAAAGCAACAGGTAGTAAACAGCTGACGTTGCATGTTGCGGACAGGTGCGGAAATATTTATTTGGGTGCACCCCGCTGCTGGGGGATTATAAAAGTTTTTGGTGAATACCGTGGGAACAACTTGTTATTTTGGGATAACAAGTATCCTATGTGCTATTAAAGGTTATCAAATACTTGTGTGCCAAATCCAAAACAAACATCCGAATCGTGTTGGTTTTCCCTTGTTGGTTCCGGGCTCCTTTGAAGAATACACCAACTGCCGTTCTGCCAGGCAGGTCGGAAAAGGCGACCGATTGGCTATGCGAGTCACTACCATCGCAGCTACTAGGTGAAAAAGTTCTGCATTGTCTCGCCCAGGTCTGCTACCATCGCCTTACCTATTCCTGCCGCAATAGCGTCAGTGTTTGTCACGATCGTGTTCCGATTTGGAGGGTTAGGTAGCCGGTAAACTTATGCATGTGGCATTAGACCTCACTACAAGATAGCAACGCACCATTAATATCTTTGGTGTTTATAGGCGATAGTTGACTCTTTTCATCAGGAGACCCATCTGCTTGTTTGCTATCTTATGATATAAAAAAATCGGTTCAGCCGTTTTTGCGTGATTGAGTAATGCGTCAGCCACTCTTGCGTCTATCGTGACAAAGCAATGACACGAATCATTGCACGAAGTGTCATAAATGCGGATGTGACCGGCTATTATGGGCTATTTAGGCATACATTCCGGACTGCGTGTGCCTTAGCGCGCATATCACTTCGGGAATATAGACACAAGTGCAGCCTCAGCATTACAAACATCCAAGCATCTAAACATTCAAACATACAAACTTCCACATTTATAATATGTGTGGGATTAAGAAAATTCTTTTTAGTTTTGTGTGGGTATTTTTTTTGTTAGGTCTCATTTAAATGAGTGTGATCCTGACAACTTTCCCCCGTGTTGACCCGAGCTCCTTTGAAGAATAGACGAAGTGCCGTCCTGCTAGGCAGGTTATAAGAGGCGACCGATTAGCTATAAGTACGTGTCATTAAGATCGTGACTACTAGGTGGTAAAGTTCTGCAACGTCTCGCCCGGGTATTTGGTACCACCGCTCCTGGCGCAATAGCTTCATTGGTTGTCATTGTCGTGTTCTGGTTTGGAGGCTAAAGTAGCCGATAGATTTATGCATGCGGTATTAACATCCCGCCAGACGGATAGCAACGCATTATTAACATCTGTGTCTATAGGCGATTGATTCTCTTTCCATCAAGAGGGCCATCTGCTTGTTTGCTGTCTTATGATATAAAAAAACTACTAAACTTAGCAGTCTAAGTAAGGTTCTTAACATAGATTTTGCCAGGACTCTATAGATGAAGACATATTCCAATGCCACCATTTTGTTTTGTAAGTCAAGGTGCCTTTGTATAAATCTGACACTCTTTCTATAGTTTTTGTCAGTTACTGATAGAAAGTGTAAGCAGGCCGTAACCAACTAAACATCTGAGTTTAGTTGGTTACGGCCTGCTTTTTTTGTTTATTTATCTGGCAGGTCTGAGTAAGTTTGTTACACTTGTTACACTTAGATTAGACAGTTGACGAAGATCTTACGTAGAGTTCTAGAGATATAGGAATCGGAAGACGGTTGTTGCATTTTACTGCGTTTTAATTATCTTTATAAAGCCATCTGCTTGTTTACTATACAAAAAACAAATATTATTTTGTCTATATTTAACTATAAACAGCTGATCGATGTGCAACTGCGGACATTCTTTAAAAGTTATTTTTATACTAGTCTGTGTCAGCTGCTACACGACCTCAGGTGATACAGCCTCTTCAATTGAATGTACGCATATTTTACAACGCAAAAATTTAACAAAAACTAGTCATTCTTTTTTTGAATATTTGTTTTTGATGAATTTTTTACATTTAGTCAGTCTCATCTTACTTATTTTTGTCTACCTTAACACAAAAACTTATTCTATTCCTACCGTATAATATCATTGTTACATTTCTTGAGAAAGTCAGGAATGAAGGAATATCTATATCTATTCTATACATATAATAAAATCGTAGGAAAGTCAAAACTGTACATTGAATATTTTTTTAAAAAAATACTTGGGCGTAATCTGCAATCGACATCGAAGCCAAAAATATAGTTTTTAGAATTTTTGTCTGGTTGTCCGTTTGTCTGTCTGTCCGTCGTCCGTCTGTCCGTCTGTCCGTCTGTCCGTCTTTCCGTCTTTCCGTCTGTCCGTCTGTCCGTCTGTCCGTCTGTCCGCCTGTCCGCCTGTCCGTCCGTCCGTCCGTCCGTCCGTCCGGCCGACCGACCGACCGACCGACCGACCGACCGACCGACCGACCGACCGACCGACCGACCGACCGACCGACCGACCGACCGACCGACCGACCGACCGTCCGTCCGTCCGTATGTCCGGGGTAAACTCAAAAAGTACTGCATGGATTTACTTCAATTTTGCATGAATATTACTAACTCGCCGCCAGGTCGCCAGGTCGCCAGGCAGGTCGTAAAAGGCGACCAATTGGCTATCGAGTCACTACTATCGTGGTTACTAGGTGGTAGCGTTCTGCATTTCTCGCCCGGGTCTGGTACCACCGCCTCACCTATTCCTGCCGCAATAGCGTCAGTGCTTGTCGCTGTCGTGTTCCGGTTTGGAGGGTAAGGTAGCCGGTAAACACTTATGCATGTGGCATTAAACCTCGCCACAAGATAGCAACGCACCATTAACATCTTTGGTGTTTATATGCGATGGTTGACTCTTTCCATCAGGAGACCCATCTGCTTGTTTGCTATCTTATGATATTAAAAAAAGGTTGTTTCAACATATAGGCTACATATTATCACGCTATCACCTAGCGGAGATGGTGCAGTGCGGAGTAAACGAAGTCCGCGCGGACGAAGTCGCTGGCAACAGCTAGTCTACAATACTTGTGCCAATAAAGGGGTACAAATTTCAGGTATTAATATATATGAGCATCTTTGCTAGTATCTTTCTTGTAGAACTAGTCGTCCTAATCGTCTGTAGCTTCATTAAGTTTCACAAGATGCAATTTTTTTGTATCTAATTGAATAAATAAACCTTATGGTTTCGATTGATTTGATATATGCGTTTTTGTTAAAAAATAAGACTCATTTTTACTCTGAGTTAGTCTGGGCTCAGTTTGAAGAATAGACCATCTATCAGTCTTCATTCAAGGCAAACGATTGGTCAAACATGTCACTACCATCGAGATTACCAGGTGGTAGAATACGGCAACGTATCGCCCGGGTTTGTTACCAGCTTCTTATAAATTTCTGCCACAACAGCGTGATATTTAGACAGTGGAAATGTTCATTGATGATGTATTTCTGTTGCTGCTATAACAACAAATACTAAAAACAGAATAAAATAAATATTTAAGGGGGCATCCATACAATTTATTTCTCAATATTAATAACGACAACTAGAAGATGCTTGAAATATGCACAGAATATTTATTAAGTATTCACATTGTAAATTAATTACTAAATTAAAATAAATATTAAAGGGAGGAGCCGATCTTCTGGGCTCGTTCTTTGCGGCCAACTCGACTCTGGATGACCAAGGGAACACACCGCCTACCATCCCGCAGTGTGATAGTTCCATGCCAGAACCGCAGTTTCGGCAGTCAGCTGTGCGTAAAGCACTTCTTTCTTTGGACATCCACAAGTCGAGTGGGCCTGATGGCATCCCTCCTGTTGTGCTTAAAGTATGTGCTCCAGAGTTGGCGCCAGTATTGACGCACCTATTCCGGCTCTCCTATTCACTCGGCGTGGTACCGAATTCATGGAAAACAGCTTTAGTGCATCCCATTCCTAAAAAAGGAGATCGCTCTAATCCGTCAAACTATCGGCCAATAGCCATAACCTCCTTGTTCTCCAAAGTCATGGAGACACTTATAAACTGTCAGCTCCTGAAGTATTTAGAAGAGCACCAGCTGATAAGTGACCGTCAGTACGGTTTCCGTCGTGGCCGCTCAGCTGGTGATCTTCTAGTATATTTGACACATCGTTGGGCGGAGGCAGTTGAGTCCAAGGGGGAGTCATTGGCAGTTAGTTTAGACATAGCGAAGGCCTTCGATCGGGTATGGCATAAAGCGCTTCTCTCAAAGCTGCCTTCCTATGGGCTTCCCGAGAAACTATGAAAGTGGATCACCAGTTTTTTGGCTGATCGGAGCATTAAGGTCGTAGTCGACGGTGCATGCTCCGATCTTAAACCTGTCAATGCTGGTGTTCCCCAAGGCTGCGTGCTATCACCGACACTGTTTCTTCTGCATATCAATGATATGTTGCGAATTAGTAACATACATTGCTATGCGGACGACAGTACTGTTGATGCTACATACTCCGGCCGTAGCGGTATTTCTCGTGAACACGTCGAAGAGGGCCGGATCAAGCTCGTGTCTGAACTCGAGAATCAACTAACTGATGTCTCAGAATGGGGTCGTCAAAACCTTATTACATTTAACCCCAAAAAGACGCAGCTCTGTGAGTTCACCGCAAAAAAAAACACCCTTTGTCGTGTCACCTCGGTTCGAAAATACTCTTCTGACAGCTTCAGCCAGTATTAGAATTCTGGGAGTCGACATATTGAACAACGTTCAGTTCCGCGGTCATTTGGAAGGGAAGGCTAAACTAGCCTCCAAAAAGCTTGGTGTACTCAGTAGAGCAAAGCAGTACTTCATGCCAGCCCATCGCCTCCAACTTTACAAGGCCCAAATTCGACCTCACATGGAGTACTGTTCTCACCTCTGGGCCGGAGCTCCTCAGTACCAGCTTCTTCCTCTTGATCGCATTCAACGTAGAGCGGTTCGAATCGTCGACGACCAGGCTATTTCTAATCGGCTTGACTCTTTGGCGTTACGCAGAGATGTAGGCTCGCTCTGCATCTTTTACCGTATTTATCATGGGGAGTGTTCCGACGAGTTGTTCGGACTAATGCCTGCCGCTAAATTCCACCATCGGACATCGCGTCAAAATTTAAAGTTCCATCCTCACCACCTCGATGTCTGGAAATCCACAACTGTGCGCTTTTGTCGACACCTTTTGCCTCGCATTACTCCTTTGTGGAATCTATTACCCTCGGGGGTGTTTCCGAATGGATACGACTTAGGGACCTTCAAGAAACGAGCTTATTCATTTTTAAAAGGCCGGCAACCCAGCTGCAATACCCCCGGTATTGCGGATGTCCATGGGCGGCGGTGATCACTTACCATCAGGTGCACCATCTGCTCGTTTGCCCCCTCTACTATAAAAAAAAAAATACAACAAACGTAATTTTTTGCCGTTGTTTATAGACGATGGTACGAATCCTTTCGTCCACAAGGCTCTTTTTGTTTTGAATAATAACCATTTTCTTCAAAACAACGGATGTCAAGTGCCTGCTGTACGTAATTAAGATCTGGGTATAGTTTTACAGTTTTTTTGCGAAAAATATGAACTTAAGAGAAGTACTCGAGGCAGAGTCCTCGGTATTACCATTCATTTTTATTCGTCTTCTAAACAGCCGGGACTGCCTCATAGGTCGAGTGGTTAGCGAACATAACTACGATAGAGCTTGAGATTGATTCCCAACAGGGACAAATATTTCTGTGATGAGTATAGACGATAGATGTTTGTATTTTTGGGGTCTGGGTGTGTATTATGTATGTAATAGTATACATATATATATATATATATATATATATATATATATATATATATATATATATATATATATATATATATATATATATATATATATATATATATATATATATATATATATGTATGTATGTATTAGTATTGCTATGTATTATTATAGTTAACTAACCCGTAACACAAGCAAATAATTTGCTTACTTTGGGTCTGGATGAATTTATGTAATTTGTCCAGCGAAAAAAATGCTTCGTTATTCTTTGGTCGCCCTTATATCAGCTTCAAGCAAAACAAATTGTATACAGGAGCTATCTGATGTAAACCTTATGGGATTGTTATTGCAACATGGCCGAAGCGGTGGTCGCTATGATTACCACTTCTTATATAATTTGCTCAGGAAGTTGACGTGATTAGGAAGAGAAACGGTCGTTAATGTAATGCAGGCGAACAGTCGAACCGTCGAAATCGTGACAAGCATTGCGCATGCGCAAGAACTCTAATATGGGTGCCCCATCATATTGTTCGGACTTGACGGTCGCATCAAAATGACCTGGCTATGGTTACCATACATTTGCAGTAAAATATAAGGACAGATGAGATGGAAAACTAAACGTGTCGAGATATTTTTTGTTACGTATTAGCGAGTAATATTTTTAATGGCCAAAAAGAGTAGAAAATGACCTACTCGTTTATTATACCCGTGTTGGTCCTATTTAATGCAAAACTATAAATATCCGACCGTGTGATTAAATGTTTTTGTGAATTTCACTAGAACAATACAAATTTCCAACTCTAAATCTAAAAATATCTGACACGTTCCTTTATCATTGGACCATCTTTCTGCTTGCATCACTTGTAGTGAAAAACTTGAAAAGAGTTGTTGATCTCCTGTTGATGTTGTTGATGTTGATGAAAGAGTTGATGAACAAGAGTCTTTTAGCATCAGGTTAAGGCTGTCATGCCATTGCAATATTACTGAAATAACAAAAAAGTAAATTTCGTATTGACCACGCCTAGCCTGTTAAAATTGCTTAATTCCTTTCATCAAGTATAAAAAGGCTGATGAATTGGAACGGCTGGATATATATTATTAAATCATAACATTGTCGCCTCTGTGGTCTAGTGGTCCGGTGTCGGAGTTTGGCACATGAGGTCCCGGATTTGATTTCTGGGTCGGGTAATTAAAAAAAATGTGTTTTTTCAGTTTTCTGATAAAAAACAGCGTTGCTCTGGATAGGAAAGTGTCCAGTTGGCGATAGATTTGCCACCTATCACATTGTGGGACCAAGTATCTTCGGCTAATCGTGGGTGCACTTGTGGTACCTTTGCCTACCCTTTCTGGGATACGGGCGTGAAAACACTTTTTTTGAATCATAGCTAAGAACCTTCTCAACTAACATGGCTTTCAATAGGTACATAAAAAATGGATAAATGCAAGTCAGAATCGCTCATTGACCTATAAATAAATAAATAGGTAACTAAATAAATAAATAAGATAGCAAACAAACAGTTGGCTATCTTGTTGGAAAGAGAGAATCATCGCTTAAAGACAGCAAAGATGTTAATGGTGCGTAGCTATACTTGTAGCGAGGTTTTAATGCCACAAGCGTTTACCTGCTACCTTACCCTCCAAACCGAAACAGGAATTGTCCTGTTTCGGTTTGATAAGCATTGACGCTATTGCGGCAGATATAACTTCTTACTGGTGGTACCGGATCAATCAGACAATGCAGAAAACCGCCACCTATTAGCAACGATGCTAGTGACGCGCATAGCCATTGTTAGCTTCTTACGAACTGCCTGCCAAAAGGCAGACGATCTGTTTTTCAAAGGGGGCACGGACCATTACGAAGGGACAAGAAATAGGAGGAAAAAAGAACTGTTTGTTTCTTTTTAAATATATAATATATAAATACTAGAATATATTTTTAAATGCATTCTAGTATTTATATATGTATTTCTATGTATTAGTATCGTTGACTAACACCCATAACACAAGCAAACAATTTGCTTACTTTGGAGTTAGATCAGTATGTTTAATTTGTCCCGTGAATATTTTTTTTTATTTTCATTTTTTTCTCATTTGATTAATTGGAAATACATTCGTGTTAGTTACAGTCGTGTTAGTTACTCCACTTATAACTCAAGAACGGCTGAACCGATTTAGCTGAAAATTGGCAGGGAGGTAGTTTAGAGCCAGGAGAAGGACATAGGATACTTTTTACAAAAAAATAAATCTGCTTATTTATTGCCATTAAGGCGGAATACTCGCGGGCGAAGCTGCGCGGGTCAGCTAGTGATACTATAAAAATTAAAGTACACACAATCAAAGCCACAAAAGTGAGCGTAATGACATATAGCATTTCCAGTTAACTTTTGGCAGTGTGGAAAATTACGTAAGTAGTGCAACATAGGTCATGGCAGAAACTATCCAGGTCATGCACTACAATGTAGAAAATATTATTAATAATAATAATCTTTATGTTGTGTAATGTTGCGTTTCTATCCATGTGGCGGGATAGCAATGTAAGATCCACAACTTTACTGGCTACCTTATTATCCAATCCGGAATACGTCAGTGATAATCATTGACGCTATTGAGACAGGAATAATTAGGAGGGTGGTAACAAACCCGAACATCGCAGAACTCTACCACCTAGTAGTTATGATGGTAGAGACATATTTGGTAAACCATTTGCCTTGTCCTTTTGCGTCTGCCTTTTTTGCCTGGTAAATGGCAGATGGCCTATTCTTCAAAGGGAGCTGAGACCCATCACGGGAAATATAGAAATTCTTCTTTTTGATCCAGGTAGTGTTTAGAATATATAAACAAAAAATGGCCAAGTGTGAGTCGGACCAAAGGGTTCCGTACCATCATAGCAAAAAAAAAACGAAAAAAAACACGTTTATTGTATGAGGACATCCTTAATATTTTCATTTTTTTATTTTTAGTATTTGTTGTTATGGCGGCAACGGAAATACATAATTTGTGAAAATTTCATCTTTCTCGTTATCACGGTTAATGAGATACAGTCCACTGACAGACAGACAGACGGACAGACGGACAGCGGAGGCTTAGTAATAGGGTTCCGTTTTACCTTTTAGGTCCAGAAACCTAAAACGAAAAGAAAAGAAACAAAAAAGAAAAAACAAGAGACATAACCCCGTTGACCGCCCCGTTGGTCGAGTGGTTAGCGACCCTGACTACGCAAGCAATGGGGCTCGGGTTCGATCCCCGACGGGGACAAGCATTTGTGTGATGAGCATAAATGTTTGTATTTCCGGGTTTGGGTGTTAATTACGTATGTAAAAGTATTTATATATGTATTTCTATGTATTAATATCGTTGACTAACACCCATATCACAAGTAAATAATTTGCTTACTTTGGGGTTAGATCAGTCAGTGTAATTTGTCCCGTGAATATTTATTTTATTTATTTATAAAAAACTTTTTTTGTGTCTCATATTTACCCACCACATAGACACACTACTAAACACATTATACTTTCTATATAACAAATGATTGTCATTAAAAAACATATTTAAAAATTGTTCATCCATCAAATAACATAAGTTTCATTTGTAATACAAACGATTGTTTGAAAACCCGTTCGTCCATTAGGAAAATTATATTAAGAAAAATAAATAATTAGTACCGCTTCGTAGGTAGGATTACGATATGTCACAAAAATGATGGATTAATCTAAAAAAAGCTCAGAATAAAAAATATTAACAGGTTCCCGAAGAAATATACAAAGCCTTAATCGTAGAACTGTAGGTCTACTCTTGAAAACCGATTTCAATTTTAAATGAATATTTAATGAATTTTGAAGTATTTCGTACTCTGGTCAACTATGTTCAATTATTGGATTAGGCGACATTGCCACACGATTTCAAAATTTTTTGGAATTACTCATTATTGCTTTTATTCGTTATTTTGTTTAAAATGGTACTTAAAATTTCCACTTGTAACACTAGCTTGACGTGTAAAGATGACATCAATCTCCAATAATTAGTTCGTTACTATACTAAATCAATGTGGGCAATATTGGTTCCAATAGTACCGTTTTTAGACGACATTCGAAACTTATTGTTGTTATCAATATTGGTTTAAGATTTATATTGTTTTCAAGAGTAGGCCTGCTGGACTGCTCACCAACCGACAAACCGATGAATCGTGGTGAACTGGGAAGTCCATAGGAACGTCCAACATTGTACGTTGTACGTTCGGTTTACTCTGCCAACCCTGTAAGGAAACAAGGCGTGATGACACTTTTATGAAAACATAAAATACCGTTACTAAACCATAAAATTATCTTAAATACACGCTTAATGCCAAACATTCACATCTTTTTGGTTTTTATGGATCATTAGCGACAATATTTTTGTTGTGTTACCATATATAATTGCCAGAAGCTTAATCAGACACCATAAAGTAGGAACAGATTTGGATGAGACCGATTAAGGTGAGATAACATATACTTGATATTAGATAACCATCGCTTATAATAAATAAATAACTTTGGACAAATTACATGAACCAATTAACTCCAAATTAAGTAATTTATTTGCGTGTGGTACGATTGTAAGTCAATAATAATAAATACAGAGAATACAGAGTATTTCTACGACGTGTAAGCATACTGAAATATATTTAATAAACATCCCAACTCAGAAATACAAATATTTGTGCTCATCACCTGTAGGAAATCGAACCCGAGCCCCCTTAATTCAGGGTCACTAAGAACTCGAGGAACAGGGTGTTCAAACTCCATAGAATCCATTTTATACGTTTTAAATCTTGGTTTTTACATTTGAGAAGCAGCCCCCATTTGATCGAGTTGAAACGCTACCCCCAAGCGCTGTAAGGAAACACATACAACAGTACATAAACACGATACAATGTCGAAGAAAATGTGTAAGGCCCTAAAAGATTCGACTCGATTGACTTTTTTACCTGAATTGAGCTCCGGATTTAGTTTTTTTTGGACCACCTCGATATCTGGAAATCCACAACAATGCGCTTTTCTCGGCGCTTTCTGCCTTGCACCACTCCTTTGTGAAATCAATTACCGGCGCAGGTTTTTCCGAACGGAAACGACTTAGGGACCTTCAAAAAAAAGAGCCCACTCATTTTTAAAAGGCCGGCAACGCAACTGCAAAGCGACTGGTATTGTAGATGTTCATGGGTGGCGATGATCACTTACAATCAGGTGCACCGCCTGCTTGTTCGCCCTCTCTACTACAAAAAAAACTTTTATTTACTATTTGACTAATAACTATTCGAATCAAGTCTCAAATCTCGACTCGATTTGAACAGCTATTTCGTAACAAGACTCTCATCAGATTAAATTGAATAATACAATAGCCATATTAGACAAAACAGCAATATCAGTCTCTGGTAATCATACAACGGACGTGACATAACCATATAGAACTAATGTTATTTAACTTGTTGGCCTCCGTCGCCATTTTTAGGTTAACGTGTCTCAAAGTTTGTGTGAGTCAGCAGGTGGGTAGACAAACCTGCTCAGCTAGATCTAGTCTTAAATCTAGGAAGATTGTAGTGGAAGAATATTTAAAAAATATTTTTTACTCCGATGTCCGAATGTCCGACAGCTTATTGTGTTGTTTAAAAATGTCATAACGCTGGTTCCCTTGCAAAGTAGGTAAAGTGAATGGAACATCAAAAAATGTTAAGGAATTGAGTTAAAACTATGCTATCTTTTACTACAGTACCCTCCAAAACGGAACACGACAGTGACAAGCATTGACACTATTGCGGTGGAAAGTTAAGGCGTTGGTACTGGACCCTGACAGTGCAGAACTCTACCACCTAGGAGCCACGATGGTAGTTAGTAGCCAATTGTTCACCTCTCACAGACTGTCTGGCAAAACGTTCTATTATTTAAAGGGGGCCCGACGACCAACCCGAGAGTAGTAACGTTAGGCGTCGGGGAAAAATTGATCTTGAACTTCGAGGTACCCGACGGCGTCGCCTTGCGTGTGTTGCTATTGTTATTGGTGTAAAATATACGCTGTATTGTGCGTTCGAGTACAAGGCAGTTAACACTAGATTACTTTAGTAATTGACACTAGTGAGAGCGGACAAACGGATGGATGGGTGTGAAAGTGATACTGTTCGGACATATAATTAACGCAACATAAGTCTGTCATAGATTAGTTGAGAATGGACTGAGTTTTTTTCATAAGATGGCAAACAAATAGATTATTATACTTTTCTGATGGCAAGTGACAATCATCGCTTATATTCACCAAAGATGTTGATGGTGCGTTTCTAACCGCACAGTAGGATGGCAGTACAACTAGCAGTAGTTAATTAAGAGTTTATTTAACAAACTCTAAACCCACAATGTGTTTCACCACTGAATATTTGTTGATATTGCGGTGAAAAATTTGCAGAAATAACAGTTTTTATTATCATTAGATAGCAAACAAGCAGATGGATTCCTGGTGGAAAGACAAACCATCGCGTAAAGATACCGAAGATATTGATGGTGCGTTGCTATCTGTATAGCGGAATGGCAATGCCACATGCATAAGTCTACCGGATAAGTCTATAGGCTACCATACCCTTAAAATCGGAATATGATAACGATAAGCATTGACTCTAATATGGTAAGAATAGGTAAGGCGGTGATACCGTATAACTGGGCGAGAAATTGCAGAACTCTAGCACCTAGTAGTCACGATGGTAGTAACACGCATAGTCTATCCGCCAACTTATAGTTTTGTCTATTCGGTTTAAATCATGCAATTATAATTGGACTTGAAATTATAAATCTCTTTAAAAATCTTTTTTACGATTAATCTTATTACGGTTTAGCGTCTTCTCATTTATAAAGTACTTACTAGCTAACCTGTGTTGCTTCGCTCTTTCTCTTTTTCTTGGGGCTGATCCTTAGGGATTGATTTTGGAAAAAATAGCCTATGTTTGAACCCAGGTCCTAAACTATCTCTGTGCAAAATTTCAGCAAAATCGATTCAGTGGTACAGTAATAAAAGCCTAACAGATAGACATACAGACCTTCGCATTTATGATTTTAGTATGCATTATATTTTATAAGTACGTAACCTCTCGAACAAAATTTTTCCGTATAGGTGGCAAAAAAATCAATTATGAAACAAAATTGTTAAGACAGTTTTGACACTCGTGACATGTAGTAGGTTGTTTGTTCAACTTGCAATGTTATTAGTTTTATATAATTTATACTTTCCATTGTCGGCACTTGGTGACACTGCATCATATTGATTTTTTGATTACACAATCACTTTTAATTTTACTGCCAACCGGTTTCGCCTATTAAAGCATCATCAGGACATATTTCATATTAACTTTATGTTATCCATATTAACTTATTAGTTTTATTGTTGTTGTTATAGTACATTAGAAACTGACTTGAGAGTTTTCTGAAAAATGTTGCATTACTAATTATTGTAAATGATGCACATATTGTGCATTATTTACAATCATTAGCTCGATCTATTTGAGTAATTTTAGCGAATCTTTATTATTTAGGACTAGCTATTACTCATGACTTGGTTCGTGTGATCCAATGTCATTACGTCCTTATGCTCACTCGGGTAAAAATTAGCCTAGGTCTTGCCCTAAAACCTTCTCTTTCTTTCAGTGAAAGTTTCATCAAAAGCCGTTCTAGATATTACCCCTTACAAACAGAATGATAGACAGACGAATAGAAATTTTAAAAATGGTTGTTTAGGTCTTAGAATTGTAAAAATAATACATTGCTTTTGAAAATACCTAGTTATTTTGAAATCACTGACTGACACTTCAATTTATATATACATGTATAGGTTTGTGGAGAAATTAAACGAAACGTGTGACGAATCACAGCACAAAAATTATCTTTAATTATAAATGGTGTAACCTTTTTGTCGTACCGATTTCTTATCCAAATCTTTTTCTTCTGAAGCTGTGATGCTTTGGAATACTCTTCCCATTGACATTAGGAATAGTCCCTTCAAATTGTCTTTTAAACGTTTTCTCTGTATGTATTTGGCAGAATAATGGTGTAATGCGCTATGGCAGTATAATATGTATGTATATATGTATTTATATAACTATATATAAATATGTACTTGCATCTAAGTATATATATTGTAATATCGTATTATCTTATTGTTTTGTTTAATTTTAATTTATTTTAATAATAATTAAGAAGGTATGTCAATAGTAAACGATTGTTATAAGTTTCTCATTGCACCCCATCGTAAACACTGTTTATATTTGTTTAAAGTTGACTGGTAGAGAATGTCATGTAGCAATTAGTCCACCTCTGTACATGTTTGTGCATAAATTCTAAAAGTATCTTCACGCCCATATCCCCGAAGGGGTAGGCAGAGGTACAACAAGTGCACCCACGATTAGCCGAAGATACTTGGTCCCACAAATGTGAAAGGTGGCAAGCCTATCGCCAACCGGGCACTTTCCAATCCCGGGCAACTTTGTGTTTCTCAGAATACTGAAAAAACACTTTTTTAAAGTGCCCGACCGGGGAATCGAACCCGGGACCTCATGTGGTCAACGCCAACGCTGGACCACTACTGTAGGTATGTAAGTTAATTTATTACTTAATTGGATATCTACAGCCGTATATTCTATGGTCGCAATATGTGTACTGTATATGACACATCACATCGGCTCATAAAGATGAAAGTGTTGTCTGTGAATATGATAGTATGTGTAGTCAGGTGCAGCCGGGTGAACGTACTTGATTAACCTTTGCTGTGAAATAAAGAACAATGTTTGTTTCATAGAACTAACGATCGCCTGTGGCCGAAATTCTAAAAAAATAAAATCTCTTTTTAGTTTGACAATTGACTGACATACAGAAAATAGTATACATTTTTCTTCTTCTTTGTACGAATGGCAATTAAATAGTATACATGTGTAATACACATGTATACTATTTAAATGTATTTAATTGTAATATTTAATTTAATGTAGGTATGTCACATGAATTTAGTGTGTGTAATGTTTGTTTTTTTAATTGAATGTATTTCTGATGAATTTTATTTAAAAAAGTAAGGTTTCTGCAGTCCTTCGCGATGTAAACTTTAAGGATGGCTCACGCTAGACCGTGATAGGTCCAAGTCGAGAGTCGGCCGTAGCACGGTCAACCTTTAATATTGAACTTCATCATAGAGTTTTATTAACTAGAAAACAATAATTGATTGTTTCTTGCGGCATTCGTTAACAACAGATTTATGGGTTCATTTAGGAAGTTGGTATATAACACACTACCACCAGACTCTACGTAGCTACTAAGAAACTTGTGGCGTAGCTAGCAGTAGCGTAACCGGTGCTGTCGTTACTGGCCCCGCAAATTGACTTAGGACGTAAGACGTGTTAAAGAAGCGAAAGTGACTGAGTGGGAAGAATATAGGACTTCCGAATTGGATGTTTAGGGTTAGATCCCGAGGATGTTACTTGTAGCGGTTCAAACAATCTACAAACGCTACCAGAAAAAATAATAAAACATGGGAAATATATACAAGTTTTAATGCTTCTCAAATGGACTTCGGTCCCAAGGCAGTACTCCTTGCCTGGCTGGGAAGATTTTCCTTTTCCCCTTCCTTGTCCTTGTGTGACGTCATCAACCTCCACAGTAATGACGTCACCTGACAAGAAGCTGGCCCGCTGGTTCCATCACTATATGCCTTCAGCGGTACGGGTCAGCGGCGCCACATACTCTTGAGATTCGTATTTTTCATGTAATGTTATTAATCACTGTTTGCTTTGCACGCTTCGGAAATAACGTTAAGCCGTTAGTCCTTAAAAATGTTAATTTTTTTGACGGTTTAATTTTTTTCACGTTCGTGTCTCACCTTCGATTGAGTTGCACCTGGGGTGACCCCTTCACCCCCTCTAGGTACACCATTATCTGGAACGTTTATGTACACTCTGCCTACCTCATAATAAAACCAGAGATAAGATTGTATAACACTAGATACAGCGCGCAGCTGCATTATAAACTTTTTTGGCGAATTCCGTGGGATCACCTAATTTTCCGAGGTAAGTAGCCTTTTTGCTTTTCCAGGTCATCAATTACCTGTGTGTCAAATTTCATTCAAATCCGTTCAGTAGTTTTCCGTGATTAAGTATCAAATATCCATATATGGCAAACGTTGTTTTGCCTTACATATTAGGAATCCATAGCGGACAAACAACGTCACACGTAATTTATATAAGACTACGGGATTGTCTTCCACGCAGCCAAAATGGCATTAAACTTTATATGGTGGTTAAGTATTCTTAAATTTCATAATTTTCCGCGCAATTTTCTTAATATTTTCTTTTATAAGAACCTTCTCCTTACAATGAAGAATGTTAACTAATTTTGATTATTAGCACTCCATATTTTCTGTGAAAAATAAAAAATACTAGTGAAAGAATTACTTCGATACGTCAATTAGTTTCCGATTTAGAAGTAAAATAAGTTGAACCGCACGACGCTGGCTGCCGTTGACGCTGTGACGTCATCTCACAACACGCTCAGTCTAGTTCGCTCGGCGGCCGGCGTTCGCGGTCGCGCGCCCGTGCCGTCGAAATTACACCTCAATACTTTTCCAAAAAAAATGTCCAATCCAAATACTAGGAAATCATGAGTCGTGCCTACTGAACGGATCTGGACGAAGTCTGGAATAACTCACGGCTCCTTTTAATTCTGGGAAAATGTACAGTTCCCGAGGTTTTTTTTTCGGAATGTCTTAATTGCTGTTAGCCTTATGGGCTGTTACAGCTTCACCGGTCGCGGGGGCGAGCAGAGTGCTCAGCCAGAATTTAAAGGTGTAGGGCTGTACGCCCTCCGCCCTAAGGGTGTCTCCTGTGAGACCGAACCTCGGCTTAGGGTGGGGTCGTGATTTGCGATGAGAGGGCTAGTGGCATTGTTTTGTCCGTCCGCCGAACCTTGCCCTTGGGCTCGGTTCGCCGAAGGGCGAAACAGGGGTCCTCGTCGCCGCCGGCGGCGACGGTGTCGCGAATGTTGGTGTGTAGTATTATCGTGTAAACCGTTGGCCAGAGTTATCGGGTCATCGGGATCGGTAAGAACATGGCGGGGCCTACGTAGTTTGGGATCGGGATTAGGGTCTGGGATGTAGTCAGCCGCGGCTACCACCAGTGGGTTCGGATGCGAGATGGCACGATCAAAGTATCTTTTGGAGATGTCTTTGAAATGCTTTGCTAAGCTCGGCAATTCAAGATCGTTATGGAGGTCTACGTTGCGCATATACCACGGTGCTCCCGTGGCAATACGCAGGAATTTGTACCACTTGCAACGGATGCAAGTCCGTACGGGGGAGATGGGCAAACGCTACGCAAGCGTATGAAAGGATGGAGTTTCCGAGGTATTATTTAAATTAAGAAGAACGCTAGGTACCTATACACGTACATATACCTACGTCCTACGTACCTACCTATAGTATTTGTTGTCTTTAACGTAAAAATTTAATGGTAGGTAGGTCCTTCTATTATTTGAGTTGCATTCTTTCATTACGACATTAGTTGGGTATTTTGTTTTGATAAAATAATTTAGAACAGATAAACTATTAAGCATAAGTAGTAGCAAGGAAAGTTTTCTTACCTTTGCATTTTTCTTCCTCGCATGTCGGCGCCAACGAAATGACCGCCCCGTTGGTCGAGTGGTTAGCGACCCTGACTACGCAATCAACAGGGTTCGAGTTCGATCCCCGACGGGGACAAGCATTTGTGTGATGAGCATAAATGTTTGTATTTCCGGGTTTGGGTGTTTATTATATATATTCTGCTATTTATATATGTATTTCTATGATTTAGTATCGTTGACTAACACCCATAACACAAGCAAGTATTTGCTTACTTTGGGGTTAGATCAGTAAGTGTAATTTGTCCCGTGAATATTTATTTATTTATTTATTTAATCACTATTTGTTGATAAATAATGCGCAACCATTAATCCATCTATTTTAGGTGAAATATCCGATTGCCCCTTTTCGAATCCTTCATTCATTTTATTAATCGAATAATATTTACTATTAATAGACTATTAAAGTAATACGTTGACGAAAACAACAAAATACTGCGCAAGCTATTACACCTTACTATACTATAACCGCTGGAGACTTGATTTGATACTAAGCGAGGCGCGGCGCGTTGTGTCATGACGTCACAAGCGGTCACGTGGCTGTTAGCGAGACTTGATATTTTTCGAAACTTTGAATGCCTATAAAATCAAAACTACTAGGTATTTTTTACTACAACAAAAACTAGTGTATTTGTATACATACAGGCTTTACTGAGCCAAAATTGCAAGCGATTTGGCATACCTAGTAACATTCTTCATTACAAACACAACAAAAAAAAAAAACGAAATTGGTCCAGCCATTCAGGCGTGATGTCGTGACCAAGGAAAATAGGGATTAACTTTTATATATATAGATTAATATAGATAAATGCAAACATTGAGTGTGTTCAGGTTCACTTGTCCGAGTTTAGTCTGTCTGACTGTCTACCAAACTTACTTAGACCTGTCTGAGTAAAAAAAAATGTCTAAGTTTAGCCGTTTTCTTTCAGACACACTTTCTATCTTTAACTGTCAAAGTCAAAACCTATAGAAAAACCTTAAAAACATCAAAGAAAAATATCGACACGCGGGATTTGAACCTGCGACTATCTCCCTAAAGCCGGGACGCTCTTCCACTGAGCTAGTGTCGACAGCCTCGAGGCGGCGAAATTCTTCTTTTCTATATGATCGATTACGTCGATTAAGATGATGTGAGTCGATATTTTTCTTTGTTGTTTTTAAGGTTTTTCCAGTTTCCCAAGCAAAGGGTGAGTGCTATAACACAAAAATAACCATAGAAAAACTATCAAAATTATGCAAAGGCGCCTTGATTTAGAAGATAAAATGACGGTATTTAATTATGTCTTACTGTTTATAGTCCCCCGTGTTGGACCCGAGCTCCTATGTCGAATAGGCCAACTGCCATTCTGTCAGGCAGATCATAAAAGGCGACTGATTGGTTACGCGAGTCACTACCATTGTCTGTTCTGTCTTGTTCTGCATTGTCTCGCCCAGGTCTGGTACCATCGCCTTACCTATTCCTGCCGCAATAGCGTCAGTGCTTGTCACTGTCGTGTTCCGGTTTGAAGGGTATAGTAACCGATTAACTTATGCATGTGGCATTAGACCTCACTAGAAGATAGCAACGCACCATTAAATTCTTTAGTGTCTATAGGCAATGGTTGATTCTTTCCATCAGGAGACTCATCTGCTTGTTTACCTTATGATATAAATCTTGTTTATCTTATGATATAAAAAAAGAAATATAGAGTTTTGTATAAAAATCTGAGTTAAGTCATCTGCCAATTTTGTTAGAAGCTTGAGTTTAGACATTCATCTTGAACACGCCCATTCCTTATAAATAAACAGCAAGAATAACTGT
This sequence comes from Apodemia mormo, assembly GCA_036924255.1. Classification (NCBI taxonomy): domain Eukaryota; kingdom Metazoa; phylum Arthropoda; class Insecta; order Lepidoptera; family Riodinidae; genus Apodemia; species Apodemia mormo. The sequence goes on from JAUPFN010000016.1 coordinate 2,681,301, forward strand.
TATATATCGTGATAAGAGTGTATTTGAATGGGGGCCCGTTCCTTCGCAATAAAAACAATGTATCTAAGGCTTTCTCGGAGTCTAAGCGGCAGAACCGGGACCTGGCCGGTCTAGTTCTGGAATGCGGGGTCAACAAACCTACCTGCCCTTACTCCAACAACGCTTTCACATTCTCTGAGGTACTTAATAAACCTTGAAGAAGGTTATTTTAGACTTTGTGGATTTTTTTGAAGCTCCTATAGTGTCCTCCTATACAATAAAAACTCCTATAGTCCTATACAATACTCCTATAGTCCTATATAATCAAAGCGAGATACAAATAGCACTATTTCACCGAAAAAAAAAAAGAATAACACCTCAGTGAATTAAATTGATACAAATTATCTAATATCTTTCTTCTGTGTTTAAACTTTGTAAAATGTCAATATTTTAATTAAACAAAAATTAATTTTGTAATTCATAGAAATAAGTTGTGATGTCAATTAATGTGTGTAATTGTATCATGTAACTATAATTTAAAAAAAAAAAACAAGCCCGCTGAGTTTCTTCCGCCGGATCTTCTCAGTGTGTGGCCGCGTTCCGATCCGGTAGTAATTGTAAAAATCGACTGACAACATTTTTAGTTTAATGATAAATAATTATAATTTTAAAATATTTGCACACCATATCATGGTAGAATATGTTGGTAACTTAATCAAATTTTAATAACTTGTAACTCCCATATTCTGGCAAATAAATGATTTCTTTCTTTCTTTCTAAAAATACCAAAAGTAAAAAAATTAAAAACACAACAAACGGTCAATTGCGAGTCAGATTTTCACACGTAGGCTCCTATACCACTTTGGGATTCTTATTTTATTTAAAACTAGCTGACCCGGTAAACGTTGTTCTGCCTTTTTAAGTACTCTTATTTTTGTTCTATATTTTCTCACCTTTTAAACCTTCCCTGGACTTCAACAATTAATTCAAAACCAAAATTAGCCAAATCGGTTCAGCCGTTCTCGAGTTTTAGCGAGACTAACGAACAGCAATTGATTTTTATATATAGATAGCAAACGAGCAGATAGCTCCCCTAACAGAAAAAGGTAAACAATCTCCTATAGACACCAAAGATGTTAATGGTGCGGCGATCTGTGTGGCAGGATGAAACACCTCCCGATCTGGGTAACAGTTATAAAGCGGTTGACGCGTGTGCCTATTTATTCGAATTAGGCTATTTGGGTGATTCTCAGATAACTGTGATTTTTTATGTCTAGTACTTTATTTATCATTCAACATAACTTTTTTTTATCAAAAAACTATAAATATGATAAATTTGATAGTATTCTACAATCTACATGAAAAATTAGGACATAAGTGGACACGGATCACATATAACTTACGGAAATACACTCAAAATGTCAGTACCGTGGCATGTCCGATTCTCATTTTTTAAACTATATGTATAAATTTCTATTAAAATTCGTTTGGTAATTTAAACTTTATCTCTTGTAACTAAAGTATAATGCATAGACCATAAAATTATATTGCAATCATACCAAAATATTAATTGGTAAAAAGAAATAATCATCATTGATTCATGTCCGAGAATTTTGTTGAATTTTTAATTTTAAAATGTTTGCCGCCTAAGCTCCATCTTTCATTCAGTTTCATGCGCCCTCTCTGGTGGCATTTTAAAGAAGGACTATTTGTATACTATTTGCAGCTGTGTCTTTATTTTATAGTGTCAACATTATGATAAGAGTAATATGTTTTGTTTTGAAAAAGGTAAGTCATAAAATTACAAGTCAGTACCATGGTAAATTTCAATTACGAGTGTTAATGCGATGTTTAAATTAATTATACTAAATTTTCATTCATTTTTACGTGAAAGATTAAAATTATTTGAAAAAATTTTTTAATTATCTGCAATAAAAAAGTTAGGTTAATTATTAATTGAAATGTCAGTACCGTGGATGTCAGTACCATGGTAAAATTAACAAATAATTTTGTAATTTTTTTTCCCTTAAAGTTTTAGTTTATTATTATGTTTAGTTGTTCTAGTTTAATCAAAAATGACTCCAATACTCCGGACAAAACTCAAAGAGATACCTGGGATCCAAAACTTGTGCAATAATATGACGTCTACGAAAAGCAAAAAACGTGAATTTAAAATAAAAAAAAAGTTACTAAAATTCAGCAGGATGAAAGATTAAAGAAAAAGAGAAGCGGAAAGATAACGAAGACGGAAGATAAGAGAAGATCCCGAAGCTTATGAAAAATATTGTCAAAAAGAACGAGAGAAAGAACAAAGTGAAATTTGGTAACGACAGATCTACTTTTGACATGTTGGTATCAACTTTGCGTTGCTCCGTCAAAAAAATTGACGTTGTAACTACTCCACAAATCGAAACTATTGATGCCTTACTGCCGGAAAAATTTCCTTCTTTTACTGGTACCATGAAAATGCACCAATACACTTGGAGTAAGAAAAACCCTGGTCTAATATTATTTAATTCATTAAGTTGTCTTGATTGTCTACCTGGCGTAATATGTAAACATTTCTCGATGGGAATAATAAATTACGATGATAATCGATTTCCATTAGATTCTCCGAAAGTACAGAATGATAAAATGTTGAAAAAATCTCAGAAAGACACCGAAGTCAATAATGAAATTAAAAAACCAAAAGTGACTCCGACTGTAACCCTTCGGAGGAGTGTACGAAATAAAAAATAATTTACCAAATATTGTGATAAAATACTCTAAGTTGTAAAATAATATTGAATTATAAAAAAAAATATGTATTATTTTTTTTTTACATTCATAATTGTTAAAAATTGTAGTAGATTTCATTTATCAACTTATGTTAAATTTAGTTTTGTTTTAATATTATAAAAAAAATTTTCTTCTAATTCCATAATTAATAAATTTTAAAGATTGTTAATATCAAGAAAAAAACTTTAAAAATTTCTTTGGATTATTATGATCTCTAATTTATTTTGCAACTTTAAGATTTTGAAAAAATTTAGGTAAGTAATTTGAATTTTTCATTTATATGTCAATACCTTGGAAATGATGTCAGTACCGTGGCATTGAAATTTTCAATTTTTGTCATAGTTTTTGATTTGTTGCAGTTGTAGTAAAACTACATTACAGGCTTAATTCTGTGGGTAATTAGATAACAATAACACCCAAAACATGGGTTTTGAAACATTTTTAATTTTAGGAAAATTAAAATTTAAAAAATCACAGTTATCTGAGAATCACCCATTTGTTTTTTTTTCTTTTTCTTTTTGTTATATTATATATGATATAAAAAAAATCATAAGATAGGGAACAAGCAGATGGGTCTCCTGATGCAAAGAGTCAACCATCGCCTATAGGCACCAAAGATGTTAATGGTGCGTTGCTATCTTGTGGCGAAGCCTAATGCCACATCCATAAGTTTACCGGCTACCTTAACCTCTAAACCAGATCACGACAGTGACCAGCACTGACGCTATTGCGGTAGGAATAGGTGAAGCGATGGTACCAGACCCGGGCGAGACAATGAGGAACTCTACCACCTAGTAGCCACAATGGCAGTGACTCGCATAGCTAATCGGTCGCCTTTTACGACATGCCTGGTAGAATGGCAGTTGGCCTATTCTTCAAAGGATCTTGGGACCAATACGGGGGATTAGTATAGTGGCATAATGGATTTTTAACCGACTTCTCAAAAGTAGGAGGTTATCATTTCAACAGTACGTTTTTTTAAAGTTTGTTATCTCAGAACTCAGTCATTTATTAAGCGATTTAAAAAAATATGTTTTGTGTTTGGTAGAGTACTCTCCTCGTGTGGTCCCATTTTAATTTGGTGAAGATCTGGTGCAGGGTTCCGGAGATACAGGCAATGGGAAGTCAGTTGCTGCAGTTTTACTACGTTAAAAAAATATTTTTATCATTAGATAGTAAACAGTCTATGGTATAGCGGTCCAGCGTTAGCATTGACCAGATGAAGTCCCGGGTTCGATTCCCGAGTCAGGCACTTAAAAGAAGTGTTTTTTCAGTTTTCTGATAAACACAAACTTGACCGGGATTGGAAAGTGCCCGGTTGGCGATATACTTGCTATCTATCACATTTGTGCGACCAAGTATTTCCGCTAGTTGTGGGTGCACTTGATGTATCTCTGCCTACCCGTTTCCCCCAAAGGGCGTGATGATACTTTTTTTAGATAGCAAACAAGCAGATGGTTCTCCTGATGGAAAGAGCAGCCATCGCCTATAGACACCAAAGATGTTAATGGTGCGTTGCTATCCGTGTGGCGGGATAACAATACCGTATTCATGAGTCTACCGGCTACCTTATACTCCAAACTGGAACAGAAACATAATCTATTTCTGTCGCAATCACTTGCCAATGTCGTACTCAGCTTTGGAGGTTAAGGTAGGTGGTAAATTTGTGCGTGAGGTATTACTATCCCACCACACGGATAGCAACGTACTTTAACTTCTTTGTTGTCTATAGGCGATGGTTCTTTTATTAGGAGACCCATTTGCTTGTTAGATATGATACAATAAGCTAAGAACAACTAACTTTCCCCTTTGTTGTATCAAGTTCAGTTTCGCGTGAATAAGCAAAACAATCTCATGTTGATATGTGATCAGAGAAAAACTATAAGTAGTGGACTGCATATTTACTGAATTTTTTGGGACTAAGAATTTATAATTAACTAGCTGTTGCCAGCGACTTCGTCCGCGCGGACATCGTTTACTCCGCACTGCTCATCCCCCGTAGATGATAGCGTGATAATATGTAGCCTATATGTTGACCCGGCCTGTTAGTAATATACATGCATTTGAAGTAAATCCATGCAGTACTTTTTGAGTTTACCCCGGACTTATATACATACAAACAGACAAACAGACAAACAGACAAACAGACAAACAGACAAACAGACAAACAGACAAACAGACAAACAGACAAACAGACAAACAGACAAACAGACAAACAGACAAACAGACAAACAGACAAACAGACAAACAGACAAACAGACAAACAGACAAACAGACAAACAGACAAACAGACAAACAGACAAACAGACAAACAGACAAACAGACAAACAGACAAACAGACAAACAGACAAACAGACAAACAGACAAACAGACAAACAGACAAACAGACAAACAGACAAACAGACAAACAGACAAACAGACAAACAGACAAACAGACAAACAGACAAACAGACAAACAGACAAACAGACAAACAGACAAACAGACAAACAGACAAACAGACAAACAGACAAACAGACAAACAGACAAACAGACAAACAGACAAACAGACAAACAGACAAACAGACAAACAGACAAACAGACAAACAGACAAACAGACAAACAGACAAACAGACAAACAGACAAACAGACAAACAGACAAACAGACAAACAGACAAACAGACAAACAGACAAACAGACAAACAGACAAACAGACAAACAGACAAACAGACAAACAGACAAACAGACAAACAGACAAACAGACAAACAGACAAACAGACAAACAGACAAACAGACAAACAGACAAACAGACAAACAGACAAACAGACAAACAGACAAACAGACAAACAGACAAACAGACAAACAGACAAACAGACAAACAGACAAACAGACAAACAGACAAACAGACAAACAGACAAACAGACAAACAGACAAACAGACAAACAGACAAACAGACAAACAGACAAACAGACAAACAGACAAACAGACAAACAGACAAACAGACAAACAGACAGACAAACAGACAAACAGACAAAAATTCTAAAAACTATATTATTGGCTTCCATATCGATTGTAGATCACGCCCCAAGTATTATTTAAAAAAAAAATTCAATGTACAGTTTTGACTTTCCTACGATTTTATCATATGTATAGATAACACTATTTTGACCGCTGTTGGTCGAACGGTTAGCGAACCTGACCACGCAATGGGTGGGTCATGGGTTCGATTCTCGACAGGAACGTGTTTGTGTGACGAACATGAATGTTTGTATTTATGGATTTGAGTGTTTATTTAATATTTCAGTATTTATATGACTATATATTTATATATTGTTTTATTTTTTATATTTATATAATGTATTTATATATTTATTTCTATGTATTGGTATCATTAACTTGCAAAGATATCACAAATCATTAATTTGCTTACATTGGAGTTAGATCAATGTAAAATATGTTAAGCGATGTTAAATTTCTTTAATTTAATCTGTACAAATAAAAAGGAATTACTAAATACATTTTTGTGCTTATTTACCACTTACTACTCACTCTTGCGTTAAAAGTGGATTATTTTATGCAAAAGGGCGAAAATCATTATGAGAAAAAGTTATTTTGTTTGTAAAAATCAAAAAGTTTTAATCCCTTGAATGACATTCTTATTGCTACATATCTTAGGCTATACGACTGAACACTGTGTCAAAATATGTTTACCTCCTTTGGAAGGACCTTATACGTATAAATAAAAAATTAATCTCTAATTCAATTGATTCATAACTTGAAAACACTTTATAGATTTCATTTGTCTTTTTTAAAGTTTTCTTGTTGCATAAATGCACGTAAACAAGAAGTTTTAATAAGCCGACGATATTTAGTGTTGAATACAGATTTGAGGTCTGTGCTTAAAAGAGAGCCCGGAAAATGAGGCAAAATAAGGTCTTGTCTGTCTCAACTTACAAAATCTTTTGGTCACTCATTTATTCAATTGTAAACGTGTAATTAGCGTCTGAATTTCCCTATTGGTATATGGCTACGATTGGTCGTGTGAGATGGCCGAGAAAGCGTTCCCCGGTAATTACTGATCGACTGATACACCATTTTAATTAACCATGTACCTATTAATAGACAAAGTCGTTCTTTGTGATACGAATGATTATCCCCATGATTATCTGGATCTCTTTGAAGAATACTTATTTAATAAATAAATAAAATAAATACTCATTCTTAAAAGGCAGGCAACGCAACTGCAAGACTTCTGGTATTGCAGATGTCCATGGGCGGCGGTGATCACTTACCATCAGATGCGCCTCTTGCTCGTTTGCCCCCTCTTCAATAAAAAAAAAAAAAAAAAAGAATGGACTTCCTGTCGTTCTGGCTGGCAGTTCGAAAAGGTAAACGATTGGTTAAATGTGACACTACATACTAGGTGGTAAAATATTACATCATATTGTTTGGTTTAGAACCAAACACCTTACTTTTCCGCGTGTTAGTTTGGTCTCCTTTGAAGAGTAGACCAACTGCCGTTTTGCCAGGCAGTTCGTAAAAGGTCGATTGGCTATACGGGTCACTACCATCGTGACTACTAGGTGGTAGAGTACCGCAACACCTCGCTCGGGTATGTGGTACCACCGCCTTAATTATTCAAGCCGTAATAGTTTCAATACTTTGTCATTGTCGTGTTCCAGTTTGGAAGGTAGGGTAACCGGTAAACTTATGCATGTGGAATTGCTATCTCGCCACACGAACAGTAACGCACTATTAACATCTTTGGTGTCTATAGACGATGATTTCTCTTTCCCAAGCCATCTGCTTGTTTGCTACCTACTGATTTAAAAAAAAACATACATTAAATAATATAAAACGATAATGTGCTTTGCCTTATTTTATTACTAGCTGTTGCCCGCAACATCGCTTGCGCGGACTTCATTTCCTCCGCACAGCTCCTCCCCCGTAGGTGATAGCGTGATAATATGTAGCGTATATGTTGACCCGACCTATTAGTAATATTCGTGCAAAATTAGAAGTAAATCCATGCAGTACTTTTTGAGTTTACCCCGGACATACATACAGACAAACAGACAAAAATTCTAAAAGCTATATTTTTGGCTTCGATATCGATTGTAGATCACGCCCCAAGTATTCTTGTAGAAAAATATTCAATGTACAGTTTTTACTTTCCTACGATTTTATTAGGTACTAGCTGTTGCTCGCGACTTCGTCCGCGCGAACTTTGTTTACTCCGCACAGCTCCTCCCTCGTAGGTGATAGCGTGATAATATGTAGCCTATATGTTGACCCGACCTGTTAGTAATATTCATGCAAAATTTGAAGTAAATCCATGCACTACTTTTTGAGTTTACCCCGGTCATACATACAGACAAACAGACAAAAATTATAAAAACTATAATTTTGGCTTTGATATCGATTGTAGATCACGCCCCAAGTATTCTTTTACAAAAATATTCAATTTTTTTAACTAATTAAATCGTATGAAAGTCAAAACTGTATGTTTTGACTTTCCTACATAGGTATATATGTATAGATTATTGACAATATTTCGGTAGGAATAGAGGTAAAGCGTTGGTACACAACCGGCGGGGTGATCACGTAACTCGCAATGCGAAATTATCGTGATTGTTTAGTTATTGCAAGACACATAACAGCCTTGTACATTAGTGGTAGTCGTTGCCGCTTGATTAGTTTTGATGCTGTGACATTGCAAAAAGTGCATCTAATGACCAGCAAGCAATTGGCGACGTTTTTGATGATTTTTTCATTACATTTAAGAGTCATCGCTGATCGCTGGCGAATTGCAAACATTAGATGATACGCCTACCGGGCGAGACGTTGCGGAACTCGACCACCTAGTAGACACGATGGTAGTAATTCGTAATGGCAATTGTTTACCATTTACGTACTGCCTGGCAGAATGACAAATGGTCTATTCTTCAAAGCAGGGCCCGGAGCAACACAGGGAAACTGTTAATGTCTTATTAGGAATTAAATTACATAGCCATGTGATAGACAATTGAAAAAATAGCAGTTACTCAACAATACCGCTCTGTGAGCACATTTTGGGTACGGAAGCCAATCAAAAACCTTACTTGCTCTGTACTGTAATACGGAATTAGAAAACGCCTTCAACTATACACAAGCAACAGATTGAAATATTTTTTTGCACAAATAAAATTAACAGGAGTTACTAGAGTTACTAATAAAATTACTAGGTGGTAGAGTTCTGCATTGTCTCGCCCGGGTCAGGTACCACCGCCTTATCTATTCCTGCCGCAATAGCGTCAGTGCTTGTCACTGTCGTGTTCCGGTTTGGAGGGTAAGGTAGCCGGTAAACTTATGCATGTGGCATTAGACCTCGCCACAAGATAGCAATGCACCATTAACATCTTTGGTGTCTATAGGCGATGGTTGACTCTTTCAATCAGGAGACCCATCTGCTTGTTTGCTATCTTATGACATAAAAAAAAAAGTTTAGTGGCGTTGGTTAAGAACGTTAAGAATAAGATACAAACGTTCCGGTTATGGATATCTTCAATGCGTAGCTGGCATGGGTGGCACCCGGTGCAATCGTTATGGTGTTCTCCATACATAGAAAGCTGAAGCGTTGACGAAGCGGCATTGGCCGAGTGATAAAAACGTCCAAGGTTCAAATTCGTATTTATGTGTTTCATTTAGGTTCTTTAAATAAATTTAAAGAATCGCCGCTCGATATCCATGCTTTAAAAAGCACATTACGTCGTTTTTTTTATTATATCATAAGATAGCAAACAAGCAGATGGGTCTCCTGATGGAAAGAGTCAACCATCGCCTACAGACACCAAAGATGTTCATGGTGTGTTGCTATCTTATGACGAGGGCTAATGTCACATGCATAAGTTTACCGGCTACCTTACCCTCTAAACCGGAACATGCTAATGACAAGCACTGACGAAGTAATAGGTAAGGCAGTGATACCAGACTTGTGCGAGATAATGCAGACTCTACAACCTAGTAGCCACGATGGTAGTGACTCGCATAACAAATCGGTCGCCTTTTACGACCTGCCTGACAAAACGGCAGTTGGCCTATTCTTCAAAGGAGCCCGGTATCAACACAGGGGTCGTTCTTCCTGGGTACTAATTTTTTAATAAGGTGAAACCTTTTTTAAAAATTAGTTTTTTCACGGTTCAAAAACACGTGTGTGTGTTTGTGTGTGTGTACGTTTGTATGTGTGTATATTTGTGTGTGTGAGTGCGCGTGCGTGCGTGCGTGTGTGTGCGTGTAAACCTCACATATATGTGCGTGTGTGTGTTTGTGTATGTGTGTACGTTTGTATGTGTGTATTTGTGTGTGTGTGTGTGTGTAAACCTCTCATAATTTTTGAGCGACTTGACTGATCAAAATGCGGTTTAGGTTCCGTCAGACTTTCTAAAAATCTGAAATTGTGGGAGGTTAAAAATCTATGTTTAGTTATAGTTTTTGCTATTTGATTTTTAGTTTTGGTAATAATCATGTTGTATAGGTAACGTGTACGCACTCGTACCTATTGCAAGTAAAAGTTATGTTCATTCTTGTGCATTTGTTTTGCAAAAATCATATTGTGTAGGTAATCTTTATTGTAAATAAAACTTTTATTATAATTTACAAATATTTTCATTTAGCCTTTCAAAATGTATAATCATTAAAGTGTCGCAAAATCAAACCATGCCAAAATAAGCTTTGTCGTCGAACTCTTCCTTCTTGAAAGATTCTGTCGACGAAACGTTCGTGGTGGAAAGATTCAGTCATCTGTTCGGACATTAATGAATCGTTCTGTCGGCGAAACATTCGTAGCTGTAAGGTTCTGTCGTTAAAAAACCAATAAACGAAACATTCTGTCGGCGGCTCATTCCGCAGAGAAACGTTTGTAGGATAAACGTTTCAAAATCAATTTTGTTATAAATATGTATTTGTCAGTTGCTGTTTAATTAAATAAATTCTATGCCTTTGAGTAACTTTTGTCTGTTATGAAAGATTATCACTTTGATTGTCAGAGGTTAATGGGAGGTGAGGAGCCCGTGAGAGACGTCAAATACGACTGCTCTCAGACGTATATGGTCGTATCGTTCAGATCGCCGTATTCAGGCTAGCATGATCTCGTGACTTGGTACCTAGGTCATAAAACTTAATACTAAAGATAATTAAAATACGATATCTTAGACATGTTCATACTAATTTTATAAAGAAAAACATTTGTGTTTGCAACTGACGAAAAAACGGAGGTTATCAGTTTGACAGGCATGCTGTAATGGGTACGATTATCCGTTACATTCCGGACATAGAAACTACTACTAGTCGTAAAGTAGGAACCATAGGGTGATATTGTTCCCTATTCTTTCCAGAGGGTGGTGGCGTTCTTTCCTTTTCTTCGCCGCGTGGCGGATGTGACCTCGGCGTCCATCATTGTGCTGTAGCCAGACACGCCGACTAAGAAGACCACCCATTCTACGAGCCCCAGGTAAGTTCCGGACCGTCCCTCATCGCGCCGTTGGCACTAATTACGCCTCTTATCGTTCTTATAATTCGAGACTCCGAGATCCTTAATTTTCTTCCTTCAAGCGAACAATTATTTAATATTTAAAGAAATCGAAATTATACAAATTACGTTTTACAAGTAACATTTTTTATTTCTAAAATCCCCCGTGACCCGCGACTACGCATGTAGTACTTATTGCTGGAATTGGAGTTGGATAATATTTGAGTACGATAATCCATTCAGGTGTCCAAGCATACTAAATTTCGTAAGTGTATGTACTATGTATATTTGTATGTTAAAAAAAGTATCTTTTTAATATACAAATATAAGAGAAGGTAAAGAAGAATGTAGGCAGAGGTAGGTAGAGGTACCACCTGTGCACCCACGATTAGTCGAAGATACTTTGTCCCAGTGGCAAGCCTTTCGCCAACCGGGCACTTTCCAATCCCGGGCAAAATCCCTGTTTTCATGAGAAGACTGACCAAATACATTTTTGAATTGTCCGACCCGGAAATCGAAACCAGGACCTCTTGTGATCAACATCGACAACAGACCACAAATCACAAAGGCGATTTTTTGTATGTTTATCCTAGAATTTCTCCGGAATTAACAGCCATATCGAGATAATTTAAGTCATCAGAAATAAGTGATTATCGTTATCAACTCAGTAAAGTACGGTGATGGGATCACCATTCATCTCTCAAACCAATAAACTGAATCGTGGTGAACCGGAAAGTCTATAAACGATCGGTTCATTCTGCCTTCCTCGCAAGTTAACCGGCGCGATGATTCTTGATTTCGCCTTTTACTGCATTACCAGGTAAAAACTCGTTGAATTACATATTTCCAAATAGACTCCCTATCCGGTGTCGGTCCGGGCTCCCTTTCCGCTCTGCCAGGCAGTTCGCTTACGCACGCCTCTTCAGGCGACCGATTGGCTATGCGAGTCACTACCATCGTGGCTACTAGGTGGTAGAGTTCTGCATTATCTCGCCCGGTCCTAGTACCACGTCCTTACCTATTCCTGCTGCAATAGCGTCAGTGCTTGTTACTGTCGTATGTCTGTATAGAGGGTTACCTTACCATTAACTTATACATGTGGCATTATGACCCTATAATTAAGATATAACCGCATCATTAACATCTTTTGTCTCTTTTCATCAAAAGAACCATCTGCTTGTTTGCTATCTTATAAAAAAATCCTTTTAAGCTGGAAGCAGAAGCAACCAGTTGATGAATAACTTTGTTTGGAGGAAACTAATTATCTCGTGTAAGGGTAGGTGCAAGTTAACACAAATATTAATCAAACATAAATGACCTTTTTAACAATTAATAAAATTTTATAAATAAAGCGTTCGTAATTAAGTCCCCGTGTTGGTTTGGGCTCCTTTGAAATATAGACCAACTGCCGTGCTGCTAGGCAGGTAGTAAAAGGCGAAGGATTAGCTATTCGTGTCACTACCATCATGGCTACTAGGTGGTAGAGTGCCGCAACGTCTCGCTCGTATTTGGTACCACCGTCTTACCTATTCCTGCCGCAATAGCGTCAGTGTTTGTCACTCTCGTGTTCCGGATTGGTGGGTAAGGTAGCCGGTAGACTTATGCATGTGGGATTGTCATCCCGCCACACGTATAGCAAAACACCATTAACATCTTTGATGTCTGCACACGATGGTTTCTTTTTCCATCAGAAGAACCATCTGCTTGTTTGCTGTCTCATGATATAAAAAAGTCAGCGTTCATTGTCTAGTTTATTAGCACGTATTGCTACATCGTAGTGTATTCCCCGTGCTTGTCTGGGCCACGGATTTAATAGATACGCCTTTCAAGGCAGTTTCTTAGGTTGCCAGCGTAGCTTGCATTCACACGCAGAAATACTGATTTATGTTACCGATGAAAGAAAATCACTTCAATGGCAATTTTAAACCTTGTCACCTCGGTACGATAAAACAGTACAACATGGTTTATTTATATTTTTTCAGAACATAATATATCTACCTACAAATGTATGACAGTTTTGACATTGATAGGAGCGTTCGCTCATATGCGCGGCGACACAATTCCTTCTCAATTCCGTGTTTATTAGTATTTATGTGGTCTGTGACCTGGGTCCCCTTTTAAAGAATAGACCAACCCCTATTCTGCTAGTGTAACGATAGTGCCTTTTTAATATACAAATATAAGATAGATCTAGAATAGAGATAGATAAGAGGAATCTGGTGATATCTTCAGTTATGACGAGAATCCTCCCCGATTCTCGTCATAACTGAAGATATCACCAGATTCCTCGAAACTCAAGAAACCTGGTGATATGAAATGAGAAGCTAAACAAAATAATAAACTTCACTATCGCGTAGTAAAGTAGGTATCTCCATAAAAACGGACCTAGAGCATTAAGGCTAAAATAAATTCACAAGAAACGTCGCAAGTTCAGACATCTGCCTGCCGCGAATGGCTCTACAAGCCCTCGCTTGACAAATGACTCTCCTGATGAAAAGAGACAACACTCGCTTATAAACTCTCAAGATGTAATTGTTTCCCGATACATTTAGATATTTCTGGATCCAGGTAGAACTTTACCCTGGCTATAAATAGAGAGGTGTTGACAAATACAAGGCAGTTTTTATCAAGTGATCGAGAGCTATACTTAAAGTGAACAGTGCGAAGCGAGAAGTCTTTTATTGTGTAGTTCAATGATAGTATAGTGAGTGACTAGTGTGTAAAGTGTATTTTAGTATTACATTGTCTTGTCTTGTCTATCTTTATACTAAATACACGGATTTAATATAAGTGGTGTTTTCTTGCATTAACGAACCCGAGTACGTAACACTATCTTTGTAATGGAGTCTTAATGACACAAGCAGAAATTTACCGGTTACCTTACCCTCCCAACCGGGGCAAGGCAAGAATAGGTAAGGCGGTGGGACCAGAACCGGGTGAGACTTTGCAGAACTCTACCACGTAGTAGCCACGATGGTAGTGACTCGTATATCCAATCGGTCGTCTTTTACAAACTGCCTGCTAAAATACCGGATGGTCTCGTTTAGACTTGGAGCACGGATTCAACTCGATACGCTTTTCAATGCAATTTCTTAGGTATCAATGTCACTTGCATTTACATAGAGATATAGAGAGTTATAACACTTACCGATGAAATAGAATCACTCTAGAGGTATTCCTTAAGGCCTTCGTTTTTTATTTGACACGATAAAATAGAATAATATGGCATATTTCTATTTTTTAAGATTTAATATTTAAAAGCCTTTGACATTTACATACATTTGCTCATATGAGCGGCTCAGCATTTTGCGCCCAACACCATGTCTGTATGTATTTACGTAGTCTGTGACTTGGACCATTACAAAAAAATGTTTTTATGATAATACTTGTTGAATAGTTGTGTCATGTGTGTGTTTAAATGAAAGTGAATAACATTTTATTTATTTACAACATTACTTAATGCGTTTCAATTATTATAATCTTGTGTTCGTCGACCTCAATAAACGTTCAGATAATTTTCACAATTCGACCTCTGTGTCAAATTATAAAGATAATGATTGTTATGATTTCGTCTTTGACTATTAAGTTTTAAAGTCATAAAAGTATTGTGTTTCAAAATTAATAATCGTTAGAATCTCTACTTAATATTATAAATGCGAATGTAAGTTTGTTTGTTACGCCAAAACTACTGAACCGATCATCGCGAAACTTTGTATATTCTTGGAAATATTAGATAACATAATTTATTTAGGATACTTTATATTAAAAAAAAAATAGTAACATAATTTATTTACGATACTTTAGATTTAAAAAAAAAATCTTAAATGTGAGCGAAGCCGCGGGTAAAAGCTAGTATTTCTTTCATCATATAGCAAAGAAAAATTTTGCCACGTCGAGCCTGTCGAAACCACCTCAGTGGGAGAGCACCCCGGCTTTAGGGGAGGTCACAGGTTCAAATCCCGCGTGTCTATATTTTTCTTTGTTGTTTTTAAAGTTTTTGAAGTTTCCCAAGCAATGGTGAGCGCTATAACACAAAAATAATTAGTATTTCTACGTTTTAAAGCAAGTTTCGTGACGAAACGTGCCTTTCATTGCTATTTGGTGAAGATCTGATGCTGAGATATAGGAAATGGGAAGTCGATAGCTGTAGTTTTACTTCGTTCAAACATTATGAAACGCATTATTACCTGCGACGGAAAATGGATTCCGTTTAATAATCGCAAGGGCTCAACAAGTTGGTTGGATCCTTGTTTAGAATCTAAACAATGCCCTAAACGAAAATCTTCTCTCAGAAAAAATCTCAGATTATTTAGAAGACAAACAAGCCTGGGAATAATTGCTCCTCATATCGATCTCATATATATGTTTTATAATTATGTAATATTGTGATATTGTGTATGTATAAAAAATTATATGAAAAAAAGACAAGCCCGCTGAGTTTCTTCCGCCGGATCCTCTCAGTGTGTGGCCGCGTTCCGATCCGGTTGTAGTTTTAAAAAGTGTTGACATGTCAAAATAACTTATAAAAAGTTTTATTGAATAAAGTTCTTCTTATTTCTGATTTCTTAGAAAGGTGATGGTCACGGTTTGGTAGTCTAGCGCCGGTTCTGATTCATCAGAGATTTTTACTCAACAAGTTGAGCATTTCTGCAGATGTGTACTATAAAGGATTGAACACAATGATGGAGATGCTCACACTTCTCCAACCAGCTTTATTTAATGACTTGGCCCCACTCCTCATGCACAACAATGCGCGACCTGATATTGCCCAAGAGACCATCTCTAAGTTAGAAGAACTGAGTGCTAAGTGTGAGTTTTTCTTTTCGCATTCGATCATGAGCGCGACCACTAGGTGGCGCTGTACAAATCACATACAAATTCCTAGTAAACTCGAAACGCGCTCACGATCGAATGCGAAAAGAAAAACTCACACTTAGCACTCTGGGGTTGGACTTCTCCATCATCCACTGTACTCACTAGATATACAGACTACTTACACACTGCAAACGATAACGGCTCGGAAATTGGAATGGCTAAATAAATAAATAAATTAATAAGAGCGAGGTTAAAGGCGGCAGATGTTTTTACTGAAAATTACATGGACATGTTGGTACTAGTAGACACTTTTGAGGCCATACATGAGTCTCTGTGAACTAAAATTATCGACAGACTCTTGTTTTTCATCAGATACACACATTCGTAAAAGAATATTCACTCATTAGAATGAGTTGACGCCACGGTTGACGCTAATGAATGAATATTCTTTTACGATTTTTTTTAGTTTCTACATATTTTTCCCCCGTATTAAAGGATCCCGGACGGGTTCCTTTAAGGAATAGCCGTTCTGCAAGGCATTGTAAGAGCAGGTCAGTCGACTATACGTGTCACTACCATCGTGACTACTAGGTGGTAGAGTTACGCAATATCTCACCAAGGTATATAGTACCACCGCCTTAACTATTCCTGCGGAAATAGGGTCAGTGCTTGTCATTGTCGTGTTCCGGTTTGGACCATAAGGTAGCCGATAGACTTACCTATGCATGTGGCATTGCCATCTTGCCACACGATAGTCACCATTAACATCTTTGGTATCTATAGGCGACGGTTTCTCTTTCCATTAGGTGAGCCTATTATGATATAAAAAAACATTTGATTGTTCGATTCTTTTCGGTGATTCTATAAATAAGTTATAACAAATCTCAAATATTAGTTTTAACTAAGTTTAAATAAAAAAAATATGAGTAAATTGGTTTCTTATTAAATCTAACGTAACCAAGCACAGTTTAACTTATCTATGTAAAAAAATATGCATTTCTAAAAATTTCAAGCAGAAACTCACGATTTCTCACCAAAGAGAGAGGTGGGTTCGAAAAGTCGTGAAAATTGTTTGACCTAAATAATGGATATCCCCTGTATTAGTACGGTCCGCATGATCGACTGTAAATCTGTCATTTCGAGAAAAAAGTGCCGCTAGATAAAAATTAAAATATACTGAGACAATATATTAATCTATCTACCTAATAATACCTTAAAAAGAGCATTTCTTGTATACGTATAAATAATAAATATATAATCCGAATCGTAGAAACGGTCCCAAAGATTTTCATGAAATTTAGTATGCAGGGGGTTTAGGGGGCAATAAATCGATCTAGCTAGGTTTCATTTTCAGAAAACGTAATTTTTTTTTTTAAATAAATACCGGTTATCTAAGTACTTATCGCACCCTTAGAATTATAGTGACCTATTTCAAAAATATCCATTTTAGGGAAACGTCAAATAAAGATTTGTACAGTTAAGATTTTTGTATAAAAATTAGATTATTAGACCGAAATATACGTTTTACAGCATTCTATGTTAAGATCTGCCTGTGTTTTAATAAGAGTCGATAAAGATAGTCGTTTTAGGTCGTTTCCTGACATTATGTCAAAATCATGTTTTTTTTTTAAATTAGATCACTATAATACTGAAGGTGCGTTATGTTTAAATGTCTATTTGCTTTGTAAAATTAGATGTAGGTATGTATACGTTGACATAAAGTATGTAGGTATTAATATATACAAATTACATGTGTTTGTCCGCGATTGATTCCGAAACTACTGAGCCGATTTCAATGAAATTTTGCAGATAATTATTGGTCCAACTGAAAGATAGGATAGTTTTTATCTCATTTAACTCCTTCCCCACACCTCAAGTAACCCACCAAAATATCCAATATTAATAATTTGTTTGGCAAAACAACGTTCGCTGGGTCAGCTAGTTACATATAATTAATCTTTAATGACTGTAATTTTAATAAAATAGGTTTATTCACATTGTTATACTTAAACCGATGTAAATACATCGACAAACAAACATTTGATACATTATTTAAATGCTAAGCATTTCTTCTAAACTTCAACATCCTAACGTTGAATGTGAAGCAGCAGGTTTGATTTTCATCCTCAGCGTTCCATAACTTTACTTGGATTGGAAATTTTCCCTGATAAAAAATGAAGATTTGATTAGAATCATAAGTATCCAGGCTTTCTACGTGTTAGCACGGGCTCCTTTAAATAATAAACCGACTGCTGTTCTGCCAGGCAGGTCGTAGAAGCTGCGACCGATTGGCTATTAAGTGTCACTAACATCGTGACTACAGATAGTGGTAGAGTTTTGCAACGTCTCGCCCGGGTATTTGGTACCACCACCTTGCCTATTCTTGCCGCAATAGCGTCAACGCTTGTCATTGTCGTGTTGCATTTGGAGGGTAAGGTAGCCGGTAGACTTATGCATGCGGTATTGCCATTCCGCCGCACGGATAGCAACGCACCATTAACGTGTTTACTGTATATATGCGATCGATCTCTTTCCATCAGGAGAGCCACATTCTTGTGTGCTATTTTTCGCCAACCATAACTCCCGAACAGTTTATGTATTGAACGCAATTTTTTTCAGCTGATAACATTTTGTTCTTAATCTGTACATTAATCTGGAAGTTATATTAAACAAATACTCTTTCACCAAAAATTTTTTTGAGGCTTTTTCAAAATTTCTCAAAATTTTATAGACCGAAATGGTTCAAATTTGTAGAAAGTCTAAATTGAGCGGAATCCAGTCGAATGTCAAGCCGTTCAAAAGAAATGAGATGTTTACATACACATATACATACAGATATAATGACGTCATCCTGAAACTAGTTGGAAAAGGTTCCCAGGTCATCAAATCATGGAGATCGGATGAAAACTCGATTTTCGAAAATCGGGGCAAAATCTGTAAGTTCCTTATGTACAGTTCCTACATACATAGCGGGAAGTTAAAAATATAGTTCGGATTTTACTCACATGAGTTTTCTTATCAAACATAAAATTCACGTTAAGCTGCCTTCTGGAGTTTTCTTCAATAGCGCAATCTGACTGGCAGCTGTCTGTAGGGGCCAGAATCTCGCTGTTGAAAGTGTTATTTTTGGCATCGTCGGCTCGGATGGATACTTTTAAATTGTTAGCGCTAAATCCTGTAATATATGAAACATTTAATTCTAACTCTCAAGTTTAAAACCCACTGTAAAAGCCATCATCATTAAAAAGGTAAGTATGTATCATCATAGTATTTCTCTCGCCGGTAGAGTGAATGATTTGTCAAAAGTTATTCCGGTTAATTACGATTCACCTGTTCATTCTGTTTTATATCATAAGATAGCAAACAAAAGATGGGTCTCCTGATGGAAAGAGTTAACCATCGCCTATAAACACCAAAGATGTTAAATGTTATTGGTGCGTTTCTATCTTGTGGCGAGGTCTAATGCCACATGCATAAGTTTACTGGCTACCTTACCCTCCAAACCGAAACACGACAGCTACAAGCACTGACATTATAGCGGCAGGAATAGTTAAGGCGGTTACCAGACCCGAGCGAGCCAATGCAGACCTACCTAGAAGCCAGGATGGTAGTGATTCGCATAGCCAATCGGTCGATATTTACGACCTGCCTGGCAGAACGGCAATTGATCAATTCTTCAAAAGTGCCCGAAACCGGAGTTCATGGCACTAGCTGCTGCGTGCAGAGCGGGCTGCACGCAGCAGCTGGTATGTTATTACGCATTTTGGTGAATCCCGCCAGATCACCTAATTTTTTCGTGATAAAAAGTAGTCTAAGTGCTACACCAGGTCATCATCTTCCTGTTTGCCAAATTTCAGTCTAAAAAAGTATTAGTAGGAATAACTCTGGATAAAATATTGCAAAGGGACCCCGCATACTGATAAATAGCAATCATACTGGTTGTCCAATGCTGCAGCTTAAAAGAAGTGAGACTGCTAACTGATGTCGACACTGCAAAAAATATGTACCTCACAAAAGTGCCTATAAAGGTCACAAGTCACATCTCACAATAGTAACTAGGTATTACTTATAATCTGTGGTAAAATATGATTTGATTTTTTTTATTTTGATAGAACTAACTAGGTAGTTAAAACCAAGTGGCTAATTATACAAAACTAATAGCCTAGTTAAGTAGCCAAAACGAGTAGTTAACTTACGTGGCGTGTAATCAACAGCGACATTGTATGGTTTGCCTCTTCTCAGAAAACAAAATGCAGGACCGTCCGGGCAAGGATCTATGTTCACGTTGTGGATTGCACAATGAGAATTGTCCACTGGAAGTAAAATAAAGGTTTACACACTGAGCTTCATCATATAACTCGCGCGAGTTAACATGACACTTGGTTCAAATGAAACTTGTGCAAAGTACTGTGTGCAAAATAGTTTATTTTTAATTTTAAAGCGCACGTATACTGGTGACAGAGATGTTATCGCTACTTTCCACGGCGACGGCGGAGCGTCGCGCAGGATGGAGAGAGGGTTACCGAGAACCGAGCCATGTGCCATGTTAACTCGCGCGAGTTGTACATCTGAGTGCTAAATGTGAGTTTTTCTTTTCGCATTCGATCGTGAGCGCGTTTCGAATTTACTAGGAATTTGTATGTGATTTGTACAGCGCCACCTAGTGGTAAACTGGTTTCTCACGTTTACCACTAGGTGGCGCTGTACAAATCACATACAAATTCCTAGTAAACTCTAAACGCGCACACGATCGAATGCGAAAAGAAAAACTCACACTTAGCACTCTGAGCCATCTAGTGGTAAACTGGTTTCTCACGTTTACCACTAGGTGGCGCTGTACAAATCACATACAAATTCCTAGTAAACTCCAAACGCGCTCACGATCGAATGCGAAAAGAAAAACTCACACTTAGCACTCTGAATAACTTTTCATTGATATTTACTTTATACGCATTAGTTTGAGCTCCTTTTGAGTACAAAAACTCCTAGCAAACAACAGGCGGTTCGTAAATAGTGAAAAAAAACAAACTACTAAGTGTAGTAGGTACACTATGACTACAAGATGGCAGAGTTCTGCGACATCTTTGAGTTTGGTATCATCGCTTGCCCTCTCCTACAGAAATAGCACGGTAATATTATCTATACACTATTCCAACTTCATACAAACGGTCGAAGCTCTTTTTAATATACTTCATAATCCTTCTTCTCCATTATACCTACGTGAGCGTTTCCAATATCTGAATACCCAAGGTCGTTGTCAGAGTGCTATACACACTCATACCCTTCTGGTTCCAGCCCCTAATACAGCAAGTTGTTTGGATTCTTTTACACTTACAGGAATACGTCTCTGGAATTGTCTCCCAAATAACATTCAAGAAATTACTTCACTCAATATATTTAAATCTGGGATATATGATTATTTTTTAGACATTCGAAATGGCTCTAAGTAACTCTGAATCATAATATGTGTATTTATTATCATTACTAATATTATTACTATTATTTTTATTTTAACATCGTATATTATTTCGGTTGTATGTATTTATTATTTATTATATTGACTGTGTATGTTCATGCATATTTTATATATATTTATATATGTATACGTATATATATGTATATATTAGAAAATAGATTAATCTGCCCGTATTAGGAACTTAGAAAATAGTGTTCATTTTCTTTGTTTTAATGTAAAATTATGTACCTATTTCCTTAGCACTTTTCTTATGCACTGCCTGTTTTTTTACTACAAATGAAGGTTAACTGGAAGAGAATATCCATAGACGTTAAGTTCGCCTGTTGTATATTTTGTGCAATAAAGAGTTTTAATAAATAATAAATAAATAAATAAATAAGCGCAAGCTATGTTTAGCACCTCGGTCTGGGCATTGCGCATGGCATGCAGACAGTCGCAACTGTGCCGCAGTTAAAAACGGACGGTATGTTGTTTTTGTAACAATAACTTAGCGATTTTTTTACTAAAAATAAGTTCAAGTACATATTTAATATGACGAGTGTAATTAAATCTACCAATAAAAACAACACGCATTTTAATTGAACATTTCCTATTCAATTCGCAAATTAATTTATTTGTTTATATAAAAAAAGTATATTTACAATAACAAAACTAAATGGAAACAAAGTAGGCAAATGTAATTAAAATGCGTGTTTATGGAGGCGGGCAGCCCTATTGCACGTACCGCTCGGCTGTAGGCATTTATTTCAAAGATATGGCCGAGCTACAATACTGTATAGATTATATTACCGTGGCGATATCGTCACTGGATCATAAAGTAGCCGATGAACTTACGCATATGACTTTATATTCTTGTCACATAGCTATCGCCTATAGACGTTAAAAGATGTTAATGATACAAGATATTTGGTGTAAAAATGTGTTATTGTAAATGTGGATTTGAACTTAATATTTTTACTCATGTATTTTAAAGTTTTCATTTTGACAAAATTAATATCTTTAGTACCTGTAAAGATTTGCATTTTATAAAATAATGTCAAACTTCTTTATATTTACACACCTTATTGTAACGATATATTGGTAACTGTACTGTATAAATCTTTATCTACATCTTATCAGTTATCAGTTATCACAGTAGCGTAGCGTGCCTTGGCGGGGTCCCATGTAATTGGGGGCCCTTATGACCAGTAGATATTTTTCACAAAAGAAAAAAATGTTTGCATAAAATTAAAAGAAATATTTAACCATCATAATTATCTATTCACTTTTCCGTTTTTTTTACAAAAAAATTGAATTAAATATACAATTCTTGTCTTGTTTTTTGAAAAAAAAAAATTTTTTTTGACTTTTGCCATTCGGTAAGTTTTAATTAATTTTGCTTACGCACGTTGGTGCTCTCGTTGCCCGGGGGCCCCGTAACATTGATACGGCAGCGATGGTGATAGCTACGCCTCTAAGTTGTCACATACACAAATGCATCAGACACAGCCCTCCGAACCGAAATACGACAGTGACAACCGCAGTTATTATAACGGTGCGAAAGAGAAAGTGGGAGAGAATACCAAATATTTTACACTACACGAAGAGATTTTACAAAATTTCATCACCTAGTTATAACGAGGATAATCATATGTTAGATCAATCGAACCCATTTTAGAAAATGCCTGGCAGAATGGCAGAGGGTATTATTCAAACGGAACTTGAACCAACATGGAGAAGACCACCTAGTAGTCACGAAGACAGTGACACGAATAGCCAATCAGTCGCCTTTTACGAACGTCCTGGCATAATAGCATTTGATCTATTCTTCAAAAAGGCCACGGATTAACACGAGATTTAAGTTACTTTAAGCCACTATAGAGTATATTTTGGGGAAGTATTCCATGTCCGGGCTCCCATTGAAGAATATACCATCTACCACTCTGCCAGGAAATTCGTATAATTCGAGCAAGTAGCTATACGTGTTACTTTCATCTTGACTACCGAGTTCCACAACGTCTCTCCTAGGTATTTGGTACCACCGCCTTACCTTTTCCTGCTACAATACCGTCAAGCTCATCATTGTCGTGTTCCGGATTAGGAGGTCAAGTAGCCAGCCGGTAGACTTATAAAAGTGACAGTTATATCTCACCACACAGACAGCAACACACCATTAACGTCTTTGGTGTCTATAGGCGATGGTTTTCTCTTCCCATCGGAGAGCCATCGACATGTTTGCTATCTTATTGAAGTATAAATGAAATGGTTCTTACCATTTTTGCAATTTTTTTTCCTTACAGGCTCAGCGTTGCACAAAGATAAAAATAATACCAGTATAATAAAACGGACTGCCATCTCTTGTCCACTGACTGGCCCGAATGACCGTTGACATATTTTATTGATAAATATAAACTACTTAAAATAAATTGCGTATCGGAGTTCATAGTCCCCGTGGCGTCGTTAAAATTAATTATTGGTGTGATAATTAAATAGCCTACGACTTACAAATGATTTAAACAAAGAAAAAGTTTCGACATGGCTGGATTCTAACTGATACCGCCTTCAGCAATCATAGCTGTCTGTTGCTTTTTAGGTTTCCCAAGTTAACTAGGAACCTTTATAGATTTGCCTCGATGTAAAAAAGAATGTAAAAGCCACGATGTAAATAAGTATTATAGGCTATGGTTTTGCTATGTCCGTCTGTCCGCCCATCAATCTATCCGCAGCCTAGCTCAGAGATTATATTCGGTTTAGAAAGCTGTAATTTGGTCCGTGTATACATATTAGTCACGCCGACAAAGTGGTAAGATAATATCTTGAAGATTTTATTTTACTTATTTGAACTTTTCCCCGTGTTGGTTCTGAGCTCCTTTGAAGATAGGTCAACTGCCGTTCTGCCAGGCAGGTCGTAAAAGGCGACCGATTGGATATGCGAATCATTACCATCTTGGCTACTATGTGATAGAGTTCTGTATTGTCTCGCCCGGGTCTGGTACCACCGCCTTCCTTATTCCTGCCGCAATAGCGTCAGTACTTGTCACTGTCGTGTCCGAAACACGACAGTGACAAGTACTGACGCTATTTGAAGTGTAAGGTAGCCGGTAAACTTATGCATATGGCACAAGATAGCAACGCACCATTAACATCTTTGGTGTCTACAGGCGATAGTTAACTCTTTCCGTCAGGAGACCCATCTGCTTGTTTGCTATAAAATGATATAAAAAAAACTTGAAAAATATATTTTTAGAGTGGGATATCGTTAGTCGGTCGGTATAAAGTCGGTTTCAAATACCTATTACATTTTAAAATACCTATTATTTAAAAATGTAATAGGTATTTGAAACCGACTTTTCGATTAAGGGATGCGTTTATGAAAAAATTACCGTAGTAGTATCACCACTGTTAGCTTACAAGTTTACGAGCAATAGTCGAAAACTTGCAAAATGTACTTGAAGAAGTTTTTACTTAGTAAACCTGTAATACGAATACAAGTTGTCTTTTACTCAATACGCAAGCTGAAACTAGTATGTTCAGAATCATCAGTAAAATCTAATGCAATAGTTTTTGAAGTGTGTTATATTTTATTACAAAAAATCTTTTTTTTTTATATCATAAGATAACAAACAAGCAGATGGGTCTTTTACCGGCTACCTTACCCTCCAAACCGGAACACGACAGCGACAAGCACTGACGCTATTGCGGCAGGAATAGGTAAGGCGGTGGTACCAGACCCGGGCGAGACAATGCAGAACTCTACCACCTAGTAGCCACGATGGTAGTGACTCGATAGTCAATCGGTCGCCTTTTACGACCTGCCTGGCAGAACGGCAGTTGGCCTATTCTTCAAAGGAGGCCGGGACCAACACGGCGAAAAAATATCTATAAAATAATCGTTTATGTGGACACTCTAATTTGTTAGTAAATTTTTTTTATTTATTTTTAATTTAACCATTTAGCACACGAATAACAAAAGTAAACATAAAGACAAAACTAGTACAAAAGGCAAACTTATCTCTAAAGAAATTTCTTCCAGTAAGCCCAAAATAAGAAAAAAAAGGTAGAAAAATACATGTACAAAACAAAAGAACAAAAAAATGATTCAATAGAATCTGTTCAGCCGTTTCAAGATCACCAGCTCTTTTCTAATTGATGAAAGGAATTAAACAACTTGTAATGGCTTTATCAATACTAAATTTTGTATTCTCTTACTTTATTGATATTGCAATTACATGGTAACCTTGACGTGATACTTTAAGATACTCATTCGAAGATCATCAGCATCTATTTAACTGGCAATTTTCGTATTTAAATAACAGATTTTCTAAATATTGTAAGCCACTTTTTAACGACTTTCTAATATCAGTTTGTAAAAAAATTGCCAAACTTGAGAAAAGCTCAAAGGCATGGTACCATCCAACAGAGCTGATGAGGTAGCCTGGTCGTAGGGATTGGAATTCTCTGATGCAGAGTTTTAACAATATAACCTTGTTTGGAATCATTGATTTTGTTGCTTAAAGTACTAAGTTTGATTAGTACTCATGACGACGAGGATCTGAAGATAGAGCTGAAAAAGTGCTACCGATACTCACGCGTAGAATCTAGAAAGAGATAAGATGGTCAAGTTCGGACTCGATGGATTTTCCATGAGGTGTACTTTCATTATAATTGTATAATGTCGAAGATCTGAAGATGGAGCCGTAAGTGTGTCATTGTAACTCACAGATAGAAATTTCGAATATAGTGGAGTTTAGAGTCATTTCATAGAAATTTCGAATTTAGTGCAGTTTGGAGTCATTTCATAGAAATTTCGAATTTAGTGCAGTTTGGAGTCATTTCATAGAAATTTCGAATTTAGTGCAGTTTGGAGTCATTTCATAGAAATTTCGAATATAGTGCAGTTTTGAGTTACAGTAAGTTCTATTTCACGATGATAAGGCTCTGAAAATTGAGCCGAAAAAGTGATTTGGAACTCCAAGAATCCAACTTCAAAATGCAACTACAATGAACTCCTAAACTAAACGAGGTAATTATATTTGAATTAGCACTTAATTGTCTTTTATTAGTAAATACCTTAGTGCTGGATGATTTTCAGGATCTGATGATAGAACTGGAAAGTAACCATAAGAACTCTTAAACTAAATAAGATGAACTAATCGAAATTGGACACATTTCTTCTGTTTGGACAAACACTCTAATGCTAGACGATTTCCAGAGTTTCATGATAGAGCTGGGAGTACGTTATGGGAACTTTGGAATAAAATAGAGCAACACCATCTACTATGGTGTCATTTGATTTGTTATCATAAGGACTTTGGAGCGGAATGGCTTACAGTATCTGACGATAGAGCTGGAAGATGTACCCGAGAACTCCTTAGCTAAACAAGGTTAACCCATCAAGTGGGGACTCATTCAATTTGTTTTGGCAAACAATTTGGTGCAGGTCTATGTTAGAGCATGGGAACTTCTAAAGTAACAACAGATCTATTTAGTTTGGGATTCTATGTTCTGTTTTAACAAGCATCCTGGTGCTAGACGATTTCTGAGGTCTTATAACAGAGCTAAAGATGGAGGTCATGAGGACTTTGGAATAAAATGGAGAAAATTTTATCCAAAGAATTTGGATCAGGATGTTTTCCAGCGTCTAATAATAAAGTCGGGAGAATTCCATGAGAACTTCTAAGCTAATCTAGATAAACCTATCAAATATGGGCTAATTCGGTTTATCTTGGCAAACACTTAGGTGCCGGATGTTTTCTAAGATATAATAATGATGGAACTGGAAGGTAGCCATCGGGAATTGGGTTGATATACTTGGCCTTTATTGTTAGGAGATTTGCAGGGTTTGATAATGGTACTAGAAAGTGGTCATGGAACTCCCACACTAAACAAAATAAGGCCATTTTTTTAATATCATAAGATAGCAAACCAGCAGATGGGTCTCCTGATGAAAAGAGTCAACCATCCCCTATAGACACCAAAGATGTTAATGGTGCGTTGCAATCTTGTGGCGAGGTCTAATACCACATGCATAAGTTTACCGGCTACCTTACCCTCCAAACCAGAACACGACAGTGATAAGCACTGACGCTATTGCCATTGAGTGTGGTCTCATTTGTAATATTTTTACATACACTCTGAATCAAAATAATTTCCAGGGTTACCTATATAGTGAAGCTGGAGGTCATGGGAGTTTTGAAATAATACAACTTAAGGTCATTGAGTAAGGAACCGTGATAACCTTAACCCGATGCTGCAAGATCCCCTTTCGAAGATCATTAGGCCCTTTCACGTTTTGCTCTTAAAATGATGCATATGTAGCTGTATGGCGATCTGAGTGCTAAGTGTGAGTTTTTCTTTTCGCATTCGGTCGTGAGCCCGTTTCGAGTTTACTAGGAATTTGTATGTGATTTGTACAGCGCCACCTAGTGGTAAACTGGTTTCTCACGTTTACCACTAGGTGGCGCTGTACAAATCACATACAAATTCCTAGTAAACTCCAAACGCGCTCACGATCGAATGCGAAAAGAAAAACTCGCACTTAGCACTCTGAGGATGTGTCGAGGATTTTTGAAATTTTTAATTTTATCATGTATCTTGTGGTATAAAAGGAAAAAAAATTGAAGAAGTTTTAAAGAATGGAAAGATCGATAAACTTTATTGTGAATATTATTCATATATGTATTAGCCCCCCAAGAAAAATCAAAACTAAAAACAATACCCAAATTTCTTCCAGTGCTGCTAAGGTTCATTAACCTTAGCAGCACTGGAAGAACCCAAAAGTAAGCAAATTGTTTACTTTTGGGTTAGATCAGCAAGTTCAATTTGTCCCGTGAATATTTATTTCTTTATTATTTACTTATTACAATTCAAGGGTTACTTTGTACACGTAAGGTGGGAACTTTTCTTAGTCCGACATTCTAAAGTTTTCTTTTTTGTCTATCTTTATTAGTTACCCGATTCAAGATTTTTCGAAGATAGAAAAGATGCTTGTTATTAATCAAAAAAAAGTTTATTCCTGTGACCGCTGTCTATATATTCTCTTCTGAGTTTTCTGCACAGACAACTGCATTAGTCGTAAAGAAATATTATACACTAGCTGTTGTCTGTGACTTCGTCCGCGCGGACTTCGTTTACTCCGCACTGCTCCTCCCCCGTAGGTGATAGCGTGATAATATGTAGCCTATATGTAGACCCGACCTGTTAGTAATATTTATGAAAAATTTGAAGTAAATCCATGCAAGTACTTTTTGAGTTTACCCCGGACATACATACAGACAAACAGACATACAGACATACAGACATACAGACATACAGACATACAGACATACAGACATACAGACATACAGACATACAGACATACAGACATACAGACATACAGACATACAGACATACAGACATACAGACATACAGACATACAGACATACAGACATACAGACATACAGACATACAGACATACAGACATACAGACATACAGACATACAGACATACAGACATACAGACATACAGACATACAGACATACAGACATACAGACATACAGACATACAGACATACAGACATACAGACATACAGACATACAGACATACAGACATACAGACATACAGACATACAGACATACAGACATACAGACATACAGACATACAGACATACAGACATACAGACATACAGACATACAGACATACAGACATACAGACATACAGACATACAGACAAACAGACAAACAGACAAAAATTCTAAAAACTATATTTTTGGCTTCGATATCGATTATAGATCACGCCCCAGGTATTTTAAAAAAAAATATTCAATGTACAGTTTTGACTTTCCTACGATTTTATTATATGTATAGATGTGTTTATAATATTATCGTGTGTGTCACACGAATGCAGTGTATATAATAATGTGATTATTTTTATTAATTTAATGTTTTTCTAATGCATATTATTTAAAAATATTGGGTTTCTGCAGTGTTCCACGATGTAAACTTTAACTCGGCTAAATTTCATACTCCAAAGGGGTCCAAAGTTTTCCTTCACGTATTAATACCTATGTAGATTATACTTTTTTAATATTTAAACATTTTTATTATTCGATGATCCAGATGACGCGATGTTCTAGATGACGCCGCATCCATTCCACGAGAAATATATAAAGCAAAGCGTTATCTCAAGTTCATCGATCTGGCTGGTACCTACAGATTGTGCTTATTTTTGTAACCCCCAGCCCCCAGTTCAAAGTAAATTGGTCATAACTCTGATGCGTGTACATAATCTTTAGCAATACTTATCACTATAGAGTAATCCAGCCTAATAGAGGTAACTAGTATAAACCTATACTATAGAACACATATTATAAATTTGAGTGGTTCAAATCTATCTTTAAATAGATTTAAACCAGCTTAAATCTATAATATATTTTCTACTAGCGGCCCGCCCCGGCTTCGCACGGGAAAAAATGATTAAAATCGATCCAGTAGTTTTGATTTATTCATTACTACCCGTGGCCCGCACGCGTTAAATTTGGAGTAAAACGATTCCCCTTTCCCTATGAAGATTTCCTGCTATCTTTGGAATATCTAAATTCATATGTACTACATTTTTAGTTTTTACTTTTTTACCTATTTCTTTTATTTTTACAATTAATATATTAAGGAATGTCTTTATATACAACGTTCACAGCTTTTTTGCCATTACACAATACAAATAATGTTTTCATTAGAGGTTAGTCTTGAAAGAGCGATATGTAGTAGGCCATGTGAAAAGCAGTCAACGCTTAAATCTAAGCCTGGAATGTTGAAGGCCTGACCCTGCGATTTATTAAAGCAAGGCATCAGGACAAACGGAAAAAAAATGTGTAAATGGTTGACCCTAGGGGCCATCCCTGCAACTTCTCACTAATAATTTAGTTTTAGGTATTTTAAGTACAAGAGTAAAAAATATAAGCATAGATTTTTCAGTTCAAACATCTATTTTGTTAAAAATGACAGTATTATTAATTTTTGAAAAGCTGTATGTTTGAAAACGATGATGGCATTCAACTCAATTTTTGAGATCTAAAATATTGCTTTACCTAAATAGTCGATAGATTGAAAAATTTCGATGCTATGTCAAAAAATATTTTATTTTTAATTTTCTTAATTGATAAATCCCAAACAAATTGACCGATTTTGATAAAATTAACGGAACGAAAGCTGATAATATTTTTAAGTCAATCGGTAAATTAACTTCAAAGTTATTTAAAAAAACTTAAGTAATTTTGCTAAAAATAACGTATGAAAAGCTATAAGTTTGAGAATTAGATTCGATTTTAATTTTTGAAACGGCATTTGACGTAGTTTTTTAAGTACAAAAATATCGTAGAACACCAAAAAATGATTGGTTGAAAAATTTCGAAGCTATGTCGAAAAAAACACTTTTTCAAAATTTTTCGTCAACGATTACTCTCAACCGACTTTGTTTTGATTTTGTGAATTCAAACCGATTTTGATGCAATTTATTTATTAGACATAGTTTTTTGACGAATAGAGCTGATTAGTTTTTCTACTCAATCGATACATAAATCTGGAAGTTATATTAAAAAAATACTGTTTCGTCAAAATTTTTTTGGTGTTTTTTCAAAATTTCTCAAAATCTCCTGGACCGAATCGGTTCAAATTTTCAGGAAATCTAAGTTGAGCAGAATCCTACCGCGTTTCGATCGGTCTAGCCGTTCAAAAGTTATGAGATGTTTAAATACACACCTACACACACACACACCCACACACACACACACACACACACACACACACACATACACACACACACACACACATACATACATACAGACAGACATACTAACGTCATCATGAAAATAGTCGGAAAAGATTCCTAGGACCTCTAAACGTGGACATCTGGTAAAAACTCGATTTTCGAAAATCGGGGTAAAATCAGTAACTTCCTACGTAGCGGGAAGTTTTTTTTCTTCAAATAGCCTATCTTACTCAGAGAAAAAAAATGAAAAGTAAGTAAAGTAGTAAAAAACTGGTTTGCTAAATCACGTTTTTTTACATTGATTGTTAAATAAAAATTTTACAAAAATTATACGATATACCTGAAGATATTATCTAAGGAATGTGCTAACTTATTACATGATAGAATGTACTTTACTTGATCATATAAAATTCCGAAAACAGGAAAAATAATTTGTTAATACTATTTCTAATCATCCACATGATTTTTATATGGTGATATTTAGTTAAAAAAATGAATGTACTAAATTTTGGTTTTCAGCTGAAGTCCTATATTTATTTATCCGAAAATTAACACGTTTCCCAGCGGTTTCAGAACACACCGCGCGCGCGCCGCTCGACCTGCTGGTAACCCCGTAACCGCTATGCCCCTGCATTTTAAATCTGTAATATCTTCGAAAATATTCATTTAAATTACATGCTGTAAACGGCCATATTAATCTATATTAAATCAACAATATATTTAAGGTATTTAATTGGATAAGGATTAGTGCTGTATTGCCTAAAATTGCTTTGAAACAAAAGCCATTATTTCTCGTAGAAAGTAAATGACAAAAAAATGCTATTGTGGGTTATCCATAAGAGCTAGACATATACCATCGGGGACTTTTCTGTAGACCTTTTCAAGGTGTATAAATATTTCGTACATTATTTTTATAAATCTCGTAGGGTTTAGCCTGCGTTTGCAATTTAAGCGGAAAAAAATATAATT
This sequence comes from Apodemia mormo, assembly GCA_036924255.1. Classification (NCBI taxonomy): domain Eukaryota; kingdom Metazoa; phylum Arthropoda; class Insecta; order Lepidoptera; family Riodinidae; genus Apodemia; species Apodemia mormo. Next base: position 2,713,524 of record JAUPFN010000016.1, read on the forward strand.
ATTTACGACATGACATCAGAAAACTCAAAAATTGCATTATTCTCTACAATGTATTGAATGTTATTATACACATAAACCTTCCTCTTTAATCACTCTATCTATTACATAAAAACGCATCAAAATTCGTTGCGTAGTTTTAAAGATTTAAGCATACATAGGGACATAGGGACATAGGGACATAGGGACAGACAGAGAAAATGACTTTGTTTTATACTATGTAGTGATAATATGAGCAATGATGTAAAAAAGTATAGATGCGTTATTTACAGTTGTTTACATTCTAAAATGGCATCATGAAAGCAAGGCATTGCCTGAATTTTATGTAGTCTTGCACGTTAAGTTATATAACTAGTCAATATAAGTAGCTGTAGTAACATTTACCATTGCGCTTTTTTCAATCGCAGTAATGTTGGAGTGTGACCTGTCTAATAATAAAATGTCATTGTCTTTAAAATATTTTGCCTAATATAAAGCATAAGTATAACGATTGTCTTCTACAAAAAAAGAAGCAAAATCCATCATGATAAAGCTGGCGCGGCGCGGCGGCGAGATAATACAATGGAGTATTTATATGCCATCTATTTAATGGTTTCAAAATCAGCCAAACAAACAGGACAATTAAAGAGATTTTAATGCAAATTGGTACTTCTCCCCGTCCCCGAAGTCCCCGAAGAGCTAGGCAGAGGTACATGTACACCCTCGACTAATACTCAAAGCCCACGGCTAGCCGAAGATTATCTTATGGCCAATTGCATTAACATTGTCTTAGCTTAGGACAGTCCTAATAATTAACATAAATTATTAATAACAAAAAAAAAAGTATCTTCACGCCCATATCCCCGAAGGCGTGGGCAGAGGTACAACAAGTGCACCCACGATTAGCCGAAGATACTTGGTCCCACAAATGTGATAGGTGGCAAGCCTATCGCCAACCGGGCACTTTCCAATCCCGGGCAACTTTGTGTTTCTCAGAAAACTGAAAAAACACTTTTTTTAAAGTGCCCGACCCGGGAATCGAACCCGGGACCTCATGTGGTCAACGCCAACACTGGACCACTAGACCACAGAGGCGATAATAATAACAATAATTAATAATTTCTTTATTTGCATAAAATAGGGTACATAATTAGATCTTATTTAACAATATGTTGTTCTTTATTCCTATTTTGCCCTTTTTGTGGCGTGAAAATGCTACAATCATTAATAAATGAAAACAAAATAGGGGAAACGAATTATCTTAGAAATGAGACGTTTCTTCGTAAACTTTTTTATCTACGTATAGTTTGTACGTATGTACGTGTTATAATTTGTAAGTTTGTTGCTAAAAATATTGGTTTTATGATCTCAACCGCATGAAAGCATAAAGTTTGACAAGATCTAGAATAGACATTTTTCGGTTCTAATACAATAAAAAAACAAAAGGTTTACTCAAAGAAAAAACTGACCAAACAAAACCTGATGGGATTTGTACCTGCAACATTCAGCGCAGTAGGCCAACGCTTTTGCCACTAGCCTACTTAGCCATTGTCAGAATCGTCCATTAGCCGTTACCATTGTGCATTTGCTACCGCTGAAACCACAATATGGTGTACTCAGCATTCGATTCTGAGCCCAAATACTCGTATTTATAAAATATATTATGACCTTAGCTTTGACGTAATTATCCCATAAAATAGATTAATCTTATGCTCCCAGATTACATAATAGTTACTGTTAGAGGTGTGTAGCTCTGGAGGTACTAAAACACACAATACTGATTCCGGGGCTGGATACGATAAGCTTTATTTATCCGACCAGAATGATGAGCGACTGAGCGTACTGCGATTAGAATGAGAGACAGTGATATAGTGAATGATGTCCACACTCTTCTGGTGAGACACGACAAGCGATAATATAATTAACCAAAAAACATACGGTTACACAGTACTGTGAAATTGGTGGAAGCGAGAAAAATATAAAGGGAAACGTTGGTTTAAAGATGCGATCACAGAATATGATACGCTACAATAAAAAAAGGACGAAATGAGCTAAAGGAATAAAGGAATAAATAAGGTGAATCATATCCGTGCCTGGAGCCGGAATAAGTGAATAAATTCACCCCAGGGAATAAAGATTCCCTACTGCTAGTACTATGGCCAGCGCCGGCCGCCTGCGCCGTCGAGCCGAACCGCCCGCGGCGCAGAGCTCCGCGTGTTATGTTTGTGCCAATGCATCGCAACGTCCGAATGTTTTTCCGCGTAATGTAGTAAACTGCCTCGTGTACTTTTGTGATAGTGTTTGACTAATAATAGCAATGTCATCTTATTAGTATATTTTCTTCATTTCTTCAAAAAATATTAAATTATATTTTAAATATTACTATGGCAACACAAAATGCCGGGTAAAAATGGCGGTAGATACAGAATCGATTACGAGGTCACGTCCGATTATTCGATGTAGTGTTGCACAATTTGAAACACTCGCTAAATTTTAGCGATATTGAATATGTGAATGAAGAATGTTAACTAATTTTGATTATTAGCACTCCATATTCTCTGTGAAAAATAAAAAAAAAAAAACAGTAGCAGTCGTGGGACTGCCGATAGAAGTGAAAACGGAACTATTAAGTTGAGAGTAATTAAAACTACATGCAAAACATAGCTATAGATATACTATTATCATTAGCATGTCGGTGACGCGAACCGAGGATTATACCCTCTACCAAAACGCTCAACGCGCCTAAAGAAGTTTTCACTTCAAAAATACTAGTGAAAGAATTACTTCGATACGTCAATTAGTTTCCGATTTAGAAGTAAAATAAGTTGAACCGCACGACGCTGGCTGCCGTTGACGCTGTGACGTCATCTCACAACACGCTCAGTCTAGTTCGCTCGGCGGCCGGCGCTCGCGGTCGCGCGCCCGTGCCGTCGAAATTACACCTCAATACTTTTCCAAAAAAAATGTCCAATCCAAATACTAGGAAATCATGAGTTGTGCCTACTGAACGGATCTGGACGAAATCTGGAATAACTCACGGCTCCTTTTAATTCTGGGAAAATGTACAGTTCCCGAGGTTTTTTTTTCGGAATGTCTCATTGCTGTTAGCCTTATGGGCTGTTACAGCTTCACCGGTCGCGGGGGCGAGCAGAGTGCTCAGCCAGAATTTAAAGGTGTAGGGCTGTACGCCCTCCGCCCTAAGGGTGTCTCCTGTGAGACCGAACCTCGGCTTAGGGTGGGGTCGTGATTTGCGATGAGAGGGCTAGTGGCATTGTTTTGTCCGTCCGCCGAACCTTGCCCTTGGGCTCGGTTCGCCGAAGGGTGAAACAGGGATCCTGTCCGGTGTCGCGAATGTAGGTATGTAGTGTTATCGTGTAAACCGTTGGCCAGAGTTATCGGGTCATCGGGATCGGTAAGAACGTGGCGGGGCCTACGTAGTTTGGGATCGGGATTAGGGTCTGGGATGTAGTCAGCCGCGGCTACCACCAGTGGGTTCGGATGCGAGATGGCACGATCGAAGTATCTTGCGGAGATATCTTTGAAATGCTTTGCTAAGCTCGGCAATTCAAGATCGTTATGGAGGTCTACGTTGCGCATATACCACGGTGCTCCCGTGGCAATACGCAGGAATTTATTTTGTACCACTTGCAACGGATGCAAGTCCGTACGGGGGAGATGGGCAAACGCTACACAAGCGTATGAAAGGATGGAGTTCCCGAGGTATTTATTTAAATTAAGAAGAACGGTAGGTACCTATACACGTACATATACCTACGTCCTACGTACCTACCTATAGCTACAAAACTAATACATATTTGTTGTCTTTAACGTAAAAATTTAATGGTAGGTAGGTCCTTCTATTATTTGAGTTGCATTCTTTCATTACGACATTAGTTGGGTATTTTGTTTTGATAAAATAATTTAGAACAGGTAAACTATTAAGCATAAGTTGTAGCAAGGAAAGTTTTCTTACCTTTGCATTTTTCTTCCTCGCATTTCGGCGCCAACGAAATGACCGCCCCGTTGGTCGAGTGGTTAGCGACCCTGACTACGCAATCAACGGGGTTCGGGTTCGATCCCCGACGGGGACAAGCATTTGTGTGATGAGCATAAATGTTTGTATTTCTATAATGTTTATTATATATACTCTGCTATTTATATATGTATTTCTATGTATTAGTATCGTTGACTAACACCCATAACACAAGCAAATATTTGCTTACTTTGGGGTTAGATCAGTAAGTGTAATTTGTCCCGTGAATATTTATTTATTTATTTATTTAATCACTATTTGTTGATAAATAATGCGCAACCATTAATCCATCTATTTTAGGTGAAATATCCGATTGCCCTTTTTCGAATCCTTCATTCATTTTATTAATCGAATAATATTTACTATTAATAGACTATTAAAGTAATACGCTGACGAAAACAACAAAATACTGCGCAAGCTATTACACCTTACTATACTATAACCGCTGGAGACTTGATTTGATACTAAGTGAGGCGCGGCGCGTTGTGTCATGACGTCACAAGCGGTCACGTGGCTGTTAGCGAGACTTGATATTTTTCGAAACTTTGAATGCCTATAAAATCAAAACTACTAGGTATTTTTTACTACAACAAAAACTAGTGTATTTGTATACATACAGGCTTTACTGAGACAAAATTGCAAGCGATTTGGCATACCTAGTAACATTCTTCATTAATGAATACGTTGAATACGTTAATTTCGAACGGTTTCCATCCCAGAATCATGAGTCAAATCCATGGTCTCCATTTTCAGTAGACCATCCTTTACACGCTGTATATTTGTTGCCAAGTCTTAGGTGACATCATGTGTTTAAACTTTAGACTCTAAAGTTGGAGTCGGCAATCTGCGACTCGCGAGCAACATGCTGCTTTTTGGATGTGAAGCTGCAGCTCTTTAGTTTCATTCATTTTATAAAAAAAACATATCTTTCCATCTCTCCCTCTCGAATAACCTCTCCCTCTCGAATAAGCCCTCGAATAACGAGACTTTATTTCGCTTTCGACGCAAGACATTTTTTATCAAAAAACTTTATTTCTCGAAGTACTGTTTATTGTAGAGATTATTTTTTTGTGGCTCTTTGAAAACTTTGAAATTTTGTAAACTATTTTGCCTCTTCCGACTCAAAAGCTTGCCGACTCCTGGTCTAAAGTATGAATATTTGGGGCGTAAATAAATAAAAGTCTAATTAATTTAATTTATTTTTTATTTTTTTATTTACAAACTCATCCACTTGCTTTATACTTCAACAATCTGACATTGTAAGTGAAGCAGCATAATTGGTCTTCATTATCGGCGTTCCACAATTTCACTTGGATTGGGAAATTTCCCTGTTGAATAAAAAAAATATTAATTAAGGAACAAAAATTAATACCTTACTCATAATATCAATATTTTATAGACTTCCTCGTGATCTAGAGACAACCTCATTGATAAGATAGATCCGTGTGGCGTGGTATTAATGCCACTTGCATAAGTTTACTGGTTACTTTACCCTCCAAACCGGAACATGACAATGACAAACACTGATGTTATTGCAGCAAAAATGGATAAGACCTTGGATGTGTGTTCCATGGATAAGACGGTAGTAACAAATTCCCGGGCGAGACGTTGCGCAACTCGATTACCAAGTGACATGCATAGCTAATGGTTAACCTTTTACGTATTTCCTGTTAAAATGTTCGTTTTCCGACTGAGTCATGGCCGGGTATTGATACTGCCTCAATAGCGACGACGTTTTTCGTAAGTCGTAAAAAGCAAATAATTACCTAAAAGGAAAGGTGTAATGCGCCGCGCATGCGCTAGCTACCACATGCAAATTTCCATACCCACGTGCGTTATAATTTAGTCATTGATCAGTGTAATCTGTGTTTTATTGACATTTACAAAAATAAAATTGTGATCATTCACTTTGTTCTCTTTTGTTTCTACGCACGAACCCTTTTATCATATGTGGCCCCGCGTGTAAAGGGGCTAACTACCATAAGTTTCGATTTTAACGTTCTGTACTCACATAGGACTTCTGATCACCATATGTGAAGTTGACATTTAGCTGCCTTCTGGAGTTCTCCGCAATGACACAATCTGACATTTCACAGCTGTCTGTTGGAGCCAAAAGAACTCTATCAAAACCTTCATTCTTAGCGTCATCAGCTCGGATTGACACCTTCAAATTGTTAGCATTGAATTCTGTAACATAAATAACGAATATGTATTTAACTCCACTTGCTAAACTTATAGGAAAACTAGCTGACATCTACTGTTTACGCTGTCCGTAAATTCATGAACAAAAGAAAAAATATAGCCTATCATTTGCGCCATCATCTATTTTCAATGTATACCAGTTTTTATCAAGATTGATCAAACCGTTCTTGAGTGATGATGGAACAGCGAGTACACTGTAACCGCTAAATGTATGTATGTGGCATCACCATCCCGCCACTCGGGTAACAACGCACCACTAACACCTTTGGTGTTTATAGACGATGGTTATTACTTTTCATAAGGAGTCCCATCTGATTGTTTGCTAAATGCGCGGCGGCTACAGGATAGAACAATGAACCGAACATCAATAAACGCTTAGAATCGCCACGATTTATCGATTTTGTTAGCTGGCTGAGTGGATGGCGATCGCAAATTTTTATTTTTTGTTTCTGCTAAACCGGTACAACGGGTTAATGTGTTTAGTTGAGGCACGTTTTGGCTGCCACGTTCTCAAAACCATAACGTTTTTGCCCAACCCTTGGATTGTAGTCGAGCATTATATTCTAGGCCGACTAACAAATAGAATGTTATATTTTTTTTCTTCTAGAAGGTAAGGAAAATAAAAGTTCGTCTTTAGTTGTTCTGAACCGGACAAATAAGAGTGTGTGGTTGTGAGCGGGGAACAAAGTTAATGGAGCGTTAGGAAAACCACTTCAAAGCACCATCTTAAGTTGTAATGCCCGTCTGTGTCCCTGTATTACTCTGTGCTTGCCCTAAATGCTTTTATATGAAGAGCTGGGTATGTCAAAAGGGCATGAAAGTAGAATTAGCTTTGTCGAAATTAGAGCGTTACCAACAATCTTTGGTGCAACACACGCGGATTTCGTTTGTAATACCGATTTGAGGCAGAGGCTGGCACGAAAAGGCAGTATCGGTGTAATAATGAGAAAAGGCATGCTCCGCTGGTTTTCACATGTTGAAAGAATGGCCGATGAACGAATAACCAAATTGGTAGATTTGTTAACAAAACAGTGCGATATACAATTTTTTTTTATATCATAAGATAGCAAACAAGCAGATGGGTCTCCTGATAGAAAGAGTCAACCATCGCCTATAGACACCAAAGATGATAATGGTGCGTTGCTATCTTGTGGCGAGGTCTAATGCCACATGCATAAGTTTACCGGCTACCTTACCCTCCAAACCGGAACACGACAGCGACAAGCACTGACGCTATTGCGACAGGAATAGGTAAGGCGGTGGTACCAGACCCGGGCGAGACAATGCAGAACTCTACCACCTAGTAGCCACGATGGTAGTGACTCGATAGCCAATCGGTCGCCTTTTACGACCTGCCTGGCAGAACGGCAGTTGGCCTATTCTACAAAGGATTTAAGTATCGAGAGGCCAAGCCTGACGAGTGACGTACCATTATTAAATTGATCAGTGCTGTCCAAAGGTCAAAGAAGCTCTGAAATCGGGGAATAATAAGAGAGAATGAATGTAATGGAAGCAAGGCAAGTCTGTCTGGATGGTTATACTTGACTTTCAATCCTCTCTTACTACGGGATTTGGCGTGTAAATATAACGTTTTTGTTGTTGTTAAACCGTTTACATTTAAGACCTTGTTCTTTCTATAAATAACGGTTGTGTTATGAGATAAAGTCTTACTTGGCGTGTAATCAACAGTAATCATAGTTGGAGCCGCCCGCCTCTGGTAGCAGTACGCCACATTTGTGCAAGGTTCTACTGTCACGTTATGAACAGTGCAATGTGTGTTCGCCACTAAAAACAAAAATTGTTTTTATATCATTAGACAGGTAACAAGCAGATAACTCTTCTCATCGCCTATAAACACAGAACATGTTAATAAGGTGTTAATATCCGTGTGGCGGGGGATGATATTGACAAGTGTAGATATTCACCAGCTACCTTACCTCTCAGACCGGAACACAACATTGACAATAATTGCTATTGCAGGAGGAATAGGTTACGTGATGGTATCCGGGCAAGACGTTGCGGAATTACCTAGAATTTACGTTGTTAGTGACACATATCCAGTCATTCTGCGTACTGCCGGGCAGAATGTTAGATGGCCTATTATTCAATGTGGCAAGTGTCCAACACGTTATAATTTGTATGAGGAGGTATTAAGAAGCTCGGACCAACGCACGGATAAGTTTATTCATTTATTTATATTCATGCACAACAAAATCGTACATAGGTTAAACTTAATGCCTAAGGGCATTCTATCCTAGCCATCCTCGTGCAAAACAGTAACATGACTTATGGAGGTGGTGCATCTAAATTCATAGCTCTTTGTAAGAATTTTGTAATATATCATTGGATAGCAAATAAGCAGATGGCTCTCCTGCTGGAAAAGAAAGAAAAGACGCCAAAGATGTCAATGGAGCGTTGCTATTCATGTGGCGGGATGGAAATGCCACATACATAAATTTAGTGGCTATTTTAGCCTCCAGAGGCACGACGATGACGAGCGTTAACGCTATTACGACAGGAATAGGTAAGGCGGTGGTATTATATAGCCGGGCAAGACGTTGCGGAACTGGTGGTGGCACCTAGTAATCGCGATGGTAGTGAAATTTATAGCCAATCGATCGCCTTTTTCGATCTGCCTAGCAGAACGACACCTGTCTTTTCTTCATACGGGGCCCGGACCAACACAAAGGTAGAACCGTAATATCTGTTCGTAAAGAATTTTAAATCAAAAACAATGGAACGATTGTATTTGTTTATATTTTTTATTATCGATAGGGACTTGACCACGATCTCGCCTGATGGTAGGCTAAATCTTAGCCTACCATCAGGCGAGATCGTGCCTAAGATGAAACGCGCTTCCCTAGAAGGTACCTGTTCACTCTTTTCTTGACGATCCCCAGATTGTGCTCCTCGGGGAAAAACTTACACAAAATTTAATCATTTATATGTATACACCAAAGATATAATTCGTGTATTACTATCCAAATGGGTTGGTATACCGCAAGCATAAGTTTACCGGCTAACTAATACCTACCTTCGAAACCGAAGCATGTTAGCGACAAGCACTGACGCTATGCTATAAATGCAGTCTTAATAAGGTTTTAATTAAATTTAATTTTAATGTATGCACATATTTAATACATAAATAAACACTTACAATTTTTACATTCTCTTGTTTTGACTTCTCTTGCTAGAAAACCTTTGGCTAAATCGTTACACAAAGACAAACATAAAACTGCTAAAACCCAACGGACGGCCATGTTTTCTGTATTATCTAACTTGAATGGTTGTTAAATATTCTTGCGATAATTATAAGCAGACAATTTAATATAAATCACGTATCGGAGCTCATAGAAACGACGTTAGTATGATGGCAAAAAAAGCATAACAATACGCAAAAACCTGGTAAGCGACAGTGCTTGTACATCGAGGGTTCCGTTGTATAGTGGGGAGAGAAATTTCGCGAACTTTGAATTTGCATTTTGTTAGAAATTATTTATTTAATTAACACTTTATTGTGCACAGAAAATAACACAAAAAGCGAATATAAACGTAACATAAGTACAATGGGCGAACTTGTCTCTACCTATTCTTCCAGCCAACTCGTTAAATGATAATAAAATAATGAAAACAAAGAAATGAGTAGACCTAGTGTATAAAAAAATAACAAAATATATTATGAAATATGAAACTAACGTATAACTAACATATACTAATTATGATGTATTTAAAAAAAATGTAGAGAAAAAAAAATACAATTGCACAATGGAAAGAAAACTCTATTATGTATTTAATTCTGGACCTAAGATCTTAAAAAACGGGTCTCTTTTTGTTTTATTTGACTAATAGCAGCCAGAACCGGTTTTGCACGGAAATAGAAAATAAAACTTTCTGATTAAGAAAATGACATGAAATCTTGCCTGTAAAGAAAGACGTTTACATTTTTTAACTTCCCGCTACGTATGTAGATAAGGAAGTTACTGATTTTGCTCGATTTTTAAAAACCGTGTTATTACCAGATCAACACTACTGAATTGATTTTAATCATTTTTAACTTCCCACTACGTATGTAGATAAGGAAGTTACTGATTGTACCTCAATTTTCGAAAATCAAGTTTTCACCAGATGTCCACGTTTTGAGGTCCTAGGAACCTTTCCCGACTAATTTTACGATGACGTCAGTATGTTTGTGTGTATGTGTGTGTGTAATGTGTGTATGTAAACATCTCATAATTTTTGAGCTGCTGAACTGATCAAAACGCGGTTGATGGCATTCGATTGGATTCCGCTCAACTTAGACTTCCCTAAAATTTGGTTCAAATTCGTCAAAAAGATGATATTAATTAAATTTGCTTTGATGGCGAGTGTAGCATTACTTACACTCGCCATCGGTAAGTCTTATCCATTTATTAAACCGACGTCTTCCTTTTCGGTACCATCGCGGATGATACATAGGACAGTTCGCGGATAATAGCTGTAATAGATAATAATATAATATATGGTCGTCGTTTTTATTTTTATACTCGCTCTATTTATGAAACTTGATTGATTAAAAATGATGTAACCTAATATCATAATGATTAGTAAATCAAGCTCAATATTTAATTAAACATTTTGTAAACATTGTGTAATAGAATAAATAAAAAATTAGGCGTAATTTTTTATTGATGTGAAACATCTATTGGCGCAGGTGTAAACCGGATCGTTGGCGTGGCGACGCGGCATCCGTGGCGATGGGTCGCCACGCTATAATATTATGTACTAAGGTAGGGTATACAGCGAAGTATACAGTCCATATTTAGTAGCGTGTACGATGCGGCGATGTGTCGCCATGGCAACCAACTACGCGACCCAGATGTTTCACATCTGTCGATAGTCCCGTGACGGCTCAGTTTTTATATGTGATATATATGTGCCGTTTTGATCGATGACTTGTTGCCATCTTGTGGGTAGTGCCATGATTCCATTCTTGTATAAATTTTGAGATTAAAAAATCTGATAGGTGGTGTTCAAAGTGTTCTTTTGAGGTTAGCTTTATGCTTCCTAAAAAGTTCTGCAATGACCGAAACAGTGAAAATCTAATGGAGCAAGGTCAGGGCTATACGGAGGATGCATCAACACATCCCAGCCAAGCTCTCTCAGTTTTTGCTGCGTGACTATAGATGAGTGCGGTCTGGTGTTGTTATGGTAGAACACCACGCCCTTCTTATTCACCAGCTCCAGCCAGTTTTTCTCAATAACTTTTTTCAACCTGATCAGGTTGCTGATAGTAGAGGTCAGAATCGATAGTTTTACCCGGTGGCAAAAGCTTATAGTGGACGATTCCTTTCCAATCCCACCATACACATATCATCACTTTGTTCCGAGTCAGGCCGGGCTTTGCCACGGTCTGTGGGGCTTGTCCATGCTTCGACCACGATCTTTTTCACACATTCTTATCGTAAGTTATCCATTTTTCATCACCCGTAATCAACTGTTTAAGAAATGATTCGGAATTGTTACGTTTCAACAAAGAATCGCAAAAAGAAACACGTTGCATTAGGTTTCTCTCAGTGAGATCATGTGGTACCCAAATGTCAAGATTTTTCTTATACCCAGATTTTCGTAAATGACGTAAAACTGTTTTATGATCAACATCCAGTTCTTCAGCAATGTCGTAGCTACTAATATGTCGATCTTGCTCCACTTTCTCAAAGATGGCACTGATTTTATCTGTGACAGGGCGTCCAGAGCGAACCTCATCTTTCACACTAAAATTTCCAGATTTGAAACGCTTGAACCACATTTGTGCTACTCTTATTGATACCGCATTAGGTCCGTAAACCGCACAAATTTTATTCGCGGCGTTCGTCGCATTTTTACCTTTTTTGTAATAAAACTTTAAAATGTACTGAATTTCTTCGTCACATACGTTCATTTTGTTTGCTTGAAAAACAATTTGAAAAATGGCGAGAACTAGTTTAAAAATGTAAAATAATTAAATTTGCTATTATCCGCGAACGGTTCTATATTATATCCTCCGCGATGGTATCGAAAAGAAAGACGTCGATTAAACAAATGAATAAGACTCATCGATGGTCCGGACAAAAAGAAGACTCCAGCGGCACAATTATCCACCCAAACAATTCAAGTGTGGTGGATGTGTTTTTAATAATGGATTTCCGCAAAGTAACGCCTGAATCAATAAAAAGAGTACTAGTTTTTTTTAATTTGTTGCATCTTCAGAATGTCACATTTTGAATGGTATTAAAACCAGCCAGTTACATTCAGTACAGCCAAAGAGGTTTGATTACTAATAATAATACATTCAAAGTACGAAAATACTTTTGCCCCGAGCTATTATACACAACTGACCAAAAAACGGGTTGTGTTTTTCGGATTAGGTCGTAGGCAACGTTTTGTTTATATAACTGTTGGTTGTTACTTACATAGATAAGCTCTGCTACACCTCGTTAATATAAGATTTTTTGTGCCTCCAAAATGTATCAGGTATATGGTTTTCCTGAATAAAATATATATCTATTGTGTTAGCTGGAAGTAGCTTCTTTGTATATTAAGTGGATTACCGATGGGGTTTCTTCGGGGATACAGGCGTGAACATACTTTTTTAGGATTTTAGTAAGGTACCCTAATTTGTTGTTTTTCGATCATTGATAATTCTAGTTTCCGTGCGTACCAGTCACGTTTATTTTTATAACCCACAGGTCAAATTTTAAATGCCAAATGGTCATAAAACTGATTATAATTTTCCACTTAAACTCAAATATATTATAGTTTTAAAAAGTATCATCACGCCCGTTTCCCTTGCGGGGTAGGTAGAGTAAACCAAACGTCTATAGACTTTCCAGTTCACTGCGATTCACCGCTTTGTCGGTTGGCGAGATGAGTGGTGATCCTCATCGCCGCATTTACCGACATGTTATCGATCATTGATTATTTCTAGCGATAACCGGTACCGATAGCTTTACGTGCTCATCCGAGGTACGGGAGTGGTAATACACCACTCCGCCAGACTCTGAGTTGCTACTGAGGATTAGATTTTCGAGAAAACCTCGAAAAAACACTTTGTCCAACCCGGGACCTCGTAGTCGGAGCCAAATAGGCTACCCTTAGGCCACGACGCAGTCAACGAGTAGAGTTTTAAACTTTGGAAATTAATAGAATTAATTTTGCATCAATGCAAATAATGTTTTATTCAAATTAACTTCTACAAACGCTTTTGATGGTTAAACATTTTGAAATTATGTACACTTGTATACACTTGTACTGATTCACAAAACACTTTTTAATCGATTTACTTAAATCTCCAACCGGTTTTGTTTTTACGGTATCTTCAGGGCTCCTGCCAGCGAAAAAAAAAACGAAAGCAGTTGGAGATTTAAGCAAATTGATTAAAAAGTGTTTTGTGAAACAATACAAGTGTATGCAAGTGTACATAATTATGAGTATAAATGGAATTTTACCAAGTGTCGACGACAAAATGTATAAAATATAAACATTTTGAAGTCACAAAGTATATTTTGAAATGAAATGAAATTCATTTCATTTCATTCAGTATATCACTAATTACTTAAAAGTATTAAAAGTATTGGAACTTAACGGACCTAACCGATTGAGTTCATTATCATTTCGTAAATTTTTAGCTGAGGTCCCTGAAACTTTCTCAATTAAGGTATTTTAAGCGCAAAAAAGTAAAAACTATAGCATAGATTTTCTCAGTTCAAACATCTATTTTGTTAAAAATGGCAGTATACTGATTTTTGAAAAGCTGTATATTTTGGAAACGATGATCGATTTTGATCTTTCGAATGACATTCAACTCAATTTTTGATTACTTTAGCTCAGGGTTTTTAAAGTGGGTTACGCGCCAGAAGGCAATACGCGACAGAATGTATGTTTAGCTAAATGTTAGAAAGAATATAGTTGCAACTTGCAAGAATAGCGAATTGCGTAGTCAGGGTCGCAAACCACTCGCCCAAAGGGGCGGACATAGGAAAGCGGAATAGGAAAGGCATAATGACAATACGTTTACTAAAATCTTCATATCTATATCATTCATAAGTATCTCGAAAGTTTTGAATGCTCGTATGAATTGAAAATTCCCGTTACTTTACTCTCCTCCTTATCATCAGATTTTGATCAAATTCAGACTAAATTTTAAGTATCATCTCCTTTCCAATACAATAGGAGTCATCGAAATCGGTTAGCATGTTATTGAGTTATTCGTCCAACTGTCATTCATATGATCACGCGAATTTAAGAGTATGATGGTTTCTTTCATTAATCAGATTATTATTGAACTACTTTAAATTATTTCTGAGTTACGACTAGGGATTAACTTTATACAAACCTTTTAAGGGAATTTCTTAGGGTAGCAGTGTAACTATCATTTACATCTAGATATACAAAGTGAAATTAAATCACTTAAAAAAGTATCATCACGCCCGGTTCTCTTGCGGTATCGGCCGAGTAAAAAGTCTAAAGACTCCGGTTCACCGCGATTCACTGGTATCTCATTTATCTACACGTTAACGGTTAGCAACTATTTCTTGCGACAGCCGGGATCGGCTGCTTCCAGAAAACTTTGAAAACAGTTCGAATAACACTTCTGCCCGACGCGGAATTGAACCCGGCACCTCTTGATCTGAGCCGAATTAAATCATGCCAGGAGGTTATTTTTAGGGTTCCAAAAGGTATAACAGGTTCCTATTACTAAGACTTCGGAGTCCGTCTGTCCGTCTGTCCATCTGTTTGTCTGTCTGTCTGTATAAATGATGGTAAGAAAACCTTCGTGCGAGAGTCCGACTCGGACTTGGCTGGTTTTTTAAATCTTCACTTCTTATTCGGCAGGATATACGTTTTAACGCAGTAAAACTGCAGCAACCGACTTATCATTTTCTATATCTCCGGAATCCTGCATCAGATCTTCACCAAATTAAAATGGACCACACGGTGAGTATAACTCAGGCACGAAGCAGATCTGCTCCGTGAACCCAGGTACCATTATCTCAGGACTTAGAATGTACCACTAGAAAGTAGAAATCACAAATTTTGTTCCTCAGAATATAATATAGATGGCGGTGTTCGATTAATAAATCGCGATGATAAGTTTTCTTGTAAATTGTATATAGGTTTTAGGACTTATAATTAAAAAGTAATGTGATCAACCTAATGTAATTTAAAGTACACGATAAACAACACTGGGCACGTTTGATACATTGTAGGAGACATGTGTAGTTCGTTCTAGGCTTGGGCCTAACCGGTCACTACACAGAGCGTTCAATTTAGTTCATAATCCAAGGATGAACTAGTTCGTTCTATTAGTTCATTAATTCATTTTTTTTGAAATAATTTATTAAGAACAATAAATAAAGAAAAAAAATATAGTTATGATTATTGTAAGTTTTGTTTATTGTTATTTAAAAAATACAAAGTATTACATGAAAATTTTACACGTCCGTTTATGTAATATGAGATTTTGTATTCAAATAATGAAAATAAAATAATTTATATTAATGATTAGTCAACAGCTAGGCTAGTTCCTAGTATAATGTGTAATTATGTTAGAATACTTAAAAAGTATGAATTTTTACAATTAAAGTTGACTTTTTTGTTATGGCACATAAAATCTTTTATCGAAATAAAAACGAAAAAATAAAATGATTTATATTAATAATTAGTCACAATTAACGTGATATATAATAATAATAATCAATTATTTGTAACAATAAATTGGAATAGAAGAGAAAATTTTTAATTTTAACTAAACTTACCGTAAAATAAGACATACATGGTATTAGTATTCTGTTTGATAATTAGCCAGCAATACTTCAGTTGACGATTGTTATGATTTCATATGATTTGATAAAATTTCAACCATGGGGATTTGAAGTTGTTTAGTATCGATATCGATTATCGAAATATCAAGGCGCGCACAGTAAAAGTAAATAACTCGGTTGCTCACATAGTGTCACTGTCTAGTAAAGTGGACGCTAACAGAAATATAAAAAGAACTAAGAGCGGGATTTTCAATGAACTAGTTCGCATAGTTCACCTAAAGGAGCGCTCTTCCCACCTAGGTCGCTCGCGAACTACCCAAGACTACTACAGAGAGCGCTCAATTTAGTTCATAATCCAAAGATGAACTAGTTCGTTCTATTAGTTCATTAGTTCTTTTTTTGAAATAATTTATTAAGAACAATAAATAAAGAAAAAAATATAGTTATGATTATTGTAAGTTTTGTTTATTGTTATTTAAAAAATACAAAGTATTACATGAAAATTTTACACGTCCATTTATGTAATATGAGATTTTTTATTTAAATAATGAAAAATAAAATAATTTATATAAATAATTAGTCATAATTAACGTGATATATAATAATAATAATCAATTATTTGTAACAATAAATGGGAATAGAAGAGAATTTTTTTAATTTTAATTAAACTTACCGTAAAATAAGACATAAATGGTATTAGTATTCTGTTTGATAATTAGTCAGCAATACTTCAGTTGACGATTGTTATGATTTCATATGATTTGATAAAATTTCAACCATGGGGATTTGAAGTTGTTTAGTATCGATATCGATTATCGAAATATCAAGACGCGCACAGTAAAAGTAAATAACTCGGTTGGTCACATAGTGCCACTGTCTAGTAAAGTGGACGCTAACAGAAATGTAAAAAGAACTAAGAGCGGGATTTTCAATGAACTAGTTCGCATAGTTCACCTAAAGGAGCGCTCTTCCCACCTAGGTCGCTCGCGAACTACCCAAGACTAGTTCGTTCGATCAGAAAGAATCATGAAACAAAGAATTTCTATGTTCCATGCTTTTTTTATACATATTTCGAGAATTTCTATTTGCTAGTTTATATTGAAAAAAATAAGGTACCTATTTTTTAAGATATTTTACGATCTCAGACAAGACAAAGGCTATTGTAGCCAGCCTTCGTTGTAAAAAAAGCCTCTCGAAATCTTAGATAATGGACACTACTACTAGATATGAAATAACCAAGGGAAAACCGTGTCATTTCGACCCTAACAATGGCGGGCTAAAAGAACAGCTGTTTACTATCTACATAACGATTTATCAATCGTTATTATCATATATTGCAATTAGGCATGTTATTTTAACAGTTAGTTTTAATTTTAGATTTAAGGTACACACTAAAATTGTAGAAAAATACAAATGAACGCTAAAATCAATTTAATATTTTGTAATCAAAGGGTTATTTGACATTAAATTTTAACTTACCTACATTGACAGCGTATTTTAGTAATGGCGTTTTGGCCGCAAGCTGTTTAAGATGACGTTAATTTTCTTAAATGATTTGAAATTAGAAAATTAGCTTTGTCTGGAAAATTCTAACTTGTTAGACAGAGACTAAGCCATTTTTATTTGTTCAGCGTTGCAATGCATGCAATTTTATAATTTTGATTGTTTATGGAAATTAATGCCAAGTCCTTATCTTTTTCTTGTCAAAGCTCGAAATAAGTAAAATAACCCCGTGTTTGGAAAATTTATTCTATGAAGCTGAATCATACACGTGGCGCCATCTATATTTGCAATAAGAAATCATTTTATTTTAATATTTTAAGCCGCTATTTAGGTATATTAGGAAATACTCTGTGGTAATAACCCTCCCAAACAAAAAAAGAATTTTCAAATTCGGTTTCCAAATGACCGAATTTTGAGGTAACGAACTAGAAAAACCTACAGCCGAACTTTTGGGAAGTTGGTTTTTTTTTTAATATCATAAGATAGCAAACAAACAGATGGGTCTCCTGATGGAAAGAGTCAACCATCGCCTATAGACACCAAAGATGTTAATGGTGCGTTGCTATCTTGTGGCGAGGTCTAATGCCACATGCATAAGTTTACCGGCTACCTTACCCTCCAAACCGGAACGCGACAGCGACAAGCACTGACGCTATTGCGGCAGGAATAGGTAAGGCGGTGGTACCAGACCCGGGCGAGACAATGCAGAACTCTACCACCTAGTAGCCACGATGGTAGTGACTCGATAGCCAATCGGTCGCCTTTTACGGCCTGCCTGGCAGAACGGCAGTTGGCCTATTCTACAAAGGAGGCCGGGACCAACACGGCGAAAATAATACAACATTCCAATTTTTTACGATATGTCTACAAGCGTCTGACAATTTTGATACAGATAGGGAGCTCAGAGATTTGCTCCTAAATTCATGTGGACTGGTTACTAGTTATGGCTTTGCGAATTAGAAACAATTATTGAAACCGGTTCATAGTTTTATTTGTTTTCGGTGATACATCAGAGATCCCAACTCATTAAGAGCCCCGTATTGGTCCGGGCTTCTTTGAAGAATAGACCAACTGCTGTTCTGCCAGGCAGGTGGTAAGAGTCGGCCCATTGGCTACACGTGTCACTACCATCGTGTGTACTACGTGACAGAGTTCTGCAACGTCTTGCCCTGACATTCGGTACTACCACTTATTTTATTTATTTTTTTTATTTTATGTCATAAGATAGCAAACAAGCAGATGGGTCTCCTGATGGAAAGAGTCAACCATCGCCTATAGACACCAAAGATGTTAATGGTGCGTTGCTATCTTGTGGCGAGGTATAATGCCACATGCATAAGTTTACCTGCTACCTTACCCTCCAAACCGAAACACGACAGCGACAAGCACTGACGCTATAGCGGCAGGAATAGGTAAGGCGGTGATACCGGACCCGGGCGAGACAATGCAGAACTCTACCACCTAGTAGCCACTATGGTAATGACTCGATAGCCAATCGGTCGCCTTTTACGACCTGCCTGGCAGAACGGCAGTTGGCCTATTCTACAAAGGAGGCCGGGACCAACACGGCGAAAATTTATTTATTTCTGTTGCAATAGCGTCAATGGATGTAATTGTGGTGTTTCGGTTTGGAGGGTGAGGTAGCCGGTAGACTTATGCATGTGGCATTACCATCCCGCCACACGGATTGCAACGCACCATTAACATCTTGGGTGTCTCTAGGCAATGGTTTCTCTTTTCATCAGGAGAGCTATCTACTTGTTTCCTATCTTATGATATAAAAATATAGCCTCTGTTTATTTAAGTCAGGTAATAATATAATTATTTTATTAATAATATATTTTATTTAGCCATAAACTAAAAGTTTATTATAGTTATGGTAAAAGGTTATTATATTACTTTTAGTTTATTAAAAGTTTATTTCCTTAATTCTACATTCATCAAAAAACAACAAGCTTGTCTTGGGTTTGATTCGTCCCACAGCTTCCACTTCAGATTGAATTTACCCTGAAACAATTGAATATTATTTTTAATTTATTTTTTCAATTATTAAACATTTTATTTAATTATTAAAAAAGTAATAAGTAATTTAAACGCAGTCAAAATGCAGTAAACGATTTTTTCCATATTATAAGATAGCAAACAAGCTAATGGGTCTCCTGTCAACCATCGCCAATAGACACCAAAGATGTTAATGGTGCATTGCTATCTTGTGGCGAGGTCTAATGCCACATGCATAAGTTTCTCCGGCTACCTTACCCTCCAAATCGGAACACGACAGTGACAAGCACTGACGCTATTGTGGCAGGACTAGGTAAGGCAATGGTACCAGACCCGGACGAGACAATGCTGAACTCTACTACCACCTAGTAGCCACGATGATAATGACTCATATTACCGATCGGTTGCATTTTACGACGTGCCTGGCAGAACGGCAATGGCCCTATTCTTCAAAGGAGCCCGGGACCAACACGAGGAATTCCAGCCTTCCCTTTATCTTTAAATCGCCTCTGTGGTCTAGTAGTCCAGTGTTGGTGTTGTTCCGGATTCGATTCCCGAGTCGGGTAATTCAAAAAATGTGTTTTTTCAGTTTTCTTATTAAAACAACGTTGCTTGGGATTGGATGGTTGCCGGTTTGCGATAGACTTGCCACCTATCACATTGTAGGACTTATAGCCAATTGCACTAACATTATCTTAGCTTAGGACACTTCTAAATAGTATTAAAAGGTGAAATTAATTAAATTTGCTATTATCCGCGAACTATTATTCTATGTATCCTCCGTGATGGCACCGAAAAAAGAGACGTCGGTTCAATAAATGGATAGGACCCACCGATGGTTCCGATCAAACGAAGACCCCAGCGGCACACTTATCCGCCCACATCCACCACACTTTTACAACCACGACCACGCCGGCACCAATCACAAAAGCACACAATTCATGTACGTACTCAACGCACGTTTCACTTCGAAACCGAAGCATCTTCAGGAGAAACGAACACTACCTCACTCTACGCGAGTGTAAGTAATACTTACACAATTCATGTACGTACTCAACGCACGTTTCACTTCGAAACCGAAGCATCTTCAGGAGAAACGAACACTACCTCACCCTACGCGAGTGTAAGTAATACTTACACGAATTTCACCTTTTAATAATGGATTTCCGCAAAGTAACGCCTGAATCAATAAAATATCTAAATAGTATGTTGTCACACTCTTTTCATTTAAAACAAGAAGTGAAAGCATATTATTTAAGATTGTCCTAAGCTAAGACAATGTTAGTGTAATTGGCCATAAGTATCTTCGGCTAATCATAAGTGCAATTGTTATATCTCTGCCTACCTCTTCGAGGATATGGCGGTGAAGAAACTTTGTTTCTTTATCTCGGAACTCTGATTTAGAACTATCGAACTTATATGAGGTCAAACAGGGAGTAGGGTATTATAATAACTTCCCGTTTTTTACCATATTATCTTTGTTGATCCGGCCCCTTTTCGAATCAACTACCTTACTGCTAGGCATCTCGTAAAAGGCTGAAAAGAAAACGCCAATACGTATCACTAACATCATGATTACTAACTAGGTGGTAGAGCTCTGCAACGTTTCGACCGGGTTTAGATATCACCGCCTTACAATAGCGTCTGTGTTTCAGTTTGGAGGGTAAGGTAGCCAGTAATCTTCCTTCACGTTCATCAGTTCCCAGGCTCTACGCTCTTAATGGGAATACTTGCGCTAGTTATATTAATACACATTAAAATATTCATTTTTTTATTCGACGAAATATTTAAAAAAAACGTAGGTAGGCAATTCTAAAAAAAAAGCGACTGTAACCTTAAATTCGAAAAAATATGATCCTCATTCTAGCGCAGCCGGGTAAAAATTAATCTATAAACCTTAAATCTGGATGGATTTTAGTCCTAAAGACTTACACCCGTTACACCCTTACACACGTTACACCCTTGTAAAAATGAGAAAAGACACGCTTAAGGGGGCTTGAAATTGTTGACGTGAATACGTCTTTAAATTTGCATTCATAGTAAGGGACAGTAGAAGAAAACTGATGATAACAAAATTAGGGGATACAATTTAGTGTTAGAGCTATATAATTATCATCAATATCCAAAATCTAATCATACTGTTGGATAGCTAAAGAATCTAAGAATTTTTGAAGCTCAGTGCAGACTACGATGCAACGCGGAGGATGGAGGAGGAAGTTTCGCCATTTTTAGGTAATTTCGCTGCGTTACTGAATTTGCAAATTTATCTTTTGAAACTATCTTTCTTTTATTATTTTCGTTTTGAATTTTATCTTTTTACTAGGAGCAGTTATAACATTAATTTAAGTTTTGTTCGACAGCTTTTTTAAAGATTTATCGATTGTGTAACAAAAACATATAATTTTAAATGCTTCTAGTAGATATAACGACATATGCGTTTAAGTGAAAATAAATAAGATTTTTTTTATTGGTCAATAAAATCTTTCTAACGCTAAATTAAGATAGAAGGGACGTTTACCAACCAAACTTTAAATAGCAATCTAACCACGAACCCATGAACCCCTATATGAAAGAGTGAAGCAGTCCCTAGAACATAAAAAGATGAAGGCGCCCGAACCGAACAACGACGGCAACTGTACGACGAATGACAAATTGGTAAAGTGCATGTTAGGCCACACACAATGTAGGTTTCCGAAGTTACCCATCACAAACAGGCGGACTAAAACGAGGGCTTTTGTAATAATATTTTGTACAATAGCGTTTGGCTAAGAACATAATTATGTAGGGAAAGACGGGCACTCTGACTTAAAACTGTGCTTTGGAACAGAAAAAAACGTTCCATTCACTCTGTTCTCTGCACAACTCTTCTTTCGACATCGGCGGTATACCTTCTATCCCTGCTAAAATCACATCCAAGATACACAAACTCATCCACCTGTTCCAGCACTACATCATCGACCACAAACTAATACATCCGTTCTGGCCGTTTCTCTTTCAAGTGCTAGAACTTTAGTTTTCTTCGCATTCAGTTTTAAGCCCATACATCTGAATGCGAAGGTCATATAACTGTGACCACTGTTTAAAGCTAAGATGGAGTTGAGTCTAAAAGTGCAATGTCATCTGCATCTAATCTGCACTAATGCGCATTCCCACTTTCAATGAATCTTTGGAAATACTTATCCATATATATGGACAAACAGGCGAGTTGACAAAACGCAATTCTGCCTGATGTCAATATTGACATCGAATCAGGGCAATATGTTGTCGTCTACCCAAAGCTTAGCCATACTATAATCAACCATACTATCACTTTTCATACCAGGGACTAGTGACGATAGAAAAATACTTATTCCGCTGCCTGCATGATAGTGGGCAGACAAGACCACAGGACCGTCTTGTCACCGGTGAGATCTGTGGTTTCTTTACCTTTATGCTTAGTCTACTGTTACATATAAAATATCCAAGCATCTTTTATTTATTACATCTATCAATTCGTGCATCTTATCTTACAACCAAAAACTTTTGTACTATGGTTACATACTATGAACATTCTATATATTTAACGTCCATTACGAATATATCCACACCACAACTTCATCGCCTGCAAATCTTTCTCCAAGTACATTTTATAGGTTGGTCGACTATTACTTGTTGTCGACTTAACACTTGTAAAGCCTTCTTTGCCGTAATAGTGATATTTTGAATTTTATTATATTTACTACCACCGTGAATTTTTTCTCGCCACCAAAACTAACCGTTAGGCATAAGAGGGGGGAGGGAGCCTAATATTTCGTAAACAAGTCCCTTAATCGAGAATTGTTTTTACAAACCGATAATTTTTTAAAAAAACCTATTTAATCCATCCATACGAGAATAAAAATTAACATCCCCACTTTACATGTACAGGAGCTAACATAAAAAAAATGTTACCGTGACTAATATATACGAGGGTGGATTTAAAAGTATTCGACCTAACACAGATCCATTCAATTCTAAAAATCAAATCTACCCACATTATTTAGTTCATTTCAGAGTAGTTAATTGTGTGAAGTTCGAAACGTGTGCAATAATTTGTTGTGATTTTATAAAATTTTTAACAAAGCCGTTGAACATATTTTCTGCAAATGGAGGAAATCGAGTAGCGTGCCGTCATTAATTACCTCCATAAGAAGGGGCTAGAGCCATCCATGATGATATGGTCAGTACATCAGAGGATTCTGTTCTGTCTTATTCATCCGTCAAAAAATGGATAGCAGAATTCAAGCGTGGCAGAGAGAGTGTGAAAGATGAATCCAGATCTGGATGGCCTTTGACGACCACTACTGATGAAAATATTAAATAAGTACATGGTTTAATAATGGGAGACCGTAGATTAAAAATTAGAGAGAAAGCCGAGATTATATGCATTTCTTATGAACGAACTCAAAATATCATAGTCAACGAATTGGATTTCCACAAAGTGTCTGCAAGGTGGGTTCCACGACTGCTTTCAGTTGACCAAAAAAGGACGCGATTGACTATTTCACATGACTGTTTGGTGTTATTTGAAGCCGATGCAGATGATTTTTTGAATCGTTTTTTTACAATGGACGATGCATGGGTTCTTTACTGTATGCCAGAAACAAAACAACAATCAAAACAGCGAAGAAGTTCACCACCCTCCAAAAAGGCTAAGGCGGCAAACAGCGGTAGGTATCATATACCTACTATGTGTGTATCATATACAACTGTGTACATAAATATTTAAAAAATAGGTGATAAAAACCAATATGTACAGTCAGCGTTAAAATATGTACACATTTCAGGCGTTTTACCTTGAATTGTCAACTTTTCCATCACCTTATCGTTGGTAAATAATTGCTTCACGTATAAATATGAGCCAGAACTCCTTCAGACCATCAATTATATAGTCAGTTTTTCTTATTCAGGATCGAAGCGCTCGTAAATATTAGTGGCCTAGTCATAACATGTTATACTAAGAATAAATTAGGAATAATTTAGGATATCCAAAGTGCACGATTCATAATGGTCATTTGATCATATACGTATAAATTTCATTGAAGAATTATTTATAAATTTATATATAAATTAAGTAGATTCTGTTCACTAGAAAGAGATTAATGATATAAACAGGTGCAAAAAAAGGAGGCAAAAGATTTTTCGATCATAGAGCACTCTCGAATGTTTCGCAGCATGAGACGTGTAATAACCAAAATCCCTATTTACAAAACCTATATCGTAACGTAAAAGTTTGAAAATGAATCGATTTTCTCATTAAGTCCATCTTTGATAGAAAACTGGAAACGGCTAAGTAAAAGCACAATCAAACCATTACCTTTACTGTCTAGCGGAAATAAGACAAGAACGGGCATTAAAGATGTCATAGTTACAAATACGTGTGCTTTCGATGTTGTTTCTCAGATAATTGCAGTGGGATGTGTTGATAGCTTTAATACTAGGCTTGTGGTCTTTGCTCGCTTCCGTAAGTGGACGGAGAAATGGTTTTGAGGCTTTTGGCTCCCTGTCCATGGTGTCCATCACTAGCCATAGAAACGGCTAGATTGTTAGGAATAAGTACATGAGCTCTGCTTCCTTCGGAATTTGCTTAATGTTTTATTAGTAAGGAGTTTATGTAAAGGTACACATTTGGATGAGTCCGTGCCCCCTCTCCCCGTTACTGTGGGCGATCAACATTGCCAGGAGAGACCCATAAGTGGAATCCGGTAGAAGCGATTAGCCATCACGGTGGTGACTTTAGCGAAGAGGGGGGAGAGGAATGGTTTATTGTGTTAGGATGTCTATTGGAAATGGCCTCGCATCCGGAGGACGCGAGTGCCCGGTACGATGTTCTTGACGTGTGCGCCTCTCGGTTAGGTTATTGACTTCACCAGCTGAGGTAACAAGTTGGCTTAGTGTATACTGGCTCTGAGAAGGTTGGCCAGTAGATCACTCTTTTGGGTGGGAGTGGAGCGACTCTTATTGGGGGTTCCTGTAAGACAGCCAAAACGGGTAAGTCGTCACACACGGCCAACAAAACAAAGTCATTTTTAGCTTCCGAAAAAGTACATCTCGTCACTCATCCTGCGCATAGCCCCGACCTAGCACCCTGTGATTTCTGTATTTTCCCCAAAATCAAAGATTTGATGAGAGGTTTTACTTTTACCAACTCCGAAGAGGCAGTGATAGCGTTCAATCAGCACGTAGATACATTCCTTCAGATCCGTGGTCCTCCTGTTTTAAAAAATGGTTCGATCGCATGAAAAAATGTTTAAAATGTAAAGGAGATTATTTTCAAAAGCAATAAACATAATATTTTGGTTATAACATGTTGTTTTTTTCTAAGTTACGCAAAACTTATAGTGCGCCTACGTATTCACTTAAAAATTGTATTGTGAATTGTAAAATTTAATTATTGTAAATTTTATTTATTAACAATATTATATATTTGGTATGAAATGATATATGCACAAAATAATTACCATAGAATTCAATAATCTTTTTAATTTGATATAATATAAATATAAACCGAGTTCAATTTTTCGATATCTATTGTTATCGAGAAGTAATAGTGTCATTAGATAAAGAAAGGAGTTGTGTATGTCTACGTGAATACGTCTACGTATCGGATTATATTTTTCGGTATAATTTTGTAGGGTTCCGAAGCAAACTAGGAATCCTTATGGTTTCGCTACGTTAGGGTATGAGGTACCAAATCTACATAAAAATATATTATGGTACACTCATTGGTTTCCCGGAAAATAGGTACACCTGCCATCCTGACGTCAGGATGGTTGGTATACCAATTTTTATAAATATCTCAGTATGCGCAGAGGTGCACAGATTTTCAAGAGAGGTACATAAAGGTACACAGAAGGTACCAAATATCTACAATAAAATTAACCTATCCTAAAAAATACACCCGCGGTCTTGACGCACGAAATATTTTTCATTCGTCATTCCAATCGCAATTTTCCACGTCAAACCAGCTTACGCACCTAGACGTCCGTCCACCTTGTGGATGGTGAAGTAGAGAGTAGAGTGGTGCTACCACCGGAGGGAGACTTGCTATTATCCACTGATACCGAAGAATTAGGAAAAATAATCAAAAACCTACACAATAAAAAAGCCCCGGGGCTTGATAAAGTCACTAATAAGGTAGTTAAATGCACCCCTCCCTCCCTATATAGAACTTACTAGCATCTTCAACGCCATTGATATAAAAAATCCAATCCAAAGTCCCGAACAAAACTGGCACTCAAAACTGTCCCTAATTTCACACAAGTAGTTATAGATATGCAAAAATATATGTTATTGCATACTCAACCTTAAGCGCAAGATTTATAGTTGTTTTTATAAAGCAATGTACAAAAAGTAATAAAATTGACAGTGTCGCGTTCAACGCGATTCTATTTGAAATGAGCGCACAATTTAAAATTGTGCGCTCATTTTTAGAGGACGTTTTTAAGACACTGATTTTGGTATCTTGGGTTTTTTGTATCAATGTTCAACGCACTCCTAGCTGGTTGCGCGTTTCTGGACGAGTGAAAAGAATCCACCACCACAGAACAATTCACAAGCCGGAAGAAACCCGAAATAATTTTAGTAGTTACCGTCCCACTAGCCAAATCAATATATTAGGTAAAATCTACGAAAAAATTAATTGTGGTGTGAAAATTATTACGGCTTAGAAGACTTTACAAAAGTGTTTGAGTAATAGTCGATCAACTTAGTGGTGGTGTGGATATATTCGTCATGGACGTTAAATAGGTGGAATGTTTATAGCATGAACTCATAGTATTTGGTTGTAAGACGCACGAATTGATAGATGTAATGAATGAGAGATGCTGGATGTTTTATGTGTAAAAGAGACTAAGCGTAAAGGTAGTGAAACCATTGATCTCCTCGGTGACAAGATGGCTCTGTGATCTGGTGTACCCACGATCATGCAGGCTTACCATTAATCCCTGATGTGAAAAATGTATGCTATGGTTGATTATGATATGGTTGGGCGTTGGGTAGACGATAACATATTGCCCTGGTTCAATGTAAATATTGGCATCAGCTAGGGTTGTGTGTTGTTATTTCGCCTGTTTATCCTATATCCTTGATAAGTATCTCCAAATATTTTTTTATTATCGATAGGTAAGCGTTTGACCTCGATCTCGCCTGATGGTAAGCTAAGATGAGGCCTAAAATTGGAATGCGCTTCCCTAGAAGGTACCTATTGTCACTCTTCTGTTGAAGATCCCCAGATTGTACTCGTCCAGGAACACAGACTCAGGAAGTATGTTCCAGAAGATTCATACAATGTGAAATGCGCATGAGTGATCTAGTGGTAAACTGCCTAATTTATGCAGATGACGCTGTACTTTTAGACTCAAATTCATCTGAGTGCTAATTGTGAGTTTTTCTTTTCATATTCGATCGTGAGCGCGTTTCGAGTTTACTAGGAATTTGTATGTGATTTGTACAGCGCCACATAGTGGTAAACTGGTTTCTCACGTTTACCACTAGGTGGCGCTGTACAAATCACATACAAATTCCTAGTAAACTCCAAACGCGCTCACGATCGAATGCGAAAAGAAAAACTCACACTTAGCACTCTGAACTTTAAACACTGATCGCAGTTACGAAAGGTAAGAGTAATACGAATAAGTAAGAGTATGGGCTTACACTGAATGCGAAGAAAAGTAAAGTACTAGTATTTGTAATTTGAAAGAGAATACTTGTAGTTTAGTTGAATGGATATAAGAGTTGTGGTCGCTGATGTAGTGTTGGAATGGGTGGATGCGTTTGTGTATCGGATCGTGTAGGTATAGGGATAGAAGGTATATCGCCGATATCGAAAAAAGAGTGCGTGTAGGGAACAGAGTAAATGAAGCGCTAGGGAGATTCATACAGTATTTTATATCAATAACACTTTTACTGTTTCACAGTAAATTATTATACATATTATCTAACCGGTTTCGCTTTTATAAGCATCACCAGGGCAATTATAATACAAGTTGTTTTGTTTTAGATTTAATTTGTAATTGCCCTGATGATGCTTATAGAAGCGAAACCGGTTGCGTAATATGTATAACAATTTATTGTGAAACAGTATTTTTGTATATATATTATTATATATTATATTATATAGTGCCGTATTGGTCCGTTTTTGTATATATATTATTATATATTCGCCGTGTTGGTCCCGGCCTCCTTTGAAGAATAGGCCAACTGCCGTTCTGCCAGGCAGGTCGTAAAAGGCGACCGATTGGCTATAGAGTCACTACCATCGTGGCTACTAGGTGGTAGAGTTCTGCATTGTCTCGCCCGGGTTTGGTACCACCGCCTTACCTATTCCTGCTGCAATAGCGTCAGTGCTTGTCGCTGTCGTGTTCCGGTAGCCGGTAAACTTATGCATGTGGCATTAGACCTCGCCACAAGATAGCAACGCACCTTTAACATCTTTGTTGTTTATAGGCGATGGTTGACTCTTTCCATCAGGAGACCCATCTGCTTGTTTGCTATCTTATGATATAAAAAAAATAGTTATTGATATAAAATATTGGTGTGCCGACGATAAAGAGTGTAGAATACGCTAGGGAAATTGCTTAAAAGCACAATTTTAAGTCCAGATGCCGGTCTTGCCCTGCATAATTATGTTCTTAGCCTAACGCTATTGTACAAAATATTATTACAAAAGCCCTCTTTTTTTTTCACTGCGCGTGGCCCAATCTATTCAGGCGCCTTCATCTTTTTACGTTCTAGGGCCTTCTTCACTCTTTCATATGGGGGTTCATGGGTATCATTAGATTGCTATTTCAAGTCCCGTTTAGATTATATATTTCCGTTCTGTCTTGATTTTGCGTTTGAAAGATTTTTTTGAACGATAAATATTTTTTTCCTATTTTTCCTATTTTTTTTCACTTAAAAGCCAAATGTATATACTACATGCATTTAAAATCATATTTTTTTCTTACACAATCGATTAATCTTTAAAAAAGCTGTCGAATAAAACTTAATTAAATGTCATAACTGCTCCTAGTAAAAAGATATACATATGCAAATTCTGTAACACAGCAAAATTACCAAAAAGTGGTGGCACTTTCTCCACCATCCTCCGCGCAGTATCGTAGCCAGCACTTGGCTTCAAAAATTCTTTGATTACTTAGCTATCCAGTGGTATAATAAGATTTTGGGTGTTTGTGATAGTTATGTAGCTATAAAAGGTAAATTTAAAGACGTATTCACATCAAAGATTTACCAAAATAATTTTTTTATTAGTTATTTACTCACGTTTGGTAGTTTCTTTCCAACGTTTAACCTTAAGTCAAAATTGTTCGGTTGGTCAACTTGAATCGGACAGGTTGTGTGGTCACATGTGTTTTCGTTCGCAATATCTGCGAAGGGCACGTCTCCGGTGGGAGTGGCCCAGAACATGCCGAACTTCAAGTTGTCGCTTGTGAAATCTGAAAAAATAAAAATATCCTCAGACGGCGATCACATTATTGGTTGAACATTCGCGGAACGTTATCGTGGTAAAGCTTTGTATTCGTGCTACGGTAAACTACGTGGTTACATGTACTCGGTCAACATTAGTTCGCTTCGGCCGAATACACGCGTACTACTTACTTGATACATAAGCCGAAATATTCCCCGTGATGGTTCCGGGCTCCTTTGAAGAATAGGCCAACTGTCGTTTTGCCAGGCAGGTCGCAAAAGGCGACCGAGTGGCTATGCGCGTCACTACCATCGTGACTACTAGGTGGTAGAGTTCTGCATCGACTGGAACGGGTCTGGTACCACCGCCTTACCTATTCCTGCCGCAATAGCGTCAGTGATAGTCACTGTCGTGTTCCGGCTTGGAGGGTAAGGTAGCCGATAAACTTATGCGTGTGGCATTAGACCTCGCCACAAGATAGCAACGCACCATTAACATCTTTGGTGTCTATAGGCGATGGTTGACTCTTTCCATCAGGAGTCCCATCTGCTTGTTTGCTATCTTATAATATAAAAAAAAACACGCATGAACAATTTATAAAACTAAAATAATAATTATTATAATTAGTGATGGGCCGAATGTGGTTTGAACCGAATTCGAACTTCGGCCGAACATTCGGTGAAGATATGAAATTCGGCCGAATTTCGGCCGAACTTCGGTTTAATTTTGGGGAGCTTTCTTAAAAACGACACGTCGTGACTTTTTTACGAATTTGCTTAAAATTTAATTATGTTATACTAGCTATTTACCTATTCTACTATTTACTACTAGCTATTATGTTGTCCGCGGCTTCGCTCGCATAAAGTAAAAGAAAAAAGTAACCTATGTCACTCTCCATCCCTTCAACTATCTCCACTGAAAAAATTACATCAATTCGTCGCTCCGTTTCGCCGTGAAAGACGGACAAACAAACAGATACACTTTCCCATTTATAATTTTAGTAAGGACTAGCTGTTGCTCTTGTTGACCAAATCGAGTTTTCACCAGATCTCCACGTTTTGAGGTCCTAGAAATCTTTTCCGACTATTTTCACAATGAGGTCAGCATGTCTGTATATATGTGTATGTGTATGTGTAAACATCTCATAACTTTGTACATAAATAACATACATAAATTAATAACTGTATAATCTAAGTAGATAAATGTATAAATTAGCTACAGAATGTAATCAGCTCTATTCCTACAAAAACTGAGTTCAATGCATTAATTGCATCAAAATCGGTTTTTCCGCTCAAGAGCTATGGTTGACGAAAAATTTTAGAAAAGTGTTTTTAGACATAACTTAGTAATTTCTCTATCTAATTTTTTTTGACCTTCCACAATAGTTTAGTGCTTAGAAAACTACGTCAAATTTAGTTTCAAATCGAGTTTTCAAAAGTTACAACTTTTTTAATATTAATTTTTTTTGTTTGCAGAAAACTTCTTAATATTTTTATTAAAATAACTTTCCGGCTAATACCCGGCTTGATTTAAAAATCTAACCAGCATTTCTTTCTCAAAATCTACGTCAAATATCGTAAATTGTATCAATACCGGTTTATCTGTTTAGGAGTTATCGTTGACGAAAATTTAGAAAAAAGTAATAAGTATTTATTTAAAATAAGAGACTTTTTGACCAAAACTTGTATGAAGGTCAAACCTTCTACAATATTGTGGTGCTTAAAACATGTACGTCAAATGTAGTTTCAAGAATCAAAATCGAATCAAGTTTTCAAAAGTTATAACTTTTGAACAATAAAATTTTGCTGTTTACCGAAAACTTACTTAATATTTTTAAAATAACTCTTAGGCTATACACCGATTCACTTAAAAAATCTAATCAACTTTTCTCTTTAAAAATTGCGTCAAATACCGTCAATTGGGTCTAAATCGGTTTATTAGGATTTATAGGATATAAATCCTAATAAACCGATTAACGAACGATAGGAAACAAATTTTGATATTACTTCGACATATTAACCTATAGACTCAAAAACATTTTAGAGCTCAAAAATTTCGTTGAATGCCATTTGAAGGATGAAAATCGATCATCGTTTTCAAAATATACATTATACAAAATATACATTATTTCAAAATATATATTTTAGAAATTAAATTGCTGTCATTTTCAGAAGTTTGAAGTCAAAAGTCAGAATTTTTAACCTTGAAAAAAAATGCTGAGGTATAGTTTTTGTTCCTTTGAGCCTAAAATACCTCAATTTAGCGGGAAGTTTCAAGGATAGCCTGTAGGGTCAACTGACTTACTTATTTTTTTTACCTTTTTTCGACATTTTTTAACCTACCGATTTTGGAGCTAATAAAACCATTTAAGGTAAAAATTACGTTGAATGTAATTAAAAAGATCTAAATCATCATGTTTTAAAATATATGCATCTTCATCTATATTAAACTTTAGATTTTTAACTTCCCGCTACGTACGGAACATTTTCGGACTATTTTCGCGATGACGTCAGTATGTCTGTATGTATGTATATATGTATGTATGTATGTATGTGTGTATGAGAGAGAGTGTATGGTTGTATGTATGTAAACATTTCATAACTTTTGAACGGCTTGACCGATCGAAACGCGGTTAATGGCATTGAATTAGATTCTGCTCAACTTAGACTTCCAAAAATTTTATCCAATTTGGACTAGAATATTTTGAGAAATTTTGAAAAAATCGCAAAAAAATGACAATATATAACATATTTTTTTAATATAACTTCCAGATTAAAATATAAAATTTTAGCCGCTCTTTTTCTTAAAAAACTGCGTCTAATTCATAAATTGTATCATGATCGGTTAATCCGCTCGGAAGTTATCGTTGACAAAAAAATTTGGAAGTGTTTTTTCGACACAAATTCGAAATTTTTTCAAATACAGTTTCAAAAATCAAAATTAAATCAAGTTTTCAAAAGTTACGGCTTTTCAAATATTAATATTTTGTTGTTTACAGTAAACTTAGCATTTTTAAAATGACTTTCAGACTAATATACCGATTGACTTAAAAGTTTAATCAGCTTTTCTTTCTATAAATTGTGTCAAATAAGCAAATTGCATCAAAATCGGTCGATTTATTTGGGATTTAGTAATATCGAAAATTCGAAAAAAAAAAATTGCTTCGACATTTCTGAGTCTGTAGATCACGTAGTTATAAAAACATTTTAGAGGTCAAAAATTACGTTGAATGCCATTCGAAAGACCAAAATCAATCATCGTTTTTAAAATATATAGCATTTCAAAAATTTTGAAATTACTGTCATTTACAACGACTTCTATGTACTAACGAATATTTGTAACAAATTTAAGATTTTTGAACTCTGAAAAAATCTGTGATATGCTAAGATATAGATAAAAATCTAGCGGGAAGTCTCAGGGATGACCTGCCGGGTTAACCGTTTTACATATTTTTTGAACTCTTCGAACTCAAAAATCTATGCTGAAGTTTTTTCATTTCTGTTTTTATGTTTTTTTTTTATTTACGTTTTACGGATTATTTTCGAAAGTATAGTATAGCCTATGTTACTCGGGCATGATTTCATATCTTTCTAATGGTGAAAGATTTTTTCAAATCGGTTTAGTAGTTTTTGAGTTTAGATGATGCAATATATAAAAATATAGAATACAAATCTTTCCTCTTTATAACATCAGCGAAGATTTCAAGCAAAATAGTGCAAGAAGATACTTTTTTCTAGTGCCGAATGTTCGGCATTTAAACCGAATTTCGGCCGAATGTCGAAGTTCGGTTGAAGCTGCCGAAATTCGGTTAAACCGAATGTAAAACGAATTTCGGCCCATCCCTAAATTTATAATCTATATTAATCTATATCTATATTAATATTATAAATGTGAAACTTTGGTTGTTTGGATGTACGAATGTTTGTTATTCAATCACGCAATAATGGCTGAACTGGTTTGGATGAAATTTGCGATGGACGATAGGTTTCAAAAAACTTTAAATACCAGGATGCTGGGTAATGCCATTTTAGTTTGAGGACGGCGTTAAATTACTTAGTACTCACTTGGTGTGAAATTTCTTAGTACTTGCTTCGTGTAAAATTACTTAGTACTCACTTGGTGTAAAATTACTTAGTACTTGCTTGGTGTAAAATTACTTATTACTCATTTGGTATAAAATTACCTAGTACTCATTTAGTGTAAAATTTCGTATTATTTGGTGTAAAATTACTTAGTACTTACTTGGTGTAAAATTAACCTTGATCGATGCATCCTTGCCCTTGGTTAGTTTGCAGGACGATGGCTTTTTACACGGTTCCACTTGGATTTCCGATATTGTGCAAGCATTTACGTCAACTGAAAAAAGAAAAAAAAAGGTATACAAAAGACGACCTTCCTTTTATATACTTAAAGCTGAAGAGCACTAACATTGCGGCTACATTCGTGTTGTCGCGATATGAATGGCAAACAATCGCTAATCTACGGACTTTTGTTAGTCTGGGGCCCCTTTGAAGAATACATCACCTGCCGTTCTGTCAGGCAGCTCGTGATAGGCGAACGATTGCCTATTTCAGTTACGTCCGTCAGGCTAGACGCAGTGTGATAGAGTCCGGGTTCGGGTCCGGAGCATCGTCCGGGTTCTGGTACCACCACGTTACTTATTCCTGCGGCAATAGCGTGTGTTTGTCACTATCGTATTTTAAGGCGATAAACTTATAAACGTAGAACCATCTCGCTACAGAATAGAATAGGATGGAATATAGTGGAATGGAATGGAATGGAACGAAACGGAATGGAATGAAATGAAATTATGTTATGGTTGTCTTTTGTCGTCAAGAGAGCCATCTGCCTGTTTGCTATCTTACAACATAAAGAAATTGTACAGGGACCCTCATCTATACATATAATAAAAATGTAAGAGGTCGATTTCTGTACATTGAAGATATTTTAAAAAAAAAGTTTTTGGGAGATACTCCTTAATGGATACTGAAGCGAAAAATATATTTTTTTTAATTTTTGTCTGTCTGTCTGTCTGTCTGTATCAAGGCCGCGCATCACGCCGAATCTACTGAACGGATTCAAATGAAATTTAGCATAATTAGAATTCATACTCCGAAGAAGGTTATAAGATATTTTTTATCCCAAAATTCAGTACGGTTCCCGTGGGATAGGGGATGAAAACAAAAACGTATATTTAGCTTTAATTCATTAACCTGTAGTCCGAAGTACTTTATTATTTTTTTGTTCAAAAGTAAATGAAAATCAGTAAAAAAAAAATAAAGATTATTCCTTAAAAATTTCAAGGTCATGAGTTTTATAATTTAGAAGTTACAGACATCACAAGTTTCAACGGTTTCGGGTGGAAATCCAGTTGAACGTGACACCCAGAATATATACAAAACCTTTGAACGCATGGCTCATTATAAGTTAGCGTTATCATTTCATAGTGTTTGTATGTATGTATAGTGTATGTATGTATGTATGTATAGTGTTTATATAATGGATATAATCCGAGAGAATCAGTTCAAGAATGTGTACTTTTTTATTAAAATATTATAAATGCAATTTTACTAAATATGTGTAAAATATAAATCTATACATTTTATTTATTTATATAAGAATAATTATAATATATTTGAAAATAAAACAGGTCATTTTTTAGGTTTTTGCTAATATCTCAGAAAATATACATCTAATCGAAATTGAGTATACTAATAGAATTTGTTCTTTATAAATTTATACTTTCCATCGTCGGCACTTGGTGAAACTGCATCATATTGATTATATAATATAAACACTTGTATTGTTTCACAAATGTAATTTAAATTTTATTTATTACACAATCACTTTTAAACTTACAGCCAACCGGTTTCGCCTATTAAAGCATCATCAGGGCTTTCACAACGAATGTGAAACAGTACAAATGTTTATATTATATAATCAGTTCTTTATAAAATTTAACGTAAGTATAGGCTATTGCGAAAATTCACTATTTTCTTTTTACATTGCATAACGTAAAAAAGGGTAAAAAAGTATCTACACGCCCATATCCCGGAATACGGAAGTGTACCCACGATTAGCCGAAAATACTATCTCACACAATGTGAAAGGTGGCAAACCTATTTCCAACCGGGCCTTTCCAATCCCGGGCAACGTTGTTTTATCAGAAAAATGAAAAAGCACATTTTGTTTTGCCTGAGCCGGAAATCGGACCCGGGACCTAATATGGTCAACGACGATACCGGACCGCCAGACAACACGGTAAATATTTCAAAATTAGATACATCAATCAGTTAACTTTTAAAATGAATGAAACTTCTGCAAAGTGTAGATGTTGAAGTGCCTAAGCTACTTAGTATACTCACTAAAGTCGGACTTCAAAATACTTTAAAAAAATTGTTGAGTAGAATATACTAACATGTACTTATAAGTTCAGTCCAGAATAAGATCACATCTCACAGAAAAACTTTAGACACATATAACTTCATCAAAACAAATTCAATCAAAAGAAACTTAAAATTCCTTTATTTGTGAGAATCAAAAATCAAAAATGTGAAAAAAGAATACGTGGCGTTGTTGTTTTTTATTAAAGTATCATCACGCCCGATTCGCTTGCGGCGTAGGCAGAGTAAACCAACCGTCTGTAGACTTTCCGGTTCACCGCGATTCACCGATTTGTCGGTTGGTGAGATAAAAGGTAATCCTCATCGCCGATATACTGACACGTTAACGATTATCGACTATTTTTAGCGATAACTGGGACCGAAAGCTTTACGTGCCCATCCGAGGTACGAGAGGGGTAATATATATACCCCTCCGCCAGTTTCCGAGTTGCTACTGAGATTTTAGATTCTCGAGAAAATCCTCGAAAATATCTCAATAACATCTTTGCCCGACCCGGAGATCGAACCCAGGACCTCATGATCAGAGCCGAATAGCCTGTCCCTAGACCGAGGCAGAGAGTTTGTTATAATAATTAAAAAAAAACCCTTGACTCCTTATCTTGCTTATTGAAAATTATACAAATTTACATTAAAAATATATTTTAGAGAATTAAAATAATAATAAATTTAAGAAAAGTGCAACAAGAGATTTTTTTTAATTGGAAATTGTTTTCAATAACCTTCTTAGTCAAAGGCTTATTTTTTTTATTAATAACAAAGCCATGTGTTAATTAATTAATTTTTAACTTCCCGCTACGAAAATTGCCTTAAGTAAATAAAAATTATTCAAAAAATAAACCTGAATAATTAACTTTTCATCTTTTTAATTAGGTATACATTTTTAACTTCCCGCTACGCATCTAGATAAGGAAGTTACTGATTTTGCCCCGATTTTCGAAAATCGAGAGTTCACCAAATCTCCACGTTTTGAGGACCTAGGAACCTTTTCCGACTATTTTCACGATGACGTGTGTGTGTGTGCGTGAATGTGTATGTGTGTATGTAAACATTTAATAACTTTGAACGGCTTGACCGATCGAAACGTGGTTAATGGGATTCGATTGGATTCCACCCAACTTAGATTAGTAGAACTAATTCAAGGCGATTTTGAGAAATTTACGAAAACCTCACAAAGGTTTTTGGCGAAACAGTATTTTTTTAATACAATTTCCAGATTAATGAACCGATATAGTACAAAATTTAATCAGCTTTACTTCTCAAAAACTGCATCCAATGCATAAATTGCATCAAAATTTATTTATCCGTTCGGGAGTTATAATTAAAAAATTTTGCAAACGTGTTTTTTCGATATAACTTCGAATTTTTTTAACTAATCATTTTTAATCTTCTACAATATTTTAGTACTTACCTACTAAAAAAACTACATTGAATTTCAAAAATCAAAATCGAGTCAAATTTTCAAAAGTTACAGCTTATCAAACATTCAAATTCAATTTTCTAAAATCGGGGTAAAATCAGTAACTTCCTTATCTACATACGTAGTGGGAAGTTAAAAAAATCCCACGCGGACGAAGTCGCGGGCACAGCTAGTCTATTATATTAGCGTTACTTATTTGTGTAAAGAAACCGTAATTATAATTTATCTATTTGTATTTATCTGTTTATTGTGCTGAATTAGACTTGAGTCTGTCATAATGTTTTATCAATCACCTATTGTACTGAGAAATATTTAATAAGCGTAACATGGACCTATTTAAAAATAAAATAAAAGATATTGACTGGGATACCATTACAAATACAAACAAAAACATTAATGAGAGCTATAATTTATTTCAAAACAAATTATTAGAAGCTTTAAACACCTGTATACCCAATGTAATTGTTAAGCTACGTACAAACAAAAAAAATAAACAAAAAATCTCGATAGTTGACTACGGGCATAAAGACATCTTGCAAAAATAAAAGACATCTTAAACCCATCGTAACGTACACGAAACACCCAGCCATCATAAATTATTATAAACAATATACAAAATTATTAAAAAAAAACAATAATCAATTCAAAACGTAAACAATATGCTAGAGAAATGAAAAATTCAGAAAACAAATCCAAATGTATGTGGAAAATGATCAATGAGCGGACAAATAAAAATATATAAAAAAAAACAAAAAATAATATCACTTTACAAATCCATAACAACCTAACGTCCGACCCAAGTATAGTTGCAAATAGCTTCAACGAGTTTTTTGCATCGGTGGGGAAAACGACTGGTGGAGCGACGACGGCACCCGGCCGACCGCCGCAGTACACGCAATGAGAACCACAGATCAGATATATGTACTACGTACAGATGGGACAGTATGATGAAATGAAGTTCCCATTCTCCCATCCCAAATCGGGCGCTAAGCGCCACTATCGCTCCACTGCTTTTTTATTATCTGTGACAGATAATATTTCAATTTACGAAAAAAGAACATAGATAAATGCCATGCCATAATTGCCACTACATTATATACCTACTCTTTGATAATTGCAACTAGGCCCACATTACAAAATCTAGGCAACTCAAATCACATTGACATAAATTATGTAGGTCTTTATATATAAAATTAAGACACATTTATAATTCACACAAAATAATTGTAGTTATACATATGTATCTACATAATTTTCGTTACCTACTTCTTTTTGGTGTTCCATGAATATTGAAAGGTTTTCAACTGTTTTCATTATTACATTGTATAAAATCTTTTTTATTTTAATAGCTGTTGCCCGCAACTTCGTCCGCGCGGACTTCGTTTACTCCGCACAGCTCCTCCCCAGTAGGTGGATAGCGTGATAATATGTAGCCTATATGTTGACCCGACCTGTTAGTAATATTCATGCAAAATTTGAAGTAAATCCAATCAGTACTTTTTGAGTTTACCCCAGACATACATACAAACCGACAAACATACAAAAATTTACAGTAAATTTACAGTAAAAGTACAAAACGTACAGTTTTGTCTTTCCTACGATTTTATTATATGTATAGATATAGATTTTCGAGGGACAAAATTACACTGACTGATCTTACCCCAAAGTAAGTAAATTACTCGCTTATGTAGCTACGAGGGAATAAAAACCGATCAATGTGCACTTCAAACTTACACGCTTTGTATCATAAAGTGATATTAACCTTTTCACCGCCACAGTCGGCTATACCCGACAAATCATTTTGGACGTTCAAACGCCAATGTCGGGTAATGCCGACACAAACATTATGCAAAAATAAAACTATTAATGCAATATTTTTCGCTGTTTTTTTATCGCCTATAGCTTGTCAACCAATGTTTATTTATTATATTGCTTACACTTTTTCCATTCGTCATTTATATGAAGTAAAAAATTAGATAATGTAACGATAATCCCAAACTGATCACAAAGTAGCGCCATTGTCGTGTCATGCCGACAGCTAGTGATGTAGAACATGCAAATTTTATATATTCAAGACGTCCGTCAACGACGTCTGCCCGCGCGTGCGTGCCGGATTGGCTTGGCACCGACTTGAAACCTATTAGTAAATAGCGCATATAAATAATAGGTAGTATTTAATTAATATTAAATCTTTATTATTTTTTAATTTTTTGTTTTGAAGTCAGTTTTTTAACGTAGTTAATTTTATTTTGAATATAGATACCTACCCCACCATCAGAAAATAGGTGTATATGAAATTAAGTTAATGGGTATATAGGTAGGAACTCTTCCAATAGTTCATCAAAATGTTTTAATATCTAAACTATAAGGAGTAGTTCAATAAATAAATAAATATCGATAAAGTACGAAATTTACTTTTCCAGCATTAATATTAGGTTAATTCTGTGGTTTCGGAACGCCAATGTCGCCTTATCCCGACAACGCGTGACGTCATAAGGGAACTAGAGTTGCGCCACTGCTATTATAAAATTTCCAATTGAGTACGAACTCTGGTAATATTTGGGTCTAATTTTTAAGCTATTATTTAAAATTTTGTTAATCGACTACTTTTTGAGATGATGTAAATTGTTTTAAAATAAAACAGCCTATGTGAAAAATAAAGTTATTAATATTATATTTATATTTACATCGTATGCTCATGGTCACATCTCTATTTTTTCACAGTGTTGTGTATAATAAATCATGGTGGCACGGTTTTTTTGTTTCGGACTGTGGCTGTGAAAAGGTTAATTGTGGTAATTAAAATAAAAACTTGTATCCAGGGGACTCCCTTTTGGATCTAGCTTTTCACTTTTTTATTTGTTACTAGCTGTTGCCAGCGACTTCGTCTGCGCGGATTTCGTTTACTCCGCACAGCATCTGGCTGCTAGGTGATAGCGTGATAATATGTAGCCTATATGTTGACCCGACCTGTTAGTAATATTCATGCAAAATTTGAAGTAAATCCATACAGTATATTTTGAGTTTACCCTGGACATACCTACAGACAAACAGATAAACAGACAAAAGTTCTAAAAACTATATTTTTGGCTTCTATATCGATTATAGATTACGCCCCAAGTATTCTTTTAAATAAATATTCAATGTACATTTTTGACTTTCCTACGATTTTATCGTATGTATATAGATGATATATAGATGATAGCGGCCATATAGGCGTTGTGTGAAAATTTCAGTTGTCTTTTTCCATTCAAGACATAGAACCCTACGAAAGATAAGGAGCAAAGGCATATCGATAGCGTATTGTTTAAAAGCGTCTCTGATAACTTATAGAACTACCATATTTTATAACTTACCATCACTGCATGGCGCTGACTCCGGGATGTTTCCCCTTACAAACACCACAAGCAAGCAAACCAAAAAGATTTTAAGCATTTTACAATTTATCTCCTCTCGCTTGGGACGATTCACTGCAAGTGAGCAAGCGGTAATCGACGACGTTTTGAATAGCACTCGGTTAAAGATCAATTTTACTCTTTATCTAATGACATCTGGCCTTTGTTGTGATAAAGAGTCATTTAGCTGTTGTTGAACATTTTAAACCGTTTTGTTTGCTGGTGACATCATTTTGAAAAGGTAAAGGTGCGTACATCGTGCTAGCGACAAAAAGAGCGGTTACTCACTGCTTTCGATCCGAATCCGAGTAGATATAAATCTAAGAAATAGGACCGAGATCAAATATTGCTTTTCGCGTTGTTTCTAAATCTAATTTGTGAAT
Source organism: Apodemia mormo (assembly GCA_036924255.1). Classification (NCBI taxonomy): domain Eukaryota; kingdom Metazoa; phylum Arthropoda; class Insecta; order Lepidoptera; family Riodinidae; genus Apodemia; species Apodemia mormo. Next base: position 2,755,043 of record JAUPFN010000016.1, read on the forward strand.
ATTTTTTTACATATTTGGTATCAGAATCAAGGACGAAGAAGTAAATAACTAAACTTGGTATAATTTGTCCTACTCGTTTGGCAGTATATATTGTAACTGCGACATGCTGCAGCACCTTCTGATGGCAAGTTATAACAAAACTTTTTACTTGAAAAAATTTGCTGGTAAAGTTGTGCATGAGGTATTCTGTCCCTGTTTCACAGATAGCAAGGCATCATAAACTTCCTTTGGTATCTATAGGTGATATCTCTTTCTTTTTCTGAGTAAACCATCCGTCTGTTTGCTGTTCTATAATATTGAAAAACGAGCGAGCCTTACAGTAGTCGCATATAATGTGTAACATCTAATAGCTGTTGTTGGACATTTTAAACCGTTTTTTTTGTTGTATCTTGGATGTGTAAGGGTGCATATATCGTGGCAATAACTAACGGCGGTTACTCACTGCATCCGACCCAGATCTGAGATATTACAAAACTAGGAAATCGGACTGAAATCGAATATAGCTGTGTGTCATTTTCGATTTGAATCCGTGAAAATATGAATTTAGAAAAATAATCATCCTTATCAAAGAAATTTCATACATAAAGGAGATTTAATTATAGAGCTCATTGTAAGTTTTTACGATTGACACCAAATTTAGGAATTTTCCGTTACAGTGGATACTGTGATCCGTAAATAGTCTGTTCTAACGAGTAGTTGGAGATATTCTGATGACGGAAAGAACTCGTGCGGAGAAACTCAGGCGTATCTCGTAACCCTCCATACAAATAGTTCTAAGACTATTTCGGAACATTAATTCTCGGATTCAGGTCGTAACCACTCTAAAGATATACATTTTATAAATAATTATAACTGAAAAGACTATGAGTTAAAGATATTAATACATACATATTTAAATATATTTATAAACACTGAAATGTATTTAATAAACACCCAAATCCAGAAATACAAACATTAATACTTATCACACATATATATCACACATAAATGTTTCTTATTACCGAGTATCGAACAAAATAACCTTATTGATGACTAAATAATATAAAATAATAAAACGTATAAATTTATTTTTTATTATATACAAAAATTGGAAATAAGTACTAAAATATTTCTAATTAAAACTATTCGTTGCAAAGTCGTTCTATACGCAAAATATTTACATAAAACATGCCGAAATGTCTTTGGCATTGTAACGAAAAAGGTACTATTTACATTACAACGAAACGCGGTTGTAATGTAAATAGTCATTACGGTTATTGTAGTTAAGACACTCCGATTGACTCATATCGTCTAGTTGAGGTCGCTTTAGACATCACAGTTTAAAAGCTAGTCGACAATAACAATTGGACTGATTAAAATATTGATTTGGTTCTATTGCGGGCTAGGCGAATGGAACAAAAATTTCGCAAATGAATTTAGTTAAGCATGAGTCTGTATTGTCAAGAACATGATAATTGGCTGAGGGCCTTTGCCAATAAACAATCGATCGTCGTAATGTAAATAATCGTAATTGGTTTCACATACTCATTAAATGACGAAGTTAAAACTTATTGCTAGGGTCAAAAGTTCAAATAATTATATTGTAAACAATAATTCTTATAATCTTATCTTGAACACGTAACGTCTTTTTACACAATAGGTAATATTTACATAAGCAGTATTATCCATAAAGATTGATAACTAATGTTTAAATGAACACTCGCCAAAACAAATTTAGTTTCATAGTAATAATTGTTAGACATGTTTAACCCAATTTAAGAAGGAGAAATGATTATAAAAATTAACGTATTTAAAATGTATTTTGCTAAACTGTCACTTTATAATTATTATACATGTTGTCTCTTACGTGATACCAAAGCCGATTCTAGTTTACTTAAAATCAGCAGTAGAATCGATTGCAAAAGCTTTTAATGTAGGTTATATTTTATTCTGAATATGTATAGAATTTTGTTTATGTAAACACATTTGTTCTATTCTTGAATCACGAGAATTCTTACAACTGAAACATTCTGATAGTACAAAGCTTATTAGTGTGATGGGAAGTGTTATCAGTACATGTTTATTTTTTAAAAATACTCAGCGGGTTTGGGTGATCAGTCGGGTTCATACACGAGTAGGGTGACAATAATTTTTCAACGTACTTGATACAGTCTACCGATAACTCTGGGAGTATATATTATTCCCGTTTTATTTTATGTTTTATTAATTGTTCATGTAATAATACAGCTAGGATATTTCGGCCTTTATTTATATTAAGCAAGAAGCGCCATCTAGCTAAACTCTGTAGACGTCATCCTGTTTTTGTATATTGTAACAGCGACAAGCAGTGCTATCTGGTGGCGAGTTACAAACAAAAAAAAAGGTGCACCGCCAAATTTTGTCTGAAATATTTGAGATGATTTCGATAGTAATAACAATTCATTTAATTCAGACTTATTCTTTTTTACAAAAATAATTAATGAATCCGGTCCGAAATTTTATGTAAAAATATTTGACACTCAAAATTATTTTAGATTATTTTTATTATAAAGATCTCTTGCTCTTTTTTTATAATTAAAAAAAGAGTATGTCAGTTGACGTCAGAAAGACAGGTAGACAAAACCATAACTCCGATCATCTTCCACGTCACTTTTTATTCATCATTCATAATTAGCTTTGGTTTTGCATTCGTGACAGTTTTGAGTCAGTTAAATAAGGCAAACATAGCCATAATAACATATTTGTATTTAAGATTAAATATTTTATTTATGTTATTATAAATTATAGCTTTAAAAATAATATAATTAAACAGTTTTCAATTTAAATTAAGTACATAAAATCTATAAGCAATAGCTCCAGGATAAATTTTAGCTTATTCAAAAAAATTAAAAGAAACAATATATTTTGTATCAAACGTATGATTTAATTTGAAATTTATGAAGTATCTTCAAGCCCGGTTTTTACGTGGTAGGCAGATTAAATTGAACGTCTATAGACTTTTTCGGTTTACCACGCATCACCGGTTTGTCGGTTGTTGAGATAAGTGGTGATCCTCATCACCGCATTTTATCGACACGTTAACGATTATCGATTATTTCTAAAGTTAACTGGAACCGACAGAAATAAGGGCCCATCCGAGGCACAGAGAGTGGTGATACACCATTCTGACAAGCTTAGAGCTACTGAGATTTTATATATTCGAGAAAAACCTCGAAAAAACCGCAATAACACTGCTCGACCCGAGACTTCATGATCTGAGGCGAATAGGCTAACTTCTAGACTACAAGGCAGTCAAGTCTATAAGTCTTACATTAAATTTTTCAGGTGGTACACAAAAATATTGTTTATAAACTTCAAGGAAATTGTTTTAAACAATAGCTAGAGTAGTAGTAGTCGTATTGTGATCATCTCTGGGTAGGTGATGAAGTTCTTGATGTAGGCCAGCTTCCTTCAGTATCCTCATCCTCGGCCCGAGGGGGACTCCTAACGCTCGCAGCTTGTCTTCGCCCACGTAAGGTAATTCCGCTGCACCCACTTTTTCTTTTTCCAAAAGAGCTGCATATTTCTGTGACAAATGTTTTAATTAATAATTTAACTATTATTGATTAGGTGTTTACAGATTTGATTTTTTTAATATTACGGAAACAAAGACATAGTCATAGGACTACTAGTCAGAAGTCAATACATTCTACATTTACAAACTTATAACACACACAGGCACGCACTCACGCACGCACGCACGCACGCACGCATACACGCATACACGCACGCACACACGCACACACGCACGCACGCACGCACGCACGTACGCACGCACGCACGTACGCACGCACGCACGCACGCACGCACGCACGCACGCACACAAGCATGCACGCACGCACGCCCTAACAAACGAATATCATAAAAATTTTGATTAGAATATAAAATAATAAAAATTTCTTATACATTTTAAGTTGAATCAAAAACCAACACAGAATCTAACAAATAGAGCAAAAATATAAGATATTATGAGAATCGATTTCTGATTAACTAATTAATTTTCATTAATGAACTAAAAGTTTGACTAGCAACATTGGCAAATAGAATTGTACTAAATACTCATTACTACTTTGATAAATATCAATTTATGTCCTTTAAAGTAATGATTTTTAATAAACCATGTGGTCACTCCATATTTAAGACAACATTTACAAAAAATGTTTATGATGTTTACATTTTTAAAGAATGCTGTTCGTTAAATCTATATTAATTAATATTATAATTAATGCGAAAGTTTGGATGTTTGGATAGATGGATGGATGGATAGTGGATGGATGGTTGTTTGTTACTCAATCACGTCGAAACTACTGAATGGATTTGAGTGAAATTTGGCACGGTAGATGATGACCTAGAATAGCGCATAGGGTACTTTTTATCCCGGAAAATGAGTTGTTCTCGCGGGATTCACGAAAAAATTTTATAATGCAACGGGCTGCATGCTGCAGCTAATAGCCTATAATGGTATGAGTCCTTTGGTTAATCATTTAAATTACATCAAAATAAATTTTTTTAAGTTGTCCTATGGTGAATAAGAGTAGCTTACCTCATATCCAAGTTTTTTGAGGAAGAGCCTCATTAGTGGTGGTTCGTCCCCAAAGAATTTGGTGAGCCTTTTGACACGGTCAGGATTGCTGAATGAGTAGGGGTCGAGGTGACGTGGATGACCAGATCTAATATATTGTTGCGATCTGAAAAATATGTTTTTTTTATTTCAATGTGCATCTTATTATGTGTTGGTCCGTGTTGGTCCTCCGCCGTGTTGGTCCCGGCCTCCTTTGTAGAATAGGCCAACTGTCGTTCTGCCAGGCAGGTCGTAAAAGGCGACCGATTGGCTATCGAGTCACTACCATCGTGGCTACTAGGTGGTAGAGTTCTGCATTGTCTCGCCCGGGTCTGGTACCACCGCCTTACCTATTCCTGCGGCAATAGCGTCAGTGCTTGTCGCTGTCGTGTTCCGGTTTGGAGGGTAAGGTAGCCGGTAAACTTATGCATGTGGCATTAGATCTCGCCACAAGATAGCAACGCACCATTAACATCTTTGGTGTCTATAGGCGATGGTTGAATCTTTCCATCAGGAGACCCATCTGCTTGTTTGCTATCTTATGATATAAAAAAAAAATTAAAAAAAATGAAATGAACATAGCCTATAGAGCGCAGACGTTTAAAACATCCCAAAAAATATGCCATAAACACATAACAATAAAGTTCTCTACAATGTGACAACTTTATCACTAATAACAATATTTGGTTAAATTTTGCCATGTTCAGTATTTAGAGTACTATCCCTCTATGTGGTGTTAAAAAATCCACCTGTATATACTAGTATTTCTTGGCATTCTAATTGAGCTTAAGTAGCAAGATTTTACATTTTTTTAACATTATAAAATAGCAAATAAGCAGATGACTGTCATAATGGTTAATGGTGCGTTGCTATCAGTGTAACGGGATGGTGTTGCCACATCCTTGAGTTTAGCAGCTTCCTCACTCTCCAAGCCGAAATATGACACTGACAATCCAGTAGTTATTACAAAAATGTTGACTTGTTTGAAAGAAAAGAAAAGAAAGAAAAGAAAATATTTATTTGCAAGAATATGGGTGTTACAAGTTGTTAAAAATAATTAAGTTACCGACATATTCTACCAATATATGGTGTGCAAATATTTAAAAAATATCATTATATAATATTACATTTAAAACTATAAATTGTATTGATTTTTCAGAATTACTACCGGATCGGAACGCGGCCACACACTGAGAAGATCCGGCGGAAGAAATTCAGCGGGCTGGTCTTTTTTTCTCTATTTTATGTTCTTGTTATAAATATATAAGGATGATTCCATATTACAAACTTATTTTTATAATTACAAGTTTCATATTTTGAGTAATTATTTTTTTTTTATAATTTACATAATGTTCACCATTTACAAAATTTTTATATTACTATATTTCTATCCATTAACATTTAATTTTATCGGCTAAAAATTCTTTAATATCATAATAAGTTTTATCTAACAGCAAATCAAACAACTTTTTGCGAAATTTATTTATAGGCAATGATTTAAGACTATCAGGAATATGATTGTATATAATAATAGACATACAATACACATTTTTTGTAAAAATATTTAATTTTTGGTTAGGCACATATAATTTCTTACTATTCCTAAAATATGAGTTACCAGTGACTTCAGCATTTGTTTTAAATAACTTTTGGTGCTTTTTTACAAATACGCATACCTCTAAAATATACAAACATTGTAAGGGAAGTACCTTAAGAGACTTGAAAAGTGGTTTACAGGAACGTAACTCATTATCACCACATATTGCTCGAATCCATTTCTTTTGGACTCTAAAAATTCGTACCAATTCAACAGAATTTCCCCAAATAGGAATTCCATATTGTAAATTAGAAGAGACATATCCATGATATGCTAATAGGGAGGCTTTTGCGTTTCCTACTTCCCTTAGTCTTCTCAAGACACAGGCAAATCTATCAATTTTATTACATAGAGATTCAATGTGTACTTTCCAATTACAATTTTTGTCAATAATTATTCCTAAAAAGTTTGTATAATCTACATCATCTATATTTACTTTATTTAAAAATATATTTGTGTTTTTGGTAATATTACTGTGGTAGTTCTGAAATTCAATTAATTTCGTTTAAAAGTTTTTAAAAGTTGTTAAAAGTTTTTTTGAAAAAAACATTTTTTGATTCGATTTGCCGCGATTGCGGCAAAAATAATTAAAGCGTTGTTACCAATCCCGGGCGAGATGTTGTAGAGCTCTACCACCTATGTTAATTTTGCGTTGCCACTTCTGTGGTGGGGTCTTAATGTCACAATATGCATAAGTTTATCAGCTACCTTACCCTCCCAAAACGACAATAAGAAGTATTGACTTGATGATATGGCAGCAGAAATATGTAAAGCGGAATATGTAATATGGTACCCATATACCCGAGCAAAACTCTACCCCCTAGTAGTAGTGTATATAAGTAGTACTATTTATAGCTTATCGTTCGCCTTTTAGAAACTGCCTGGCAGAATGACAGATGGTCCGTCTTGGATCTTTTTATTCTTCAAAAGGGGCCCGGACCAACGTGACGATGTTATCTGCATTTAGTTTACGTAGTTATAAATGTTGAACATCTCACTTGTACATGTGCCGCAATGCCTGTATCTCGGCGCGGATGTTGTCCATCTCCTGCATCACGAGGTGTTGCGTCCTCATCTCGCTGGAGAGATGCGCCACGGACCGCGCCAACGTCACCACGTGCGCTTCCAGGCGTTGGAACCTCTTATTTATACCCTGAAAGAGGAGCATTAACATGTTTTACGCCTAGTTCATATATCAGCTCCCCAATTTACGTTACAAAACGTCAATCGAGTCGAAGGACTCTTAGGCTACGTCCACACAGACAGGGCCTAGTGCCTCGCGCCTCGTGCAAAAAAACCAATACGTTTGTATACTTTGATAGGTCGCTAAGCAATTATTTAGACGTCAAGTGTGGCTATGAACGTTCTAGAATGTTCATTTAACTAAGATAGTCGCTAGGTGGTTCTCTAGGCTCTAGGCACTAAGCAACTTTCTAAAATGTTCGCGAACGGCCCCACTGCATGTTTAGCGGCTAGCTAATCTAGCGACATTTCGAAGTAAACAAGCGTGTTGGTTTTTTGTCTTGAGACGCGAGGCATTAGACGCTAAGCAAGCCGCCTGTCAGTGTGGACGTAGCCTTAAATACTCATGTGTTACGATACAACGTCGCGTCGTTCTTCAACGCGGCCTAATACGTAAGAAAATGTCTAAGAGCTCTAAACGCTTCAACTTGATTGACGTGTTTTTACGTGAATTGAAGCACAGCAAAACAAGTCGTTTTAATTACTAGTAGTTATATTTTCGTATACTAAATCTGTTCTTGTAAATGTCAAATTACCAAATATACGAAAAACTTGTGGAATGTCTCGTTATTATTAAATGTCTGAAGGCATGAGTAGAGCACTTCTTCGCTTCACCAAGGCATGTATTATAATGTAAATATGTGAACAAACCTTGAGATCATGTTTTTTTCTACTTTCTGAGCTACGCCTTTTCTCCCTGGCCGGCCGACTGCTTACGGAACTGGACGGCAATGATGACATACTGCCGTAGCGACGTTTAGATGACATCCTGCTAATTATATAAATCTAAATGTACAGAGTTGTTGTAAAAACTTTTTTTTTGTAAACAGAAACATAGTCCGTGTTGGTCACGGAACTTTTGGGTTGGAACGGTTGGGTTGGAATGGCGGTCGTAGAAGGCGACCGATTGGCTATGCGAGTTACTACCATCGTGGCTACCAGGTGGCAGAGTTCTGCATTGTCTCCCCCAAGCTGGTACCACCTATTTCTGTCGCAATAGCGTCAGTGCTTGTCAATGTCGCGTTTCAGTTTTAGAAAAAAATTACTTTTGCTCCTTTGCTTTGTGATCGATTCCGTCGATTCAATATCAGCTATGTAAATATTTTTCTTGTTTTACAGAAGCAAGGTATCAGTGGTTAAAAATATGAAGTTAAAAACGAAATGAAAAATGTTTTCGTTATGTATCCAGCAACTACAATAAATACAATACCACTAATCCTTCTGTTTCTTGCTTTTATTATCTATACATATAATGAAATCGTAGGAAAGTCAAAACTGTACATTGAATATTTTTTTAAAAGAATACTTGGGGCGTGATCTACAATCGATATTTCGATATCGATTGTAGATCACGACCCAAGTATATAAAGTCAAGTAAAGTATTTAAAGCCAAATATATAGTTTTTAGAATTTTTGACTGTTTGTCTGTTTGTCTGTGTGTATGTCAAGGGTAAACTTAAAAAGTACTGCATGGATTTACTTCAAATTTTGCACGAATGTTACTAATAAGTCGGGTCAACATATAGGCTACATAGTATCATGCCATCACCTACGGGGGAGGAGCTGTGCGGAGTAAACGAAGTCCACGCGGACGAAGTCGTGGGCAACAGCTAGTAAAAAATATATGTATGTAAAATACATGTGTGGTTCTAAATACAAAGAGGTGGTTTGCTTAATATCACTACTATTCCCGTTATCGTGATAATCGTTGTGATTCCTCCTTAGCGTTGTTGCAGTCTTAATAGGTTTGGAAATAATAGCCTTAATTTAAAACAAATGTACTTATTTCAAGGGATGTAAAAGTAGAAATGATGACCCGAAGAATGGAAGGTTCTGTTCTGAACAGACGGACATAAATGAACAAAAGGTTCGCTAAAAGTAAGGGATTGCCACCCATGGATATCATCCCCCAAAATGCGCTTGAGGTTTGCTCAATGTTGCCTTTTCAGAAATTAAAGAAGTGAGAATAACAATAATCCATATATTATCATTCATTTTCTTTCATCTTTTATGGAAGTTGAGTGGTTTGAAAACTTGACCAGCCAGGCAAACGCAATCGATCAGGCTTGGGTTCGATTCCCGACACAGGAAAATATGTGTAGGAAAATATTTTCTGGATTTGAGTGACTTTTACCTAAATATATTTGTGTTTATAAAATATGAATAATTTGCATCCATTATACCACAGTGATATACCACTATACCAAAAATAAATATATTGTTTCCTTTGAGATTAGATTAATTCGTATAATATGTCCAGCAATATTTATCTGTTTATATCATTTGATTTTTTAAAGAAGTAGGTCTTCAAGCCAAAGTCAAAGTCAAATTGTTTTATCCAAATTAATCTCTACAAGCACTTTTGACGGGCCCGCCTAACATTTTTCAAGATTCCAAGCAAACATTTTTGTTGAATTTATTTAGTCTGTTTAGAGCTTACCATAGCAATCATACAATTAAACGTTTTGTTGTCAGTACTCCTTAAAATTCAATTTTAATATTGCGTTGTACGAATAGGGAAAAACCGATTTAATATTGAGTATAATTAAAGTTATAAGAAGTGTTTTGTTTCTAGTCACTCATTTAAACACAGTCAATTCTCAAGGTTTATCAGTTCCCTGAAGTCAAAGGGTCAGTTCTTGATAGCGTATTATTATATTGTTTATTATTATAGTGTTATAATATTTAGAATCATTTGTTTCTAAGAAAACTATTTGTTTTGCAAATTTCTGCGAAATTTGATAATAATATATACTTCTGTATATTAACTTCGTGTTGTGTAAGACAATAAGAAAGAAAAAAGTGTAAGACAACTATCGCTTATAGATACCAAAGATAGTAATGCTACGTTGAATATTTCGATGGCGAGATGGTAATGTTATATGCTTAAGTTTCCATCAAACCAGAATATGATAGTTACTAGCAGTGATACTACTGTGGCAGGAATAGGTACCAAATACCCAGGCAAGACGTTACGGAATTGCCATCTAGAAGTCACTATGATAGTGACATGTATTGACAATCGTCCGCTTTGAACTGCCTGGCAGAGCAGCAGATGATTCATTCTTGGCCTGGATCAGCATGAGGGACAACACCGCACTATTAATGTCCTGAATTTCTATAGGTGAAAGTTATCTATTTCCGAGACTGATATTGGAAGAGTAAAGATTATTATTATTGTTATTATCCGTTTGTGTATTATCTTAAATTATAATTAAATAATAATAAATATTTGCTGGACGAATTACACTTACTGATCTAACCCCAAAGTAAGCAAATTATTTGCTTGTGTTATCGGTGTTAGTCAACGATATTAATACATAGAAATACATATATAAATACTAGAATATATTTAATAAACACCCAAACCCGGAAATACAAACATATACGCTCATCACATAAATGCTTGTCCCCGTCGAGGATCGAACCCGAGCCCCGTCGATTGCGTAGTCAGGGTCGCTAACCACTCGACCAACGGGGCGCTCAAAATACCGGACAAGTGCGTATCGTGCTAAGCGCCATGTAGGGTTCCGTAGTTGACCATTACTATAATGTGGATTAAGAAGAGGGCTTAAAGAGAGCTATTAAACGCCAATGACTGATATCCGTACTGTAAAAACTTCTTTAAGTTACATTCTATAAGTTGGTCGACTATTAAATTAGTAAAGTCTGCTTAGCCGTGATAGTATTTTTATAAAATAATTATATACACTACTACCGTAATTTTATATATATATATATATATATATATATATATATATATATATATATATATATATATATATATATATATATATATATATATATATATATATATAAAACCAACCGTTTAGTTCCAAGATGGAGGGACGCTTGACTCTAAAAAAAACTAGCATTTTAAAGCTAAATATTTCACAAACGAAATCTTTAATCGAAAAATTATTTTAACAGACCTGCAATATTTTTTTAAATACCTATCGAAAAATACCCCACATCTTGGGGTACGGAAAAAAAATAAACATCCATAAGATATACAGGAGAATAAAATCTTGAATGATAATATTGGTAGGGTACCTACCAATATTATCATTCAAGATTTTATTCTATAATTTTGTCGTAGTGACTAATATGTATATTTGAACCAAATTAACTACAGCATTCCAGTACGATTGGATTGACATGGCGAAACTATAAGGTATACGTCCGCACAGAAAGGCGGCTTGCTTAGCGTCTAGCTAGAGTTTAGCGAAACCACTTAGCGAGTAGCTTAGTAAATCGAACGTTTTAGAATTTTCGCGATCGTCCACACTTCGCACTAGGCGCCTAGATAATTGCTTAGCGACCTAGCGAGGCACTAGACGCTAAGCGAGCCACCTGTCTGTGCGGACGTAGCCTTAAGAGGCTGACAAGGCCTAATTTGAAATAGATATTATTTAAACAATTTTTTAACAAAAAATATTTGTTATAGCATATCACTAAAAAATTATGTTAATATTCATCATATCACAGATCATGGCCGGATTTAATACATAATTGAAAAAAATTGTGTCGATAGATAATAATTGCGAAGCTTGGTATTAAAATCATCATTAGCAGTTCTATATCTTTATTTTTTGACGTATGGGTCTGCAATTAAAAACATGAAGTCATCATATTCATACCTAAACCGCTACCGAAATATATTTGACAAATAAACTTTTTTTTTTAAATTTCAATATTTATTTATTACTAGCTGACTCGGCAAACGTTCTGCCTTTTTAATTACTCTTATTTTTTCTATATTTTTTCACCTTTTAAACCTTCCCTGGACTTCAACAATTAATTCAAACCCAAAATTAGCCGTTCTCGAGTTTTAGTGAGACTAACGAACAGCAATTGATTTTTATATATATAGATAAGACCTGGCTGCTTAGTTACCCTGATAGTGAGCTCTCGCTTCCTCCGATAGAAATGGACAGAGTGCGCGTTTTCGGTGTTGATAGCGTGTTAAGTGTTTCTAGTTGAGTTCGGAACATAAAAGCGAAATGTAAAAATGGCGTGTGCTCACGAGTCCCAGGGCGGCGGCGCGCGCGGCTTGCGCACGCCCAGCAGCTGCAGCACCTCGGCGTACATGGTCTCCAGCCCGCGCAGCTGCCGCCGGATGGCGCGCGCTTCGCCCGCCGACGCGTCCGACTCCGAGCGCGCGTCCAGCAGCGACGACAGGTCCAGGCTGCGGGTCGTCGTCGACGTCATGTCCGTCGTGTCCAGCCCGAACACTGAAATCGTCAAATCACTTCACCTTACATTTTCTAATGTTTTCATTTATAGTCATTGTTTATAGGTAAGGATCTAAATTCTGTGACATCAAAAACAAAAACTTTATACTCCATTAAAATGTTACGTTTTTTAGGCCTTAGCGTGAGGTTTTCAGACGGTACAATTTTATTTTATTAATGTGTAGGTTAGTGTAAGCTTAAGTTCAAGTTTGTGGGGTCGCCACCCTTGTCGTTCGGTCGCCATCTTGGAAAAAGGGGTACAAAGGGTTTTCACGCTGTATCTCATTAACTAACTCATAAATTACTGAAGCGAAATTAATAATTTAAAGATGGTTAAGAATTGTTCTCATACTGTATCATCTGTATCATCACAGAGGAGAGTTTTAAAATTAAAAAATAGTTTTTAATGTATATTATATTCTGGTCAGCCCTAGAGACACTTAATTGTAAATATTGATCTTAGCTACTGGCTGCTATTTAAAATGCTGTCTTACAGTTGAGGTAAATTGCAATATTGTAAACAAGAGTAAAGGTTGCCGCAATACAGGTTTGCCTAGTGAGGCAACTAACAATTAGAAGCCACAAAGTGTTTATTAATGTTAGAAAATAAGTATACTTTCATTTTTCACAAAAAGAAAACCTTTTACCAGACGATTATTTTAACCGACTTTAAAAAAGAAGGTTATTAGTTTGACCTGTATATCTTTTTTTATATCATAAGATAGCAAACAAGCAGATGGGTCTCCTGATGGAAAGAGTCAACCATCGCCTATAAACACCAAAGACGTTGCTATCTTGTGGCGAAGTCTAATGCCACATGCATAAGTTTACCGGCTACCTTACCCTCCAAACTGGAACACGACGGTGACTAGCACTGACGCTATTGCGGCAGGAATAGGTAAGGCGGTGGTACCAGACCCGGGCGAGTTGATGCAGAACTCTAACTCTACCACCTAGTAAATCTAATAATATACCTAGCAATGCCTACCTAGTAATATCTGTAATATTGTTGAAATAGGATAATAATTGGATATGATCATTGATAATCTATTTACGCTTCTAAGAACGTGTGCTAAACTTCGTGTTTATATGTTTGTATGCTTATCCACAAAGGAGATTGATGAAATCGGCCTCAAAGTGCCACAAAAATATAGCGTCAACCGAAATTATCAAATTAATTTCATGTAAAGATTTCAATATTAGAATTTAACGGACACTTTTTAAGTAAATTTTAAAAAGGAATATCATTGGAAGTAACGAAACTAATTAGACTTTTACGCCTTTTCTTATTTCTAAATCAAGCAAAAATTTTTCTTTTCTGCCATAAAGTTAACACTTTCTTTTATTTATAACCAACCAAACAGATTGGAAAAATGTCGGATAGGTAAGACGCAAAATGTTACAAGCTTTTGTATAAGATACAACACGAAGGAAACTATTATGGCTATAGTCGAAACTTACAACACAAACAAAAAATGTTTCATCTATTTAATCTTTGCATGGGTATTAAATGTTTTGCTGCAACCAGCGTTATCCATTTTTTTATTTTTATGTGGTAAAAATCAAATCATCTTTACGGTGAGAGAAACAAAAACGTATTATATATATGTTGACGATATATTGCGACGTGAATTGCTTAAAATAGTATTAAATAATTGAAAATTCAAGTGATATTAATTTTTAAAGGTTTTTCGTGAATTTTAGCTTTCTAAAAAGTGTCCGTGATACGATAGACTACATTTCAGAAGAAATGACTAATGCATTACAATACGATAATCATCTGTCAACATGCGTTGCTTTTGACGCCAACTTTGTATGGACCTTTATCATTCTTCTTTCTCGGAATTTAAGATATATATCGAGATGAACCTTTTTGATTTAAATTAGGTATATTTCAAATTAGGAAACAGTTCATGTTATATCAAAATTGGTTCAGTAATTTTTACGATATAAACATAAACCGTTTTTAGATATACGACCTGAAGTATAAAAATGCAGCAAGGCTGTCTCTTTTAAATGTTGAATACAGTGTTTAAGAGAAAAATAATAATATGAGGATGTTAATTTTTCAGTTTTACTGCATTTTTTTCAATGAACTTAAAGCAGTTCGTCCGTATGACCGTTTCTTTGAAACGAGTTCTTTTGGGCGAGTAAAGTGCTCAGCCAGAGTTTAAAGTAAGTGGGTGTGTCCTGTGAGACTGAACTTCGGCTTAAGTAGGCAGTATCTGGAGGATGAACGGGAAAATAAATAGTGTGAAGATTTCGACTCGCTAGTAGCTTACGACCAGCCTCTATTGTTAGCAGGCCGTAACAGTGAGCTGAGTCGCCACTAGCAGTAACAAGAATGTCTTTCATATTAATTTTGTCATAACAATTATGATTACAAAAATTCGGCTAAGTTGGTCGTAGCATTCTCAAGTTATGCTTCTTCATACATGCCCTAATTGCCGTAATTCCCATGTTGGTCCTTTGAAGAATATACTATCTGCCATAAGCGTCAATAACTCAACAATAGGGTTCAATAATTCGAGCATCGTTGATCGGAATATCGTAAAAGTCGGTGGTGAAATTGATAGCCGGATTTAAAAAAAAAATTTTAACTTATCATGAGCTAAATTTGTAAAAGGCTTCCCACAATATTATAGGGGTTGTAAGAGAAGATTAAAAATTACAATTTTAAAATGATGGCATCGCGAATTCGAATTGGGACGAGCGACTAGTTTGATGTATTGTGAATTCGTTTTTAGTAATTGACAACTTACAATGTTTCTTGTAATGGTGATCACGCTTCGATGAATGTTTCTTATGTGAATGCCATCGAGGCGATTCTCTGCCTCTTCTACGATCTTCTGGGTATTCTGAGGATCGCCCTGGTAAACTGGAGACACAAATATGTTTTATGTATTATAGTTTGCCGGAAGTGAATAATAGCGCTCGTGACATGTATAATTAAAGTAGTTGAAAACCTTTGCACAATTTTTAAAATTGCAATCTTAGCAAGTGTTATGTAATTCTAAAATAAAGGCAATTATTCTTAAGAATGTGGTTCCTTGATGTAACAAATTGTGTGCATAAAGTTTTCAACTTAGCTAAAGAAATCAAAGCAAATTTATTGTACTAACATGCTAAGTTAAAGAACGTCTTAGTAAATCAATAGTTTTATTAAAATTTGTTAAAAGGTTTAATTAAATGTCAGTTTCTCCCTCACTTTATAACTGCGTTACTGTGAATATTTGTGAACAAACTTACATTTTACCAAGTTTTTTTTTATTTTAACATTAAAAATAACAATTCAAAAATATTTTAGCAGAGGAAAGCAATCATTTGTTATCTGCGAATACTGAGACATTTCAAAACAAGTATAAATCATCTAGCAAGTAGAGCATGTGAAATGTTCTATTGAATAAATTAATGAGACTAAATTTGACTTGTCTCATGGAAACACGCCTTGAATATGAACATCAGTATGATAACCTTGAAATTGAACATTAATATGTTAAGATTACAAACCTATTTCGTTTGTGTAGGTCCGAGTTTGGTGAGAGTGGTGGCAGCGGCGGGGTGAGCGAGCTGTCGGAGCTGGCGGAGCTATCTAGGCGCATGCTGGACAGTTTTGGCTCGAGAATTTGTCGCAGCTCGCATTCTACTAGATCTGCCCATTCGTTTTCACCAACTATAAATTCAATATGACATTCTACATGGATGACTTTCTGCTAGTACATATTTTTATAGATCTATACTTAATTTATACTTTGATTTCTAATATAAGTTTATATAAATATGAAACAATATTTATTTTACAGTAAATAAATGCACGAAGGCGTGCTAAACTCTTTAAGAGGTTTGTTCCAGCAATACAAGTTGTTGGATAAATTTTAAATTATAAACAGCGAGAATGGTGTACCTGCATCTGCGCTTAAAAACTAACAGAGCAGCAAGAATAAACGCAAGTTAAAATTCATCGATCATTCCTATACCTAATAGTAACAGTAAAACAAAAACTTGGAAACAACAAAAACACAAACACGCATTTGTATGCTTGAAATTGTCGTTTAATTTCACCGTTAATAAAAATAAAAATGAAATAGTATACTATCAAGCGTCATTTAATAATATTTTTTAATTTATGAAACAAAAATTTTTGAACAATATTATACTTATGTCAAAATTTTCCTATTTACGTTACAATCCAAACGGAGACCGTCAAAAAAGGTGAGGATCAAGTTTGAGACAAAAACGGACTTTATTGCTTTTTCGACTTTAGACAAACAATAATCGATCGGCCTAGCGATCTGTAATTTTTTTCAGATTTTTTTTATTTTTTGTGTGTAAGACATAAGTAAAATGTTTGAAGATGTTTTGATCAATAAAATATAAAAAAAATATATCTGGCACTACTATTCTTGACAAAACTGTTACTAGACCATCTGCAAAATATTTATTGCAATTTTAATTTTTGTATACAAGGTGTATAAATAAACTAAACGTTAAAATTTGTTTTCCTTTTCTCTTTTAAATGGAATTAGTCTGAGATGTTAACATGGAAAGAAAAAACAGCTTCTACAAGAAAAAAAAAATGGACAAATTTCTGAACGCCAGACCGATCGATTATCGCATGATCTCTGATATCAAACACATTAAAGTCTAACTAAATCCCGTATTTTTTGACAGTACCCGTCTGGCCTGTTAGGTTGCACAATTATGTACATTGTACAACTTGACTAAAACAGTGTTTTTTACATAAAATACAAACATTAAATAACATACAAAGATATTAATGTTTTTTAATGCACCTTATATTTATTTCATTAAATTCAAGTTAAAATTGGATTATAATTAAATTTACTAGATTAAAATTTCCTTAACAATATTTTTTTCGTGTTGATTCGGCTCCCTTTAAAGAATAAATTATTTGCCATTCTGCCAGGTAGGTCGCAAAATGCGGACGATTGGCCAAACCGGTAACTACCATGAAAACTACTAGGTGGTAGAGTTCCGCATTGTCTCGCCAGGGTTTGGTATAACCGATTTATCTATTCCTGCTGCAATGCGTTATTGTCACTGTAAAAGAAACAATGTACCTGGTCCTGGATTCTGTTGGCTTGTACCGGGCTGAGGTTGATCTCTAGAACCAACTGCGTCAGAATCCGCTGAAGTGTCATTGATACTCGCATCAGGTCTTCGGCCACTAGAGTAAGCTACACTACCCCTGCCTGAATCGACATTTGATGACTGTCCACCGTTTTTGTCATAATCTGAAAGAATCAGTCAATATGCTTTTGTTATCGTTACGAACAAGTGATTGTATAGATCACACGTTTCTAAAAGATCTATAGCAATACAAGGAAAATAAAATAGCATGTATGAAAATTATTGTTTTAATTTTGCAAAAATCGAAAACAAAAAATTTAAACGGTCATCTTTTCAGGGTTCCGAAAAAAACTAGGCACATGAGGGTGCCTAGTTTTGTTTTTCGCTTTGTCCGTCCGTCAGTCCATACGATAGCTCAGAGATTCCTGTAATTTGGATGGAAAAAAAATTTTTAGGGCAGCTCCTCTATATGTAAAGTGGGGATGTTAATTTTTTTTTGCGTACCCCGTAGCGGGGGGTATCTTTGGATTGGTTTTTTAAAAAATATTGTAGATTTGGGAAAACATTTTTTTACAAGGGAGTAGTTTGTGAAATGTAAAACTTTAAATACTAAATTTTGTTAGACCCCCCCCCCCCTCTGCCAGCTAAACGGTTGGTTTTGGAGTCACGGTAAAATCACGGTAATAGTAAATATAATGAATTTAAGTTAAGTACGTTTTACAAGTTTACGAGTACTAATCGACCAACTTATAAAATGTTGTTTTATAAATTATTTTAAATTGAATGCAGAATAGTTCGTTGTGCTGTTCATAAATGGTGCTGCACAACAATTAGATCACGCTATTATTGAGTCGCCATTTCATTTGATAATGTTTGTAGAATTTTTGTATAAAAGTCCGTCACCGATGCAAATCCTGTCTTTAGGTAAAGGAGGCCCCGCAATGTACTTATCGATCCCGACGATCCCAATTACCATAATGGTGGGTATCGACGTCAACCCTTTACAAAACACACACACTACCACGCCACGCCACTGTGTGGTGGAGTGGCAATTTCACATGCATAATATAAAAAAAAGTCTACCGGCAACCGTACACCCCAAACCAGAACACGACAATGATAAGCATTGATGCTTTTGTGGCAGGTATAGGTAAGGTGGTGGTATCAAATACCCAGGCGGGATGTTGCTGAAATCTACCATCTAGAAGTCATAAAAGTAGTGACACATATAGCCAATCTGTCGCCTCGAAAACTAGCACCGTCATGTACTGAACTGAGTCCAATCATATTATTATTAAGCTATCAATTTAGGGCTCTTTATGAGCTAATTAGTTACTCTCATCAATATTTTTTTGCTTCCATAGGAAGGAGAAAAACTGAGACAAGGCTAGCTTTTTTTGAAAGCTAACACTGTCACATCCTAAAATGTGTCCAATAGTATTATTGTTAAGCTATAAGGCTCTTTATGTCCTCATTAATTGCTAACATTAATATTTTTTTCTCTCAAATTTCCGCGTTTCTATGGGAGTAAAAAATATTATCGTTAGCAACATATTTATTTATTATTATTATTTTAATATTAAAACATGTTTCATGACTTTTGGATATTCTTATGTTAAAATTTTATTCCTTAAAATCTCTGAAAGAATCAGTTGATTACAACTTAAACTTACCTGAGCTAGCACCCGAGCCACTCGCCCCCTTCTTTCCTTTTAAATCTTCTATCCTATTCGGAGTTTGTCTTGAAGATGAAGGCTGAGGGTTATATGTATCTGGTTTTGCACTTGAATTATAAACACTATCAGCCGACTTTTGACTTGCACTTTCATCAGTTCTTTCAGCTCTACTTCGCTCTAAAATCTCAACTGACGTAGATGGTTCATCTTTTTGTCTTAAGACTAAAGATTCCGGTGTTCTTCTAGATTCTTTAATACTATCTGGCGTTCTTCTATACGCCTCTGGCACTCTATCATTACGTGATTCTATTGATCGTCCACTTGATCTGACGCATTCTTCATTGAGAGACCTGTCTTGTGATTTATGTTTACGTCTAAAGCCTCCATCATCTGATTCTCTTTCTTCAGTATTTCTAGGTGGACCATTTTCAATGGGTGTACCATCAAGAAGATTGCCATGGGAATTTCTTCTAGATCTGTTGTGTATTTGTGGTGTGTGCGGAGTATTAACTTCTGGTCTTGGTTGGGGTTCATCAAGTAGATGAGGATGAGAAGCTGCTCGTCTACCTTCTACGAAACCTCTCTGTCGGATAATTTCTCTTTCTAGTTGTTGGGGACTCCTGAGATCCAGCCTCGAATGTGAATTGTCAAACTGAAAAAAAATATTTTTTTTTTTATTATTTTGTACTCTCAAAGAAAAGGTTGAGTAATGAACTCAAAATTTACCTTATTTAAATTTGTTAGATAAATTGCAAGTATACATAATATTATATACATATAGTATAAAGTATACCTGCCAAATTTTTAATTAGGAACTAAATATTGAATTGAAAGTGCGTTTTAATTATTATTGTAACATTATTACAAGATGTTATAAAAATATTCGTTTGAAAATATCCCACTAAATTCATGAATTGGATGCACCGAGTCTTATGAATGAATTCTGTAATACTGACAGTGTAATTTTATATTAATTTTACATTTACTTGTAATTACGATAGTAACTATAGTGTAATTTGTCGCTCTAAGTACATTTTTCCCGATCACTTTTAATTTGGTGGAAGGCACAAAATATTTTACCTCGAATTTTGTGTAATTGAAATTATATCCATGCGTTTTGTTGTTTGTGTCGGATATATTTTAAACTTTTAATTTTTAAATATATTTTTATTACATAAATCGAACATATTATCGATTCTAAATAGCCTTTGAAAATTTGGGCGGACTTTTAAAAGTAACCCTGTATATGCCACATTAAAGAACACAGGCGGTTTTGGTTTTTATAACTCTTGTGTGTCTTTCGGAATATTAGATAAACTGGAATAATTTTCTACGTTTTTTAAAATTAATTAAATAAAATATATTTTAAACTTTTAATTTTTAAATATATTTTTATTACATAAATCGAACATATTATCGATTCTAAATAGCCTTTGAAAATTTGGGCGGACTTTTAAAAGTAACCCTGTATATGCCACATTAAAGAACACAGGCGGTTTTGGTTTTTATAACTCTTGTGTGTCTTTCGGAATATTAGATAAACTGGAATAATTTTCTACGTTTTTTTAAATTAATTAAATAAAATATGTTGCTAGGGACAACCATATTATAAAAAATACCTAGACTTTAATTTGATTGAATTCTTTCATCATATTTAAGTATTACCATTGTATAAAACTTTAATTACATTTGAATTAAAACAGCAATAAGTTTATACGTATATCATAATTTTCATTATAATTAATGCTCCCTGTTTTTGTACTAAAGAATAGTTTAAAGCTAATTTCTTTTTTGTTATTTTAAGTGTCAAAAAAGTGTCTTGGCAAAGTTTTAGCTCAGAATTTTGTCAATATAACTTTAATTTCTGAGATTAGCAGTTGTACTAAAGACACCAAATGACAAAATAAATACCTAAACACAGACCACAGAGGAGAAAACTGAATATTTTCGTTGATCAAAGCTATATTCCAACTATATTTAGCTACTATCCCCCAAGTTTAAAAATGTTTATTAAATGCGTATAAATTAACTAGTTGATATAGAATCTTACGGAATATATTAAACTTTAAGGTAATAATAAAAAAAAAACGATGTATGAAGTCTCGCCAGTGTACTTCTTATGATTCGTCCTTATCTTGTAAGTATAATAGTAGTAATATGCTTCGTTATTTTATAAAAGTATACGTTCACTATGAACAGCGGAAAGCACATTGTCGATGAAACCAATTGCATCAATGCTTAAGTCAAGTAAGAGCGAAGTCGATGGAGAGGCTCGTTTTTCTAGGCGTGAGACCTAAAGACAACCTAACAAACCTAGTTTAACTTATGTAACAAGTCAGGTAGGGTAATAGCTTGTGTAACAAGTAATTCGAATGATATGCCGCGGGGTCGCAAGACGAAGTATAAGATACGCTCATACATGCGAGTTTTTTTTATCGACGACGGCGTAATTTGTATACGGACATATAAAATTTGCCTGTGATATATAGACTGCCTCTGTGGTGTAGTGGTCCAACGTTAGCGTTGACCACATGAGTTCTCTAGTTCGATTCCCGGGTCGGGCATTTAATAAAAGTGTTTTTTCAGTTTTCTGATAAACACAATGTTGCCCGGGATTGGAAAGTGTCCGGTTAGTGACAGGCTGGCCACCTATCACATTAATGGGACCAAGTCATCGGCTAACCGTGGGTGCACTTGTTGTACCTCTGCCTACCGGGCACATGGGCGTGAAGATACTTTTTATATATAGACTGCAAAACTAAGAATTTATAAATATTAAGCGAATAATAACGACTTTTGGTTATAATGCACGATTTAGTGATCGCAATCAAAAAGATAAAATAATTTTTAATACGGTAAAGCAATAATACAGAACCTTGATAAAAACTATCAAGTAATGTTTAAAAATGGTTAATAATTACTGAAGTAACAGGGTTATGTGTTTTATTGCAAGAAGTAATATACGTAATGACAGGCAATAAGTTCATAACAAAACAATAGAATGGTAAAATTAAGTTCCACGGTATCACTTCGTAGCTACTTGTTATTTTAATTGTATGCTTCATGGGAAGCAATTGTTGGAAATCGTTCTTATTGCGCCATTCGGAAAAAAGGTCACGAGAAAGGTGCCAAGAAGAACATAACTACGATATGTTTTTACGCATTTCATTTGAATATATTAAAGGAAGAATAAATCAATTGCTGCTAGGCATCTCGTAAAAAGCGAGAAGGCTAGTATTTGCCACTAACATTGTGTGCCACTTACCTCTAACAAGGTGGAGTTTTGTCATGTCTCGATTAGGTTTTGTTTCACTCGCCTTACCTATTTCTTCAGCAATAGCGTCTGGGCTTGTTTCTGTCGTGTTTCGATTTGGAAGGTAAGGTAGCTGGAAAACTTATGCTTGTGGGATTCCACATTTGCGTGGAATTGCAAATTTTAATCATACCTATGTATTTTCACTATTGTAAGGTACAAATGAAATCAGGATTTGAGTTCTCTCCTTAAAATTTAAAAATAAATTGACCAATAATATTGCTGATAGGCAAAATAAAATGGAAGCAAACTTTCTAGCCAAGCAAAGTGTACTGTGTAAAAAAGTATCCTACAGTATCGTATACCTACAGTATCGAAACTTGTATACCTGCAGTGTCGAAAACTGTATTTAGACGGTAAATAGATACCACTTTTTTAGACCGTACACAAAAAATAATTCAAGAAAGTTTTTAGATTTAATAATTTTTATACAAGCTTTATATAATACTAGCTGCAGCGTGCAGCAAAGTTATTGGCAAATCCCGCGGGACCACTTAATTTTTCCGGGATAAAAAGTAGCCTATGTGCTATTCCAGGTCAACATCTACCTGTGTGCCAAATTTCATTTAAATCCATTCAGTAGTTATTGCGTGATTGAGTAACAAACATTCATCCAAACATCCATCCATACATCCAAACTTTCGCATTTATAATATTAATATAGATTTTGTTTACTAAACATTTCGTTACAACTAGTATTATGCTCACCCATCAATGTAACTGTAATCCAGTCACTTACAATCTATTACTATGCTGACGAAATTAATGGTATCGGAAACGATAACAAATCGTGCGTAACGACATCTACACTTAATAATAATAAACAAATATTGCAAAGGATGGTTTAAGTTTTGTATGATATAATAAGGAATGTGTGTGTATGAAGAGAGTGATGAATGTGGAGGAAGCGAGACAAGCTTGCAAGGATCGTGATGTATGGCACTCGGTTCTCTCTGCCTACCCCATAAGGGTGTAAAATCTGGTGTGAAGATATGTATTTATGATAGATACGTAGGAGATGAATTACTATTAAAGCGTAATTTAGGGTTTACTTAAACTTTATATATTTTGTACGTATTTTAGGTAAATAAATGATATTATTATTTATGTATCGTGGCACTGAAGATTGTTCAGCCGCAGTAAAGTTCACTAACATTATCAGCTACCATAATGGGAAAACCGCTAGTTTCGGCAAATTCACTAACTATAAGTGTTTCTTATTTTTTTGAAAAGCCGGTTATCGCTTCGAAACAGCTTTACATACTTTTTAGGCAATGAGACCTTTTTTTATATCATAAGACAGCAAACAAGCAGATGGGTCTCCTGATGGAAAAAGTCAATTATCACCTACAGACATCAAATATGGTAATGGTGCGTTGCTATAATTTATACTTTTCATCGTCGGCAAAGTCAAGGTGTGGCGAGGTTTACTGCCACATGCATAAGTTTACCGACTACTTTACCCTCCAAACCGGAACACGACAGTGACAAGCACCGGCGCTGTTGCGGCAGGAATAGGTAAGGCGGTGGTACGGGTGAGACAATGCAGACATCTACCACCTAGTAATCACGATGGTAGTGACTCGCATAGGATCTCAAATCAAAGCAAATCGCTCGCCTTTTACGACCTGCCGGCAGAACGGCAGTTGGCCTATTCTTCAAAGAAGCCCCGGACCATCACGGGGGAGGTATTAACACACTACCACCAAACGCTTTGTTGCTGGTGATTGTGATTTTTAAATAGAAAAAAACCTGATATCACTTTGACTTTGGGAATTTAAGCCTAGATCTCATGATCATCCAAAGGGCTAATCATTAGATCATCATGGCATTTTAAATTTGTTAAATACTAGCTGGCACTTGGCACTTTGTTACTGTAGAAATTCTCTGCTATCTGTGTGGTGGGATGGTAATGCTACATGCATAAGCTTGCTGCATACCTTACCCTATAAACCAGAAGACGATAAGCATTGGCGCTATTGCAGCGTAAATAGGTAAGGGTGTTACCTAACCCAGGCGAGACGTTGCAGAACTGTACCACCTAGTAATTATAGTAGTCATATGTATAGCTAATCGTTCGACTTTTACAAACTGCCAGGAAGAAGGGCAGATGGTATATTCTTTAAAGTTGGTCCAGACCAACACAACCTAAGATAAAGAAAGTTTCGGCGTAATCAAATGAACTGTGTGGTAGTGTTTTGTAATTTATATTTAGTAAATTTATATTTATATTAAAATGATAAGTCATATTACATTACACACATAGGTACACTAAGCTAACTAGCTTTAATAATACCTAAAATATATTCCTGGTATTGTATTTTTCTTAAGAGAGAGAGAGAAGTAAGAATATTCGTAAAAATAATTCAAAATATTAAAACGTATATTATTTTTTTCTGAAATCAGTTAATAATAATTAATTGAATTTAAAGAGGAAGACATCTAGGGCTTTTCTAAAGATAGGTATTAATTAGACCTTAATTAATATACACCAAAGAAAAATATGAAGTTAATTTACCACTGAAGGCGACCTATATTCCTAACGCATAATTTAAAATGCATTTAACATTTATAAAAAGTCATTAACTTACTTGAGTTTGAGGTCCGGTTTTGAGAGATGTGAAGTTAGCCATAGACCTGACATCCATATCTCGTTGGTACACTGCGCTTCGTCGGCCTGGGGGCCCGTATTGTTGATATAGAGCATCCGCGCCTAAAGCTTGTGGCCTGTGTGCCGGAGCCAACATTTCTTGAGACCTGGCCTGCTGACTTAGAAGCATCTGTTGTTGTACTATGTGCTGCTGCATCATTTGCCTGTAAATATATAATTTTGTATTAAAATACACAAGATTAGTAAGACCTTATAAAATATTACTGAGCATTAATGTCAAAGTAGTGTACGAGAACTTAATAAAATATTAAAGTTGACTGACTGACATGCACAGACTAAGTGGACCTAGAAATATAAAATGCTTAAGTGGTGAAATAGTGATATATATTTGAGGTGGAAAGAAATTAAATCTGGTGTATAGCAAGTATTCATATAATACTGATGTCATGCATGGTGTAAGCCAAGGTGGAATATGCACACACATGCAAAATGTTTAGGTTTATATAGATATAGGTAAATATTAATCACGTTAATACATGTTTCATAGTTAGCTTAGGTTTTTTTTTTGAAGAGGGGGCAAACGAGCAGGAGGTGCACCTGATGGTAAGTGATCACCACCGCCCATGGACATTCACCACAATACCAGAGGTCTTGCAGTTGCGTTGCCGGCCTTTTAAGAATGAGTAGGCTCTTTTCTTGAAGGCCCCCAAGTCGTATCCGTTTGGAAACACCGCTGCCGTTAATTGGTTCCACAACAAAGTAGTGCGAGGCAAAAAGTGTCGAGAGAAACGCACAGTTGTGGATTTCCAGACATCGAGATGGTAAGGACGGAATTTCAAATTTTGACGCGATGTCCGATGATGGATTTCGGCGGCAGGAATTAATCCAAATAACTCGTCGGAACACTCCCCATGAAAGATACGATTGAAGACACAGAGTGAACCAACATCTCTACGCAATGCCAAAGAGTCAAGCCGTTTCGAAATAGCCAGGTCGTCAACGATTCGAACCGCTCTACGCTGAATGCGATCAAGAGGAAGGAGGTACTGAGGAGCTCCGGCCCAGAGATGAGAACAGTACTCCGTGTGGGGCCGAATTTGAGCCTTATAAAGTTGAAGGCGATGGGCCGGCAAGAAGTACTGTCTCGCTCTGCTGAGCACACCGAGCTTTTTGGAGGCTAGTTTAGCCTTCCAAATGACCGCAAAACTGAACGTAATTCGATATGTCGACTCCCAGAATCCCGATACTAGCTGAGGCTGCCAGGAGATTATCCCCAAATTGAGGTGACACGACAAAGGGTGTCTTTTTAGCGGAAAACACGCAAAGCTGTGTCTTCTTGGGGTTAAAAGTAACCAGGGTTAAAAGTAACGACCCCATTCTGAGACATAGGTTAGTCGATTCTCAACTTCGGACACAAGCTTGTTTCGGCTCTCTTCGACATGTTCCCGAGGAATACTGCTTCGGCTGGAGTATGTAGCATCACCAGTACTGTCATCACCAGTAATGTCATAGCAATGTATGTTGCGTATTCGCATCATGACATTGATATGTAGAAGGAGCAGTGTCGGTGATAGCACGCAGCCTTGCGGATGTAATTTCACCAAGTGCCGACGATGAAAAAAAAAACTTTTCATCGTCGGCACTTGGTGAAATTACATTGTTATTAGACACTATTACTATGCACTTGTACTTATATTTCATTTTTAAACATATATTTTTAATATGTTAGTTTAGGATGAAGATACTTTAAACAGTGAAACCTGTCGAGTATGAGAATATATTAAAAAGTGAAATTTAAGTACAAGTGCATAAATAGCAATAGTGTCTGATGCTAATACACAGAAATACATGTATAAATACTGTTACATATATAATAAGTACACAAACCCAGAAATACAAACATCCATGCTCATCACACAAATGTTTGTCCCCGTCGGGAATCGAACCCGAGGCCCATCGATTCATACTTAGATTCAATAACCATTTGAAAAACGGGACGGTCAAATTATTAAATTAGTTGCTGGTCTACATTAATGTAGGCGATCTTTTGAGGACTCACTGAAGGCCAGAAACGTACCGGCAAAACCTCTAATATTATATTCGAGGGCGCTTCGAAGCATTTAACACCAAGTGAGTTTCCGTGTTTGCCCCTCTTTCTATCTCTAAGAATAATTCAATACTGAATAGTGACACTTTACGCCAATAAGTCATATAAAAAATGTTATCTTACCTATGTGGTGATGGACTATGATACGTTATGTTATTAGGCATCCCATGATTCATGTGCATATCTGGTCGGTTTTGTGGCATTGGTCGTCCGTATATACCCTGCTCCGGCTTTTTAGGTAATTCTCTTGGAGGATTCTGTTCTTGCTCCGGTCGTTTCCTTTCTTCTGTATTATTGAGTCTTGCTTCTTCGTTATTTTTGTCACTTTCACTGGATTCTTTATTTTTAAACCTACTTGATATCATATCTTTTAACGTGTGATAAGTTTTGCTTACTGATTTGGTATTTTTCGGTGCATCCCTTGTACTATCTTTCCCAGTTTCTACTGTAACTGTTATATGTGAATTATTTTGAGTTTCAGTTTTATATGACGTGTTTTTAGCCGGTATGGGAGGTTTTGGGGAGTCGTAGTTTTGTACTGTCCTTGGAACTGCACCTTGACTTTGATTCTGATTCATTGTGTACCCATAACTTTGCTCGTGGTACTGTCTAAAGTCACACGATGTGCTTGCTTGTTGATTCTGAAATAATATTTCACCAATACATAAATCACGTTTTACCATTGTATAATTATTTTATTAAAACTTACGATTACGAAATAGAAGATATCCAATCTTTTTTTATTGGCAATATATCTTTTTTATTGGCAAATTCATCATACCAGTTCTTTTGCTGAATAAACACGATGAACTTAACTTCAACAGGTGCTCAAGTTCACCATGAATAAGTAGTTTGTCAGCTGGTGATATGGATATTTTGTGATGTCCATAATTAAACCAACATTTAACTACTATAAATTGTTTACTTCAAGAGTCAGTCTTAGAGAGTGAAAAGTGAAGTGAATTGGATTTTGCTGAAAATGCTTCAATTACGAAGTGAAACGTGCGTTGAGTACATAAACTTTTGTCAGCTGGTGAGATATGTTGTGATCTCTATTAACTAATTTACCCACGTGTAGCTTCATCGCTTGTTTACTTCCAGACAGCAAAGTGTGAAATAAATTCGATTCTGCTGAAAATGCTTCGATTACGAAGTGAAAGGTCCATTGAGTACATAGACTACGTGTTTCTCAAACTCAAAAATGCTTTATTTAAATAAGCAATTTTGAGGAGTCTATTTTTAGAATTACTACCGGATCTATCGGAATATGGTCTGTTCGTATTACTAATGTTGTCATAAGTGTGGCATGCCACGGGATTTCTATATTTTCAGACCTTCGGTAAGTTTATTCCTATCCTTACTTTAGCAAAAATTCCGTATAAGATTTCGCGGAATGTTATAAATTTCCTTAATCTCGTCTTCGAATTATAGATTTCCTCAAAGTAACGCTTGAATCTATATCTCAAAACTAAGGCAACTTAATCCGCAACATTTCCTGTCATGTAGTGTAAGTAGCAATATAGTATTTTTATTAACTTTTAGTATAGCCACTATTGTATCTTTAATTAAAGTGGAAAGGCGTCACGAAATAGAATAACTCCAGCCATCTAGAAGTCGGAGAAAAGACAGTTTAAATTTTTTAAATCCAAGATCTTGTGATGACTATGAAAAGTTGCAAATTAAGTAACCTTCTTTCAATCATGAAATTTCAAAAATAACGCCTAATTTACAAACAATCACCTCACATTTCATAAAAATATTTATAATAATATGTAATAAAATAATATTGCAATGTACTTGCATTAAATAGTTCAACTGATTTTCCCCTGTGTTAGTCCGAGTCCATTTAAGAATGGACAACTGCCGTTCTGCCAGGCAGCTCGCAATAGGCGACTGATTATACGTGCCACTACCATCGTGACATAGATATATCTAGAGGTGGTAGAATTTTGCAAATTCTCGCCCGGGTATCTGGTATACCGCCCTACGTGCGTAGCGTTAATGCTTGTCATTGTCGTGTTCCGGTTCAAAGGATAAGGTAGCCGGTAAACTTATGCATGTAGCTGGTGGCATTTTTATCCTGCCACACGAATAGCAACTCACCATTAACTTTTTGGTGCCTATAGGCGATGGTTTCTCTTTCTATAAGAACCATTGCTTTTTTGCTATCTTATGACTTAAAAAATATAAGTACTATCGTCATCAAGTCATAGCATCCCAAATTATGTGAAGCATCAACTTTTTCATGTTATGTTTTGATCTTTTATAAACGCACGCTATTTAATTTTTAATAATATGGAAGATTAAGTGATTTTACAATACACGATCGGACAGTATAATATCGTTTTCAATAAGCAATTATGTCGTGTCTATTGAATTATGTTTAATCTATTTATAACTAACAAAATCGTGTCTCGTGTCTATCGCAATGGAATAAATCCTCTTGACTTTAACTTCACGTTACATCTTTTGTATTTAATGCAAATAACATTTTTGACTTTGAACTGACTATCTGATCGTAGAGCTTATTTTGCTGTCACAAAAATTCCGTCTATTAAAAGCCACTGAATCGGTTATCTCGTACACTAACCAAGCTCAGTAGCTTTTCAGGATACATTACGTTGCATCTTATCTTGTCAATAATCATCAGCAGTAAATCGTAGCGCAATGGAATGTTACACTTCGATTTAGCTGGTACTACCTCTACCGTAAAACAACCAATATATTGCACGACTTATATGTTCTGCATTCGAGTAACATACTTCATGTGATCCGAATACGAGAAAATAAAAATCTAGGGTGGACCAATGTCCGATATTACTTTGCGAACTATTTTCGATCCGAATCCGTATATCTGGAAAAATCCCAAAAAATTAAGCAGCCTGTATCAATGCAGTTTCTTGTAGAGGAGAACGTTAATATACTTTGTTACTTAGTTCATTGTATGTTGACACCAACTATTGGTTCTATTATTTTACTTTTTCAGCATTTTCCAAATTTCTTATTATGGCTACTTCGGTCCGTCAATATCACGAAGTTAGAGAATCTCGGATGATGATAAGATTTCGGATAACAGAATTTTGAGACAGTGCTAAATCTTTGGAAAAAAACTTTACTTATAATTTGGGAACATAATTTTCTCGGATTCACATTGGATGTAGTTCTTAATTTTAGAGAGCTTTCTACAATCGAAACATTATTAGCAACTACATTTATTACTATAATTTTGCTAGTACACGGATAAAATCCATTGTTCAGATAATTTAATAAAGATAAGAAATACTTATAGAAATAATAAGCTAAAAATGTTGATGTCAAGTAGTAAGAAATGTTGAAACTTTTTTCGAAATGAACGTAAGCAGTTGGTCCAAATGACCGTGAATGCGAAACCGAACGAGCAGAGTGCTCAGTCAGAGTTTGAATTTAGTGGGCTAAATGCCCGCCCTAATTGTAATTGGAGTATCCGGTTTATATTCATATATACATATATATCAACGCACCATTAAAATCTTTGGTATATATATGCGATGCTCCTTTCCATCGGAGATCTATCCGCTTGTTAGTCGTTTTATGATATATAAAAAAAAACGACTAGATTACGTTTTGTTTTTAGTTATAAATTGTAATTGCCCTGACGATGCTTATAAAAGTGAATCCGGTTGGATAAAATATATACTAATTTATTTTGAAACAGTACAAGTGGTTTTTTATATAAAATATTGCAATGAAAATGCAGTTTCACCAAGTGCTGACGACAAAGAGTGTGGAATATTTATAAAAAAGATGTCCGCAATATACCTAGCCTTCTTATTTTACCAATTTTGTTCAGAAGATGTTTGTCAGATATACAATTTAATGTTGCAGACTATACAACATAACAATAGAAGCCTTTGAACGGACAGGTGAAAGAAATGAACGAATGTGTTACGAGCCGGTGGGAAGTTTAAAACAATGCGTGATTGTGTTTATTGTTCCGACGTTCAACTGGGTTCAACTGTACATTGTTTTATCTTTGTCTTAGCAGTATCAAGAGCTTAAATAAGTTTTATTAACAGTAATAATCTCATATACACGGTAAAAATAAGTTTAACTATATAGAAAGGGAAAGCAAGCAAGCTTCCTTTCCGGCTGGCCTCTTTAAGAATAAACCATCTGCCGTTCTGCTAGGCAATTCGTAAGAGGCAAACGGTTGGCTATACGTGTAACTACCATCATAATTAATAGGTGGTAGAGTTCTGCAGCGTCTCGCCCGGGATAGAGTACCATCGCCTTACCTGCTACTGCCACAATAGCGTCAGTGCTTCTCATTATCGTGTTCTGGTGTAGAGGGTAATATAGACGGTAAACTTTGCCATACGGATAGTAACGCACCATCAACATCTTTGGTGTTTCTAGGTGATGGATGTCTCTTTCCATCGGAAGAGACGTCTGCTTGTTTGAAAAGGTGAAAGGTTGTTGCAGGTGACTCGTAGAAACAAGCAGATGGTAAGCCTATGATCTAAACATATAATAAAATCGTAGGAAAGTCAAAACTGTACATTGAATATTTTTTTTAAAGAATACTTTGGGCGTGATCTTCAATCGATATCGAAGTCAAAAATATATTTTTTAGAATTTTTGTCTGTTTGTTTGTATGTATGTCCAGGGTAAACTCAAAAAGTACTGCATGAATTTACTTCAAATTTTGCATGAATATTACTAACAAGTCGGGTCAACATATAGGCTACATATTATCACGCTATCAACTAGCGGGGAGATGCTGTGCGGAGTAAACAAAGTCCACGCGAACGAAGTCGCGGTCAACAGCTAGTCAATACATATAATAAAATCGTAGGAATGTCAAAACTGTACATTGAATATTTTTTTAAAAGAATACTTGGGGCCTGATCTACAACCGATATCGAAGCCAAAAATATAGTTTTTAGAATTTTTGTCTGTTTGTCTGTTTATCTGTTTATCTGTATGTATGTCCGGGGTAAACTCAAAAAGTACTGCATGGATTTACTTCAAATTTTGCATGAATATTACTAACAGGTCGGGTCAACATATAGGCTACATATTATCACGCTATCAACTAGCGGGGAGATGCTGTGCGGAGTAAACAAAGTCCACGCGAACGAAGTCGCGGTCAACAGCTAGTCAATACATATAATAAAATCGTAGGAATGTCAAAACTGTACATTGAATATTTTTTTAAAAGAATACTTGGGGCCTGATCTACAACCGATATCGAAGCCAAAAATATAGTTTTTAGAATTTTTGTCTGTTTGTCTGTTTATCTGTTTATCTGTATGTATGTCCGGGGTAAACTCAAAAAGTACTGCATGGATTTACTTCAAATTTTGCATGAATATTACTAACAGGTCGGGTCAACATATAGGCTACATATTATCACGCTATCAACTAGCGGGGAGATGCTGTGCGGAGTAAACAAAGTCCACGCGAACGAAGTCGCGGTCAACAGCTAGTCAATACATATAATAAAATCGTAGGAATGTCAAAACTGTACATTGAATATTTTTTTAAAAGAATACTTGGGGCCTGATCTACAACCGATATCGAAGCCAAAAATATAGTTTTTAGAATTTTTGTCTGTTTGTCTGTTTATCTGTTTATCTGTATGTATGTCCGGGGTAAACTCAAAAAGTACTGCATGGATTTACTTCAAATTTTGCATGAATATTACTAACAGGTCGGGTCAACATATAGGCTACATATTATCACGCTATCAACTAGCGGGGAGATGCTGTGCGGAGTAAACAAAGTCCACGCGAACGAAGTCGCGGTCAACAGCTAGTCAATACATATAATAAAATCGTAGGAATGTCAAAACTGTACATTGAATATTTTTTTAAAAGAATACTTGGGGCCTGATCTACAACCGATATCGAAGCCAAAAATATAGTTTTTAGAATTTTTGTCTGTTTGTCTGTTTATCTGTTTGTCTGTATGTATGTCCGGGGTAAACTCAAAAAGTACTGCATGGATTTACTTCAAATTTTGCATGAATATTACTAACAGGTCGGGTCAACATAAAGGCTAGATATTATCACGCTATCACCTACGGGGGAGGTACTGTGCGGAGTAAACAAAGCCCGCGCGGACGAAGTCGCTGGCAACAGCTAGTATATAATATACTACTATAATTTAACTATAAATCCAGAGGCTTAGACAGCTCGCTCGCTTGCTAGTAGTGAAAAGATATCTAAATTCGTCATCGACTCTGAATATAACGATGATTATAACTTTTGACCACGTCATTTAAGCGCGACCCGTGTCAATCCTATACATTTTATTCTTAACTTGGTTATCGTTTTGATGTGATTATTTTATCTAAGTCCCCTGGACAATTTAAAAGTCGTCATAGCTCAAGAAAGATCCCGTGCTTCCTATACTTCTCTCCCCACCTGGCGGCGCCATTGCCTTAAGCGTTGGCAAGGTTACACTTTTAATAATTATAACAACTGACAGTAGTCACAGAATGCGCTTAGGATTTTTTTATTGATTTACTTGTATCTAAGCCATTTAATATAAATAAATATAAATATAAATGTTCACGGGACAAATTACACTTATTGATCTAACCCCAAAGTAAGCAAATTATTTGCTTGTGTTACGGGTGTTAGTCAACGATACTAATACATAGAAATACATATATAAATACTGTTACATACACAATAAACACCCAAACCCTAAAATACAAACATTTATGCTCATCACACAAATGCTTGTCCCCGTCGGGGATCGAACCCGAGCCCTGTTGATTGCATAGTCAAGGTCGCTAACCACTCGACCAACGGGTCAAGTTATGTTCAACGTATTATAATTTTAATCAGAAAATTTACGTAATAAATTATTTATATCTCAGATTTTTTTATTGTGATAGAAAGAGGAACAAGATGAGGATCCCACAGGGGCCCGTTATGAGCCCGTTGTTGTACCTTTTTTGTTTCTTAAAACTTAACTTTTATTTAGAATAATAGTAGATATGTACATTTGCATAATTTCAACTATTTGCTATTAAGTGGTATGTAATATAAAGGAAGTAAGTAACATTATATTAATTAATGGAAATAAACTAGATATTCTGGCCTGTACGATATTTTTGGGAGCTACATTAGATAAAATACTACTTTGGGGACCATATATTATCGGTAATTTATAGACTTTGTCAGTAGCATTTGCTGTAAAAAATAAGACAATTAATTGATGCTAATTGTTGACACTCGAGGCTTGTGTTCTTTCAGCATCATGCCATATGACATTGTTCTGTATGAGAATTACGCTAAAATAAATAAATAATGAATTAGAATAAGGATTGTTGGGGTTATTTATAATTTTGGCCCTCTTAGTGATAAGATCGTTAATTGCCTTAACAAACTGTCTTGGAGAAAATTTTTTAGAAATTTAAATGTAGATCGTTATTTTGGTATCTATATTTAAAAACTTGATGTATTTTTGTGTTAATATATGCTCATTTAAAAAATTTTAAATACATAGATATATAAAAAAACAACTGAGTTTCGTCCGATTCGGTAGTAGGTAAAAAAAGGTGGGGCGTCAAAAACTTATCAGTGTTAAATTAAATAAAGGATTTCTGATAATGTTATTCTGGTTAAATGTAAAAATCAAATCTATAAAGGACCGGAAGTTGATGTCATTAACAGTTATTAATTTCAGACGGCGGACGCCAGGCAACGGTTTTATTTTGTTTTTGTTTTTTGTCAATTAACAAGGTTATCTTGTTTTTGAGAGTTGTCACTATTAAGACGTGTTGCCAATTTAATACAGATAAATAAAATGTGATATTTATTATATAGAGATCTACATGGTCTCGCCCGGGTCTGGCAGCACCGCCTTACCTATTCCTGCCGCTACAGCATCAGAGCTTGTTGCTGTCGTGTTCCGGTTTGGAGGGTAAGGTAGCCGGTAAACTTATGCATGTGGGATTAAACCTCGCCACAAGATAGTAACGCACCATTAACATATTTAGTGTCTATAGGCGACGGTTCACTCTTTCCATCAGGAGACCCATTTGTTTGTTTGCTATCTTATAATATAAAAAACATACGAATACCAAAGTTTATAATGTAATAATTACTATTAATTATTATATAATAGTTACTATTGCCAATACCGACACAGAAAAATCTATATTAATACGGGAAGGGAAAATTTTGTACCTCCTTTTACGACAATTGAGCGGACTAAGGAGTATAACATTTAAAGTTTATAAGGAGGAAAATTGCAAAGAGCATTTGCTCTTATGTTATATGTATAATACTAGCAGTCTAGTCGTGACTTCGTACGCGTGACCAAAAATAATTACTTCCCTCTGCTTAGCCGGGTAACAAAGTCCCTTATGTCACTCATAGATAATGTAGTTTTTTTAAAAGTGAAAGAATTTTGAAAATCGTTTAAGTAGTTTTGAGTTAAATCGTAACAAACAAACGAAAAATCAAATATTTCCCTCCGTATAATATCAGTTTAGATGCTCTACCATCAAATTAAATTAGAATACAGAGCGTTTGATACATACCTACACGTATGTTTATTTATTTATTTATATCATAAGACAGCAAACAAGCAGATGGGTCTCCCGATGGAAAAAGTCAACCATCGCCTATAGACACCAAAGGTGTTAATGGTGCGTGCTATCTTGTGCCGAGGTCTCAAGCAACATGCACAAGTTTACCGACTGCCTTACCCTCCAATCCGGAACACGACAGTGACAAGCACTGACGCTATTGCGGCATTGTTGTTTGCTATGATTTAAAAAAAGAGTTATTTTTTTTTCATTAATTCGATAATCACCGAATACAATTCAGTTTGACTTTTTAATTTTTAGATCCTTTGTTCATAAAAATATTTGAACAAAATACCCGACTTTCTTAGCGTCTCTTTATGTCTCGTTTCAGTCACAATTCACAAGTGAACTTAAAATAAGGAAGATAGCGCACACATCTAGGTTTAAGTCTTAAGGTCCGCTTTTTTATATCATAAGACAGCAAACAACCAGATGGGTCTCCTGATGGAAAGAGTCAACCATCGCCTATAGACACCAAAGGTGTTTATGGTGCGTTGCTATAATTTATACTTTTCATCGTCGGCAAAGTCAAGGTGTGACTAGGTTTACTGCCACATGCATAAGTTTACCGGCTACCTTACCCTCCAAACCGGAACACGTCAGTGACAAGCATTGACCCTATTGCGGCAGGAATAGGTAAGGCGGTGGTACCAGACCCGGGCGAGACAATGCAGAACTTTACCACCTAGTAGCCACGATGGTAGTGACTCGCATAGCCAATCGGTCGCCTTTTACGGCCTGCCTGGCAGAACGGCAGTTGATCTATTCTTCAAAGGAGCCCCGGATCAACACAGGAGAACAAACTAAAATACTAAATTATTTTTACTATTTTTAAATAATTAATTTAAAACTATTTAAATAGTTGGTGTAAGCGGATCTAAGTAATATAAGAATAATATATAACATAATAAATAGTAATATAGAAAAATTCATGAGATTAAACACAATTGTCCACAAGATAACATAATAACAACATAGTATATAACAATGATATTGTGTTAAAGAGACATTATAAATAGTCTGGTCATAAGAAATGTTACGTAAAAACTTTTCTTTTTTTAACTATTTAATTAATTTGGATTTGGAACTTGTTTCTCCTTCTTGCTCGTGCGAATGGCAATTATTAGTGAATTCTGCCGGTGTCAATGAAACTCATCTATTTTTATAAAAACTGCAATTTTACATGGTTTTTCACGTTATTAGTACCTACAATGATGATATAAAATGGGATATTAAAGAAAATCTGATCTAACTAAATGAGTATGGAAACGAGCGACGGCTCTATATTCTAGATACTTCAAAAGCTTAGTATTAGCTGTGTGTTTGTGTATCGTACCATCAATAGATATACCAGTGCTTGTCAAAAATCAGTAAAGGTCGATTAATATAGAGGAAGAACAACAAGATTTCAATAAATAAGTGCATATGAGAATATATTATTTCATAAGAAATTAATGCATCTTTATTTGTTACACAACTTATGCTTGGTTTTGTGCTTGTAATAAAATCGTATTAATTGTTGTCAATTGGGAGATTAAAGTTTTTGTTGAATCCTTTAGGATTTGACAAAAACTTTATTCCTTTAGGAATTACGTTTTTTTATAGGATAAAAAATATTTTATATACTTAATATGTAGTATAAACATACTACATACTGAAAAAACTTTCATCTTAATCCGTTTAGCTAATTTTGCGTGCTTAAACATTAAAAGTCTAATATCAAAACATGTAAAAGAGCTCCTCCACTTTCAATAAGACTTATTGGTTGGTTAAGATATTGGTTCTAATAAGAAGTTCTCGTACATTACATGTACACTTGGGAACTGCTTACGTTTTATTCGTTCACATTTATATAAAATATTGCATAAACGATATATTGTGACTTGAATTCGTAAGAAACTTCGAAAACCATACAATAAAAGCTTTGTGTATTAAATACAAACAACAAACTGTCTTGTTGTGTTTGTTCATAAATAGTACGTACAACGTCCAAAGTGTTAGCATATAATATATAGAAAATGGATCTACATTGTATGGAATTCCGTGTCACCCGTACAAGAAAAGATAAAGCTATCATGGACAACTGTCTTAGACAGCTGTCTTTATGTTAACAAAACAAGTGTAAGTTTTTCTGTGAAAAATTTTAAGTCAGTTGATGTAGGTATCTTGATTGCAAGATTATCACAATATAATACGAAGATTAAAAATAATATTTTTCCACATTATATTAAACGAAAGTACATTATTGCTTTGTTTTTATTCTCACTTTATTGATTAAACCACTCTTCTATAAAATAAATAATAATGGCCGGAAAATATCGTATCCGGTCATTATAAATATAGACCAAAAAATGTTCTTGCGTTCCGTTTTACTCGCGTTCCTTATACGTTATAAACTTTGATTTATAAGTTATAACATTACACTTTCTCCATATTTACGACTCTTAGTTATATATCCTGTTATTTTTGATTTTACACCCAAAATGATATAAGAAATCTATAAACGTAAAAGTAAGCACCCATTTGTCTGAACTCCTTTCACATTTTAATGTTAATAGAAAAGTTTTACAAAAATTATAAATGCGAATGTTCGCGAATGTGTGTTTGTTACTTCTTTACCTTCAAATGGATAATATCCAATATAAAAAGCAGACTTTAGTTTTTTATCACGAAAAAACTAAATTCACAAAATCGAAAGGGAGAAAAGTAGGCTGCTAGTTCATACTAATATTATAAACACGAAAGTATGTCTGTCTCAACATCTATTTATCTGTCTCTCTGTTACAATTTCACAGATAAAACCACTGAACCGATTTTAATAAGAATTGCCAAGATATAACTAAAAACCTTTGGTCAAACATAAGACATATTTTTTTATAATAGGGGATGAAAGTTTGAACAAAGAAAATATTTTGATGACGTGTTACTGTGTTGCTGGCGAAGCTGTGCGGGTCAGCTAGTCTATATTATAATACTACCTGATGCCAGCGACTTCGTCCGCGCGGACTTCGTTTACTCCGCACAGCTCCTCCTCCGTAGGTCATAGCGTGATAATATGTAGCCTAATGTTGACTTGAACTGTTTGTAATATTCATGCAAAATTTGGAGTGAATCCATGCAGTACTTTTTGAGTTTACCCCGGACATACATACAGACAGACAGACAAACAAACAAACAGACAAACAGACAAACAGACAGACAGACAGACGGACGGACGGATGGACGGACGGACGAACGGACGGACGGACGAACGGACGGACGGACGGACGGACAGACAGACAGACAGATAGACAAACAGACAAAAATTCTAAAAACTATATTTTTGGCTTCGATATCGATTGTAGATCACGCCCCAAGTATACTTTTAAATATAGATTATATAGATTATAAATGCGAAAGTTTGGATGTTTGGATGGATGGATGTTTGTAACTCAATCACGCAAAAACTGCTGAACGGATTTGAATGAAATTGGCACACAAGTAGATGATGACCTGAAATAGCACATCCTATGCTACTTTTTATTCCGAAAAAATTAGGAGATCCCGCGGGATCCACCAAAGACTTTTATAATGCAGCGGGCTGCTAGCTAGTATATTATAAATGCTAAAGTTTGTTAGGTTGACAGATGTTTACTAATTTTCACATGACATCTTTAGTGTTTCTAGGCGATGATTGTCTCTTTCAATGAAGTGAGCAATCTGTTTGGTTCCTAATCTTTGGTACATAAAAGTTTGTAACAAAATTTTAGAGTAAAATATTTTACATCCAAATAACACAGACTAAAATTAATAAGGGTAATTGCTTCTTTACCCTAGCGTCTTTGCTTGCTAACTGCTATTTTTTACTTCAAGAGAACGTGATTCATTTTTAAGTATAAAAAAATACATAATTACATCGGATCCCTGGAAGGAAAGGTATACCTAACCCTAGAATAAATGTTCCAATAGATGGTCGGTTCACCACGATTCACTGGTTTGTTGGTCAGAGAGTGATGATCTCTGTCGTCGTATTTTACTGAACTGTTACGACTATTGCTTTTATTTGAGGTGACCTGGGCTGACAATTTTACCTGCCGATTTAACTCATGGGTGTTACGAATAAATATTGCTTTTCTATTTAAATATGCTTCAGTAACTTTTATTCTCAATCCTCGATCTCTCCTCGACCTCGAACTCGATCGAGTTCAAATCTAAATTGAGCCGCATTTAACCATTTCATTAAAATGTGAGAAAAAGAACTATAATATAATCAAATCAAAATTTATTTTATAGAAGCTTAGTCTGAGTATAACATACATAACACGTGATATTTAAGGAAAAATAGTTTACAATTTAATGTAACTAAGGGCCATGTCAATTTTACGGCAGGTCAACCCCAAGAAATAGCGAGGAAAAAATAGGCAAACTGATAACAACAATATTAAAATGTACATATACATACACGCACACACTTACACACACACACACACACACACACACACACACACATTTTCTTCTAAACTACCTTACCCTCTAAACCGGAACAAGAATTGACGAAACTATGCAGAATTCTACTACCTAGAAGCGACGATGGTTGTGACTCGCGTAGCCCATCGTTCGCTTTTACGACCTGCCTCGCGGGACCGCAGTTAGCCTATTCTTCAAAACACGGGAGAAAATAACAAATAAAAAATATATAACATAAACTCAACAAATCATAAAATGTAGCATAAAAAAAAATGCTACGCATACCAACAATTAAAGTTGACAAAATTTAAAAGAAGGAGAAGGTAAAAACACATAAAAAAAGGAAAATTAGTAAATATTCGAGTTGACATGTGAACTTACATACTTGATTAAACGTAAAAAACAATTGTGAGCTCTATCTTAGTTCTCTTAATCTAAATCTGACTATTTTATTGTAGAGACTGCTATACATCACAATTCACACAGCCTTGCCTCCTTCACATATATAATTTCTCACAAAAACACGTCGATTTCAGAGACCGACCACTCAAAACCTTCACGCTAAGGCGTTTAGTAGGACAGACAAACGGATTAAAAATATCACACTGATTATTTAATATGACAATGAAACAAGATACCAACGAGAAATTAATTTTTGAAAAAGATACTAGAACAAACTCTATATATTATTATTATTAGTAGCCGCCTCTGTGGTCTAGTGGTCCAGCGTTGGCGTTGGCCACATGAGGTCGCGGGTTCGATTCCCGGGTCGGGCACTTTAAAAAAAGTGTTTTTTCAGTTTTCTGAGAAACACAAAGTTGCCTGGGAAAATGGAAATGCCCGGTTGGCGACAGGCTTGCCACCTATCACATTGTGGGACCAAGTATCTTCGACTAATCGTGGGTGCATTTGTTGTACCTCTGCCTACCGCTTTGGAGATATGGGCGTGAAGATACTTCTATATATTATAGTTTACCGTAATTTTGAATTTAGTAACGGACAAAATGTATTTTAATTTCGATAAACTGCAGGTATTATCTGAAAAGGCAATAAAAATCTCTACTTTTTGTATAAAAGGGCCATGAACAGTATTACAACATTGATAAACGGAGATGCTTTCACTACAGGAATATGTGAAGCGGTGTTTGCAAAACCTGGGTGTGACGTTGAAAAACTCCACTACCTAGTACCTAGTTACAATGATTACGGCAAGTTAGGCCAGTCATTCGCGTTTTTCGAACTGCTTGGTAGCAGAGCGTGTGATTTACTTTTCTTTTTTATATCATAAGATAGCAAACAAGCAGATGGGTCTCCTGATGGAAAGAGTCAACCATCGCCTATAGACACCAAAGATGTTAATGGTGCGTTGTTATCTTGTGGCGAGGTCTAATGCCACATGCATAAGTTTACCGGCTACCTTACCTCCAAACCGGAACACGACAGCGACAAGCACTGACACTATTGCGGCAGGAATAGGTAAGGCGGTGGTACCAGACCCGGGCGAGACAATGCAGAACTCTACCACCTAGTAGCCACGATGGTAGTGACTCGATAGCCAATCGGTCGCCTTTTACGACCTGCCTGGCAGAACGGCAGTTGGCCTATTCTACAAAGGAGGCCGGGAAACAACAGGAAACGCTCGACTTACACAAAGTCTAATTCTAAGTCTAAGTCTAAGTCTGTCAGTTTAATAATTCTAAAACATCAAAGAACACGGGCAAGACTTCATACCGTTTTTTTAGTTTTTACCTTAATGTTAAATTTCTGAAGATTCTACATCAACTCCTTAGTTCATCCGCATTTAATAAGTATTTTTAAATTTAGAAATAGTAGTTAAATTAAGTTGGAATTTAGGTAAGGTTAACGTAAAAAATCAGTTCTCTCCTTAGTAGTCTTAGTTAGGTATTTATCTTGTCATTGGCTATCTTCAGTACAACAGCTGCTAATCTCAAAAATATAAGTTAGATTAAAAGAATTCTGAGCTAAGATTTTGCGCGGATGCTTTATAGATATTTAAAAGAACAAAAATAAATTAGCATTAAACTATTCCTTAATATGAAAACAGGAAGAATTTTTATTTGATACTTATAATGAAAATTATGATATATAAAATTATTGCTGTTTTGATGCAAATCTAATTAGTTCTGTACAATGGTAAAACTTAAATATGATGATAGAAATCAATCAAATCAAAGTCTCAATATTATATGATTGTTCCTAGCGGTATATTTTATTTAATTAATTTAAAAAAGTAGAAAATTATTCTAGTTTATCTAACATTCGTCACCTCAAAAGACATGCAAGGGATGTACAAAACAAAAATCGCCTGTGTTCTTTACATACATAACATGCGATTAAGTAAAAATATTTAAAAATAAACTTGGTAATATCGCGACTAAATAATAATATACCTAATAAGAAAAACAATGTTTTTTGGGACGAAGTTCCTTACGGCGCGTTACGGCGCAACCCTAGCCGGCATAAAACGACCGTAGCGTTAAAAAAGCGAATTATTTTTTATAATATGGAACATTGTTCCTATGTCCCACGACACCACAAGGGGTTTTTTATTTTAATATTTTATACTTTATGTCGTTGACACTACGTGTTATTATGTTGAAATACACTTGTATTATTTCATAAACACTATTAAATCTATATCTGTTAAGTGGTTTGGTCCACCATCATCATATTATATTACATACATCATAGTTTTGAAGATGGTGTAAAAAGCGAAATAAATTAGCAGATATAAATTATAAAAAAATAGTCTAAGTATGTGAATATTATTTTCACATAATTGAACTGTTTAAGATTAACTTGTTAGACCATTTATCGTATTCAAGCACTAAATTAAACATTTTTTAAAATAATTTTGCATAAATGAAAAATACACACATTTTCAAGAGCGAATTCAACCATTTTTAAAACAATCACTAGCACAAAACAATGTTTTCATTTTTCGCCTCACGAAATATTTAATTTAAATACACTTAATAAGTTTGACCTTTCAGAGTTTATATTATTCTTAAGGTTAAATGGTAGCGTTAAGGAATCTTTTTTGTTGGGTTTGAGGTGGGCCGGATGCGCGCGCGCATGGCATCCGACCGTCGGCTCTACTAGCAAGTAGCAGTTAGCTCGCTTGCGTGCGTCCTCCTTACAATGAACAAAATCACACATTTAATTAAATTGGATAAAATTAAAGTGCCTACTCATGCAATTTTGATTATTTTTGAGCTTTAGAAGGCATTTCTAACTTGTTTATAACCTAAGTCTTGATGTCAGCGAAAACTATTAAATAAATTTCTTATGTGAAAATATAGTATGTAATTTAAAATATATAGTTATTAAAGTATTAAGAATAGGACTTTTATATGTATCAGGCGTTTAGCGCTGTGTATTAATATAATAAACAATGCAAGACAAAAAATTTAATAGAATAGAAAAATGCGCTTTTTCAATTTTAAGAAAGTTAACAAGGCCGAATATTCTGAAATAAATGCGCGTGGACGTTAAAAAGTTATTTATCTAAAGGGTTATGAATTATTAATTATAATTTTATGACGTCATAAAATTCTGTCTATATATTTTTGTCCATGAGTAGTCTCTATCCATGTTTTGTCCATGAGTAGATCTAAATTTGACACTTGAATGTTTGTACACAAGGATAAAGCTCTTGTCGAAGGCGATCTATGTCTGGTATTTCAATGTTTGTACACAAAGATAAAGCTCTCATAGTAGTCGATTTAAATTTGGCATTTGAATGTTTGTACACAAGGATAAAGCTCTCATTGTAGTCGATCTAAATTTGGCATTTGAATGTTTGTACACAAGGATAAAGCTCTCATTGTAGTCGATTTAAATTTGGCATTTGAATGTTTGTACACAAGGATAAAGCTCTCATTGTAGTCGATCTAAATTTGGCATTTGAATGTTTGTACACAAGGATAAAGCTCTCATTGTAGTCGATTTAAATTTGGCATTTGAATGTTTGTACACAAGGATAAAGCTCTCATTGTAGTCGATCTAAATTTGGCATTTGAA
Organism: Apodemia mormo; assembly: GCA_036924255.1. Classification (NCBI taxonomy): domain Eukaryota; kingdom Metazoa; phylum Arthropoda; class Insecta; order Lepidoptera; family Riodinidae; genus Apodemia; species Apodemia mormo. The sequence goes on from JAUPFN010000016.1 coordinate 2,799,570, forward strand.
TGTTTGTACACAAGGATAAAGCTCTCATTGTAGTCGATCTAAATTTGGCATTTGAATGTTTGTACTAAAGGATAAAGCTCTCATAGTAGTCGATTTAAATTTGGCATTTGAATGTTTGTACACAAGGATAAAGCTCTCATTGTAGTCGATCTAAATTTGGCATTTGAATGTTTGTACACAAGGATAAAGCTCTCATTGTAGTCGATCTAAATTTGGCATTTGAATGTTTGTACTAAAGGATAAAGCTCTCATTGTAGTCGATCTAAATTTGGCATTTGAATGTTTGTACACAAGGATAAAGCTCTCATTGTAGTCGATCTAAATTTGGCATTTGAATGTTTGTACTAAAGGATAAAGCTCTCATTGTAGTCGATCTAAATTTGGCATTTGAATGTTTGTACACAAGGATAAAACCTTTGTTGTTGTCGATATAAATTTGGCGTTTGAATGTTTGTCCATAAGAATAAAGATCTCGTCGTAGTCGATCTAAATTTGGTATTTAAATATTGGTACATAAGTATAAAGCTCTTGTCGTATTGGATCTAAATTTGACATTTGAATTTTTGTACACGAGGATAAAGCCCTCATCATAGTTGATCTAAACTAAGCATTTGAATAAATAAAAGAATGGGTAATTTTGACGTCCATCAACTTGTGTTTTGATAATTGTTGCTGTTGCGTGTCCTAAATCTCATATTCTCTATAATTATTTTTTTTTATATTGAACACGCATCAACAAATCAATTCGTCACGAAAAAGTAACTTTCACTGGATAATGGTTGTATCGTATCATGTGCTCAAAATGAAAATACTATTGTCTAGTAGTAAATTCAGAAAAGATGATTTTCTATGTTCTAATGTTCTCTATATTTTTATGAATTACAATATTACACCTCGAAAATTTGTTTTTGCTAGTTGCAAGATTTTTTTTATATATTTTTAAACTTCTCGCTGAAGGAAATTACTGATTTCACCTCGATTTGAGTTTTTATCAAATCTGAAATTTTGAGGTTCTAGGAAGCCTTTCGAATGTTTCATAATATTTATAAGTCCTTTTGTCTGTATGTGAGTGTCAGGGTTCGTGTGTGTGCATAACTTACTTTCATAACTTAAACTTATCACAACTATCAAGCGATTTGACTAATCGAAACAAAGTTTAAGATATTCGGTTGGTTTTATTTTTTTTTCTTAGCCTTTCTGAAAATGTTAACCAATTGAGCTAAAAAAATTGATCAGTTTGAAAAAACCCAAAAAAATGTGGCGACAAATTAAAAAAAAAAAAAAAAACAATTTTTAAAATCATCATAAATCACAAATTCTGTTTTAAAATATTAAAATATAACCTTTTCAATATTAGTTTCAATTTAACTGTACATTTAGAGTAATGTAATCAGAAATCAGAAGTACTTTATTCAATAAAACATTTTACAAATTATTTTGATACGTCAACATATTTTTTAAAAACTAATACCGGATCGGAAACGTGGCTACACACTGAGAAGATCCGGTGGAAGAAACTCAGTGAGTTTGTCTTTTTATCTATTTTTTTTTCAATATCACAATATTACAAAAAATATATATGAGATCAGTATGACGAGCAATGAATCCCAGGCTTTTTTGTCTTCTAATATGATATTTTATAATATTCTTTTTTACACAGTTTTGTTTTAACACATTTTTTAAATTTATTGACTGGTAGATTTCTTATAGTTTCGGGAAGTTTATTGTAAAACGAATACATTGCCCCATAAAAGAGTTACTTATTCTGTGGAGACGAGATGCATGCACAACAAGATTGTTTTTGTTTCTTATATTTAGTGAGTGTACGTCACCATTTTTTTAAAACAAGCGGATATTTTTACGAACGTATATCAAGTTCTAAAATATATTTTGGGATATAACAGTTAGAATGTTGATTTCTTTGAATTTTTCTCTCAGGGAAACCCGCGGCCTAAGATTGTAAATTGCCCTAATAGCTCTTTTCTGCAATACAAATATAATATTTATTTCAGCAGAATTTTCCCAGAGAAGATTCAATATAACATAATGCTGTGGAAGTAACTAAAGTATACTATTCTTGCTGTATCGACATCAGTTAACTGTCCCATTTTTTAACTGCAGAAGCTGCCGAACTAAGTATATTTGCTAAATTATTAATGTGGTGGTGGTTATGTAAAGTGGTCCCTATCGTAATTTTTTATCTAACTAATTGTTTCATTCACGTTTAATAAAATCTTGTTCGTATTAAACCAGTGTACAACTTTTGAAATCGCACTATTTACTTCGTCATCCTTACCAATTCGTCTTTTCACTTTGAATAAAAGTGAAGTGTCATCCACAAACAGTACAATTCCATGCGTATCCTCTACATAGTAAGGCAAGTCATTTATGTGTATCAGAAACAAAAATGGACCAAGTATGGAGCCCTGCGGGACACCCATGGTTACAGCAGCACCAGCGGAACTTTTCCATTTTTTTTAGAGATATTTGTACAGATTGATTCTTCAATATAATCTGTTTTTCCTTGAAAAATTACGTCGAATAGATACCGTAAATGATGTTGATTTATTAGCGAGTTATCATTAACGAAAATTTTTGAAACAGTGTTTTTCAACATTACTTTTCATTCAATCAATCGATTTTTCAACTGAGACACCATTTTAGAGTAAAAAAAAGTCGTAAAAAGCACGTGAAATGTACAACTTGTACTAGTGTTGTGTAAACCCCTAGTGAAAAATTGAAGAACTCGTCCACTAGTAGTCACGGTGATTGTGCATTGTTCAAATTTCTTCTGTCTTTTCCAAATTGCGTGGCAGGAAGTCTGGCAAAAATTTGTTTTATTTATGTTTTTTTTAATGAAATCACAATCACGTATGTCAAAATGCGCCTATTTTAACATAAATCTATAATATTATACATATAACTCTGTATTATCTGTTTGTATACTTATCCAATGTTTTCGTCAAATATCATGATAAATATTATAATCACTGACATAAATTTAAACACTATGCACATTTTTGTTTGTCTGTATGTTTTAATGTTACTCGATAACGACTTAACCGATTTTGGTGAAAATTTGTATACAATTAGAATACAAAGTTGTGTAAATTATACGTCATATGAGTATATTTTGATCAACAATGAATTTATGCCGATCGAAGCGGGCGGGTGTTAGTGGGAAAAAATATATAATAGTAGCCAGGTGTAATTTTAAAGTAACATCTATTAATTCGAATATTCCTTTATAAAATCGTCTTATATAGTCAGTACTTCAAGTATGGATAACCGTATACATGATGCATACGTCAGGCTTAGTGAGGGCACGCGGCTTGAATTTTTATATCTAGTATTTTCGCTTTGGAGCTTTATTGTTAATATTGTTATGCTTATGATTAAACCATAGTTGACGGTACAAAATGATAGAGTTTAGAATCTTAAACTAATTCTGTATCAATAGTCCAGTAAAAAGTTTAATGAAACCATGATCTGACCAGTTTTGGCGCAATGAGTAAAAATGTGTTCATTAATACTTAAATAATGATATTATGAAAGAAATTCTGATTTAAATTTAGGGGAAAGTGATGAAAAAAATAAAAAAGGGTTGAAAAATGCCTTTTTTTAAAATAACTTAATAACGGTAGGAAATAGAAAAAAAAGTTTCAAGTAAAAGTTGAAGAAAAAAAAATTCTACACAAAAAAGTTCCTCTTCATTTTTTTGTTATCTACTTTAGTTTAGCTACAAAAAATAAAAATTAAATTTGTAGTAAAATATGTAAAAATATATAAATATGGGAAAACATATGTAGTAGTGTTAGTACATATTTATGTGATGCGCGCGCTGCATGGTACAGGGCCGTAATAATTCTGGTAAGTTTTTATAATTAATTACAAAGCAAATTTAATTTTTATTTTTTGTAAGTAAACTAAAGCAGATGACAAAAAAAATGAAGAGGAACTTTTTGTGTAGAATTTTTTTCTCTACAACTTTTACTTGAAACTTTTTTTTCTATTTCCTACCGCTATTAAGTTATTTTTAAAAAAGGCATTTTTCAACACTTTTTTTATTTTTTTCATCCCTTTCCCCTAAATTTAAATCAAAATTTCTTTCACAATATCATTATTTAAGTATTAATGAACACATTTTTACTCATTGCGCCAAAACTGGTCAGATCATGGTTTCATTAAACTTTTTACTGGACTACAAGGTAGGACAGTTTTGAAATATCTTTTTCAATCAAACCAGCAAATAGTAGTCCTGTAAGAAAAAAAAACAATCACAGACAACAAAGACGCTAACGGCCGGTTTCCGAAGCAGGTCATTTGCTTGCAAAAATTATGATAAACACAGATTAATTGCTTTTTTATATCATAAGATAACAAACAAGCAGATGGGTCTCCTGATGGAAAGAGTCAACCATCGCCTATAAATAAATAAATAAATATCATTGGACAAATTACACAAATTGATCTAACCCCAAAGTAAGCAAATTATATGCTTGTAGTATGGGTGTCAGTCAACGATACTAATACATTGAAATACATATATAAATACTCTAATATATTTAATAAACACCCAGACCCAGAAATACAAACATCTGTGCTTATCACACAAATGCCTGTCCCTGCCGGGAATTGAACCCGGACCCCATTGATTGTGTAGTCAGGGTCTCTAACCACTCGACCAAAGATGTTAATGGTGCGTTGCTATCTTGTGGCGAGGTCTAATGTCAAATGCATAAGTTTACCGGCAATCTTACCCTCCAAACCGGAACACGACAGTGACAAGCACTGCACGCTATTGCGGCAGGAATAGGTAAGGCGGTGGTACCAGACCTGGACGAGACAATGTAGAAACTCTACCACCTAGTAGCCACGACAGTAGTGACTCGTATAGCCAACCGGTCGCTTTTTACGACCTGCCTGGCAGAACAGAAGTTGGCCTATTCTTCAAAGAAGCCCCGGGACCAACACGGGGAAAATAACTTTGGGTTTCGGAAACTGGCTGTAAGTGTGTTAGGTTAAAATGGCTATCCTGTGCATAAGTTTATTGGCTTCCTTATCCTCCAAACTGGAATACGATCGTAAAAAGTATTGATACTTTTTTATAATACATCTATTGACAAGGATGTGATTGAAATTTGCATTTAATTAATTGAAATTATATATTTTTAAATGCATTTAATAAAATTTACAATAAATTTAGTTTATTTTAAAATTTTCAAATTTGATGAAATATTTTTTTTAAATATTCACGGGACACATTACACTTGCTGATCTAACCCCAAAGTAAGCAAATTATTTGTTTGTGTTTTGGGTGTTAGTCTACGATACTAATACATAGAAATACATGTATAAATACTGGAATGTATTTAATAAACACCCAAACCCGGAAATACAAACATTTATGCTCATCACAAATGCTTGTCCCCGTCGGGGATCGAACCCCCGATCGATCGAGCCCCGTCGATCGCGTAGTCAAGGTCGCTAACCATTCGACCAACGGGGCTGTCAATTATTTATGTTTAAACATTAACTAATCAAATGTATAATAAAGATGAAATTGTATCTTCAAGCGTAATTGTTAATACTTAAATTAGAAGAATTTCATGTAATATTAAGAACCAACAATGTAATTTATATCTTGAAAATCTGTACGCCAAAAAAGGCAGATAGTGGAGATCCACTTTATTCAAAACCAACTTTGTACCCCTGTCACAGAAATAAAATTCTTATTATTATACTATTGTTGCAGGAATAGCTTTTTATATCATAAGATAGTAGTAGATGATACAAGTAGATGATTCTCCTGGTGAAAGAGATAACCATCACCTATAGCCACCAAAGTATTTAATGTGTGTTGCTATCCGAGAGGAGAGCTGTTAATGCCACTTGTAAAGTTTACCGGCTACATTACCCTCTAAACTGGAACTAACAGTGACAAGCGCTGACAACCAGACCCGGGGAGACAATACAAAACTCTACCACATAGTGTCCTCGATGGTAGTGACTTGCTTAGCTTACCGGTAGGAGGGATGCGCTGTGCCGCGCTCCCGGCTTCATGGGTACCACCATCTTGCTTATTTCTTCCGTGAAACAGCTTTGCTGTGTTTCGGAGAGAAGGGCAAGACAGGCAGTGTAATTACTGGCACTGAGACTTAACATCTTATGTCTCAGGACATGAATGGAATACCTGGGCTAGTTCCAGCCCAGGTATCCCATTTTTGTTCAGTGGCGACGTCGACCACTTACCATCAGGTGGCACGTCTGCCAGTTTGCCTATCTCAGTAACATAAAAAAAGCCAATCGTTCGCCTCTTACGAACTGCCTGGGAAAACGGCATATGATCTGTTCTTTAAAGGAGGATTCTTTAAACACGGGACTTGCAATAATATGGGGTATTTGGTACCACTAATTGACCTATTCAATCTATCAATATCTATTTAAGTCAATGCTTGTCATTGTCGTGTTCCGGTTTGAAGAGTATGGAGTCGGTATCCAAAGGGATACCAACGCATCGAAACATCTTTGGTATTTATAGGCCATGGTTGACTCTTTCCATCAGGCATCAGGAGGCCCATTTACTTGTTTGCTATCTTATAATATAAAAAAATCTATTCTTCAATAAATTGGTAAGTGCTTGTTGAGCCAAGTGCAATGTAGGTTTTTTAAATTGCCTATCACAATAAAGGGGACTAATAAGATAGATGATTTTTTCATAGTATGAGAATTTTACCTATTTAACGTCAATGATAGATATACATATACGCCCCGCAGGTTCAACGCCTATAAAAACTTCTACAAGTACATTTTATGATTTGGTCGACTGTTACTCAAAAAATTTATTAAGCCTATTTAGCCGTGACAGTTTCACTTTTAAATTTATTTACTACTACCGTAAATTTTGTCCCACCCCCAAAACCAAACGTTTAGCTGGTAGAGGAGGGGGGGAGCTAAATATTTCACAAAAGATTCTCTTAATTGAAAACATGTTTTTCAAACTTACACTTACTTTACTTTTTTAAATACGAGTTTACTTCGGAACACTAAAAGAAGGTTTAGATCGACATAGATAAAAGATGTGGCTAAAAGAGCAAATAATAAAAAAATAAAGTATCTGAAACAGAAATTTTACTTCGATTTAAACGCTAGTTATTCAGTCTCAGCATGACATTAACAGAAAAAAGTAATTAGGTATCCTAGACTTACAGCACTACACGCAACAGATATGGTTCTCTGATAAGAGCTAACACGCGATGTTTTGAAACGGAGATAGTGTGAGATGTATCTGTAGGAAACGAGTGCTTCCTGGTTAAAGAAAGCCTGATTCTCAGTATTAATCATTAATAATCTATTAATACGTGAAGCAAATACTTCGTATGGATTAAAAATTATAATTATATAACTAATACGCTAATGTTAAGATATTTGCCTCCTTTTTAGAGAAAACCTCACGATTACTCCAAATAAATTCTATATCATTTTAAAGATAATTGCTTGCTCTGCCGGCATCAACAACTAAAAAAATATTACTTCTTTTGTTTTTATAAATTATTAACATTATAAACATATATTAAGACATAATACAGCAATGCTGCTGTCAGATGGCAGCATTGCTGTATTATGCTTTAATTTTGAAACAACGTGATTGACGGTCGGTAATTTTTTTGTTCAATTTCAAAGTATTTAATTAAATTACTTAGTGCGAATTATTCCCACGGGTATTGCTAGTGATACATATTATATATTTTTTGTATATACCATCGCCTGTGGCCGAAAGTCGACCATAGCATAAACAAAGAAATCTATTTTAACTTTGACAACTGATTTTAGCTGTAAAGAAAATATTAGAATAAGAATAAGAAATGATTTGTTAATGGACAGTTACCGTACAAAAGAAATATGTCCTAAATTACAAAAAAACAGCAAATCGAAGCTTATGCTAATAAACATATCTAAAAGAAAAAGCAAAAATTGAAAGTGATAGTGGTAATTTGAGTCCATTAAAAGGGAATTGAGGCCTGGTGAACCTCGACACTGGTTTTTAGTATCCCCTATTTATTTGATTAAGTAGTAATATCATTAAGGCGTGGTATTTCGACGCATGTCAATTCTATAGAGAATGGGTGGCGCGGTATGTTCTGAAACCGCTGGTAAACGTGTTAATTTTTGGATAATTAAATATAGGACATCAGCTGAAAACTAAAATTTAGCACATTCTTTTTTGTATTTACAACTAAATATCACCATATAAAAATCATGTGGAAGATTAGAAATATTATTAACAAATTATTTCTTTTAGAGATTTTTTTTGCCTGTTTTCGGAATTTTATATGATCGAGTAAAGTACATTCTATCATGTAATGAGTTAGCACATTCTTTAGATAATATCTTCAGGTATATCGTGTAATTTTCGTAAAATTGTTATTTAACAATCAATACAAAAAAACGTGATTAAACAAACCAGTTTTTTCCCGTTAGTCGCGATGCCTCGCCTTAAGTATTTATGTGTGTATATTGTATAACATGTCACATAAATATGCGTTTGTAATGTTTATTTTTTCCAATTTGATGTATCTTTAATGCCTTTTTAATAAAAAATATTAGTTTTCTGCAGTCCTCCGCAATGTAAACTTTAATTGTACCAAATTTCATACACCACCGTTCGCGCAATTGAAGACAATTTCGAAAAAAGGGTTTCAAATTAAAAAAAAGTGGTACAAACTTTTCTTTTTAGGTATAACTACTAACTGACCCGGCAAACATTATTAACATTATTATAAATTGTTGATAGAAGGGTGAAAATTTAGAGTTGTATGTATTTTTTAATGTCACATTATAAAAAAGTAAAAATAAAAAATATTGTCCAAACTCCAAAAAACAAAAAAAAAAAAATACTAAATCTATATTAAATAATATGAATGCGAAAGTTTAGATGTTTGGTTGGATGTTTATTACTCAATCACACAAATACTACTAAACAGATGTAGATAAAATTTGACACATTTGTAGACGATGCCCGGGAATAGCACATAGGCTATTTTTCTATCCCGGAAAAATGAGTCGTTCCCGCGGGATTCACCAAAACTTTTATAATTCAGTGGGCTGCACGCTGCAGCTAGGAATTATATCAATTTTCATAAAAATCGGTTAAGCCGTTCCGGAGGATTAAGGTAACTAGCATTGTGACACGAGAATTTTATATATAAGATAATGGTATAGTACCTAGATGACCGAGCTTTGGTCGGATTTTTTTTGGTAAAAATGATGTTTTCTAAAAACAAAACCTAGCTAGACCGCTTTATCGCTCCCGAAGCCCCACGCATACTAAATTTCATGAAAATCATTGGAGCAGTTTCTGAGATTCAGATTATATATTTATATATAATGCTTATAGTAACAGTGTATAAAAAGAAAATCCTTAATTGGCAATTGTAATGTAAATATTATAATATTGTACTTTTTTTGATATTCGGCTGTGGATTTTTAGTTGAAATAAATAAATAAATGAATAAATAAATAAATATATTTCCAAGAATTGCTCGTTAGATAGATTAGATAGATTATCGACTTCGCACGGGTGCAAACGCGGGCAAGCGCACAAAAATATATTTTTACGACAAATCTATGAAATTTTTGACTTTTTTCTACCATAATATACATTTATTATACACATAAATTTTTCTCTTAAATCACTCTGTCTATTAATAAGAACTACACAAAAATCCACCGCGTAATTTAAAAGATATAAAAATGTAAAACATACAGCGGAAGCGATTTTGTTTTGTAATATCTAAAGACTAGCTGTTACTCGCGACTTCGTTTGCATGACCTGAAAAAATTTTCCCTTTTGCTGAGTTGGTTAAAAAATTTGCCAACTCACCAAAGTTTTCCGTGTTGGTCTGGACTCCTTTGAAGAAAAGGCAAGCTACCGTTGAAGAAAAGGCAAACTATCGTAACTACTGCATGCTATATGACTACTGAATGCAGGTCGTAAAAAGCGACCGATTGACTTCACGCGTCACTACCATCATAACTGCGAGGTGGTAGAGCTTCGCGACGTTTTGCCTGGGTATTTAGTACTATCGCGTTTAACCTATTCCTGTCGTTATAGCGTCAATGTTTGCCATTGTCGTTTTCAGGTTTGGAAGTTAGGGTAACCGGTAGACTTATGCATGTAGCATACCATCCCACCACGCGGTTAACAACGCGCCTTTAACATCTTTGATGTCTATAGGCGATGGTTTCTCATTCCATCAGAAGAGCCATCTGCTTGTTTGCTCTTTTATTATAAAAAAGCAAAGCAAATCTGCATCGATCGTGATCTATGGCACGCGACTTGATAACCTCATAAGAGATCTTGAGTGTTACATGTATGAGTATACGCGTGATGTTGTGGAAATATTAGGTGGTAGAGTTCTGCATTGTCCCACCCGGGTCTGGTACCATCGTCTTACCTATTCCTGCCGCAATAGCGTCAGTGCTTGTCACTGTCGTGTTCCGGTTTGGAAAGTAAGATAGCCGTAAACGTATGCATGTGGTAATAAACCTCGCCACAAGATACGCGACATTAACACCTTTGGTGTCTATAGGCGATGAGTGCAGTGCAAGCTCAAACAAAAATACGTCGCCTCTTTAATCCCGTGATGGATGTTACTAATGAATTAATAAATGAATGGCAGTCGCGTTGGTGCTGCTCACCTACAGGACGGCATTTATATAACTTTTTCCCCTGCGTCCGGGAACGATTAAGTAAAACGTGGATAGAAATAGATCATTGTGTTGCACAGTTCCTTACTAGTCATGGTAATTTTAAAGCTAAATTATTCTCGTTCAAATTAGTTCCTTCTCCATTTTGCGAATGTTCCACCATAAACTGTAAATATGAACAAACTGCACATCATATTCTTTGGGAGTGTAATCTCTGGCAAAATGAACGTAGCCAAATGCTTGATAGTATACGATGTATATCCGGGGTAATCTACTATTCCGACCTTGTAGCAACACGTGGGAATTTCCGTGCCTTCAAGCGATTTTGTCATACATACTACTGGAAACAGAATTAAGTAGGCCATTTGCGTAGGTCCTCTAATACCTAAACTACCGTGGTGCAATAGCAATCAGGCTTAACCTGATTGTAAACGTCTCATTTCTTAGCAGTTTTTGCTTTATCTTACGCTGTCTCCTGCTGTAAAGGAAGGGAAACTGGATGTATTTTCCTACTCCTCCTATACTCTTCTGATTAAATTCGATGCGGGTTCCAAGACAGCTGAGCTTTTCCCCCAGGGCACCCTGAGCTCGCAACTCAGAGGTTATCAGGAAGGTTGCCGCTGTTGATTTTGGTTTACAGAAGTTACAGTGGTGGGAACGAGAGGTGGGCCCATTGCCCTTTAAAAAAAAAAGGCGATGAGTGACTATTTCTATCAGGAGACCCATCTGCTTGTTTGCTATCTTAGATATAAAAAAAATACATATATAGAGAAGATCATGTGATGAGCGTTCTGGAGAAAAGTGAATTCGAAAGATTATTTAATAACAAGTGCATATGGTAAGCTAGATGTAGAATGTACGATAGGGCAAGGAACTCGATCGTTATGCTCGGCTTGTCGCCACGGTCGTTAAATAGAAGGAAGCCTCTGACGGCAACTACCTTCGCTATACATATATAATTACTAAGGTGTTCATGAGGTTGTACAACCTGTTTCATGATTTATGAATTAAGCTATAGACAAAAACATATTTTTTGAATAAAACTTTACTGTACTGTTATGTGTTTAATGTACCAGTAGTTAGCTTATTCGAATTGAATCATGAGGGTCTGGGTTTGAATTCCGACCTACTATAATATATAATTATATATGTAGATATGTATCTATAGTTCTATTTTATGAATACTTATTTTTACTTTGTTTTATAAAAGTTTTTGGTGAATCCTTTTTTTTTATATCATAAAATAGCAAACAAGCAGATGGGTCTCCTGATGGAAAGAGTCAACCATCGCCTATAGACACCAAAGATGTTAATGGTACGTTGCTATCTTGTGGCGAGGTCTAATGCCACATGCATAAGTTTACCGGCTACCTTACCCTCCAAACTGGAGCACGACAGTCACATGCACTGACGCTATTGCGGCAGGAATAGGTAAGGCGGTGGTACATATTTTTCCGGTATAAAAGTATTCTGTTTGCTATATATGTGTGCCAAATTTCATCTTAATCTTATAATAATAATATTCCTGTATTTTATTCTGTTCTATTAATTTCTGCTAAAGGTATATCACAGTTTTCGCATAACATAATCAGACAACATCTTTGGTTGGCGAAATAAGTGATAATAAATAAATATCACTAGACGAATCACACGAATTGATAATTGCTTGTGATGTGTGTTATCTAACAATACTTATACTCTTTTTATATATTTTTTTATATCATAACATAGCAAACAAGCAGATGGGTCTCCTGATGGAAAGAGTCAACCGTCGCCTATAGACACCAAAGGTGTTAATGGTGCGTTGCTATCTTGTGACGAGGTCTTATGCCACATGCATAAGTTTACCGGCTACCTTACCCTCCAAACTGGAGCACGACAGTCACATGCACTGACGCTATTGCGGCAGGAATAGGTAAGGCGGTGGTACCGGACCCGGGCGAGACAATGCAGAACTCTACCATTAAAGTTATAAGTTTGTGAATCTAATAAGTTTTAACTTCTGACTCGTAGTCCTATGACTAAGTCTGTGCTTCTTTAATATTAAAATAATTTATAATAAATTTGATGATTGACTCTAACAAAAATTAGGACTTTGAAACATATTTCGGATATCTTAATTGAAATATTTTGTTATGAAAAGACCTGCAATACGTTTTTAAAACGTATCCAACGATATTCCACACCATGGGGTACGCTAAAAAAACATCTCCATTTTAAGTGTAGAGGAAGGTACCCTAAAAATATTTTTGAAGATTTTAATTTACTATTTTATTGGTGTGATTAATATATTACAAATTTATTATACTACACTACACTAGGCGACTTTCTGTGCACTTTTGTGGTACATTTTACTGAAAAAGTATCGCACTTTTAGATTTGAGCTTTGACGGAGTGGTTTAAATTCATGTCTATATATGTTATCTACCATTAAAATGCTATTTCACAAACATTAAAAAATAGAATATACATTTTGTATTAGAATTTTATTACTGCTAACGCCATCTATTATAAAACTAACGAGTTAAAATGCTACAAAGCTACACTAGGTGACGATCTGTGCCCTTTAGTGGTACATTTTACTGAAAAAATATCCCACTTTTGGTTTAAGCTTTGGCGTGGTAGTTTTATTTCATTTAATTCATTTTCATTCACTCCAAGTTAATACAATATTAATCTATTATAACACTTGTACTTTTTAACTTCCCACTACGTATGTAGATAAGGAGGTTACTGATTTTGCTCCGATTTTCAAAAATGAAGTTTTCACCGTATGTCCACGTTTTGTGGTCTTAGAAACCATTTTCGACTATTTTCGCGATGACGTCAGTATGTCTGTATGTATGTGTGTGTATGTGTGTGTGTGTGTGTGTCTATGTATGTCAACAACTCATAAGTTTTGAACGCCTGGACCGATCGAAACGCGGTTGATGACATTCGATTGGATTCTGCTCAACTTATACTTCCTAAAAATTTGAGCCAAATGGGCCAAAGAGATTTTGAGAAATTTTGAAAAAACCCAAAAAAAATTGTGGCGAAACAGAATTTTTTTAAATAACTTCCAGTTTAAAGTACCGATTGAGTACAAACCCTAATTAGCTCTATTCCTCAAAAAATTACGTCTAATGCATAAATTGCCTCAAAATCAGTTTATTTGTTTGGAAGTAATTGTTGACGAAAATTTTGAAAAAAAAGTGTTTTCGACGTAACTTCGAAATATTTCAACCAATCATTTATCGTATGCTACGATGTTTTATTACTAAAAAAATTAAGTCGAATGCCCTTTTAAAATCAAAATCGAATCTTATTTTCAAAAGTTACAGCTTTTCAAATATTAAAATTACGTTTTCTTTAGCAAAGTTACTTAATAGGAGCTACCCTAGTAGTTAGTTTCGGACCCACGCTGATCGAACGTGAGTGTAGCTGATGAGTCGGAACCTACGCTGATTGAACGTGAGTGTAACTGATTTGAATTTTAATATATTTTGGCAATAAATACTAACTAATAATGTCTCAGGAAAGTTTTAATAATTTTATTACATATTCGTGTTAATTACAGCTTTGTAGTACTAAGAATCTCTGAGCTAAGCTGCGGATCAATGGACACATGGACAGAGATGGTGAAACTATAAGGGTATATAGTTTACTTCAGAACCCTAATAAAAAATGTCATACAATTTTACATTTTCTCTTTCAGTCCCTTAGAATTTGCTAAGTTTGAGCTCGAGTCTTTGACTATGTTTTGCCAAATTGTATTAAAATCAGTTCAGTAGTTTAAAAAAGCGTAACAGACAGGCAAACTTTCGCATTTATGATATTAGTATAGATAAGCTTAAAAAACTTTAACGTTAATTTTAATTCTTAAATGATATATATTTTATAAAGATAGTTCTCATTGATAGCCCACAAAAGTTGATTGCAAAACTAAATTATGCTAATGTATTTATGGGTAAAACTAAGCAAGTCGTGTGAAAAAATGTAAAAAAGTATAATTTTAATTGTTGAATCATAATGTGATAATTTCACACGAAGGACATCGTAAAACTGATAATATTTATTCAAATTTTATATAGTTTAATGTTAGAATTATTATTATTCGTTCTGTGCATATTTATTTATTTATAAGCTGACCAACGTAGTTTGGCCTACGAATATAGTTCAACCTCTATTTCACCCCACTTTGGGGCTAATAATAAAGGCAATTTTTAATAAAGTAATAAGTAGGAAAGACAGAAAATAAGGAATCATAATTTATAAAATCACGTAAATATGGATGAAGAACGATTAATAATTAATTATCGTTCAAGGCCACAAAAAGCTATATGATTTCCAGCTTTATGATTTCATTTTTACAAGATCCATGTTATGATGATCAAAAAAGGAGAATTTTATTTGGAAAGAAATACGGAAATGCGATGCGGCGCGCGTTCTTGTTCGGGACGATAAAATAGCACAATATGGGTGACATGTTTCTGTGTGTGTGTGTGTGTGTATATATATATATATATATATATATATATATATATATATATATATATATATATATATAATCAATTGCTGTTCGTTAGTCTCGCTAAAACTCGAGAACGGCTGAACCGATTTGGCTAATTTTGGTTTTGAATTAATTATTGATGTCAAGAGAAGGTTTAAAACGTGAGAAAATATAGAAGAAATAAGATTAGTTAAAAAGGCAAAACGGCGTTTGCCGGGTCAGCTAGTCAGTGATAATTTTGGTTTACAAATACAACGTGGGGATAAATCCTCCATCTGTTGATTAATGTAAATCAAAGTAAGTGTTCAATGTAAAAAGTTAAAGGTGTAGGGCTTATAAGTCATTGACTGATTGCCATTTAGTTTTATTTATAACTAACTGTTATTCGTGATTTCGTTCGCCTGACCCAAAATCATTACTTCTTTTTGTTCAGTTGGGTGAAAATGAGCCTGTGTCACTGCTGGATAGTGTAGCTTTCTAATGATAAAAGAATTTTAATATCAGTCCAGTAGATTTTGAGTTTAGTTGTTATAAACATACGAAAATACAAATGTTTCCTCTTTATAATATTGCTAGCTTTTAGACTTCCTTCGCGTGACCCAAAATCGTTACTCAAATTTGTTCAGTCAGATAAAAAACTAACGATAAAATGAACCTTTATGTAAAAACTAATGATAAAATGAATATAATAGAAAAACAAATTACCTCTGCATGGGTCCAAGCTGAAAGAGCCTTTGGTGGTGTATCAGGGGCCACTGCTCCTAATCTTCCACGTTTCCTTGCATCTTGCAGGATCGAGATCTTGGAGTTTTTGTCACCAGACGCCAATATCACTTCGCGCTCTATCTGTAACACATTAAGATATATTAAAATAAACGTCTTTCACTGCAAATATAGGATACTTCGTCCGCGTCGAAAAATTTCTAAAATAAATGTCCCGTGTTTTTTACCCGCATGATTCTGGTTCCAGTGGAATTTCGTGGAATAATATGTCCTTTCTCGGGTCTCAAATTATCTTTGTACCAAATTTCATACAAATCGGTTCAGTGGTGTAGGCGTAAAACAGACAGATAGACAGAAAGAGTTACTTTCACATTTATAATATTAGTATGGAAGTATGGATTTAGAATTTTGAACACTTTTGGTAGTTTATTAAGTAACTCAAGCTCAAAAAATTCAAACTAAAAATGATGTTTTATTTATATAAAAATCTTTATGGGCAATTTTTAAGAGCCGAAATTATTAAAATTTAAAATTAGTACCGGATCGGAACGCAGCTGTACACAAAAATGTCCGTGGAGTCCTAAATTCAATTCTCAGACGGGCTACAAAATCTTCTTGTATTTTCATGGGGCTAAAAAGCCCTTAATGAGTTTTTGTTAAAAAAACTTTAAGGTTTTTTTCCTATAGAATATTTTAGTCAGTGCAGGAGTAGTTTAGTAATAAAAAACATTGGTTTAAGTTTTTTTCAAATCTTTGAATAGCAAACAAGGAAATGGCTCAATGAAAGAGACAACCATTATCTATAGACACCAAAGATGTTGATGGTGATATTGCTATCCGTTATTTACGGTTGCTATCCGTATTCAGGATTGTAATATCAAATGCGTAAGTTTACCAGATACCGTACCTTCCAAATCGGAACGATTCCAATTTTAGGAACTGCCTGGCAGTAAGGAAGATGATCTTTGCTTCATAACGAACCAGATACACTTATTCAGTAGTTCTAGTCGGAAACTAGTTGAAATAAATTCGTCTCGTTGTTCCGTATTCTCGTAATACCGGAAAATCATCTCACTGTCATGTTTTTTTAACAAAGTTGAATGGAACTGAACGAAGTATAGATTATCTTGTACGTTTAATAATATATTCTTGTAAATTTAATACAATACATTGTTTAGTAATAACATAATGCACTTTCACTTAGATTTCACATTGCGTTAAAAGCTATTACGTACAGTCAGCCGGATGAATGGGTTAAATCATCCGGTTTTTATGATATTGCCTTATCTGATTATACTAATGATTGCACAATGTAATGCTTGTTTATCTGTGAACATAAAGCCAATCATTTAAGATAGTATGTGCATCACGAGAATTTTTTATTTATTTATAATTGGTTAGCCCGCGAAAACTCATCGGCAAGCAAAGTAATATACCTAAAATCAATATAATCCCTAATAAAACTTACCCCCTATTATTTGGTACTTAGGGATTAATTTTAAGAAAAGTAACCTGTATTTGAACCCGTGTTTTCAATGATGTATTTGTCAAATTCCATCATAATTGGTTCAGTGGTTTTGTCGTGGAAACATAACAGACAGACAGAGATGTAAATTAATAATTAAATGATCACTATGTTTTATTGCATTGCATAGCAAATGAGCAGATGATTCTACACATGGGCAAAGATAACCATTGGTTAGACAGCAAATTTTATTTTAGTTGTGATGCCGTCATATGCCGTTTCTCCCCTTGTTGGTCCCGGGCTCCTTTAAAGAATAGGCCAACTGCCGTTCTGTCTGGCAGGTCGTAAAAGGCGACCGATTGGCTATACGAGTCACTACCAATGTTGGCTACTAGGTGGTAGAGTTCTGCATTGTCTCGCCCGGGTCTGGTACCACCGCTTTATCTATTCCTGCCGCAATAGCGTCAGTGCTTGTCACTGTCGTGTTCCGGTTTGGAGGGTACCGTAGCCGGTAAACTTATACATGTGGCATTAGACTTCGTCATAAGATAGCAACGCACCGTTAACACCTTTGGTGTCTATAGGCGATGGTTGACTTTTTCCGTCAGAAAACCCATCTGCTTGTTTATTATCTTATGATATAAAAAAATATGATTCTTTTGTATTTCTATTTGCATATATTTATCAGGTACCTAGCATTTCTAAAAAATAGGACAGGCAATGCCAGGCAGATGACATTATAGCAAGAATCCGTAAGGCTATCAATAGAAATAAGTGATAATCGTTACCAGGTTGGTTGGTTATGATGGACATAACCACCTATATCACCAACCAAGGACTCGGTACTGAACTGGAAAATTTATTTGCGTTTGGTTGGCTAGTGTGACGTGATGATGGTATTGATGTCTTATAAAAAAAGTTTTGGGACTTGCATACAGTAATTATCTAAAGCTCTGTCCAATCTGAAAGGGTTGGTTGGGACATTATTAAAAAAGTGGGCTAAGTGCGATTCGGACTCGCGCACGAAGGGAACCCTCATCTATAAAAAATGGCAAAAAATTACGTTTGATGTATGGGGACCCCTCTTAATATTTTCATTTTTTTATTTTTAGTATTTGTTATTATAGCGGCAACAGAAATACATTATTTGTGAAAATTTCAGCTTTCTAGTTATCACGGTTTATGAGATACAGCCAGGTAACAGAAAGACAAACGGACAGACAGACAGCGGAGGCTTATTAATACTATTCCGTTTTCAACTGTTAGGTACGTAGCCCTAAAAAAAGATAAAATTTAACGGAAATTTTAAACTTGCCTGACATGACCGCCCGGCGTCTGTTGCATCTTGGTGTAGTCACTTCTGTGTTTGCCGATATGTTTTGGCCACAATTTTGTGTTGCCATGGTAATATTTAAAATAACACTTAAATTAGTTATTTTAGTCAGGGAAATTTATAAAATATCTATATCCAGAAACACAAAACAATATCATATAATATGTATATGATTTTATTAAGCTACTAAACCTTTTGAAGGAGGAAAAGGCTTTTTGTTTTACACTGTATAGACCGCGATCCCAGAAATAAACTTTTTTTGATTACTAACAACCTGAATTTTTGTGAACAGCTTCGTTTTGACACGACGCAAATCTTTTCTATCTTCGAAAAGTTTCGAATCGGGTAGCTAATAAAGTTAGGGGCTTCGAACATTTTAAATGGGCGAAAAAAAATTATTTTATTAATAACAATATTTTTTTTTCTTTAATCGTTTAATCTATACATATAATAAAATCGTAGGAAAGTCAAAACTGTACATTGAATTTTCTTTTTAAAAGAATGCTTGGGGCGTGACCTACAATCGATATCGAAGCCAAAAATATAGTTTTTAGAATTTTTGTCTGTTTGTCTGTTTATCTGTTTGTTTATTAGTCTGTTTGTCTGTATGTATGTCCGGAGTAAACTCAAAAAGTACTGCATAGATTTACTTCAAATTTTGTGAATATTACTTATAGGTCGGGTCAACATATAGGCTACATATTATCACGCTATCACCTACGGGGGAGGAGTGGTGCGGAGTAAACGAAGTCCGCGCTGACGAAGTCGTGGGCAACAGCTAGTATCTTATAAAAAACAGGAAAAACTTTTGTCCTACACATTCTATGGGTTTTTGATGAGTTGTCCACTCTAAAGATTCGGAATTATGATATTTTTAAATTGATTTTAATCAATTTAAAAACAACCTAATTTTCTCACAACAGCTTGTTAATTATTATTATAATTCAAGGGTTACTTTGTCTTACACATAAAGTGGAAACTTTTCTTAGTCCAACATTTTAATTTTTTTTATTTATCTTTATTAAGTAGTTACTCGATTCAAGATTTTTCGAAGTTAAAAAAATGCGTTTTCATCAAAACGAAGCTGTTCACAAAAATTCAGCTTGTTATTAACTTAAAATAAAGTTTGTTCCACGGACTACTGTCTAGTTTATCGTTACAAGAAAATATTTTACTAGCATGTTTTAAAATAGGCATGTAGGTGTGTGTCTTTTGTGTTATACCACAAAATATTAGTTAGTTCTTATAGACTTGGTCACCAGTTAAGCTAACTTTCCATATTCAGAAACAGTTATTAAATTTCCATTCCATTAATCATCAAGTGAAATATACCCTACCTTTTTGTCGAACATTTAATGGCTAATGCTTTTCTCCATAGAAGCAATAGTATGAAGGAATGCCATTAACATGAGAATATTAATGTTTAAAAACTTAGAATATGTAATATTATAGAGTAAGTAATGTACTCTACATTATTAATATGTTATTCTCATTTCGTAGCATTCGGGCAATGAGATAGCTTAAAATATTTTATATGCAGTCACGACTCTGCGGCATTGAAATATAAATTTTTCATTGTAAAACAAAATTGTAAGCAATTTTGTTTTACAATGAAAAATGGAGGAGGAGTGGAAAATGGAGGTTTTGTTGATAGTAGACTCTCCGTCTCTAGAAATCAATGTATCTTTATATCAAGAAGCAAATGCGATATGCACAAATTCTTCGAATATATTTCCCTCATCGTAATAATTGTCATATTAAGGCGATAGGAATTACTACCCGGTGGTGTAACCGGAGTCCGGACAGGTCATTATAGAAAGTTATCTATAGATTCTGTCAGATGGAGTAAATAAAATATTTAGAAAAAATACGAAGCAAACCAGTCATCTTTTGGAAAATATATTTACGGTGGTTTAATAGAAGAATCACACTAGTATTATAAACAAGTTTGCGAAAATTTATTTATTTGAATGTTATTAGCTCAATCAAGAATCAATCGCTAGACGGATATGCGTTGTTTGTTTTATTTGTAAATAGATAAAAATCCATTAGATTTAATACATATATCCCGATGATAGTTATAGACTACATATATCCTGATATGGATGTAACTTAACAGTATTACAAAGTATATATGTGGTAATGTTCCCGATATAACAAAAAATGTTTACGCTCTTGTAGTCGATAGTACGATAGACGGCGCTGCAATAAATAAGTGATAAAATGAATGAATTGATAACATATGAAATAAATAAGAAATATATTAAAGTTATTTATTTGCTGCTTAAAATTTGGCAAATAAGTAATGTATTTTGGATCTCAACTAATTTACTACGTTTAATCCCGGTATAATGCGTTGTTACCATGGGACTAAAAAAGAGAGTTTTGATTACGCAGCGGTTTGGAAGGCATAGCCAGCATTTATTAATATTATAAATGCTGAAAAGTCTGTCTTTTTGCGTTATTATTTTAATTTTATTTTTATATCATAGAATAGCAAACAAACATAAAGCTCTCCGAAAGCTCTTGGGAAAATAAGAATTACCCAAATATCAACCAAAAAATATGCTAGTACTGTATCTATATGACGATGATGAAATGTCACAAGCATAATGTTTAAGCATATATATTATATACATGACCTTAAGTTGATAATGTGTAGAATTTAAATCTTTTGTAAATGTTATCATGCTATTTCTTACATCAATATCTCGTTACGTACTGTTTATACACAAATGCTCGGGCTCTATAATAACGTACGCTCTAAGGCATCTAACTATCAAACACATCTTTATAGCTGTAAGCTGTGTAATATATTACTGGTGTACGCGCGTGGTTTCATTTTCTTTTGAATATAACCACAACTGTATGAGATAATGGAATACAGGTGCATGCAATAATGGGCCACTAGAAGCATGCTTGAAGACTTTCGAAGAAGGATTAGATCACATATAAAAAATACGCTGATGGATAGCAAACGTTGAGAATGATTTAACCCATCAAAAACTATTTACAAGGGAGGACTGTAATCTTCCTCGTGAACAGTTTTTGTTAAGTGAAAGAATTCGTTAAGGAGAGAGAGATGGGTTTGGTACCACCAAAATACCACCATAGAATTCCAGGTTGATTTATACAGTCCTACAGTCCTATTGTACTAGCAATTTAGGATTTATTTATAATGTAATTTTTTTTATGCTGCTTGCTTGTCTAATGGCCAACATATTAGGATTTAGGATAATTAGGATTATGGCGAGGATAACGATCACGCAGATATTTCTTTAGTGGATTTATTTACTACGTACTCTTTTTATGCTGCTTGCTGGTCTAATGGCTAGCATATTAGGATTTAGGATAATAATTATCCTAATCCTAATTATTAGAATTAGGGTGGTAGGATATAAACCAAGCAGATGTTCTTGGCTGGATTTATTTATTATGTACTCTTTTATGTTGCTTCGTAGTTTAACTGCTAGCATGTTGAGTTCAGATTAAAAGGTACTGAGTTCGATGTGCGGAGCGGACACAAGTATTATTAAAATTTTTCGAGATAATGCTCGAAAATCAAAACCTTAGTAGCAGTTTTTTGGTGTATTAATATTTCCATCACTCGGATGATCACGTAAAACAACACACGGTTAGCATCATTAGTGTCTAAGGGCGATGGTTTTCTTTTTCTTTTACAAGCGCCATCTGCTTGTTTGCTATTTATGATATAAAAAAAATATGATTTTTTATGTCACAAGCAAAAATAAGCAGTAGTTAGAAGAATAATATTCACCAGTAGATTGCGGTGATGGGGATCATCACCAGTCACGCCAACGGATTATGAATTCTGGTAAATCGGAAAGTGTACAGGTGTGCTGTTATTCACTCTGCATATACTGAAAGGAAAGCGGCGGGATGATACTCTTTTTACATTGTCAACTAACGTCCCAAAAAGGAGATTTTCATTTAGATTGTATTATTTCAATTATTTATGTTTATTACTTCAGAACTCGATCATTTATGTACAGATTTTGATTTTTTTTTTGTTTTGGAGAACTTTTTTGTGATCTCATTTTTAATAAAGATATAATAGTTGTAGTTTAACTAGGTTTAAATTTCTTACATCTATATTAATATTGTAAAGCTGAAGAGTTTGTTTATTTGGATGAACACGCTATTTTCAGGAATTACTGCTCTGATTTAAAAAATCTCGTAAAAATATCGTGTTAGATAGCCCAGTTATCGAGGAAGGCTATAAGCAATATAATATCATTATGCTACGTGCAGTAGTAGCGGAGTAAATGAAGTCCGCGCAGACGAAGTCTCGAGCAAAAGCTAGTAAGAAACATTTCAAAGCTTTCTTAGCATATGCGGCTGCTTGCATACAACGTAATATCATAATGATAACATGTGGCGTGTTTACAGAATGCAAAGTAAATATACTCGTAGGTATTCCATACAGACTGTAAAGAGGAATTCTAAAAATGTCACAAAAGAAAATATCGCATTTATACCCGTTCTAAATATAACATAGAGTCATCGACCGTAGGGCCGTTGTCACATAAGAGGGGATGACGACTGTGACGAAAGGTTATGAGCTAAGGAATGTCTTATAGATATATAGGGACATTTATACATTATAAGGTAGCAAACAAGTAGATAGTTCTCTCAATAGAAAGACAATAAAACTCAAAAAGTAAGTGTTTGACCTCACGCAATGTAGGATTCTGTAGGTGACCAACACAATAAGGACTAAGAAAGGGACTTTTTGTTGTTACAATAACAAGGACTAAGAAACGGACTTTTTGTTGTTTTATACTAAGTATGAACATTTAGCCTTTCAACGCCAAAGCAAATATATTCGATTTTGCTTCTCCAAGTACATTTGTCTTAGTCGGTTTAGCTGTCTTGTCTATTTAGCTGTGATAGTTTTTCTTTTAACTTCATTATATTAGTATATACTACCATTTAGCCGACGGGACAAGACGACGACGACGACACTTGAATCTTACAAAAATTAGTATATTATTTATTTATTAAGTGGAGTCCCCAATTGAAAAATTGATTTCCTTATCCACTCAAAACCATGGAATACGCGAAAAAAATCTTTCTTTAAGTGTAGAGCAGGTACGCGAATTTTTTTTTGATATTAACTTGTTACATTTTATCATACGTTCTTATAATTTCTTTACATATTAGTTATATCTATAAAGTGGTTGTTGGCGTGACTAAGATCTGGGTGCCAGTACTGCCCCCTGGTCACAATAAGCCAAGCAAAGCGCAAGGGCAACCTACCTTTTCTCCAAGTGCTTCGTCCTTTTTTTGAACTTCTATAACTTGGGTTCAGATTATACCAGATACATAAAATTCTCGAAGTATAATGTCGCTAATAGATTTATTAAACATATAAAGTTTCAATGCCATGGCTTTATACTTGAGATTTTATTGATATTTAAAAAACTCAGATTTCGTCACAGACTCACTCTGAAATTTGGTATGTAAACTGTAATAATACACAAACAACAAAAAAAATCTTAAAGATGGTATTTTAAACTTGGTAGCTAAAGATACTTAGTCCTAAAATGTGATAGTGACAAGTCTATCGCTAACCAGACACTTTCAATCCCAGGCAAAGTTGTTTTTACCAGAACACTGAAAAAACACATTTGTTGAATTGACCGACCCAGGCATTAAATCTGGGATTTCATGTGGTCAAAGTCGTCACCGGACCACTAGACCACAGAGGCGATTTCTTTTTACAAATCAAACAATACGTGTATAAAAATTTTTCATAAGCAATTTACAAAAAGAAGTGAAATCCCACCGAAAACTTTTCTATCAATAAAAATGTCAAAACGAAAAGTTGTATTGTCAAAAAGTTGTCAGACCGCATGTACAGTCGCGTTGTAGAGTCAAGCGAATCAGCGAGCGA
Organism: Apodemia mormo; assembly: GCA_036924255.1. Lineage (NCBI taxonomy): Eukaryota > Metazoa > Arthropoda > Insecta > Lepidoptera > Riodinidae > Apodemia > Apodemia mormo. The sequence goes on from JAUPFN010000016.1 coordinate 2,824,210, forward strand.
GATGTTGCAGAACCCTGTTAAGGCGAGGTATTTAGACGCGCGTAAATTCTATAGAAAATGGGTGGCGCGGTATGTTTTGAAACCACTGGGAAACGTGTTAATTTTCGCATAAATAAATATAGAACATCAGCTGAAAATAAAATTTAGCACATTTTTGTATTTACTACTAAATATCACCATATAAAAATCATGCGGAAGATAAGAAATATTATTAACAAATTATTTGTTTTAGAGATTTTTTTAGCCTGTTTTCGGAATTTTATATGATCATGTCAAGTACATTATATCATGTAATGAGTAAGCATATTCTTTAGATAATATCTAACAATATAATAACTATCAATACAAAAAAACTTGGTTTAACAAACCAGTTTTTTCCCGTTTGTCGCGATGCCTCGCCTTAACTAGTAGTCACGATGTTAGTCATTTTTTTAAGCGATCATTAGTCTTTTACGAAGTGCTGAATTGCAGATAGATAGATCATCAATAACCATAGCCAAGCTTCTAATTCTACACGCTCTCACTCTACAAGTCCTAACTACTGAGAAGTGTGAACTATTGATAAGTGTTAGTAATATTGGGGAGATAAGCAATAATAAGCAATAATCAGAAATCAGAAGTACTTTATTCAATAAGACTTTTTACAAGTTATTTTGACACGTCAACATATTTTTTAAAAACTACTACCGGATCGGAACGCGGCCACACACTGAGAAGATCCGGTGGAAGAAACTCAGCGGGCTTGTCCATTTTTTATATCACCTATTTTTTACAATATCACAATATTATAAAAAATGTATGTGAGATCGGTATGAGGAGTATTTAATTAAGTAGGGTATCGAGGGCATAAAATAAAATTTATGCTCTCGATAGTCTTAGTAGTTATTGTCGACTAGCTGCGCCTTGTAGCCTGCGGCAAAGTTTCTGGTGAATGCCACGGGAATTCTGGGATAGAAAGTATCCTATGTGTTATTTTAGGTCATCATCTATATGTGTGCAAAACTTCATTCAAATCGGTTCAGCCGTTTTTGCATGAAAGAGTAACAGAGAAAACATTCAACCATAATTCTTCACAAACTTTCGAATTAATAATACTGTAGAATACCATTAGCAGACGAACTTACAAGCACCTGATATTGCAAGCAACTGATAGACAGCTGTCATTTAACATAATATGAGTTTTTTCGCAAAGTTTGCACTGCACACTTGTAATTGACCTTCAACTATAGGTGCAATGCGCTCTGTAGATCTCTGTTTTTAGGGCTCCGAAGTAAACTAGGGATCCTTATAGTTTCGTTATGTCCGTCTGTCAGTCCGTCCACGGTCTAGCTTAGAGAATTTGAGTTAGGAAAGCTGTGATTTGGCATTCAAATATACATTTTAGTCACGGCAAGAAAGAGGTACCAAAATATTGAAAAATGTTTTTTAGAGTTGTACTTGTAAAGTGGGGTTGTTATTTTTTTCTCGTGTACCTACCCCGTAGTGTGGGGTTTCATTGGATAGGTTTTTAAAAAGTATTGCAGGCTTGTGAAAACAATTTTATGGTCAAGAGACTCGTTTGTGAATATTAAGCTTTAAAGAGCAAATTTTTGTTATAGCCAGGTGTCCCTACCCTCTGTCAGCTAAACGATTGATTTTGAAGGTGGAAAAATATTCATGGTAGTAGTAAATATACTGAAGTTAGTTTTCCAACTATCGCGGCTTAGAAATTTTTTTGAACAAAACAAGTTTTTAAATAACAGTCGGCTAACTTATAAAATATACTTTGAGAAGTTTTTATTGGCGGTGTACATGTGGTGTGGATATATCCGACATTGACGTTAAATATATAGGTTTAATTTTCATAGTATGAATCAATATAAGCCCTATTTTTAGTTCGCATTATTGTGATAGGCTACTTCAGAACCTTACATTGTGCGTGGCCTGACTCGCACTTACCAGTTTTTTTATATTATAGACTAGTAAATAATTAGATGATTCTGATGGAAAGAGACTTCACAGACACCAAATTATAGCGGAGATCTCATACCGCAAGCATAAGTTTATTGGCTACCTTACTCTTCAAACTGTAATACGACAGTTATAACTAATACGAGTGAGACATTACTGAACTTAACTGCTATGAATATTTAATCTATTTAGCGCCAATGACTGATATATCCACACCACAAACAAGTCGGTCGACTGTCACTTCTGAACTTGTAAAGCCTACTAAGCCGTCATTTTTATAGCGTAGGATAGCATACAAGCAGATGGGTCTCCTGATGGAAAGAGTCAACCATCGCCTATATACACCAAAGATGTTAGTGGTGTGTTGCTATGTTGTGGCGAGGTCTAATGCCACATGTATAAGTTTACCGGCTACCTTACCCTCCAAACCGGATCACGACAGCGACAAGCATACGCTATTGCGGCAGGAATAGGTAAGGCGGTGGTACCAGATCCGGGCGAGACAATTCAGAACTCTACCACCTAGTAGCCACGATGGTAGTGACTCGATAGCCAATCGATCGCCTTTTATGACTGCCTGGCAAAACGGCAGAAGGCCTATTCTTCAAAGGAGGCCGGGACCAACACGGTGATAGTTTTAATTTTCACTTTTAATATTATACAATACTACCGTCCAGGTAGGGCGGGGGGTTCACAAACGGAATTCTTAGTGTATAGAGGATGTATATAAAAAAATTGAAAAATATATTTTAGGGTACTTTTAAGTTTTTTTTTGTTGTTTTTTGCCAAATTACAACTTTCCAGTACATAGAAAGTCTGAGCTAAGCTGCGGACAGATGCATGGACATAGCGCGGATCCTAAAAATACAACCGAATTGCAAACCTTAACTATTTTAGCTTGTAAAAATAGGTTATATAAATAAACAGATTTATACAAACTTACGGGAAATTTAGAAGACTGTGTATGTAGTGCTGTCGGAGTTGATGGTGCTGGGGCTCCGGGCAGAGCAGTTTCAGGGGCTGGTGGCATCCTGTAGGGGGGAACCGAGTCCGTACCTGCGGAACAAATAGTTACAGTTATAATTAGCGATATAACAGAATTAATATACATATAATGCCTACATAATATGCTATGTGTCATTTTGAGACGTTATACCACAATAATTTACTTTCGGCAGTATCCAGCAATCACGTTATTGCAGCAGGAATTGGTCGATTTTTACAACATTTATATAATTTATACTTTCTATTGTCGGCATTTGTTGAAACTGCTTTATATTAATTTTGTTAAATACTTGCACTGTTTAACACGTGTAATTTATTAATTTTAGTCGCCTCTGTGGTCTAGTGGTCCAGCGTTGGCGTTGACCACATGAGGTCCAGGGTTCGATTCCCGGGTCGGGCACATAAAAAAATAGTGTTTTTTCAGTTTTCTGAGTAACACAAAGTTGCCTGGGATTGGAAAGTGCCCGGTTGGCGATAGGCTTGCCACCTATCACATTTGTGGGACTAAGTGTCTTCGGCTAATCGTGGGTGCATTTGTTGTACCCTTCGGGGGTATGGGCGTGAAGATACTTACTACTTAAAGCCAAGCGGTTTTGCTTATTAGATCTTCTCAAGGTTAGTTAATCTATATTATATTATATCTATATTAATATTATAAATGAGAAAGCTTAGATGTTTGGATGGATGTTTGAATGGATGTTTGTTATTTAATCACACAAAAACTACTGAACGAATTTGAATGAAATTTGGCATACAAGTAGAGGATGACCTGGAATAGCACATATGCTACTTTACATCCCGGACAAATTAGGTGATCCCGCGGGATTCACCAAAAAATTTTATGATGCAGCGGGCTGCACGCTATAGCTAGTATATCTATATATTAATACGTGAAGGAAAAACTGTCGATCCCTTCTTAAGACAATTGCGCCAACGGTGGACTGTGAAATTTGGCACAGTTTAAAGTTTACATTGCAGAGCACTGCAGAAACTTAATATTTTTAAATAAAATGCATTAGAAATACGTTAAATTAATTATAATAAAATTTACCCTCACTACATTAATATGACATACACAATACGACACAAAGACAAGCCCGATAAGTAAAAAAGATAAGTTCGTTGAGTTTCTTCCGCCGGATATTCTCAGTGTGTGGCCACGTTTCCGATTCGGTAGTAGTTTTTAAAAAAATATGTTGATGTGTCAAAATAACTTGTAAAAGGTTTTGTTGAATAAAGTATTTGATTTCTGATTTCTGACACACATGTATGTAGTAGGGGAGCCCAAGAGGGGATTTTGGTATTTACTCGAGCGCGTCAGATTAACGTAGAGGAGGGAGGGAGGTACTTCGCATACTGTTGAGGTCTCCACCAAATATAAGTCCTTTTTAGAGAGGGGGGTGACTAGGGCAAAAAAAAAAACAAAATTCCGATAACTTCGGCTTGTGGAAATTGTCAGATTATATTTTTTTCGTTATTCTTACATCATTTCCTTTGAAATACAAAAAATTCAGACACGCTCGAGAAAGTCAAGACAACATTTTCTTAGCAAGTTTGTGACCCTTCCACTCCTTTAAGCTACACTTGAATCGTCAGTTTTTCTAATTCCTACTTGGCAATTCACCAAACTTTAATCTGATGCGCTTCAGTGTTTCAATGTCACTGATTTTATTCACATGTTTTAACTGTAAAGTTTTTACCCACCATTGAAATGAAAATATTACAAAACCTTTTATTTTTCCTATAATTTAATCTACACAATCCAATAAAACACATTTATCGGTGGGAGGGATGCGGTGTACCGCGCTCCCACCCACCAATCCACCACCATCTTGCTTATTTCTCCCGTGAAACAGCGTTGCTGTATTTCGGAGAGAAGGGCAAGACAGGCAATACACGAATGGAATACCTGGGCTAGTTCCAGCCCAGCTATCCCATTTTTGTTCATTGGCGACGTTGACCACTTACCATTAAGTGGCACGTCTGCCAGTTTGCCTATCTCAATAACATAAAAAAAAATTAGCATCTTGAGCTCCCGTACTATTGTCAAATTTAAAAGAGATTTAATTGTTTAGTCTGTGGTCGATCCAGGCCACAGGCGATTGAAAGTTGTTTTAAAAACTTAATTACTATTTACCTTTACACACGTGCATAGATGTAATAACTAAAATGCAGTTACATGAGGTAGACAAACAATAATTATTATTTGGAAAGATATTTGAAGTTTTTCTTTAAAAATTGGGTAAAATATTAAAATTTTAAGTGAACAAAATAAAAGTAATGTCAATAAAAGTCACTTATGCTTTTAATTGAGGTGATCGTTAAAATAACATTAATAAACCGTAATTATGTTGAAATTCAGTTGTACTGTTTCCCAATCACTTTTTATTTACTTTATTTCATCATCAACAAATTTCTCTATTTATGACATCTTCAGAACTATGGTACTGTTTAAGTAAATTAACAGATCAACAGGTCTCGCCCGATTCTAATCTAAATCCATCTACATCGTTATTGTTTATCAGTATTGTTAATCGATTATTACGTGCCGTCTTTTGAATATTTCCAAACAATATTTATTGTAAATAATATACATAACTTTAACAAAGAAGTGAAAGCTAACATTTTATCTTTGAAAGCTCGAGTGTATCGTTAGAATAAATAGAAAATGACTGGCGTTTCTTCGAGTTAACTGTAAGTGCATGTAACGCTTCCGCTTGCAAATTGAATGTGATATTTTAAGCACATTTTATGAATTGAGGTTTTTATTTATCAGTGCTGCATTACTGCAGAACTAGCATATATTTGAAGCTTCGTCCGCATATAAATGACTCTGAAAATGCTTTAAATAAATTATTTGTTTAAAAATGTATGTACAATTGAATACATAAGTGGATATAATGATACACGAAATTCTTTGTCAGTCAAAAAAATAAACCGATTTGAAAACATTACATTTGAAGAGGTGCATGAAAAGATAGATTGGTGTAATCATTAAATTAATAACTAAGCTGCTATTTCATTGATTTAAAATAAGATATATACACAAGATATTTATCCATATGAATAACACTACATAACATTAAACAAATTTGAACAAAATAAATTTTCTTAAGCCCAAAGTGAGCAAATTACTTGCTTAAGATGTTAGTCAGTAGTAAATAATATCTAGAAATAAATATAAAAATACTGCAGTATATTTAATAAACACCCAAACCAAGGAATAGGAATATGATTGCTCATTACACAAACGCTTGTCATTGTCAAACTTGAGCTTTAGGCATTGAGAGTTAGGATATAAATATCGATATTTTTTACAAAATTATTATATTTCGTGTATAACGAAACATAATATTATTCGATATTATATTTCGTGTATAAACTATAAAGACACAGAGTGGAGAAGTGATAAAATTGTTAGTTCTAATTTGCACGTCAATAAATATAAACTGTCCGACGTGAAGATCACTAAATGTGTTATGTAACATCTAAATTGACTTTACCTACATCTACAAATGAGTAATTCAATTTGATTGCCGTGGATTTACAACATCCGCGAAGCTCATAACTAGTAATGCGAGGAAATTACACTAGTCCGTCGTTCTAGTTTCCTTCGCAACTCTTAACTATGTTAACTCTTGACTTAGTTATGTCTTAACGATATGTCATTTATGGCGTATTCGTTTATTCGGAATGCAAGCTTGTCTAAGTTGAAAGTTGGACGTTCGGGCTCCTTTAAAGAATAGGCCAACTGCCGTTCAGCCAGGTATGTCGTAAAAGGCGACCGATTGGTTATACGAGTCACTGCCATCGTAGCCACTAGGCGGTAGAGTTCTGCATTGTCTCGCCCGGGTCTGGTACCAACGCCTTAACTATTCCTGCCGCAATAGCGTCAGTGCTTGTCACTGTCGTGTTCCGGTTTGGAGGGTAAGGTATGCGGTAAACTTATGCACGTGGCATTAGACCTCGCTACAAGTTAGCAACGCACCATTAACATCTTTGGTTTCTATAGGCGATGGTTGACTCTTTCCATCAGGAGACCCATCTGTTTGTTTGCTATCTTATGATAAAAAAATAGTTTAATCGTATCTTTAGATGAGGATAACTTTTTCCTGACATTCGATTCAGATTATATAAATTCTATATTTAAATAATTTATAACACTCAAAATCAGTGCTAAAATAGATCTAATAATTTCAGAGATGTGAATGAATATACAAACAAATAAAATATTGTTTTATTATAACATACTAACGCTAAATATTATTTGGTAGATCCCACCAGAAGAATATACCTATTTTTCTTAGATAAAATGAGCCAAGCTGTGATCTCATGTTACTTCTATTTCCAACATCAAGCATCACATTAAAGGTACTTAATGACCAAGAAATATATAGCTCATGCGTATTTATTTATGACGTATTTACTAATATTTTTCCCGTTATGGTCCGGACCGCTTAAAAAATAATTCTGTTTTTCGCCAGGCAGTTCGTAAAAAGTGTATTAGGTATACATGTCACTGCCATCGTAACTACTAAGTGGTAGAGTTCAGCAACATCTTGCCCGGGTATCCTGCCACAATAGCTTCAATGATAGTCATTGTCGTATTCCGGTTTGGAGTGTAATGGCCGTAGACATACATTTGGCAATGACATCACGCCACATAGATAGCAACGCACTATTACTATCATTGGTGTCCATACCAACGTCTAACGTTGGTTTCTCCTTCCATCAGGATAGCCATCTGTTTGTTTGCTATCTAATGCTATAAAAATATGGTCCCTTAGGATTGAATGTAAATTAATTAAGTAACCGCAGTTAAATGCATGATTTCTACTAAGTTCCAGTTAGGGGGACATCAGGAGTTAGATCAGATTCGAGATATTTTTTAGCCTTTAAAATGTTTCCAATTACATTTGCATATGCAGCATAAATAGCATACATTGATTCGATTTGTAATGTTTGTGGTAGTTATAGTCATTATAAGGAATAAACATCATAGATTATTTTCAACCGTCTTTCAAAAAAGAGGAGTTTATCAATTATTCATCTAATGTTTTTTTATATAATGCAGTTCTCGCTGTAATACAGTTCTTGCAAAGGCAATTTTTAAATCCTTGGCCGGTTCCAGTGGACTGTAGATTAGCAACAGACCGTAGTGCAACCTCTGTTCTTGGTACATCCGCATCCCCTGCATTAATAAGAACCCTTGGACATATCTTAAACGTTCTACATTTCCGCTTGCTATTTAGAAAATGTATAGATTTCCTAGGAAATGTGTCCAATATTCATTTCACACATTTCCGGGCGATTTTAGGAATTACATACATCTCCTAGGAATTGTATGCAATAACGGATTACATACATTTCCATTAACATATGTAACATACAGAACTCGTTCATTTATAAACCAATTTTGAAAATTCTCTTTTTGTTTGGGAGGGTGTACTTTCCGCCTTGTCTCATTTTAATTTGGGGGAAAATCTGATGCAGGGTTACAGAGATAAAAAATTGGGAATGGGCATAATTATGCCTAAAAATTATTGTCACTAATTTAGTGTGTCACTCGAATGCGAATCTCAGTAAGATCTCAGCAGTACACCAACACTTTATCAACGCGAGACGCAGTTCGTAGACAAAGAATTCTCTTAGACTTAGACTTAGTAATATTTTTTCAATTATCGCAAAATTTAATTATAATGATTGATCAGGAGCTTTCCGATGATGATGTCGAAAGTCTTTGCAACCAGAAAATAATCTATACAATCGTAGGAAAGTCAACACTGTACATTGAATATTTTTAAAAGAATACTTGGGGCGTGATCTACAATTGATATCGAAGCAAAAAATTTAGTTTTTAGAATTTTTGTTTGTTTGTCTGTCTGTCTGTCTGTCAGTTTGTCTGTTTGTCAGTTTGTCTGTTTGTTTGTTTGTCTGTTTGTCTGTTTGTCTGTTTGTCTGCTTGTCTGTCTGTTTGTCTGTTTGTCTGTTTGTCTGTTAATCTGTTAATCTGTTTGTCTGTTTGTCTGTTTGTCTGGTCTGTTTGTCTGTTTGTCTGTTTGTCTGTTTGTCTGTTTGTCTGTTTGTCTGTTTGTCTGTTTGTCTGTTAGCCTGTTTGTCTGTTTGTCTGTTTATCTGTTTGTCTGTTTGTCTGTTTGTCTGTATGTATGTCCGGAGTAAACTCAAAAAGTACTGCATGATTTTACTTTAAATTTTGCATGAATATTACTAACAGGTCGCGTCAACATATAGGCTACATATTATCACGCTATCACCTACGGAGGAGGAGCTGTGCGGAGTAAACGAAGCCTGTGCGGACGAAGTCGTGGGCAACAGCTAGTATACCTATAAATTAATAAAACAAATATCATAATGCCAGTACCCTTGCGGTGTAGATTTGTGGGTCAGTCAACAAAAACTATAGCTATAGATAGCTTTATAAGCTCAACTGGATTATTTAAGCTATTAGATAGAATTAAAAAAAATAGAAAAAAGGAAAACCTTGCGAAAGCTCAATGAAAATTTACTAAATCCAAACCAGACAACTACTACTACAGACAACAACCACTACTACCAGACAACGACTGGCAAACCAGTATCCATAAGCTTGCTCTAGTTCCTAATAATAAATTGATCATAAATATCGTAGAAACCTACTTGATTGCCATAAAGTACTAGATAATCGTTAACATGTTTGTAAAAGTGTAACAACGATAGGCATCGTTGTCACTGAGTTGTCCCGCTATATAAATTGATATTATTAGGTCTTGACTGATGACTAGTATCTAGATTGGTCCAGATTACAAATCGTGGCTTGTAGGAAAGCTGCTCTATATTTTAGCAAAAGTAGAAAGTAATAAAAGACCAATCACATAGTTGATCTTCAGATCACGTTAATGATTTTATTGGACTTTATCGATGTTTATTGTGATAATACTGGTACTAGTCTATGTTATGTATACATTGATATATAAAACCCTAGATGCACAGTCCCGAACAAAACTGACACTCAAAAGTGTCCCTAATTTCTTTTAAGTAGTTATAGATATGGCAAAAACACGTGTCTGCGTATCCAACCTTAAGTGCAAGACTTATAGTTGTTTTTGCAAATAAAATTGACAGTGACGCGGTTGACGCGATTCTATTTGAAATGAGCATACAATTTAAAATTGTGCGCTCATTTTTGGAGGACTTTTTTGACACACTGATTGTGTATCTTGGGTTTTTTATATCAATGTATGTATATATTTAAGAGTACCTATATACATACTAGGTGGTAGAGTTCTTCATTGACTCGCACCACCGCCTTACCTATTCCTGCCGCAATAGTGTCAGTGCTTGTCACTTTCGTGTTCCGGTTTGGAGGGTAAGATAGCCGGTAAACTTGTGCATGTTGCATTAGACCTCGCCACAAGATAGCAACGCACCATTAACAGTTTTGCTGTCTATAAGTGATGGTTGACTCTTTCCATCAGGAGACCCATCAGTTTGTTTGTTATCTTATGATATAAAAAAAACCTACATACATATCGACTGTACATGTAGTAAAACAGGATAAGTGATGGTCATAGTAAACTTCAACAAAGTTAGTGTTGTAATATTCAAAAAATATTATCACTGTGTGTACACGTAAAGTGGAATCTTAGTCCGACAAAAAATTTTCTTAACTTTTTTATTTACCTTTATTAGTTACCCGATTCGGGATTTTTAGAAGATAAAAAGATGGGCGTTTCGTTAAAATAAGGCTGTTTACAAAAATTCATCTTGTTATTTTTAAAAAAAAAAAGTTGTTTCTGGGACCACGGTCTATATCAAATTCGGGAGAGACAATATAGTATTCTCACAGTATCGACACCAGAGTGCTAAGTGTGAGTTTTTCTTTTCGCATTCGATCGTGAGCGCGTTTGGAGTTTACTAGGAATTTGTATGTGATTTGTACAGCGCCATCTAGTGGTAAACGTGAGGAACCAGTTTACCGCTAGGTGACGCTGTACAAATCACATACAAATTCCTAGTAAACTCCAAACGCGCTCACGATCGAATGCGAAAAGAAAAACACACTTAGCACTCAGTTAGTTGTCTTATTTTTAATTGTACATGCTGCTGAACTTAGTCTACTTACTTACAATTTTATATTATAAGGTAGACAACATGCAGATTTATTTATTTACGTATTTAAGAATCTATATCACTTTCTATTGAATGACTCTCCTATTAGAAACAGACAACCATCGCCTACAGACACGAAAGTTGTAAATGGTGCGTTGTTTTCTATATCTGAGCCTAAATGCAACTTGCATAAGTGTACCGGCTACCTTACCCTCCAACCCGGGACAGTAACAAGCACTAACGCTGTTGTAGAATAGGAACAGTGGTTGGTATCACTGTTCCTATTCTACAATACCCGCTCCACTAGACCCGGGCGAGAAATTCTGCAAAGAGAAATGCAGAACTCTACCACCTAACAGTCACGATGTGTGAATGACTCACAAAGCCAAGTGGCTCGGACCAACATGGACGAACTAATCAATTAGTAATTTTTTATTGAGTGTAATGCGCAAAAACACTTCCCTATGTTAGGTATATAAAAACATGTAAATGGGTGATTAAGTTATTTCTAGATATATAAAAAAAACCTGTAACATCTCATATAAACAATGTATTCATCAATCAAATCTCTAAACAAAACACACAAAAAGAACTATAAGTTTGATCTTTTAAAAGTCGTACAAAATACATTAAAGAATTTTGCTCTCATTTAACAGTAGTTGAAGCCTGTTAACCGCCCATATACGGCTCTATCAGTATTTTACTAGCGCTACTTAAGTTTAATAAATGTTTCGACGTAAACGGGTAGTAAATCTTGTCATAAATAACTCACTATTAACCGCTACCTGAGTTTCAATACAGCTACTCTAACAAATTATCTGTCTTAGAGCTTTTAACATCATTTGTATGTTCTAGGTTTAGTTACCTAATTAGGTTAGCAGTATCCGTTATTATACAATATGAAAAAAACTGGGTTAGCAGTATCCATTATTAATTATTATACAATATGTAAAAAAATACTTTGATCGTCAAAGGCATCGTTTGGCAGCTTAATCTATATTAATATTATAAATGCGAAAATTTTGATGTTTCGATAGATGGATGGATGGATGGATGTTTGTTACTCAATCACGCATAAACCATTAAACGGATTTGGATGAAATTTGGCATGTAGGTAGATGATCACTTGGAATAGCACATAGGCTACTTTTTATCCCGGAGAAATGAGTGATTCTCGCGGTATACATCAAAAACTTTTATAATGCTGTACGGTGTATTATAAAGTTCCATCAAAATTACGGAACCCTAAAAACGTGCGCGTGTCATTATTACCCTGGTATCTAAAACCTGGGTACCTTACTGGGTACGGGTACTTACCTTACTTACTTATTGGGTAAACTTACCAATTACTAGCTTAAGTCTGAACACCTTAAAATATACAACTGTAATATTTTTATACGCAAAATAGAAATATTTCTTAAAGCTTATAACAGGTTTCGCGTCATTTATAGCTTTTACACGTTTTATAAACTAGATGTAATAATATACAAGCTCCAAGATAGCGGTATTACGGCGATTATCTCAATACTTAAAGGCAGTCAGTTATCTTAAATAGTGCTTAAATACAGACTACATATAGGCATTGAATAGTTCACTTCTATATTACAACTTAATTAAGGTTTTATGATACGAGTAAGATAATCATATGACTTAAAGCCCTGATGACGCTCTAATAAGCGAAACTAAAGGAAAAGGTTCTCAGTTCGGCCGTATGTTTATTATGTTTGATACAGAACTTGACTGAATTCTGAGGTATTTATTCATGAACCGATTTTAAAATTATGTTTTTGGTTTCAGAGAGTTATACTCCCCGTGTAGTTTAATTTTTTATAAGATAGCAAACAAGGAGATGGGTCCTCTGATGGAAAGAGACAACCATCTCCTATAGATGTTAATGGTGCGTTGCTATCTTGTGGCGAGGTCTAATGCCACATGCATAATTTAGCTGTAGTAGTAGTAGAAGTAGCCGGTAACTTTACTATTCAAACCGGATTACGATAGTGATAAGCACTGACGCTATACGGCAGGAATATGTAAGGCGGTGGTACCAGACCCGGATGAGACAATGCAGAATACCACCAACCACACTCTACCACCTAGTAGCCACGATTGTAGTGATGGTAGTGACTCGCATAGCCAATCGATCGCCTTCTACGACCTGCCTGGCAGAACGGCAGTTGGCCTATTCTACAAAGGAGCCCGGAACCAACACGCGAATATTAATTTGTAAAGATCTAATGCAGGGAGGCTATAATGGGCGGAGATATAGGAAATGGGGAGTCGGTTATATGACTAATATGCTTGCTTCGAATATGCTTCCTGAGTCTGTGTTCCCCGATGAGTACAATGTCGAGATCTTCGAGAGAAGGGTGAACAGGTACCTTCTAGGGAAGCGCGTTCCATCTTAGGCCGCATCTAAGCCAACATCGTTCGTGCAATTATCTTAAAAAATGATCCAAAGTTTTTCCGTCACGTTTTAATATACCTATAGATAGATTTATTTGGTACTTGTTGACCGGCGAAGATTTGCCCGCCAGTAGAGTAACATGTCATGAATATAACAAACCCCTATTTCCGTCCCGTGCGAGGGGATTTTAAATATTATCCTGCTTTTGACCCGGGGTCTTCAACTATCTCCATGACCCCGAAATTTGTTAGGTAGTTTAGACGCGAAAACATGAAGCAGACTCACATTTAAATGTAAGGACACAATTTGCTTGTGACTGAATCTCAGAAACTGTATTTGTCAAGTTGGAAGGTAAACAAGTGAGATGTTTCAAAATGTAACATTACTCAGCTCAAATTCCAGTTCATAACTGTTGATGAGCAAACACGAGAAAACTTGGTTAAGAGTCAGTGCCTGCACTTACGAGATTAAATTTAAATTATGTGTACTTTTATGTTTGTTACTAGCAGTTACGCGCGACTTCATTCACGTGACCAAAAATCATTAATTTCCTTTGCTTAGTCGGGTAAAAAAGTAATTATCTTACTCCTAGATAATTAAGTTTTTTTTAATGTCAAAAATTTTTTAAATCGGTCGAGTAGTTTCTGAGATAAATCGTAACAAACAATCGCCCGGGTATTTCGTACCCCCACTTTTAACCTATTCCAGCCGAAATAGCATCAATGCTCGTCATTATCGTGTTCCGGTCTGGAGGGTAAGGTAGCCGGTAGACTTATGCATGTGAGACTGCCATCTCGCCACATGAATAGCGACGCACTATTGACATCTTTGGTGTCCTCTGCTTGTTGTTTGCTATCTTATATTTTAAAAAACAAGAAACAAAAATCAAATCTTTTCTCTTTATAATATTAGTTTCAAAGATGTACTTAAAAGCTGAGTCTCTTTTAAGGTCATCTATAGCCATCATTATTGCCTATAGACACCAAAATTGTTAGTGCTGCATTGATATCATGTAGCGAGATTGCAATGCCACTTGCGTAACTTTACTGGTAACCAAACTTGTTTACTGGTACTCCAAACTTAAACTCGATAGTAATAAGTATTGACGTTATTGCTAAAGGGATAGGTATGACAGTGGCACCAAACCCGATCGGGGCGTTACAGAACTCTAGTTAGTAATCACGATTGTTGTGACACTGCTAGGCATCTCGGTAAAAGGCGAGAGAAGAGAAGCTTCTCTAGCCAATAGTAAGGCAATTAAATTACTTTAAACGAGCAATTCTGGTACATTTGGATGTAATTGATATTTCCGAAACGGCTGTAACGATCAGGACGAAATCTTATTACTTATTTATTGAAAAATTTATGCAAAAATAAGTACTGAGGTGGACTTAATGCTACATAGCATTCTCTACTAACCTACCTAAATCAAATGAGAACAGTATTTAGGATAGGGAGCACAGATAACCTTATAGATAAGATCTATTCATGTGCTTATAGCGTCTATTTATCATCAGCGTAATTTTTAATAATGCAATATTAGAGTTAAATAAAACAAAAACATACATAATTAATACAAATTATAAATAACCTTTATACTTCTAAATAAATACTGATATACGTATACTTACATAAATGTACAAAAACATGTATAAATATACATACATACATACATACAAAAAATACATATTACCATAGCGCGTGACACCATTATTCTGTCAGACCTTTAAAAAGGGAACAAAATTTTGTATTTAGTTAGGGTTTTACTTTTAAAATTGATCTAGATAAGCGTCATCTCCGTGAAAATTCTCTTTTAGATATTTTTCTTTTTTTATATCATAAGATAGCAAACAAGCAGATGGGTCTCCTGATAGAAAGAGTCAACCATCGCCTATAGACACCAAAGATGTTAATGGTGCGTTGCTATCTTGTGGTGAGGGCTAATGCCACATGCATAAGTTTACCGGCTACCTTACCGTCCAAACCGGAACACGACAGCGACAAGCACTGACGCTATTGCGGCAGGATTAAGTAAGGCGGTGGTACCAGACCCGGGCAAGACAATGCAGAACTCTACCACCTAGTAAACATGAAACAATATCAGACGCGAGAAGCTCGGTCGTATAGCTAGTTTATTCTTAAATAAGGGCTTAGATTAGCACGGAAAAAAGTATTATATTTGCAAGTAAATGTATCTTATTTCATGTAACATTATATGCAAAAACAATGCAATAACTTAGTATCTGTCGGCTACAAATAGTCCCGTTGTAACCGGTCGGCGGCCGAGTCGCCAAAACCGTTCCTTATCACTATAACACTTAAGCAACAAACATATACATTTGAATTGGACTCGGAACACGAATTTATAAACGCTCAGGTTTTAGTTTTGCCTGCGAAATACTTTCAATCGACTTCCCATATAAGAGATTCTTAATTCGCCAGTATTTTTATGTCTGTAATCTCAGAATTTAATCATTAATAAAAAAAGCCTTTTTTTGAAAAGTTATATATTCTGTTTATATATTAGATTCAGAGTTCGAAAGATATAGAAGATTGGAAATCAGTTGTTGTAGTCCAACTGCGTTTGAAATACAAATAATGCATTTGCTATACAATATAGCAAATCACCAAATTGCTTCTCTGTTAGGAATAACTTAAAAGGTTTAATTTCTATTATATGTATTTGAGTGAACAGCTACATTCACGTCAAAACACACCATGGATTACCAGACATTAAAATAGAACAAATGAATCTATATTATCTATATTAATATTATAAATGCGGAAATTTGGATGGATGTTTGTTACTCAATCACGCAAAAACTACATTTATAAAAAGATCTGCCAAGTAAAATTTGTAATTTTTGCACTTATGGCCGTATTGTAAATGGAAAAGGGAATGGAAAATTTTCTCGCATTATATTCATTAGGTACACCACCCGCGCGACACCGGGACGGGCTGTTAATTTGAAATATAAATATGAAATAAAATGGTCATGGAAGTAATTTCATATTTGTAGTTCGTAACCATGAGAAAATGAAGCACAATTCCTTAGTATTATAATACCCGTAAAAGTATCCTTAGCGTATTATAATACCCGGTTTCTGTGCGGGGTAGGTAGGGTAAACTTAACGTCTATAGACTTTCCAATTCACCGTGTTTCATCGGTTTGTTGATTGGCGAGTTGAGTGGTGATTCTCATCGCCACATATTATCGACCCGATAACAATTATTGACCACTTTTAGCGATAACTGTGATTGACGGCTTTACGTGCTCATCGGAGGCACGGGAGTGGTAACATACAACCTACTGAATCCCAAGCTGCTGAGGTTTTTGATTTTCGAGAAAAATCTTGAAAGAACCTCAACACTTTTATCCGACCCATAGATTGCACTCGGGACCTCATAATCTGAGAAAAATAGGCTATTCACTGGCGGTGGGTAATCTTTATTCCTTGGGGTGAATTTATTCACTTAGGATGTAGCGTCTATCTACATTGATCTGACTGCATTTTAACTGCAATCCAACTGCTAAATGGCAGTTCAGATGCAGTTGACACGACTGCAATTGAACTGCAAACCAAATCCGACTGCAGTTCAATTGTAGTCGGCGTACAGTCGTGTGAACTGCACACCAACTGCAATCGAACTGCACGGTTGGTTTGCAATTCAACTGCAGTCGTGTCAATAGCATTTAAACTGCATCTGAACTGCCATTTAGCAGTCGGATTGTAGTTGAAATGCAGTCCGTCTGTCCACACCCTTATTCCGGCTCCAGGCGCGGATATGACTCACCTCATTTATTCCTTTATTCCTTTGGCTCACTTCGTCCTTTTTTATTGCAGCGTATCATATTCTGTGATCGTATCTTTAAATCAAGGTTTTCCTATATATTTTTTCCCTCCCACCAATTCCACAGTATCATGTATTACAAGTAGTCTTTTAGGTTGACTATCACTTGTCGCGTCTCACCGGAGGAGTGTAGATCCGAAATTCACAATACCACACACTCTCTCATTCTAATCACAGTTTGCTCAGTCGCTCACCATTCTGGCCGGAATAAATAATTCCGCGGAGACGATAAGGATTTGAAGGAATAAATAAGCTTATCATATCCGGCCCCGGAATCAGTACATTTGATTAACTCCAGAGTTACGCACGTCTCTATCCTCCTTCCTTAGAAAAACTGTGCGTAATTCGTTCAAAAACTTTTAAAGAGTTTAAGCGCGTTGATGTCTTTTCTATGTATGTTTGTTGTGGTTGTTCCGCGCTGGATTAAGGACTTTACTGCTAGGCATCTCGTAAAAGGCGAGAGAATGCTAATACATTTTATTAACATCCTGCCTACTAACTAGGTGGTAGAGTTTTGCAACGTCTCGACCGTATTTTGGTGCCACCGCCTGTTGTATCCGAAACCCCATAATTTTAACCGATTTTCCTGCAGTGGATATGGATGGCCTATAATTATAGCTATATCCTTAAAGTGACAAGCAGGAATGCAACTTATGCATTGAAGATATAACAACGACGATGTAACGGGTGGCTAACCTCCAAAAATCGGGCAGATCGTGCACATACTCAGATTCAGCCAAGGTATGTTTTTTATAAAAACTAAAAAATGTTAGAACGGATTATCTTGCATATTTATAATGAAGCCATTACTGCTTAATCAGTACATTTTTAAGAGAATCATAATAATAAAAGTAATTATTTCATATTGCTCAAAATTAGAAGCAGTAAAACAAGTTGGATGGTTTTTGTCAGCGTCATTTGTAAGATACACGGCTACACATAATCTGAATTAATTTATAAATATTGTATCTTAACGACTTCAAAAGAACGAAACGGGTCATATTTAGTGCTATATATTAGTTTATTTAATGTTTGAATTTTATGTTTGTTGAGAAATGTTATTTTATACCACATACTTTGGAATAAAAGAGCTAATATCAAGCAACTTGCAACGTATTTCTTAATTTGACAGGATTACAAATAATTCCTATCTCTTTGTTTTTATTTTGTTCGAAAAAAGATAGCAATAACATAAATTTAATTTGAAAAACACAGGCATTAAGGATATCAATAACAGATTACGTAAGTTTTTATATTAAGTTTTAGTATTAAAATTCATGTTCGTAACTGATATGCAATAAAATCTCAATATATAACTCAGGAAGATAATATTTTGCAGTAAGGTGTAAAAATAGAATACGGACTTATTAATAAGTGAAAATGCACAGTAACATATACTATACGTATTGAGATGTATTCATTGGTCCTCATTATCTAACTACACTATGTACATATAATACATATTTATCGAATTTCCAAACTAATTTCATCTTATATTCTCTACGTAGTTAACTTTGTTTCCATATTGACAAAATTATAGTCCTGCCTTTTAAAGAAATAAAAAGTAATAGAGATGGTAAACCGCAATTTATTATTTTATCTGTTTCACATAGATTTCGAAAACATGCCTTTATGTTGCACCATAAAAAGCGGTTTAAAGCATCTGTCTGCTGCTTGCCTAAAGCTATTCTCACGATATTGCTAATTCAACCTTATCCTAACGTGATAAAATACTATTTTGTTTACATTATACTTGTGAAGGCACATGTCCATATTGAGGTAACTTTATAAACGTCAACCTTAAAGCAACTATGTAAGACTTAATTTTAAATGCAAATAAAGGCTTTTTTATTGTAACGGAAATACTTTGGCGGGTTCGAAATTACATTTGCTAGATAGGTGTATATATTGTACGGCTATATCCTCAATTTGATTGCATTTTGCATTTTTCTTTGTATCAAAGCATTGTGAGCGAAGGAAGTGATCAAGATGTTATTATATAATAATTCATAACCGTTCTGTTTTTATCCAGTCTTTTATAAGCATTAACAGACTCTAGAATTTACTGTTATACTTATTTAAGATATTTACGTCAAATCCTTTAGACAGAAGAGAGATTAATAATAATAATAGTGGCGAACAAATTACAAAAATTCATCTAATCCCAAAGTAAGCAAATTATTTGCTTGTGTTAGTCAACGATATCAAACGCAGAAATACAAGCATTCATGCTCATGATACAAAGGTTTGTCCCTGTCAGAAATTGAACCTAAACCCCATCAATTCCTAGTTAGGTTCACTATCCACTCGACCAACGCGGCGGTTTTTACCATATCAGTTTTTACAGACATAGCTCTAGTCATATAAATATATCGATTTTGCACTCTTGTTGTCACTTTTAGGTTAATACACAATCAGTTTTTGCTGTATCAGATTAATGTTACACTGAGTGTACTTCCGTTCTCTCGCAAAATTGCCGTTATCCTTACATCAATTTAATTTTTTTTTTAAATATTTTTTTCTTATTCTTAATTAATTACTTATTCAGGAAAAAAACTATGGATCTGTCTTACCAGAATTTATGATAAGAATCCATACCATTATATTAGAAATCTGTCTGCCTGTCTCTTCTTCACGCCTAAACGGCTGAGCTGATTTGAATAAAATTTTGTAGAAAAATAGTTTGAGACCCGAGAATGTACATAGGATAGTTTTTATCTCGAAAATCCCAAGATATCGGGAACTATGCAGGTAAAACCCCGGGATTGTCTATCTTTTAAACCACGGTAATAAGGAGTAACAGGCTATTGTCATTTTAGAAATTTTTCCACGCGGACAAAGTCACGGACACAGCTAGTATATAATAAAATGATGGTAGGATAAATCGATAGATAATTTTCCCCTGATTCACGTATTTTATTTAAGCACGGCGGTGTAGTAGTTATTTCTCTCCTACATTCACACTTGAATTATACATCAAATTTGGATTATAGATAAATCTTCTATCCGCCAATATTTGGATAATAAAACTATATATGTGTAAAAGCACTAATTCTTTTCTGGTTGTGGTACTTAAAAACCTGTAAAAAATATAATTTCCAATCCAGACTACTAAAATTTTTTCGTTGTTGTTTCGTTCGTTTAAAAGTTTTTATATACGAGTATAACACGTCAAGGTATTATCTTCAAAATTATCAGTTGCAATATTTCCTTCACCTGCGACCATTCGCAATATTCGTCTGTTTTTTAAATTTATTTATTAATTTGCAGGAAATAAAGAAAAAGGAAATAAACCGAATTAATTTTACCCCTTTTTATGAAAATTTCCGAACATAGGAGTATGAAAGTAAAATTTTATTTAATGTGTATTGGAAATAGATTAATTTAATAAAAATATTGTGTACAAATGTCTCTTCTCGTGGAAAGAGACATCAAAGATGTTAATGGTGCGTTGCTATCCTTGTGGCAGGGTCTTAATGCCACATAGATAAGTTTACCGGCTATCTTATCCTCCAAACCGGAACACTTCAGGAACAAACGATGACATTATTGTTGCAGGAATAGGTAAGGCGTTGGTACTAGACCTTGGCGATACAATGCAGAGGTCTACTACTTAGTAGCCACGACGATAGTAACCATAGAAAAGTCTGTTTTCAAACTGAGAAGATATTTTATTGCTTAGGCTATGGTCAAACGGAGTCATAAAATAGTGGTCAAATTTCTATCACAGTGCGATCGCTAATTTTAATTATTATAATTCAGCTTCAGCATATTTTATTTACCGTTCTTACATATCCGAATATACAATCTTTGAAGAATAATCTATCTGCCAAGTAGTCGTAAAAGGTGACCGATTGGCTATACGTGTCACCACAATCGTGGTAGATCTCTGCATTGTCTCGCCCGGGTCTGGTACCTACTTATCTCTGCTGTAATAGCCTCAGTGCTAGACACTGTCGTATTAACGCCTTTGGTGTCTATTGACGATGGCGATTTTTTCTATCAGGAGAGCCATCTGCTTGCTTGCTATCTTATAATATAAAAAAGTCTGTCTGTCAGTCTGTTACGTTTTACAGCTAAAGCACTAAACAGATATTGATGAAATTTAGCGAAAAGATAGTTTATGATCTGGGGTCAAATAAAAGCTACTTTCTTTACAAAAACCGTCCTGAAAGAGGCTGAAATAGGGGACGAAGCACTGTATGAAGTTTCTTATATTGATGACCGGTTACCCTACTTATGACCAAAGCTGCGTGAATCGAATAGTAGCATCATAAATTTCTACTTTTAAATTAATATGTTACGTCTACATCATAAGTTAGCATATTTACATACAAAAACAACCTGTCCGTTTGTGTGCAATAATCACAGCTTAGATATTTGACAAATTATTCGTGATGACCTGTCACGTTGCGTAACCTGACTTCCGTTATATTGAACAAAATGACTGACATGTACTTGCGATATGGTAATTGGAAACATTCTGTGGCTGTTTATTGTATTTATAAGACCAGTTTTTTCTCCAGGCTTTGCTTGCGCAAGTTACGAAGGGAAATGTGGAGAAAAAAAGGTAATTATAAAAATAATTTCTATAATACGGTTCACCTATGAGGTAGGCAGAGCAAACCGAATGTCTATAGACTTATCAGTTCACCACGATTCACTGATTTGTCAATTGGCAAGCTGAGTGTTGATCCCCATCGCCGCATTTTATCGACCAGATAAAGCTTATCAACTATTTCTAACGATAATCGGGACTGACGGCTTTACGTGCTCATCCGAGGCATAAGAGTGGAAACACACGACCCGCCAGACTTCGAGCCGAATAGGCTAATCTATTCGACTCAGGTCATAAGGTCCCGGGTTCAAAGTGAGTTTCAAGGATTTTTTCGAAAATAAAAAATCTAATTAGAAGCTCGGAGTCGGAGTATTGATGTATTATCACTTCCATGCCTCGGATATGCACGTCAGGCTGTCGCTCCGGGTTATTGCTAAAAATCAGTTTAGTGCTCAGTTGAACGGTGCTTATGTTACAGACAGACATACGAAAGTTGTTAAGCTTATTCGTACTTATATTTTAAATACGCCTGTCTATTTGGTTGATTTTCACGGCTAAGCTTAAACCGATTTAAATGAAATTTGGCTTAAATTAAACCAAGATGTAGGGTCAAGCATTAATTAGGTTTTTTTAATTAATCCCTAAGGAGCTGAGCTGATATGAAAATTAGTATTAAAAACTATATCGATGACATGTTAATCTACTCGTGTGTAAAGTTGCACGGGTTGCCTAGTGTGTTATAAGTTTAACATCTGTTTGTCTGCCTGTCTGCAGCATTATAGCTCCCGAAGAGTTTAGCTTATCACAATGGGATAGTTCTTAGTTCTACTAGGAAAGTTAGCAAGTGTATTTATTGTATTTGGGATCGTTTTAGAGCTTTTCTGTCGCTATTTCGTTCCTACGCTTACTACGGCGAGACATCGTAGTAACTCTTATATCAATTTGACACGTACAAAACGTTTTGAAATCTGTGGTGCGTATTCTTTACTACGAAGTTTCAATGAAAAATGAGGTTTCAAGTTCGATTAACTTTTAGTTTTGTGTTTCTTGCTTGTTTATTGCCTTATGGTTTATTGGCTAGCCTGTTTGACTCAAATTGAAAGGTACCAAATATATTCCTCGAAAACTGTTACAAAACAGTTGCTGTCTGGCAAAACTGCTACTGAGATTTTTTCGTGGTTATTTTATCATGTCTATCTGTGCTTTAAAATCTAGTAAAAGAGTAGACCTCACTCCTCCTCAAAACTTCTTGTCTTATAAATTGTATACAAGTATTTTACATATATCGTTGACCAATATTGCTATTGAATAATTTGCTAATTAGGTTGGTAGTGGTACCAAGCCAGTGTAAGATGCAGTACAATTGTACCACATAGTGGTAATGATGGTAGTAACACTTTTGGCCTATTGTTCGCCTTTAACAGTGTTTCGTTGAAAGGCAAAGGTTTTTTTGCGAAACTATATTAGAAAGTTTGTTTGTATGACAATTATTGCGTAGGTACCTACTTTTTTGAGCGAGATGAGTTTTAAACCAGAGTTTAAATTGATTGGTTTTAAAGCCCAACCTAAGGGAGGCGTAACTTGTGAGACCAAATATCGGTTTAGATCCGTATCGTGACGATAATTAGAAAAGTTAGTGTCGTCAGGATTTGGGAACGTTATTAACCCTTTACCATGGTCTCGAAGGCTTGCAAGCGAGACAGTGGGCCACGTCAACGCCGGCGGTGAAAATGACGTATGTGTATATGTTCGTGTGTGTGTGTGTGTGTGTTTGTGTGTTTAAATTATGGTTTGTAAACTCTGATGGACCAACACGGGGATTAGTACAAATCTAAAAAATAAAAATAAAATCGAAAAATAATTAAAGAATTACAGTTCGTGAAAACTTCAAACCACACAGTACATAAGATAATTTGCTCATGTCAGTTGTTACATAATGATTTACTCTATTGATGTTATATTTAAAGTATTACGGAAATATGACACAAACTTTGGTGTGATACACACAGAAAGTAATTGGCTGTAAAACTGTGACATTTATATAATCTTGTCACATATTACATCAACACCTTTAATAAATTAAGTCAACATTACTTAGTTGCTCTAAAATTTAATCAATGTGTCTTTAGCATATGAAGTCTTAGGTACCATTCTAAAACAAGACAAATATGACATCAATTTTTATCTTGAAAAATCTTAATTGGAGTCTAGATCTTAAAAATTACGAAGCATAAAGACAAATATAAGAAAGGTGAAATTAATTAAATTTGCTATTCCCGCAAACTGCTTTACGTCAAGACTAGCTGTTGCCCGCGACTTAGTCCGCGCACTCATTTATTCCGCACAGCTCCTCCCCCGTAGGTGCTAACGTGATAATATGTAGCCTTTATATTGACCCGACCTATTAGTAATATTCATGCAAAATTTGAAGTAAATCCATGCAGTACTTTTTTAGTTTACCCCGGACATACATGACTTTCCTACGATTTTAATATACGTATAGATGCTACTGAAAGGAAAGACGTCGGTGGAATAAATGGATAAAACACACACAAAAAAGATGACCCCAGCGACACAACTACCCACTCACATCCGCCACACTTTTACCCACGTTGGCAGCAAGCACGAAGACACACAAATTACGAACTCGACGCATGTTTCACTTCAAAACCGAAGCAACTTCAGCAGATGCTTGAATTTAAATGTGCTGCTGGAGTCTTCTTTTTTGTCCGGACTATCGGTGTTTTATTAATGTATTAAACCAGCCGGTGTCTTTCTTTTCGGTAGCATCATGAAATTCTCATAAAAAAAATTGCGGATAATAGCAAATTTAATTAATTTATGTAAAGTATCCAAAGTAACGCCTGAATCAATAGGAGGCAAATATAAAACGTGTCATTACACTTTCTTTGTACAGATGGTACCACATTATTAAACTAAGCGGCAAATTTTATTAATAAATAAAAATAATATTTAATTTAAAAATAAATCAAAATCAGGACTTATTGGTCCATTCGTTTAGAAGCTACGATGCTATAAACAGACACGTAAAACTTATAACACAACTTTGTTACGTCGTCGGGTTAAAAAATATAGAACCTTTCTTGTCCATCAGTTAAAACTTACAATGGCAAAAACAAGCTTATTATACTTCATTGAAAATAAATGTAGCCTTTAGCTCTTACCAAAGCCTTCGACATCGGCTAATCATGCGTGTATTATACATGGAAATTGCCTCTTTAATGCGTCACATGTTGTTATTTTAATAGCAAAGGTGTGTGGGGTGTAATTTGTTTTTATTTTATGTACATAAATAACTCGATTATGTACAGGTGAACGAATACGAGCGAGTCAGCTCAATTTGAAGTTAATTAATATAAGTTAGTTACTATAAGTTAAGTAAATATTTTATTTTTTACATCTTAAGGTAGCAAAGAAATTTATGGTTCTGCTGCTGAAAATATACAACCATCGTCTATAGATACCAAATATGTTAATGGTGCATTGCCCACGTTGTGGCAGGGGTAAGATGCTAGAATACATAAATTTACTGGCTAATAAACCGGAACACGACAGTAACAAGTGTCTACTGACACGATAAGCGGTGGTACCAAAACTCAGCCGAGATATTACAGAACTCTATTACCTAGTAGTAAAAAGTTATAATTTGCTCTTCGAAACTGAGGTATTTGTATGAAGAGAGCTGACCAGGAAGATAAAAAAAACCAGGCTTTTTAAAACAATGTATGGATACTATCCACGTCTCTACCCTTCTATGTATGTTTTGGGTATGACGGGCTTTAACACTCTATTGTTGCGAAGAAATATATCACTATTACTTTATATTTGGCGTATACTGTCAGGCAATATTAGCTTGCCATCAATTCTGGAACGTATATTTTTTAATGTGCCTAATAGGGGATGCAATGTACGTATAAGTCGCATGTTTTGTTTGCCTTTGACAAGAACAGACATTGATTATAATAATCCAGTTTCGCGTGCTTTACGAATGATCAACGATATTGCTCGCTCAGTTGAAAGCGAAGTGGATATTTTTACCTCCGAAATGCAGGTAGTAAAGAATTGTGCCATAAGACACTTGGAACGGTCACCATAGAACATTTAATTAATTAATTAATTACTTCACACATGTATGACTTGGAATTTATATTTTCTGTAATGTGCATGGTATGTTTTATAAATAAATAAATAACGCAATGGCACATCAGTTCTCAGTGCTATATTTTTACTTTTTAACGATTTTGTTATCTATATTAGCTGCAGCATGCAGCCCCCTGCATTATAATAGTTTTTGGCGAATCCCACGGGATCACCTAATTTTTCCGGGATAAAAAGTAGTCTATGTGCTATTCCAAGTCTATGTGCTATGCATCTGTGTGCCAAATTTCATTCAAATCCGTTCAATAGTTTTTGCGTGATTGAGTAACAAACATCCAAACCTTCGCATTTATAGTATTAATATAGATGAACTGGAAAGTCTATAGATTTTCGGCTTATCTTGCTTTCTCTGCGAAGTAATTGGGCGTGATAATATTTTTTTAAATATTACTTTATAAATCTGTACATAAAATAATAATGAATAATAATACACTGAACAAACAACATTATATAAGGGAGCTAATACTTTAATTTAAATAAAATATTGTAATAATAAGAATTATACATTAATGTAAAAAAATGCACTTGCATCTCTGACGTATTCATAATATCGTGAATAAAATACCGCCCCGTTGGTCGAGTGATTAGCGATCCTATCAATCGATGGGCTTGGGTTCGATTCCCGACAGGGACAAGGATTTGTGTGATGAGCATAAATGTGTGTATTTCAGGGTTTTTGGGTGTTTATTATGTATGTTACAGTATTTATATATGTATTTCTATGTATTAGTATCGTTGACTAACACCCATAACACAAGCAAATAATTTGTTTACTTTGGGGTTAGATTGATTCATGTAACTTGTTCAGGGATATTTATTTATTTATTACTAGCTGTGCCCGCGACTTCGTCCGCGTGAAAAAAATCCTAAAATAAATGTATCCTAAGTTACTCCTTATTACCGTGGTTTGAAAGATAGACAGTCCTGACGCTTTACCCGCATAGTGCCCATTCTCATTTGGGATTTCCGGGATAAAAATATTCTAAGTCCTTTCTCGGGTTTTAAACTATCTTTGTACCAATTTTAATCCAAATCGGTTCAGTGATCTAGGCGTGAAGAAGAGACAGACAGACAGATGGACAGACAGACAGAGTTAATTTCGCTTTTATAATAATAATATAGTTTAGATATCAAATAACAAGCCTATACAAAATACATGTGTGTATTTTATATAGGCACAAAATATATATTTAGTGATTTAGTGAATAAATATAATTTCGTTTATTTAAAACATATACTTAATAGCAAGTAAGCAGATGATACTCCTGAAAAAAGAGATAAGAATTATAGATCTAACAAGTCACTATCATCGTGCTTACTATTACTGGTACTACTGGTAGTCAGGTAGTAGAGTTCTACAATGTCTCGCCCGGTACTCTGGTACCATCTTCTTAGCTATTCCTTTCTTATATAATTAGATAGCAAACAAGCAGATGGCGCTCCTGATGGAAAGAGAAAACATCGCTTAAAGACACTGCAGATGTTAATGGTGCCTTGTTATCTTGCGGCGTGGTCTAATGCCATATGGATAAGTTTACCGGCTACCTTACCCTCCAAACCGGAACACGACAGTGACTAACACTAACTATATTAAGGCAGGTATAGGTAAGGCGGTGGTACCAGATCCGGACGGGACAGTGCAGTTACCACCTAGTATCCACGATGGAATTGACTCGCATAGTCAATTGTTCATCTGTTATGAACTGCCTGGCAGAACGGATGGTCTTTTCTACAAAGGGAGCCCGAGCCAACACATGGTGTCGCCACAATGCTTAATTCGTGCTCCATTTTCTTAGGTAAGGTAGCCGGTAAACTTATGCAAATGGCATTACCTTCCCGTCGCACAGATTGCAACGCGCCATTACCATATTTGGTGTTTCTAGGCGATGGTTCTCTCTTTCCATTTATAGAGCCCTCCGCTTATTATATATTATTATATAATATTATAAATTATTATATATTCGCCTCTGTGGTCTAGTGGTCCAGCGTTGGCGTTGATCACATGAGGTCCCGGGTTCGATTCCCGGGTCGGGCACATAAAAAAGTATTTTTTAGGTTTTCTAAGAAACACAAAGTTGCCTGGGAAAATGGAAATGCCCGGTTGGCGACAGGCTTGCCACCTATCACATTGTGGGACCAAGTATCTTCGGCTAATCGTGGGTACACTTGTTGTACCTCTGCCTATCCCTTCGGGGATATGGGTGTGAAGATACTTATAAAAATTATTTTTACGACCGTATCCTTGAAGAGAAAGGCAGAGGTACAACAAGTGCGCCCGTTGCTAGCAGCAGATACTTAATCCCACAACGTGATAGGTGGCAAAGCTTCTTATCCGGGCACTTATCCGATCTCGGGCAAAGTTGTCTTTAATATCAGAAAATTGAAAAAACAAATTTTTAATTGCTTGACAATCCGGGCTTTAAACCCGAGGCCTCATGTAATTAACGCCGACACCGGACCGCTATACCACAGGGGCGACTTGCTATTTTATAATATAAAAAAATAATTATACATGTAGAAAACTTGATGTTATTAAGCACTCTGTACTTGAATACATCAAATTATGGTGACAAAGAAGAATAACGACTTAATATTCAAGAAAAAATAACAATAGGACAACCAAAAACCAATCAAGTGTGAGTCGGGCTACCACACGTAGGGTTCCGTACGACGGATATCAACCGAAGTTCTTTGAGATGTAACTTTTTTTACTTTTTTATTATTTGTAGTAACAGCACCCACATTAGCATGTATTTGAGAATTTTTTCTGGTGTGTCTATTTCAGTTCAAGAAAAAGAGCTCTGTGACAGGTGGAAAGACAGTTTTACTAGATGGTAGAGTTCTGCATTAGCTCGCCCGGGTCGGGTCTGGTAGCCGGTAACCTTATGCATGTGGCATTAGATCTTGCCACAAGATAGCAATGCACCATTAATATTTTTGGTATCTATAGGTGATGGTTGACTTTTTCCATCAGAAAACAAACTTATATATATGAGATTAGACCCCGCCACAAGATATCGACGCACCATTAGCATCTTTGGTGTCTATAGGCGTTGATTGCCTCTTTCCATCAGGAGACCCATCTGCTTGTTTGCTATCTTTTGATATAAAAAAAAACAGCAGATGCCTATTAGTAGGGTTCCTTTTCATCCGTATCATTGACACTTGGTGAAATTGCATCTCGACAAGTTTAGTGAAAATAAACTCTTGTACTATTTGGCAACGTTTTTTTTTTAGATAGCAAGTGGCAGACAAACAGATGGCTCTTCTGATGAAAATCGCCCATAAACTTCAAAGATTTTTATGGTGCATTGATATCCATGTAGAAGGATGGCAATGCCACATGCATAAGTCTACCGGCTATCCTACCCTCAACCGGAACACGACAATGACAAGCATTGACGTTATTTTGACAGGAGTAAGGCGGTGGTAGGTACCAAATATCCGGGCGAGACGTTGCAAAAATCAACCACCTAGTAGTAACGTTGGGAGTGACACGTACAGGCAATCGGTCGCCTTTTATGACCTGTGTGGCAGAATGACAGATGGATTATTCTTTAAAGGAGTCCGGACCAACACGGGGAAACTACAATATATTTGTTTAAAACCAAACGGTTTCGATTATTAGAATATCAGAGCTTTTCATTCATATATTCCCAAAAAAATTATTTAAGTATACGGTTAAGCCTGGCTGCAACATAATGGATTTGGTAAGAAAATGTATTTTAATATCCCTACTAATATTTTAAATGCGAATGTAAGTTTGTTGTTACGCTTCCACGTGAAAACTACTTACCGATCATCATCAAACTTTGTACACATATTCTTATGTTATATATAGGTATAAGAAGTAACATAGGATGATTTTATTAAAAAAAAATTGCGAGAGAAGCCGCGGGTAAATGCTAATCTTCTATACAAATAAATAAAATTGGAGTGTCTGTTTTTAATATTAAAATAACCGCTTTTTACTAAATACATATGGATGTATACACGGTACATATAACAAAATACCAGTTTTTACATTTTTTTTGTCCGTCTGTCTTTTTGTCCCGGATAATCTCTGGAACTGCTGGACCGATTTTGACAGGATTTTCACTAGCAGATAGCTGATGTGACAGGGAGTAACTCAGGCTACTTCTTTTCGAAATTTTCCACGCGGACGAGGTAGCGGTCGCAGCAAATATAAAATAAATTTCAATGCCATCTGAATGATTTGCTTGTACTGGCGTTAGCAAAGACACATAAGAACTTGGGTTTGAATTCTAGTTAGATTTTTTCCGTAATAAGCATTTTAGTTTTTTAATGTAAGTAACCTTGCCTGAAATGGACATGTGCCCCAATTTTGTATAGTATATATCAAATTACGAAAATTGGTGCCGGTAATCATGGGTGCACTACCTGCGCTTCTGCCTGCCTCTTCGGCGATGTAGGCGTACCGATATTTTTGTTATATAAACTAACATTATAAATACGTAAGTCTGTCTGTCTACCAGTAATGCTTTTGTTGCTAAATCGACGAACCGATTTTAAAGAATTAAGCTCGCAGTATTTTCGGGCGTCTGTTGAGAGATAGGTAATGGAATGAGAATATATGAGATGCTTAAAGGAAATTATCCCGACATTACTTATTCTTGCTTTACAGTATTTATGCTATGATCAGTTTTAAAGCAACTTTAATTGCGCGAAGCTTTAAATATGCAAGTTCCAGTGAAGTCAAAGATAATTAAAATAATACAGGTGAATATATTCGGCGGTGAATTTTCAAATACTTTAAAAGTCTTTTAAGCATCCAGAAAAGCTCAAAACATATCTACAGCTCTAAAGTTTAACGATAATACAGATCATAGTAAACCAGAAATACTACCTATCTTGTCATATAAAATTCGTTTCAACACATTGGTAGCTATGGTATATTCTATTCAAATTCCGTTAAATAGTGATATATACATACCCGAGCGATGGATACTTAGATAACGGCTATTTACTGCTTTCTAATCATTCACACACATATCCAAACAAAAAAGCACAGAACACATCACATTAAAACATAAAAGACATTCACCTCGGTACGTTGTAGCGTAGGTACTGCCGCTTGATTGGTTGGCGGGACTCGTTTCGAAGAAAAAAGCTCTCCGGCTGTCCGGCGTGACCTGACACTTTGTCCATTCCTTGCCTGCATCGCGTAACTTCTCTGGCAATGGATCGGTTACTGAATTAGGGATATCTACCATTAAAACCGGTCTACCATATATATTTGTTTTTTGGGTCATCCCAATAACACGTGGTTCTGCTTTCGTCTTCACTTTCATTATTTCGTTTGCTTGATGTAACAGTTTCCTTTGTATATTCTCCATTTCGTCTTTCGATGACTTGGAGTTCTCCGACAATTTAGCGATTAGTTCGTTAACATTAAAGTCCATTGTTTCTGTTGTGTTGTGTAGAAATTCTGTTGTGTTTTCTTTGTCATTGCTGTTTTTGAAAAGCATGTCTGCTTGTGGTGGTGTGATTATGATTGTTGGGAGCTTCTTAGCACGTTTCACTTTTCTGACAGTTTTTGCCATCACATTTTTAATGTTTGCTATTTTAGTAGTTTTTTATAAATTAAAAGATTATATTTTCAAATAGAAAATAAATCGAATCAAATAATTCATCTTGGTGTAATTTAAAATTTTCAACAAATCTATAAAAAAATTACATTGAATAGATATTTTATTTATTTATATATTTCGGTATTTGTATGTGTATTTCTGTGTATTCGTATCGTTGAGCAACTCTTATATCACTAGCAAATTTTTGGATTACATTAGGGTTAAATTAATTTATATTATAATTTTTCAATGATATTTATAATGAAATTGTTTTTTACTAAAAATAAGAACTACTAATGTATTTTATTTTTGGAGATTGTAATATCGATATTTATAAATATGTTATCAATATTTCAATAAAGCTTGCGCTTGGTTAATATAGCATTAAAATATCAGGTTTATATATTTTTTTATATCTATATATTAAACATGTGTGGGACCGGGTCATTTTAAAAAAACAGACCTGTTTATCTGCACGAAAGCTCGTATAAGACGAGCGAGTTTTAACACACAAATACATTTGCAGATGACGATAGAGTTTGGCGAAACTCGGGTACAGTACCCTAATTATCCCTACCCTTATATCATAAGTAGTAGTCAGGAAGGTTTAATCTGTATTAAAATTCCTACCCTAATGAACATCAAATAGCAACATCATTAGTGTTATTTTTTTACTGCCAAAAGACTGTTTAATTTATTTTTATATATGATAAGATTCATTCATTCCGATATTTTATAGAGTTATTTAGATTTAATTCAGAAGAGAAGTCAGGGGTCAACCTAGTCCTAGACCTCAAAGTCAGACGGGTGGTGTGTTATTTATGTTATCACTCCAGTGCCCCAGATAAGCTCGTAAAGCCGTCGATCCAGGTTATCAATAGAATTAATTGATAATCGTTATCAAGTCGTTAAAATGCAGTGATGGGAATCACCAATCATCATCCCTCATCTCGTCAACTGACGTGATGACATTACTAACTAGCCCATGCTCAAAATCCCAACAATTAATTACTAAATGACAATAGCAAACAAATTTCATATTAATAAAAATAAACTGATTCATTTGTGATTAAGTTTATTTGTGATCATTGAATTGTATTTAAGTGATTTTAGCATTTTACTCAATGTGGTCATGACTGTTACACAAATAGTTTTAATTTATTTAATATCGCATTCTCTAATCTAATTTTATGGTTAAGCTCATCTTATAGAATAATTAACGTAGTTGGGTCAATGTTTATACTTTTACAATAAGCTCCCCGAAAATATTTAAGAGATTTAAAAATGTCGCCTCTGTGGTCTAGTGGTCCGATGTCGGTGTTGAACATATGAGGTCCCAGATTAGATTCCCGGGTCGGGTAGACTAAAAATGTGGTTTTTCGGTTTTCTGATAAAAAAAATGCTGCCCGGGATGCTGCCCCTTTGAGGAATAGACCAACTATCGTTGGTTTATTCTTTAAAGGAGCCTGAGGCCCGGACGAACACAGAAAAGAAAACGGTGCAAATAGATTATTTTAAAATTTCAGATTATTAGAAAGACAAAATGCATGGGATTAATTTCCCCTATCTGATAATTACTTATTGTTTTAAATTAAAAATTGTATTTAAGAAACCGCCGAAACCACTTCGTGTGAGGATGAGTTCCGATCCGGTAGGAATTACAAAGTTGATGACCCATCATAGTGCCTGTAAAGGTGTATTTTATTCAAAAAATTGATTTTGATATTGATAAACCATCAACTACATCGCGGTCTACTGACTATTTGACTTTGATTACGAAGTCTCAGGTTTAATCCCCGGATCTAATAAATGTTTATACATCAATAGCAGTTCGTATTTAGTGGTAGTAGTGCCGTAAAATTCCTGTGCCTATGCCCCGGTTATTGCAAGAAAAAAGCTAGGTTCGTTATCAGATCGGTAAAATGCGGCGATGGTGATCAACACCCATTTCACAACCGACAAACTAGTGAATCGCGGTGAAACGAAGCCCTATATACGTTCGAGTTACTTTGCCTACACCGCGAGGTAATTTTTTTTATAAATTAAAGTGGCACAAATACCAAAACGTGATGAACTGGAACATCTGTTGACTTCCGGTTCACACTGCCTACTACGCAAGAGAACCGGCTGTATTAACATTTATTCATGTAGTTTGTGTAAGGAAATCCTGCATGAGTCGAATTTTATTCGTTTCTTAAAATGTCAAATTATTGCAAAAGCACTTTTGAAGATTTGAAAAACCCAACCGTATGTGTTTAAACAAACACATCTTTAAAATATAATTTATACTTTTCTGAACTTCGTCGTTGATAATGATAAATACTGTTTGCATTTGAAATAAGTTGAAAAATATTCTAAGTACGTATTGGCTAGTGAATCCAGCCATTAGGATCAAAATTAAACAAAAATGTGGACTTGCAATTTTCAAGGACTAATTGCAAGAAGATTTCAATATAATATACGTACTTTACCATTACCATAACATACGACGCTTGCGCTCATTAAAATTATTCCATCATTTTAAAGAACTTGATAACTAGTAAAGAAACGCATGGTGAAACCGTGTCAGCCGCCCATTGTTATAGACTTTAAAATTAATTCACCATATATACACGGTCATATCTTGATATCTTGTTCTTGTACATAAGCTGTTACTGTGTCTGTAGAATTCAAATGTGAATAAATATTAGAGTTGTTTTTTTTTTTATATCACAAGATAGCAAACGAGCAGTTTGCTCTTACTGTAAACATCAAATATGTCGATGGAGCGTTGCAATTCGTGTGGTTGGATGATAATGTGATAGGTGGTAAACCCATCGCCAACCGGGCACTTATCCATCCAAAACTTATCTAATTCAGAAAATTGAAAAAACACGATAATTCCGACACCCGACCACTAGATTATAGAGGCGATTGATATTATTGCGAAAAGGCAAGGCGGTGATACCAAGCCCGAGTAGTAGATGCGAAACTCTACCACCGAGTAGCTACAATGAAAGTGACGCCTATGCCCAATCGTTTGTGTCTGCTAGACTTTTAATTGCTTACGCGTAAAAATACACTTTTTAGGTGAATTATTAGTTTTCCTATATGTATGTGTTTTTTTAAATTTTTCGTAACATCATTAAAACAAAGAAACAACAACATGCTAACTCCGAATCGCATCAGATTAAGGTATGGTGGGTTAATTTCAAGATAATATTTAAAAAATCTGGCGATTCGATTGTTGCATTGAGTGAGAGAGTCAAAAAAAATTGTATTGTAAGATTCAGTCGCGTTCGAGAATGTTTCTCGAGCGCGACTGAATCTTCGTTTTGAAGAAAATGATGCAAGGATAACGAAAAAATAAAATCTGACAATTTCCACAAGCCAAAAAGCCGACATTATTGGAATTCAGTTTTTTTACTGCCCTTAATAGTCAGCGCTATATAAAAGGGTTATATTTGGTGGATAGTCTCAACAGTATGCAAGGTATCCCCTATGTTAATCTGATGCGCTCAAGTAAATACCAAAATACTTCCTTGGGCTCCCCTACGATAGCGCCAGATTGGCGAGATGTATCGGCCTGCGTATACGCATATACATACATACACTCCATTTTTTTTGAGTACTCATTTCTATCAGCATTACCTATGATTGCCTCATAATATGTTGTTACCGTTCATATTCTTTAATTTGTGTTATTTTTTTGTACGAAATTTATTTTTATAAAGTCTCGTACCAACACAGAAAACTTCTTCTAATATATAAGCTGTTTCATACATGTCGATAGCTACTATTAGGTGAGAAATAACAAAACAAATATTCCTGCTTCAGTGGTCTTAATCAAATCTGACCTTATTCGGCAGTATTTATTATTCATAAAGTTCCGTAATACGCCCACGTATATCTCTGATGTTATCGCTAACGTAAATTCAAGCGAAATATTAACTCTTACTGTAGAGAGACAATGTTATTGTGACGTAATTTCACTGTCCAAAAAAGGAGGAAGTTCTCAATTCGATGGTTTTCTTATGTTTCTCTTTATTATATTATCACAGAATTTCATTATTCATTCGTCTCTGAGGTCTAGTGGTCCAGCGTTGGCGTTGACCACATGAGGTTCCAGGTTCGATTCCCGGGTCGAGCACATAAAAAAGTGTTTATCAGTTTTCTGATAAACAATACTATTTTCTGATAAAACAGCCAATAGGCTTGCCACATATCACATTTGTGGGACTAAGTATCTTCAGCTAGTCGTAGGTGCACTTGTTGTACCTCTGCCTACCCCTTCGGGGATACGGGCGTGAAGATACTTATTATTCTTAATATATAAATTACATGTAACGTTGTTTGTCCGCTATGAATTCCTAAACTACTGAATCGATTTTAATGCAATCAGACATGTACCTACTGTTTGATCCAAATAAATAATAATAATAAATATTCACGGGACAAATTACACTTACTAATCTAACTCCAAAGTAAGCAAATTATTTGCTGGTGTTATGGGTGTCAGTCTACGATACCTATACATAGAAATACATATATAAATACTACAGTATATTTAATAAACACCCAAACCGGAAATACAAACATTTGTGCTCATCACACAAATGCTTATCATCGTCGGGGATTGAACCCGAGCCGCGTCGATTGCGTAAGTCAGAGTCGCTAACCACTCGACCAACGGGGCAGACAAAAAATTAAAAGATAGTATAGTTTTTAACCCAATTTTCTAATCCAAAAACACCAAAATATTCAATACAAGTCATTTGTATGGAAAAAACTACGTTTGCCGGGTCACCTAGTTAGTATATAATTTGATATTTAAATAACTAATTGTAATGTTTGACCTTGATAAAATTGTAATTTATCAATGTATCTATACTTAAAAAATGTATACTAGGGAAGACCGAGACTGACGTACTATGATCAAATTGATGGAAAGCTATCAGAAGGTGGTGTCAAGTCTTCGTAATTGATGTGTTTGCATGAAGAGAGTTATGAATGTGGAAGAAGCAAGGCTGTCTGTTTGGACCGTACTATCACTGTGCCAGGCAGTTTGAAAAAGGTAAAAAATAAAACGCATAGGTGTCTCTACCATTGTGTTTACAAGGAGGTAAAGCTCTGCAACGACGCGGCCGGGTTTTGGTACTATCGCCTTACCTATTCCTGCCGCAATAGAGCCAACGCTTATCGACGTCTGTCAAGTTCCAGTTTGGAGGGTAAGGTAGATAGATTTATGTATGTGGCGTGGCGTTTTTTTTTAAACGTAAACAATCAAGTATCATTTCAAATGTTCAGTAGTGAGACGGTGTCTTCGATCATTTAAAAATATATTTATAAGTGGAAAGGGATCGCTCCACAATACTCATCCACATCTGCTGAGGTAACTGGATAACATTTGAACTTTGTTTCTATGATATCACTAATAGTTTTTGCTAAAAAATATGTCGTAGACTTAATAAAACTGTCGAAAATATTGACAATATGTCGGTAATATCCAC
This sequence comes from Apodemia mormo, assembly GCA_036924255.1. NCBI lineage: Eukaryota > Metazoa > Arthropoda > Insecta > Lepidoptera > Riodinidae > Apodemia > Apodemia mormo. The sequence goes on from JAUPFN010000016.1 coordinate 2,861,351, forward strand.
CATAACTAGATCCTAAGAAAAATATGCTATTACCGCTAAGGATAGTTTAAATATGCAAATGCATGTACAAATATGCTAATGCATATACAAATATTCTAATGTATATAATCCGGTCCCTACTTATAACATACAAAAGCTGGTTTGTTTCTGTAGACTTTGAGAATTTTGCTCGCTCGTTCAATAATTCTAAATAAGCCCACTGCTCGTCTTATCACTTTTGTTCCAGTGAAAATTATTTGAAAATCGGTGACATTATATCAGGTCTTGATCGTCATCTTAGTACTTCTTTTCAATAGCCATTGTGGTCTAATAAGTGAAACGATCTTGCAAATTAGGCAAATATATAAATATTATTTTATAACATAATCACAGTAAAACTTCAAGAACCCACTTCCCATTTCCTATAACCCTAGAATCGTGCATCAGATGTTCGCCAATTAAAATGAGAACACATGGAAAGTATGCGTTTCAAAACAAAAAAGAATTTTTTAAATTTTGTTCTTGCTTCTTCGGGTATTCGGTAAACACACATAAAAAATCGGTCAAGTGCGAGTTGGACTCGCATACCAAGGGTTCCGTATAAACTTGTAGGTAACATTGGCTACACATAGAAGAAAGAAAGAAAGAAAGAAAATATTTATTTGCAAGAATATGGGTGTTACAAGTTGTTAAAAATAAATTAAGTTACCGACATATTCTACCAATATATGGTGTGCAAATATTAAAAAAAAATCATTATATTACATTTAAAACTATAAATTGTATCGATTTTTCAGAATTACTACCGGATCGGAACGCGGCCACACACTGAGAACATCCGACGGAAGAAACTCAGCGGGCTCGTCTTTTTTTCTCTATTTTATGTATCGTTTAGGTTTTAAAAAAATGCAAAATATGAGGCGTAAACGATCATAACTGTTGATCGCGTTTTTATAATATAACTAAAATCTTAAAGTTTTTGGATTTTTTTATTTCAATGTGCTATAAGTTATTGGTTTTTGCCAATCTCATAATTATAGGTCAACGGTAAGTACCCTATAAGTTTTGATTCACTTTTGAAATCGCAAAATATGCGACATATATGGTTTTCTTTTTAATTCATAAGATAGTAAACAAGCAGATGGGTCTCTTGATGGAAAGAGTCAACCATCGCTTATAGACACATAAGATGTTGTTAATGGCGCGTTGCTATCTTGTGGCAAGATCTAATGCCACATGCATAAGTTTACCGGCTACCTTACCCTACAAACCGGAACACGACAGTGACCAGCGCTGACGTTATTGCGGCAGGAATAGGTAAGGCGGTACCAGACCCGGACGAGCCAACGCAGAACTCTACCACCTAGTAGCCAAAGGTCTTTTGATTGCATTGACTGACAAGTTTAATTTTTTACAGCTATAGATCCAAGTATTTGATATAAGTTTCAACCTGATACCTTTACGCGTTGCTGAAACAAAGGACCGTGACATATGGACAGATACGTATACGGACAACGAAGTGATCGTATAAGGTTCCGTTCACATGTGGTACGGAACCCTAAAAAAATCCGTTCAATTAAAAACCTCCTTTTTGGGAAGTCAGTTGAAAATATTTATGTTATGTTAGGAGTACATTCCATCAAAAACCTGTATTATGAAATGTGGCGCGATTGTCATAAGTATTTGAATAAATATTTGGCAAAAACCTGCGATTTTATGGGTTCGTTGATTTTTAATTTTGTGTTCATGGTTAGTTAATATTTGAGTTAGTCGTAATGATGCAATATTACATTATTACAATATTCGCCTCTGTGGTCTAGTGGTGCTTTATCGAGGTTGACCACATGAGATCCCGGGTTCAATTTTCGAGTTAGGCAATTCAAAAAATGAGTTTTTATTGAAAAATTGATTTTCCAATAAAACAATGTTGCCGGGATTGGATAAGTGCCCGGTTGATGACAGGCTTTGCCACCTATTACATTGTAGGACTAAAGCATCTTCGACTAATCGTGGGTGCACTTGTATCTTTGCTGTCCACGTCAGGGATACGGGCGCTAAGATCATCTTTACAAAAAATTAAATACTAACCAATCTAAAGACGGCTGAGGTATATCTGCTACGCAAAATATAAGTATACAAGTTCGGAAAATCCAAAGGATAATGCTTTACTATACACGTAGTTTCTCGCAGACAACGTACGAATTCCTCGTAGGCAATGACACCTTTTTCTTTCTTATAACAATAGATAGCAAACAAGCAGATGGCTCTCCTGATGGAAAGATAAACTATCACCTATAGACACCAAAGATGTTAATGGTGCGTTTCATAGTGTGTGGATATTAATGCCACATGCATAAGTCTACCGGCTACCTTATCCTCCAAATCGGAACACAACAATGACAAGCATTGACGCCATTGTAGCAGAAATAAGTAAGGCAGTGGTACCAAATACCCGGGTGAGACGATGCGGAACTCTACCACCTCGTAGTTACGAAAGATAGTGACACGTATAGTCAATCGGACCTGCCTGGCTGAACTGCAGTGGGTCTTTTCTTCAAAAGGAGTCTGAACCAACACGGATTAATTTTTTTTGAATATTTTATCACTTTGATTGGTATCCTTGCCAAATTTATGCTCAAGAAATGATTATGTGTTCATACCAAATTTAAATTCTCCAGTACTATTAATCTACGAGCTAAGCTGCAGACAAACGGACGGGTATAGCGAAACTTTAAGAGTTACTTTTAGACAACGGAACCTCAAAAACTAACAAAAATAGAAACTTTAAGAGTTACTTTTAGACAACGGAACCTCAAAAACTAATAAAATTCTTCACATACCCTATTTACGAAAGCGAGATATAATTTATATAACCTTTATTGTGTTTTTAGACCATAACAACCATAATATAAAAAAATCACATCATATTTTTGGTATAAGTAGGTATTATGTAACTGCATAATTTGAATAATGTACACGCCCACATTCTTGCATGCGAATGTTTTTCCTTGTTTTAAAGTTTTATTTTACCGTAGTATTTGTTGTATTATTAATTTTAATTTATGAAAACAAGGAACGCGGCTTGTTAACGTAATCCACATGATAAAATATACGGAGAGTCGGATCCGGGAGCCCGTAACAGTTATGAGACGAATTTATTGCTGCTTTACATCGAGCAAACCAAACAACGTCGCTCTTTAACAAATTAATATGAATTCAAGGAAACAATTGTCTATACTTCTACACAACTATTATAAAGAGAAAACATTTATATTTTTGTAATGAATTAACACAAAAGCTACTAGACCGATCTTAAAAATTATTTTATCATAAGAAAAATACACTATCCTAGTAACTATATGTAAACTAAGCATAATGATGTATTATCACTACATAGTATAAAACAAAGTCGCTTTCTCTGTCTGTCCCTATGTCCCTATGTATGCTTAAATCTTTAAAACTACGCAACGGATTTTGATGCGGTTTTTTTTATTAGATAAATTGATTCTTGAGGAAGGTTTTTGTATATAAACCTTTCCGATATTCCCACGAGAACAAAAGCTAAGCGGGTGACACCGCGGGCAGGTCGCTAGTCAGATTATAAACAAGCAAATAGTTCTCCTGATGAATTAACGAATTGACATAACCTCAAAGATTACAAATATGCAAACATCAGTGCTCATTACACAAATGCATTGATTTGTTGAGAATCGAACCTGAGTCCAATTGAGAGGGCCAGGATCAGTAACCACTTGACCAACGGGGTGACCAAGAGGCAAACATCGCCAATAGAGACAAACGTCGTGTATAAAGACTAACATCACCAAATATAGACACCAAATATCGCTCATAGACACCAAAATGTTAATAGTGCGATGTTATATTTACAAAGTTTACGGTACACAACAGTGACAAGCACTTATGCTATTAAGGCAGGAAAATGTAAAGACCAAATATACCTATATTTGGTCGCCCGGTACCTACCGGGGAAGACCGCGACTGACATACAATGATTACATTGATCGGGTGTTGTCTGAAGGTAGTGTCATGTCTTCGAAACCGGCGCGTTTGTATGAAAAGAATAATGAATATCGAGGGAACAAACCCGCAATGATCGTGACATGACATATATCGTCACATACTCTGTTGTCTCGGCCAACCCCGTAAGAGATCTAGTGAAAGAATATTTATACAGTACGTGAAAGGCTAAGACTATAAACAAATTTCGTTTACTCTTTTTTGGTTGGTTACAGTTTCAGATTTTAAGAAAAATCATATTAATTTATAATTTATGACTATCGATTCAACACTATTCGTGTTTGATAATAGTATGGTTTGATTCCTAATCATTTAAACGAAGCATTGACCCCAAATAACGTTTTACGAGGTGTAAGAAACGGATCTACAGCCTGTTGGCTATAGACAATGATGTACTGAATAGATAAACCGAGATTAATTAGGAGGCGAAACAATGGTGCACTGCAATCTAAAGAAACCGCCCTGATGTATATTGCTTGAGAGATTAGATAGTTGCAACAGCTTGAGAGCTGTGTGGAGGATCTCTTTTCCTATACGATATGCAATAAAAAGCTGGATAAATAAATGTTGTCGATTAAAATTATTAATTACATGCCTCTATAATATTCAAACTGCACTTATAGAATACTATTATAATGGTTTTAGGGGAATTCCACAGGTACAACTTATTTATCGAGATAAAAGTATCTTATGTGCTAATTTCAAATTATCATCCACATGTGTGCCAAATTTAAACCATATTAATTCAGTCATTTTCTAGATTCGGGTAACGAACATCTATCCATACATTTAAACATTCAAACAAAAAGTGTCATACAAAAGTGTGACACTTATCTAGATCAATTTAAAGAGTAAAATACATCTCATCAGACATCTCTACAGACTACAATCTATTATACAAAATTTTGTATAATAGACTGTGTAAATCGTTAGAGCCGTTTCGAAAATGTAGAGTAATTATATATTTCGCCGTGTTGGTCCCGGCCTCCTTTGAAGAATAGGCCAACTACCGTTCTGCCAGGCAGGTCGTAAAAGGCGACTAATTGGCTATCGAGTCACTACCATCGTGGCTACTAGGTGGTAGAGTTCTGCATTGTCTCGCCCGGGTCTGGTACCACCGCCTTACCTATTCCTGCCGCAATAGCGTCAGTGCTTGTCGCTGTCGTGTTCCGGTTTGGAGGGTAAGGTAGCCGGTAAACTTATGCATGTGGCATTAGACCTCGCCACAAGATAGCAACGCACCATTAACATCTTTGGTGTCTATAGCATCTTCAGGATTTAATTACATCCTGAAGATGCTTAAAGTGAAACCGGTCGAGTGATATACAAAAATAAAGTTTTGATGTGAAATTAGAGTACAAGTGCTTAGCCAATTGTGTTACTTTAATACCTAATTTACCTTATTAGGAATATTAACCAAAAAACTACTAACAAAGTAAGTATTCACTTACACGACGTTTTTGCTCTGTTTATCATAAAAGGGAACCACTGTGATTCCATTTTTTATTTATTTACATATTTTACAATCTTACGATTGCTGTAATGCATCATAGTTGTTTGTATAACCTATTAAATACTAATTATGTAAATGTTAACCTTCGCACACGCTTCAAATTCCGTTAAACAAAAGATTAACACTTTCAAGAATACAGTTAAATGTTGGTTTTGTTAAAGTAATTATTATTTTATGTCTTTTAAACGGTTTATAATAAACGCCACCTTTCTCCATAGTGATTTGGGTGTCATAAGATTATTAAAAAAAAAGTATTTTCACGCCCGTATCCCCGAAGGGGTAGGCAGAGGTACAACAAGTGCACCCACGATTAGCCGAAGATACTTGGTCCCACAAATGTGATAGGTGGCAAGACTATCGCCAACCGGGCACTTTCCAATCCCGGGCAACTTTGTGTTTATCAGAAAACTGAAAAACCATTTTTTTAAGTGCCCGACGCCAAAGCTGGACCACTAGACCACAGAGACCAAAGATTATTAGACCAAAATAGACCATTGTAATTTCGATAGTAGTTGTCATAGTATTTGTCAGACAACTAGGATATAACTAATTCAATACTAGCTGTGCTGAGTAGCTTCGCCCGCGAGAAAATTAACGTATTAAAATTTCACACAGTATTATGAAATATTCATACCCATGTCATTACCTTAGGGTGTGAATTCCGAAAAATCCTTTCTTTTTCTTTAATCACCTCTGTAGTCTATTGGTCCAGTGTCTGTGTTGACCACATAAGGTCCCGGGTTCGATTCCCGTATAGGACAATTCAGTTTTCTAACAAAAACAACGTTGCCCGGGATTGGAAATTGACCGGTTGGCGATAGGCTTGCCACCTATCTCATTGTGGGACTAAGTATCTTCAGCTAGTCGTAAGTGCACTGGTTTTATCTTTGCCTACCTTCGCGAATACGGGCGTTTTTTTTTTTTTTTTTTATAGTAGAGGGGGCAAACGAGCAGATGGTGCACCTGATGGTAAGTGATCACCGCCGCCCATGGACATCCGCAATACCGGGGGTATTGCAGCTGCGTTGCCGGCCTTTTAAGAATGAATAAGCTCGTTTCTTGAAGGTCCCTAAGTCGTATCCATTCGGAAACACCCCCGAGGGTAATAGATTCCACAAAGGAGTAATGCGAGGCAAAAGGTGTCGACAAAAGCGCACGGTTGTGGATTTCCAGACATCGAAGTGGTGAGGATGGAACTTTAAATTTTGACGCGATGTCCGATGGTGGAATTTAGCGGCAGGCATTAGTCCGAACAACTCGTCGGAACACTCCCCATGATAAATACGGTAAAAGATGCAGAGCGAGCCTACATCTCTGCGTAACGCCAAAGAGTCAAGCCGATTAGAAATAGCCTGGTCGTCGACGATTCGAACCGCTCTACGTTGAATGCGATCAAGAGGAAGAAGCTGGTACTGAGGAGCTCCGGCCCAGAGGTGAGAACAGTACTCCATGTGAGGTCGAATTTGGGCCTTGTAAAGTTGGAGGCGATGGGCTGGCATGAAGTACTGCTTTGCTCTACTGTGTACACCAAGCTTTTTGGAGGCTAGTTTAGCCTTCCCTTCCAAATGACCGCGGAACTGAACGTTGTTCGATATGTCAACTCCTAGAATTCCAATACTGGCTGAGGCTGTTAGGAGAGTATTTTCGAACCGAGGTGATACGACAAAGGGTGTTTTTTTTGCGGTGAACGCACAGAGCTGCGTCTTTTTGGGGTTAAATGTAATAAGGTTTTGACGACCCCATTCTGAGACATCAGTTAATTGATTCTCGAGTTCAGACACGAGCTTGATCCGGCCCTCTTCGACGTGTTCCCGAGAAATACCGCTACGGCCGGAGTATGTAGCATCAACAGTACTGTCGTCCGCATAGCAATGTATGTTACTAATTCGCAACATATCATTGATATGCAGAAGAAACAGAGTCGGTGATAGCACGCAGCCTTGGGGAACACCAGCATTGACAGGTTTAAGATCGGAGCATGCACCGTCGACTACGACCTTAATGCTCCGATCAGCCAAAAAACTGGTGATCCACTTGCATAGTTTCTCGGGAAGCCCATAGGAAGGCAGCTTTGAGAGAAGCGCTTTATGCCATACCTGATCGAAGGCCTTCGCTATGTCTAAACTAACTGCCAATGCCTCCCCCTTGGACTCAACTGCCTCCACCCAACGATGTGTCAAGTATACTAGAAGATCACCAGCTGAGCGGCCACGACGGAAACCGTACTGACGGTCACTAATCAGCTGGTGCTCTTCTAAATACTTCAGGAGCTGACAGTTTATAAGTGTCTCCATGACTTTGGAGAACAAGGAGGTTATGGCTATTGGCCGATAGTTTAACGGATTAGAGCGATCTCCTTTTTTAGGAATGGGATGCACTAAAGCTGTTTTCCATGAATTCGGTACCACGCCGAGTGAATAGGAGAGCCGGAATAGGTGCGTCAATACTGGCGCCAACTCTGGAGCACATACTTTAAGCACAACAGGAGGGATGCCATCAGGCCCACTCGACTTGTGGATGTCCAAAGAAAGAAGTGCTTTACGTACAGCTGACTGCCGAAACTGCGGTTCTGGCATGGAACTATCACACTGCGGGATGGTAGGCGGTGTGTTCCCTCGGTCATCCAGAGTCGAGTTGGCCGCAAAGAACGAGCCCAGAAGATCGGCTTTCTCCTTTGCGGTATGGGCCAGAGAGTCATCGTCTCTGTGCAAGGATGGAAATGAAGGCTGGGAGAAATTCCCTAAGACAGCCTTGGCGAGAGACCAGAACGCGCGAGTGCCAGAAGGAAGGCGAACTAATTTCTCACCAATTCTGCCAATGTGTTCCGCTTTTGCCTTGGCGATAGCTCTTTTGAAGAATCTCGAGGATGAGTTGTACTCCTTTCGTAATGCGCTAGTTTTTACATCACGAGATGCCGACGCAGCAGCCCAAGCTCGGTAGCAATCCTGCTTTCGGCGTAAAGCCGCTTTGCAGTAGCGACCAAACCAAGGCTGAGACTTGCCACCGATGGGCACCGCAGAAAACGGAATGAAAAGTTCCATGCCCTGCAGCACCACATCAGCGACAGAGTCAGCGACAGCATTCGGATCATCCAGCGAGAAGCACAACCGCCCCCATGGGTAGGATGCAAAGAAAGACCGCATCCCGTCCCAATCTGCTGACCTATAGTGCCAAACGCGACGACAGCCCGCAAAGGGAGACCGTGATGGGCGCGTGACCGGCACTTTGCTCCGGATCAGGCAGTGGTCCGACGCGCCAAGTGGAGCGTCCACCGATACCTGATAACGATCCGGGTCAGAGGTCAGCAGGAGATCCAACAGTGAAGGCGTATGGCCATCCACATCGGGAATACGCGTAGGCGAGGTTACCAATTGTGTTAGACCATACGCCAAGGCAAAATCGTGAACAGACCTCCCCGCATGATCGGTGGTGCGAGAACAAAGCCATTCGGCGTGGTGGGCATTAAAATCGCCCAAGATCACGATCTCTGCGGAGGGGGTCTGCTCTAACACGGAATCCACAGCCGTTTGTAAGCGCTCAATGAGCTGGTCAATTTCAGTATTCCCGCTATGGGACCTGTATAGGCACGCGTAGCTGCGTGGATGGTCGTCGCAAGCTACGCGTAACCAGAGGATGGATAGGTCCTGACCTTCAAGTCTGCCGAGGCGCCGGTAACAAATATCTTCTCTGACGTATGCGCACACACCAGCCCGCGGTACAAAGGAATGTTCCAGTTTGTACCCCGGGTAGGAGAGGTAGGAAGTATCAGCCGGAGAAGATATTTGTGTCTCGGTCAAGAAGAGCAAAGCTGGCTTCGCCGTCTCGAGATGGTAGTGGACGGCGTTCAGGTTAGAATGAAGGCCCCTGATATTGCAGAAATCCACAGTAAGCGTGGTAGGGGGTGCCATGGTCTTCTTGCTCTGTTTGCCCCGGACAGAATTGTCTATGAGCGCAATTTTGCCCCCCCCAGAATACGCAGGGCAGCCTGAGCATCCATGATCTGGCTGGAATCCAGAGCACGGACGCTCAGGGGGGGATTCTCCACTGCTGGTGCAAGTGGTACCCCCCTGGGGTAGTTTTTTTTTAAATAGCGCATTCATAGTGTGCGGGGGGGGGGGGGTTAGGCCTCCGGGACCCTCACAAACCAGACGAAACGCAGCAGCGGAGCTGCTACTTTACGTCGGTGTCAAGTGAGAGAGTGGTATCTCCCCGGGCGTGCCGGCCTATTCAGTTGCAAATGCAGTATGGCACTACCACTAATTTGGTTGACTGACTGCACCGGTGCTAGATAATTTTTGAACAAAAATTATCCCACCAGTGGGCGATGGGGTCGTCACATCCCTACGCCGATAAAACGGGCGTGACGATAATTTCCTTTATTTGTCCTCGTTTACATCGTAAGAACAAACACTGTGAACAATATCTGCTTTTCTGGTCCAGGGGCATAGGCTAGACGTTGATATGTTGGTCAGTGAGTCAGTACTTTTCGTACAGATAATTAGGTTTTTTGTAACATAAAATAGTATCTACAATGTCTATCCTGATAGAAAAAAACTACAATCACCTATGGACATCAAGGTTGGTAATAGTATGTTGCCATCTGTGTGAGGGGATGGCAATGCCACACGCATAAGATTCCCGGTTACTCTACCGTTCAAACTGGAACACGGCAATGACAAGCATTGACGCTATTACGGCTAGACTCACGACTAGACACGTTAGATCATGCAGTGTTATAAAAATCTAGCTTCTTTTTCTCCGTATAAGCCCGGACACCTTTGAAGAATAAACCAACTGCTGTTCTGTCACGTACGCGTAAACAGCGAGTACCATCGTGGCTACTAGGTGGTAGAGTTCTGCATTCTTTCGCCCGAGTCTGGTACCACTGCCTTACCTATTCCTGCCGCAATAGCGTCAGTGTTAACCACTGCGTGTTCCGGTTTGGAGGGTGGGATAGCTAGTAAACTTATGCATATGGAATTAGAACTCGCCACAAGATAGCAACACACCATTAACACCTTTGATGTCTATAAGCGATGATTGACTCTTTCCATCAGGAGACCCATCTGCTTGTTTGCTATTTTATGATATAAAAAAGGTTCGGTCAAAATTATAGACCACTTTTTGTGGGCCGATGTAATTAGGTCAAAATTTAAGTACCTTATTATACATATTTTGTATCAGAATTGAGTGCTAAAAACCCTCCTTTAGTATGTACAATCAAATAGCAAACAAGCAAATGGCCCACCAGAGGGGGAGAAATATTTTACGCTTAATGATGCCAAAGGTGTTATTGCATAATTTTCTGGCTACGTTATATCTAACCAACTTCAAACTCAAATGCGATAGAACAAGGCTACTCGTGATTGGATAAGTGTCCGGTTGGCGATAGGTTTGCCACCTATCATATTGTGGGACCAAGTATTTTCGGCCAATCGTGGGTGCACTGGTTGTACCTCTGTCTACCTCTTGCGGAACACCGACGTGAAGATACTTTTTTATATCATTAGATAGCAAACGGGTCGTAAAAGCAGATGGGTCTCCTGATGGTAAGAGTCAACCATCGCCTATAGATACCAAAGATGTTAATGGTGCGTTGCTATTTTGTGGCGAGGTCTAATGCCACATGCATAAGTTTACCGGCTACCTTACTCTCCAAATCGGATTACGGCAGTGACAAGCACTGACGCTATTGCGGCAGGAATAGGTAAGGCGGTGGTACCAGACCTGGGCGAGACGATGCAGAACTCTACCACCTAGTAGCCACGATGGTAGTGACTTGCAGAGCCGATCGGTCGCCTTTTACGACTTGTCTGGCAGAACGGCAGATGGTTTATTCTTCAAAGTAGCCCGGAACCAACACGGGGATTTATGTACTTAGGCATTTAAATTAAAAAATAATTCAGAAATGTACCCAAACCAACACGGAGAAAAAATATAAGTTGTGACAAACAGTAATATAAATCTGTTTCAATCAGAAGTTGCGTTTGATCATTACTTCTGATTAAAAGAGGTCAATTATGTTCTTATTTAAATAAATCATCTCACTGGTTCCCTTGCGGTGTAGAACAGTGAACCGAAAGTATAATCTTACAAGTTCACCAAAGTTCACCATTTTGTTGATTGGCGGAATGAGTGGTGATCTCCAGCGCCACATTTTAACAACCTAACAACGATTAACGCCTATTTTTAGCGATATCCAGGACCGGCAATTACATATTCGATCGAAGCATGGGGAAGCATTACACCTGCCAGACTCTCAGATGCTGAGAAAACCTTAATAAACCTTTTATACCCTAATAAAACCCAACCAGGGATCAAATCTGGCACCTTATGAGTCGAATAGACTAACCTTATACACGTATAAAACCGAACCGGGGATCAAATCTGGCACCTTATGAGTCGAATAGACTAACCTTATACACTTATAAAACCGAACCGGGGATCAAATCTGGGACCTTATTATCTGAGTCGAATAGACTAACCCCTATACCACGAGGCTTTAATTAATTATACAATACCTACAATTACAAAAGGATTGTTAAATTTTATTATGTGAGCATAACCTTGTATAAATAATGAATAAATTTTGAAACCGGTTAGTAATATTTGTAATTATTTTATTAAACAATTTTTGTTTTAAGAAGTTATGTGATATTTCACTTTAGCTAGTGAAAATTCAAAGGGACTTTGGTTTATTATGACTTCAGCGAGGCCTTGACTTTTGGATTCTATATGTTTGACAAAATTATTCATTTTTTCAAAGTTTTCGTGAAAACATATGTGGGCATTATTTGTTGTCTTCGAAATATTAATTGGGAACACGAATATTTCATTAGACAAATTAGTTACGAATTCGAATTCTTTAACAATGAATCGATATTTGTTTTTAAATTGACATATATTATTACTCTATCCTAATTATTCACTTTGGCTAACGACGAGAAAAATCGTGGCCTATTATGTCTTCATTGAGGCCTCGATTTCCGGAGCTTATATGTAGTAGATATATACGTCAAAACTATCACTCTCTTAAGCAAGCAATATATCGTTAAGCAAGGATTTGATATTTTTTCTTAATAAAAATGTATTAATCATTCAATAAAATAGATATGGTAAGGTTCTATTGAAATAGTTATCCACTTTAAGATGTGAGAATTACGCAAACCTGAATAATTTATGGGTCATAGATAAAAAATAGATTCTATCAATAACGAGCGAAGGAAAATTTCAATGTAATGCTAAACCCTATTAATACATTGTAAAATTATTATTGTTAAAATCAAATAATTTGAGAAAATAATCCAACGGTTAGCGAATAAACATTGAGATTTATTATGACGTTTATCTTAACATACTATTATTAATTCACATCAGAAACTGAACTCGATCTTTATAAGGCTTTGTATTCAGAATTGCTAACCAATATATCACAAGGGCGAAACTAAAATAATAAGTACCAATGTTACCGGTTAAGCTTAAATACATCATCACGTTGTCAATTGAAAAATGAGCACAGCTGAAGTTCAGTTTGGTGTTCTTAAAAATATATACTTTTTTTAATTAGTTTTGTTTAATTAATATTTCAAATGAATTAAAATGCGAAATATCGATATCACAATTCACCATCACTAAATAATATTTTGATGTATTATATAAAAAATTTGGTATTTTTTTCATTAGATATTTTTTTTAAAATCACTTCACAAATCACAATTTCTTACTTGTTTCTCAGAGAACATTTTAAAGGCTTGTAAAGGCAAAACGGTAGAGCACGTGGAGGCGCAAGCGCACAAAATATACTGAATGTCTTAGTATTGAGATTTTTCGTACCGCGCTGTACTTGGATGTAACGTAGACATGTGAAAAAACAGACGCGGCTTTTTCACAATTGCCTGTGAAGTAATCAGTTGACTTTTTGCGACAATGCAATTGAACTGGTTTTTGGGGACGTGGATGAAATGTTGTAAATTAATTTGCAGCCTTTTTGAATGGTTAAAATTGTCTCACGTGTATTGCATGTTAATTTCTCTGGCTATTGTTTCAATTTCGCTTTAAAGTGCTTTTTATGTGAAATAATAAGTATCTATATGAGCAATAGGTGTATCTTATTACCTGTTAAATAAATTAAGATTACCTATGTAGAATAGTTGGCTATTTGGTTAAATTATTTATTGTATTTGATAGGTACGTCGCCTTTCCCAGGATTAAAATGTAGTCTCTAAGTCCCTCTGTTTTACTCGTATAAAAATACACATTTGTTGATTGGAGCCATAAGAATTAAAAACAATTAGAAGAAGTAAGGGAACTTAAAAAGTCGGTACTTGCAGCATTACTGTGATTAAATTAATTATTTATAATCGACCTACTACAGAGAAGGGCAAGATACTATTTAGCGTTAGTGACTATAAACTTAGTTTAATTTCTAAATTTAGTTAAAAGAAAATAAGCAGCAAAGTAACAAACTATTATCTGATGAAAGTTAAAAATAGTTTTTTTTAAATTTAATTTGAAAGCAAATTCTGCTCATTTGCTCCGCCGAGAGCCATCTCATGGCTCTCCTATTGAAAAGAGAAAGATCGCGGTGAACTTGAAAGTCTATACACTCTATAGATACTAAGGATGTTAATGGTGCATCGCTGTGTGTAACGTGATGATAATGCCACATGTATAATTCTACCGGCTATCTTACCCTCCAAATCAGAACACGGACAATAAAACGCTCAATGCTTGTCATTTTCGTGTTTCTGTTGCGGTAAAAATAGATGACAGTTATACCATATCTAGGAAAAACGTTTGCGAAACTCTACTACCTAGTAGTAACGATAGTAATGACAGATATAGCCAATCGTTCGCCTTTTATGAACTGCCTGGAACAATGGCAGATGATCTATTTTTCAAAGTAGGGCAAGGGAACCAGTTCAATAAATATTTTAGGATGGAATATTTAACATGGATGGAAATAATATAAGGATAAAGTTGAAGACAGTAGAAGTTTGATAAAAATATTTGATATTTATTTATTTATTTATTTATTTAGAGAATCAACAGCGTTTACATAATATTATAATAACGACACATTTTTATATTAGTAAGGCCAATAACAGATTCCCCTAACTTATAAATATATGGGCTTATGCAGATTTAGACTTTGAATTATTTAAAAACATTGTGATTTATGTAAATAAAATTATACAAGTAAACAAAATGAAATGAAAAAGAGACAAAAAAAAACCTAATACATTTTCTTAATAATTCGATCCCTAAATACTGGTTTGGTTAAGTGAAATATATCAATATCACCAAAATAGGTATTATATGTGCGCGCAATACGCGTAAATACGGAGTTACTAGCGTAGTTTGATGAGTGAGCAGGAATGTGCAACATTGGCGTATGACGGGTGCGATATAATGGTAAATTGAACTCCACATTTTGTAATAATTCTGATGAGTCTATATGACCATTTAAAATATCATAAAGAAAACACATGTCTAACATTTTACGTCTATCATCAAGCGTGAGAAAACCGTACTTTTTACAACTATGCTCGTACGATATTTTGGTTTTACGTAGCCGAAAATTAAGATAGTTAATTAACTTTTCTTGAATTCTTTCCAGACGATTTTTGTATATAATGTACTGAGGAGACCATATTGAAGAAGCATATTCCAAAATGCTACGCGTATAAGCAAAGTATACAGATTTTATAGCATCTACATTCTTGAAATCTTTACATGCCCGAAGTATAAATCCTAAGTTTTTATACGCTTTGGTGCTGACCATATCAACATGTTCTGTAAATGATATCTTGAGTTTGATTTTCACGCTAGGAATTTTTGACTCTCTTTTCAAAAGACATAACTTATTGGAGACTGAATATGCGCCCGACTACTAGATATTACTGCCTACTGCCTATTTCAACATGTAATATATTTTTGTACATAAAGATGGTTCAGACAAACAAGGAGCAATATTTAATACATAATAGTTATGATTTTTTTTCGAAATGGACTTAAGCAATTGTTCCAAATGACTGCGAAACTGGATTTTTTGGGCTAGCAGATTATTCTGTCAGAGTTTAAATTTAGTGGGTTTGGAACCTGCCCCAAGGGACCAAACCTTGGCTTAGGGCAGTATCTTAACGATAAATGGGAGAATAAGTAGCATCAGGATTTTGATTCGTTAGTAACTCTAGAGTCTCTAGTGTTGGTGGATCGAAACAGTGGGCCGAGTCGAATGTTAAGAGTGTCGAGTTACTAGTGCATCTAAATTGTGAAGTCTAGTGTAGTCGTGGTAATTGTGAGTATTATGGTAATAATAATCTATGTTTAAAATTATTGTAACTAAAATGCTATTAGGCTATTTAGTGAAAAAATAATCAAATGTTTTCTTCACATGGGCTAGCTGGAAGAAATCTCAATATGAGATAAGCTCACCTTTTGTCTAAATATATATAATTTTATTGTTTACTGTAAGAGTTTTTGTGTACAATAAAGTGTTTAAAAAAAATGAAATTAAATCAAAACATATACGTATCAATCTAGAGCTACTATTATTTTGATTTAAAATGCCAGCTCTAAAATAGTTTATATCTACAGATAATGGTGCTCTACTGCTGTTACACGCCGCTGACTTTTATAATATGCTGGTCTGGCTTCACTGCCCCTCGAACTGGGGGTAACTGAAGGATAGTGAACTGAATTACCTCACTTCTTATATCTCCCAAAGTATAAGAAGTGAGGTAATAAATAAGTTTTAGACAATTTACCACGTAATGGTTAATGCAAATTCATACATATACATACAGTAAACGACCGCACATTAGTTATTGTTAATAGTATTTTATTGTTAAGTCAACTCTGACGAAGAGTACTAAAAATAGATATATAAAAATCCATACTAATATTGTAAATGCGAAAGTAACTCTGTCTGTCTGTTACGCTTTCACGGCCAAACCACTTAACCGATTTGGATAAAATTTGGTACAAATATAGTTTGAGACCCAAGAAAGGACATAGGATAGTTCTTATCCCGGAAATCCCACGGAAACGGGAACTATGTAGGTTTTTATTTTAGAATTTTTTCCACGCGAACGAAGTCGCGGGCACAGCTAGTAAAGTAATAAGTATCTTTACGCCCATATCCCCGAAGGGATAGGCAGAGATACAACAAGCGCACCCACGATTAGCTGAAGATACTTGGTCCCACAAATGTGATAGGTGGCAAATCTATTGCCAACCGGGCACTTTCCAATCCCGGGCAACTTTGTGTTTCTCAGAAAACTGAAAAAACACTTTTTTTAATATACCCGACCAGGGAATCGAACCCGGGACCTCATGTGGTCAACGCCACTAGACCACAGAGGCGATATATAAAAATAGATAGCAAACAAGCAGATGACTCTCCTGATGGAAAGAGAAACCAACGCCTATAGACACCAAAGATGTTAATGGCGTGTTGCTATCCATGTGGCGGGATGGTAATGTCACGTGTATAAGTTTACCGGCTACTCTACCATCCAAACCGGAACACAACAGTGACAATAATTAACGCTATGGCGACAGGGATAGGTAAGGAGGTGGTACTAAATACCTGGGTGAGACGTAGTAGAAATCTACCACCTAGTAGTCACGATGTGACACATATAGCCAACCTCCTACGATCTCTTATGACCTGCCTGTCAGAATTATTCATTTCTTCAGAGGAGTCCGGACTAACACGGGGTATAGATCTTTTAAAACTTATTTTTTACTTACTTACTTGTAGAGTTCCGCAACCTTTCGCCCGGATTTATGGTACCACCGCCTAAATTATTCTTGATGGAATAACGTAACTACTTTTCACAGTCGTGTTCCGGAGTGAAAAGTATGATAACTTATGAACGAATGAATGATTTTTGTTTAATTTCAGGTTACAAATCCTATAGGTTACAGAATAATATGTACAAAGTGTATTTTGTAGATTTAATTATATTACAATGTTAAAATGATAAAAAAATATATGACTAATATTACATTAAATTACTCAATTACATTTTTTTTATGTCATAAGATTGGAAACAAGCAGATGGGTCCCTCATGGAAAGAGTCAACCATCGCCTATATACACCAACGGTGTTAATGGTGCGTTGCTATCTTGTGGCGAGGCCTAATGCTACATTCATAAGTTTACCGGCTACCTTACCCTGCAAACTGGAACATGACAGCGTCAAGCACTGACGCTATTGATGCAGGAATAGGTAAGGCGGTGGTACCAGACCCGGGCGAGACAATGCAGAACTCTACCACCTAGTAGATAGCCACGATGGTAGTGACTCGTATAGCCAATCGGTCGCCTTTTACGACCTGCCTGGCAGAACGACAGTTGGCCTATTCTTTAAAGAAGCCCGGGACCAACACGGGGGATTATATTACTAAATTATATTATTATATTATTAATAAATGAATAACTTTTTGTTTTATTTTTTAATTTATCAACATACTGCGAAACATTACTAAATTAAAGTAGGTACATTCATAACTTGTGAAATGACATTACAATCCACCCATAGCGACGCACTAATAACATATTTGGAGTTTATAAGCAATGGTTGTCTCTTTTTACCCGATGAGCGATTTTGCCATCTTATAATATAAAAAAATTTAATAAAAAAAAAAAAAACTATGTCTAATAGGAATAGGTTTGGGACTAAGGTAGCCGATAACATATTTAATATCTCTGTCTAACGGATCAAAATGTCACCTCTTGCCTGATTAGTAGGTGAGCTGTTTGTTATCGAATACACAAAAAGCCTGAATATTAAAACTCCGGCAATATTGGATTAAGGTACTTTTTGTAATGGCTTTGCAAGCGTAACCGCGATTACACCGACTTGTGTCTTGATATTACGTGTGCGCTTATACGTCCACTTCGTTAAAACACGGTAATTTGTAGGGTAACCAGGATTTAATGGCGGTAGAATACTGTTAGTCCAATAGCGTAGCTACTAAGGGGCTAGGCGGGGCAGTGCGCCAGGACCCTCAAACTCAGGGGGCCCTCGAATCCTTACAGAAAATCTCAATCGAACTCAACTTTTGAAAATTACTCCCATTTTCAAAATAAATATTATAGGTGGCAGCACGACTTTATTTATGGCAACTCCATTTCAGGTAAATTCGAAAGTTATGAAAAAGAAATTCCCCTAAATTATTTCTGAGGGTTGACAGTGCTATCCATTTGACGGATATCAATATGTGCGTTTCATTATTCATTGATGTGCGTTTTTGTGATTCGCAATTGTGAACTCGAGTCAAGATTTTTTTTCGAGAATGCAGGTTAAAAAGTTTAATGTCGTATCAGGAGTAAGTAAGCTTATGTCAATGTTTTTTTATACTGGTTTAAACAGAAGTTCAGTGTCCTTCAATGCATGAAAAAGAGCTGATGATAAAGTAGCTTAGCATTTTTAAAGTGTTTGTATATTTAATGATTTTACATTATAAAACCTTACCAGTTTTGATAGCAGTGGGGCCCCATTTTTCGATTTGCCCCAGGGTCCTATGTTTCCTAGATACGCCACTAACTGTTTCGTACATACAGGTAGAAAGAGTGCTAATATCATAGAACAAAATCGCTGAGTTTTTTCCGCTGGATTTTTTCAGTGTGTGGTCGTTTTTCGATCTGAAAGTAGGTACAAAATTGTTGATGCGTCAAAATAACTTATAAAAATTAAATTGAATAAAGTGTTTTTATTTAAGATATTTTTTCATTATTATTATTAATCATAATTTCTTTATTTGCATAAAATAGGGTACATAATTGGATCTCTTTTAAATATATGCTGCTCTTTGATCCTAATTTTCCTGTGTTAAAGCTATCATAATATTATTCTTACTAAAATAGAGAGAACACTTTTATTAACTATACTACTCTTCATTTAATACAATTTTGCCATGCTTCCTCTATATTCATAAGAAATATCACGGGATATACCTATCTACCTATATATCTCAAGATATCCCTAGCTTAGCCCTAGAATAAGCTAAATGTAAAAAGATGCTCAGTTTTACTACAGTTCACTGGTTTATTTGTTGGTAAGATGGGTGGTTACTTTGTGCGACTAGAGGATCCACAGTTTTACATGCTGGTACCTGAGGGATGGGGATGTTAACAGATCATCTCTATATTCCCATTTAATACTAATTTTTGGATTTTAGGAAAACCTGGAAAAAATCACAGCTCTAAGAAATACTTCAAAGTAGTTGTCAAGATACGTCCCGTAGTACCTTTACTCATTACATAGAATTATAGCTTTTCCCTGTTATTTCATTCGCGGGATGCATACTTCCTTTTATTCAGTCGGGTAGTCTATGTTCAGTAATAACGTAGCTTATATAAGGTAGTTATATTATAAATCTAGAAACACACAAAGTTTTCTCTGTGATTAGATATCTAAACAATCAAAAATGTCCTTTATAATAAAAAATCATGGTTAACAACGAAGACTTTACGAAGAAGCACTCTACGCATCGTCAAGCATGACGCGGCGTAACTCTGACAGTGTGAAGTAACCCTAATGCCCCTAAAATATAAACTATTTTTAATCTTACAAAGGAAGAGTTTGTGTTTAAAATATTTTGTAACTTCGTAAATTTTGCCGTGTTGGTCCCGGCCTCCTTTGAAGAATAGGCCAATTGCCGTTCTGCCAGGCAGCTCGTGAAAGGCGACCGATTGGCTATTAAGTCACTACCATCGTGGCTACTAGGTGGTAGAGTTCTGCATTGTCTCGCCCGGGTCTGGTACCACCGCCTTACCTATTCCTGCCGCAATAGCGTCAGTGCTTGTCGCTGTCGTGTTCCGGTTTGGAGGGTAAGGTAGCCGGTAAACTTATGCATGTGGCATTAGACCTCGCCACAAGACAGCAATGCACCATTAACATCTTTGGTGTCTATAGGCGATAGTTGACTCTTTCCATCAGGAGACCCATCTGCTTGTTTGCTATCTTATGATATAAAAGAAAACTTGTATGAATATTTGTAGTCCTATATACTTTAATACAACTATAGGTGACCATTTCGAAGGTCTTCACTTAGAAAAACTTTCGAAATCAACTATCACTATCTTTATATGCATACTGTGCATCACTTGTGTTCTTACAAAAGACGCTCGAAGAAAAGAGAAAAAGTACGCAATATTTGCTAGAGACCTACATAATTATTTTAAAAATTTATATTAATATTATAAATGCGAAAGTTTGTATGTTTGGATGGATGCATGGATGGATGGATTTGTTACTCAATTAAGCAAAATCTACTGAAAGGATTTGAATGAAATTTGACACATAGGTAGATAATTTCCCTGGAATAATATAAATCTGGAATAGCACATAGGCTACTTTTATCCCGAAAAAATTAGACGATCCCGCGGGATTCGCCAAAAACTTTTATAATGCAGCGGGCTGCACGCGGCAGTTGGCAATACATAAATTGTTAATTTATTAATCACGTATTCATGTCAAATTGCCTCTGCGGTCGGTGTTGACCGTATGAGGTCCCGGTTTCAAAAATGTGTTTTATCAGTTTTCTGATAAAACATTTTTGCTTGGAATTGGATTAGTGCCCGGTTGGCGATAGGCTTGTCCCTTATCACAATGTGGGATTTATGGCCAATTGCACTAACATTATCTTAGCTTAGGACAATCCTAAATATCACTTCTTGTCTTAAATGGAAAGAATGTGACATCACACTATTTAGGATTGTCCTAAGCTAAGGCAATGTTAGTGCAATTGGCTATAAGTATCTTCGGCTAATCGTGGGTGAACTGGGTGTACCTATACCTACCTCTTCGGGGATTTTTTTACTTTATTAATTATAATAATATATTCAAACTATTTTATTTATTTTTACATAGTATAAAACAGACTCGCTTCCAATGTATGTTCGCTTAAATCTTTTAAATTACGAAACGTGTTTTTGTATATCATAAGATATCAACAAGCAGATGGCTCTTCTGATGAAAAGAGACAACCGTCGCCTATAGACACCAAAGATGTTAATAGTGTGTTGCTTTCCCTGTGGCGGGTCTTTATGCAACATGCATAAGTTTACCAGCTACCTTATCCTCCAAACTTTCTCCAAACAAACAGAACTTTTGAGTGTAGAGTTAGTTGAGCCGCGTAGTTTCACCCACGGGTAGAGTAACATGTCATCTAGACATTAACCTTGCATACGAACTTTTATTTCCTACATCAACATTCGAAAAAAATAGTCTGTGTTTGATTCTGATGCTTTAACTTTATATTTTGACGTAGTAATCTTTTTGTATGTGAAGCTACGCGGAACAGCTGGTATTAAACGCATTCATAACAAAAAATACGCAACATATTTCTCCTTTTTGGGCCGGGCCACCTTGGAAGCCGGACTCCGGCACTTACAGAACGGACCATCTCCGTTCTGTAAGTGCCGGTCGATTGGCTATATGATTCACTATCATTGTAGCCTTTAGGTGGTAGAGTTCTGCATTGTCTCGCCCGGGTCTGATACTGCCGTACCTATTTCTGCCGGAATAGTGTCAGTACTTAATACAATTGTATTTCGGTTTGGAGAGTAAGGTAAGAAGACGCCATAAGAATATCAATACTCCATTTACAAATTTGGTGTCTATAAGCGATGGTTGTCTATCAGGAGAGTCATCTGCTTGTTTGCTATCTAATGATAAAAAAAATATTTTTAATTTTTTTTTGTCATAAGATAGCAAACAAGCAGATGGGTCTCCTGATGGAAAGGGTCAACCATCGCCTATAGTCACCAAAGGTGTTAATGGTGCTTGGCTAGCTGTGGCGAGGTCTAATACCACATGCATAAGTTTACCGGCTACCTTACCCTCCAAATCGGGACACGACATTGACAAGCAATGACGCATTGCGGCAGGAATGGGTAAGTCGGTGGTACCAGACCCGGGCGAGACAATGCAGAACTCTACCACCTAGCAGCCACGATAGTAGTGACTTGAATAGCCAATTGGTCGCATTTAACGACCTGCCTGGTAGAACGGCAGTTGGCCTGTTCTTCAAAGGAGCCCGGGACCAACACGGGAAGCTAAATATCCCTGTTGTGTATATGTAGCATATTCTATACATTGAGTCTGCGTGAAATCACCGCTGCAGATTATTCAATATTTATATGTTTTTTAGTTACTTCTTTTGCTCTGTGTTAAACTTTTTAATTTAAAAATTCTGTGTTCAACCCCGGACCTTAAACTAACTCTTGCCCGAATTACATTAACATAACGAAAGTTTAAAACAGATAGATAGATATTTAATCCTTTAGATAATTTAGTAGATAATTTATAATTACATTCCAATGTCAAAAAAATGAAAGTCAATAACCTTCAACATAAATTACACCTTTGGATTGACGCTAATCATAACATTATAACATTTAGTTACCTATAATTTATACCATTAAACACATGCAAATTAATTTGTATAATTATATTATTGGAGGTCGTCTCCTCGATATAACGGTATTCCGTATTAGCCTCGACTTAGATACACGAGTTCCTGGGTTTGAATATTAGGTCAAGGAAATAATTGCTTCTCTATGATTTATTCAGTTTTACTAAAAATCATAACATATTCAGATTAGTATCCGTAGTAATTTTAAGCTATCGATTTAACAAAGGTGATTTGAATAAAACAGCTTTTCAAGTCACCTTTATTTTATCCCTCAAGACCACAAGACCTCTGGTATTGTGGATATCCATGGGCGGCGGTGATCACTTACCATCAGGTGTACCTCCTGCTCGTTTGCCCCCTCTTCTATAAAAAAAAACTTGAGAAGTGTCAAGGGACACCCGGATGGAACGAATTTCCTTTCGATTAATTATTCGTGAAATAGAAATGAAAATATCTGGCTTGCTTTCTATAAGAGAGAGAGAGAGAGAAACATGCGCACGCCGCACAGCTTACAATAGCTTACTATAGCAAAAAGTGTCGTGACAACTTTTCGTAAGAATTTTTTCCGTCTAGCCCCCTTTCCCATCGCGCGATAAGGAACTTCGTTCCAAAAATCCCACGTGTTAGTCTACCTTTGAAAAATAGACCAACTGTCGCACTGTCTACCAGGCAGGTCATAAAAAGCGACTGATTGACAATACGTGTCACTACCATCGTGTCTGCTAGGTAGAGTTCCGCAACGACTCGCCCGACTATTTTGTACCACTTTAGATATGTTTATACTTTTTGACCTCGACACTTAGTGAAATTCCATTTGTAATTATGTAAATACACTTTAGACTTTTTCACAAAATGTTTTTTATATAATTTATATCGCCAACTGGTTTAGTTTTTAAGGCATCTTCAGGTCTACGTGACTTTGACGAGACTTTAACAAGAAAGTGGTCAGGGCTACAAGACGTTAAAGTGTAGTAGCCCTAAAGATGTCATAAAAAGAGAAACCGGTTATAAGGGCGGATCCAGGGAGGGGATCATGGGAGTCATGATTCTCCCCCATAGTAGGGGTCTATGTATGGATTTCTTATTGCAAACTAAGGATTAGAGCCTGTATTTACCGAATCTTAAATGTGTGAACACCCCATACTTGAAGGCTGGATCCGCTCTTGACCGGTTCGCAATATAAATTAAATAAAAAATGTTTTGTGAAACAGTACATGTGTGTGTTTTTATTATTAATAATCTCTCTGCGTATATCAGTTCGACTTGCACTTAACCGTGTTTCTTACTACTAATTTCACCACGCGCAAACCTACAAGCATCACCTAGTATAATATGTTGTATAATTTTAAGTACGTATGTCTTACGAAATATCGGTGTGTGTATTTAAAAATTATCGTGATAAGTACTCTGTTATTAGACTTATATCATTAAGTTGAGTCTTGCGTGATCGAAAAATAGACGGCGATTATATTACGAAAGTACTAAAGACTTAAAAGATCAAACTCGTTTATTAGAATACCGTGCCTTTTAAATAATAGATGGTGTTCTTTTTATTGGAGATCATTTATCAATTCTTTTGCTAACAATTCACATGTTGTAGAGGTCAGATGGTATTGCATGTCAATCTAAGTATATATTTTTTATATATTCTTTTTCGATTCCCGACGAGGACAAGCATTTGTGTGATGAGCATAAATGTTTGTATTTCCGAGTTTTGGTGTTCATTAAATATATTCTAGTATTTATATATGTATTTCTATGTATTAGTATTGTTGACTAACACTCATAACACAAGCAAATAATTTGCTTACTTTGGGGTTAGATCAGTAAGTGTAATTTGTCCCGTAAATATTTATTTATTTATTTTATATCATAAGATAACATGCAAATGGAACTAACGATTGAAAGACACACATATCGCCTATAGATATCAAAGATGTTAATGGTGCGTTGGTGCGTGGTTGCTATCCATGTGGCGAGGTGTTAATGCCACTTGAATAAGTTTACAATTTTTGTCTGTCTATTTGTTTCGGTTAATCTTTGAAATGGATGAACTGATTTTAAAAAGACTTTCACTGGACGATAGCAAATGTAATAGAGATTAACTTAGGCTACTTGTATTTTTTAAAAAAAATAAGGAATTTAATTATTTTAAAAATTAATAAAAAAGTATTTTTTTCTTAAATCTTAAATTTAAGAAGAAAAATTAAGATTAAACCATCCGCCGTGCCATACGCCTTAGGAAGTTCGTAAGATGCGAATGGTTGACTATGCGAGTCACTGCCTCAGTGGATTTAATTTGTATAAATCAGGGTTACATACGATTTTCTTTTTAAATACAGTATCTACCTTAAGCCAGCTTTACCAAATAAATGGCGTGCAAAATCTTCATCACATTATCTACATCCACATTATACATTTTTCTACAAAATTATAAATAATATTTAAAGCCTTTCAGAATAAAATTTAAATTAATTAAAAAAAATAGGAAAGTTGAAAAAACACATAGGTATCTGTATAACTTTCTAAAAAAAATACAATATACGTTTTAATACTTATAAAAAATTAAATAAGTTAAAATTAAATTAAAATGAATGTGTTAAAAGAGAATAAAAATAAACTAGAGTTGAATTAACAATCCCAATTAAAAAACAAAAGAATATACGTCATAAATATATTATTAATAAAGTTTAACATTACAATTTCGTAAGTGACTTTAATTATTAATTTATTGATTCCGGTAAAAAAGCTAAAAATTTGAAGAAGTAAATAAAATAAGTTAAAAATTAAATGTAAACTCTCAAACTCTATATAAGAATTATCGTCGAAATAATCCTTTATACAGTAAAAGCATTTGTCACATAAATAATTATAGACTGTTTTTTTTAAATTTGTCAATGGTAAGTTTTTGTAACTTTCAGGAAATTTATTGTATTGTATATCTTTTTTATCATTTGGCTACAATTTTTATTAAAAAGTGCTGTTTTACAAGGTGGCATGAATAATTTATTTGAGTATCTACGACTAAAGTTATAAGCCTCTTTTGTTGTCTTAAATTTCTGATAATTTTTTTTTTCACAAAGCAGACCGATTCAAAGATAAAGGTTTACATGAATCAAGAGGGACAGCACCGGAGATAGCACGAATACAACGTTTCTGAATAATGAAAGCTTTGGATATTTTAGTACAGTTTCCCCAAATAACATGTCCATATCCTAAAATAGATTCTACATAACCATAATAGGCTAAGAAGGCGGTGTTTCTTTTTCTTTGTCTCGTCCAGGTCTGGTACCACCATCTTACCTATTCCTGTCGAAATAGCGTCAATGCTTGTCATTGTCGTGTTACGGTTTGGTAAGATAGTCGATAGACTTATACATGTGGCATTGCCATCCCACCACATATTGGATTGGATTGGATAGAAATACACCATTAACATCTTTGGTGTCTATAGGCAATGGTTTATCTTTCAATTAGGAGAGCCATATGCTTGTTTGCTATCTTATGATATGAAAAAAATGGCTCACATTACCCATACTTCAGTCAGCCGACGTGTCCTCAAAGCGATTCATATTAGGTAAATGTTTTGACTGCCCCCGTTGGCCGAGTGGTTTGTCATCCTGAACTACGCAATCGACGGGGCTCGGGTTCGATCCCTAATGGGGACAAGCATTTGTGTGATGAGCATAAATGTTTATATTTCCGGGTGTTTCTTAAATATATCCCAGTATTTATATATGTATTTCTATGTATTAGTATCGTTGACTAACACCGATAACACAGGCAAATAATTTGCTTACTTTGGGGTTAGATCAGTAAGTGTAATTTGTACCATGAATTTTTATTATTATTATTATTTCCATAACTGCGGGTATTGGATATCTCCACGTCTACCATAGATACGATAAGGCAGTGGTGATCTTCTACGAGACATACTTCCACGAGAAGCACCGTGAGCTTGTTATTTGCCAATAAAAATATTACTTAATAATGTCAAAAGGGTTTTGTTTTTGTTTTCTCAGTACCTATGGCATTTAAATTCAACCATCACCCTTCGTATTAAAGAGTGGCCACGAAACCAGAGACAATAAAATCTAATTTAAAAGAGTTTGAATTGAAATTTGTGTATTTATCTGTGGCAAACACCCTGTGGTCGGAATTAGACCGGAAAGACTAACAAGTCAATGAAATATCTTTAGATTTTAGCCGTAAAGAAAATAGTATAGTATGTACGTGTGTGTATTATCATGTATGCCACATGAATGTAGTGTTTATATATATATATATATATATATATATATATATATATATATATATATATATATATATATATATATATATATATATATATATATATATATATCATAAGATAACAAACAAGCAGGTGGGTCTCCTGATGGAAAGAGTCAACCATCGCCTATAGACTCCAAAGGTGTTAATGGTGCGTTGCTATCTTGAGGCGAGCACGACACGAACACGACAGCGACAAGCACTGACGCGGAATAGGCAAGGCGGTGGTACCAGACCCGGGCGAGACAATGCAGAACTCTACCACCTAGTAGCCACGATGGTAGTGACTCGCATAGCCAATCCGTCGCCTTTTACGACCTGCCTGGCAGAACGGCAGTTAGTCTATTCTTCAGTGGAGCCCGGAACCAACACGGGGAATGTAATGTAATGTGTGTAATGTTTATTTTTTATCAGTTTAATTAGAATTATTTATTTCTCAGAATATGGTATGTATTTCTATTTGAAAATATTAGGATTCTGCAGTCGTCTGCAAACTTTCAACAGTGCCAAATTTCATACTTCACCGTTCATGTAACTGCTTTTTTTGCTTCCTTTATTAATATACAGATGTATCTATACAGTATAGTATTTCCTTTAGATGGAGACCAAATCAAAACGGGGCGTTATGATAGTGGTTATTTTATCATAGAAATTTATTGGAAAGATTATATTTTGTTTCAAAAACATTTAGTCATTTAATTTCGTTGATTTGCTTCCACCGTGTTGGTCCGGGCTCGTTTAAGAATATACCAACTGCCGTCCTGCCAGGCAGGTCTTAAAAGGCAGCCGATTGGATATACCGGATATACGTGTCACTACCATCGTGACTACTAGGTAATAGAGTTCTGCAACGATTCGCCATTTGGTACCACTGCCTTAACCATTCCTGCAATAGCGGCGCTAACCGGAATACGACAATGACAAGTATTAACGCTATAAATATCCTTAATACTGGTTGCTGTGTTCCGGTTTGAAGGGTAAGGTAGCTGGTAGACTTATGGATGTAGCATTACCATCCCGCCACACAGATAGCAACGCATCATTAACATGTTTGGTGGCTATAAGCGATGGTTTCTCTTTCCTTCAGGAGAGCACTCTGCTTGATTGCTGTCTAATGATGTAAAAATAAACATTATTATCAAACATAGGTGAGTAAACCGAACCCTATTATTATCTCTCAACACGTACTGTTTTGTGGCACATATAAAAGTAATAATCAATATTAAACGAACTTACCTGTACGTGGATTTCCATCATAATTACATGAAGTGCTTCGTTTGAAAAGATAACTAACCTTTAAGATATTTAGTGTCTTCTATTTGCAGCATGCAGCCTGCTGCATAAAAGTTTTTGCGAATCCCACGGGACCATCTAATTTTTTGGGGTATAATAAATATATGCTATTCCAGGTCATCAAAACTAGTGTGCTAAATTTTATTCAAATCCCTTAGGTTTTTGTGAGATTGAGCAACAAACATCCATCCATCGAAACATCCAAACGTTTGCATTTATGTATAATATTAATATTAATATAGATTCAATACTGATGGACGTAATAAAAAGTAGTAAATTGTATAGCTGATGATAAATAATTTTAAAATGTTACTATCTCAAAGAACGAAGCACAAGTATATTCTAGATTTAAAATCGCAGCTCCGTTAAATAAAAGTCGTGTTTTACTTTGCAAAATCCGTGACTTAAAAATATATTGTTTTTTTTTAATATACAACTTTTCTACTACAACTACTGTTATCGCTTTACTGTTTTATCAATTATTGAGTAAAGTGCTGTTTGATTTTCAAAGATGATTTTATTACGAAGTGAAACACGCGTTGGGTTACTTATCTGTGTGTTTTAACTGGCTTCAAAGATGGAGGTTTTAAATTCGTCGAAATTAAAACCTCCATATTTGATGTCAGTTAAAGTATTTTTTATTATTTGTTACCATAGATATATTACACGTCGTATACTCAAAGCTTGTTACCTTCGAACCCAGTCCTTTATTATCCGATTTGGAAAACATTTTTCTCATATTTCTTATTTTTTATAAGTTAGGTTAAAATTTGATCCCGTTTTCCAAAGATGTAAGAGATTGGAAGTCAGTTTTAATACGTTTAAATAACAGTAGGATTCTTATAATTTACCAATTTTACGTAGCTATTTTTTTCGTACTTACTTTAACTTCTTGTAAATCATTATGTGGCATACGAGGGTATATACGACATTTTAATGGCTCTACAGTTCCACATTGTACATACAGGTGTGTTATTTCCGCCCATCTTGGTATTTGCGACCCCTCGGCGACTATCACAAGCAGGTGCAGTGTAATAATATACCTTGGGTGGACAAAGAAAGCTTACCTCATGGTACACAAACAAATAAAAACTGTAGCAGATATATTTTAACTTAGAACTGTTCTAAGATAAATCGCCTTTATGATCCAGTGGCCTGGTGTCGTTGTTGAAACTTGAGGTCCCTGGTTCCATTCCCGGGTCGGGCAATTCAAACATTTTTTTTTCTGATTTTTGATAAAAACAACATTGGATAAGTGCCCGGTTCGCGATACGCTTGCCATCTAGTACGTGCACTTGTTGTACCTCTGCCTACCTCTTCGCAAATATGGACAAGAAGATACTTTCAAAATTTTAAAAATAGTTTTGTTTCATTAAATTTCAAATACTTGCTGAGGATGAAACTCAAGATCAACTTTTAAACTAACGAGTTCTATTATAATTTTTAAAAATATATAAACGGGTTTGACCCGTTCATATATTTTCACTGCTGACCTGGCAAACTTTGTTTTGCCTTTTTTAACTACTCTTATTTTTTTTCTACATTTTCTCACCTTTTAAACCTTCCCTGGACTTCAACAATTAATTCAAAACCAAAATTAGCCAAATCGATTTATCCGTTCTCGAGTTTTAGCGAGACTAACGAACAGCAATTGATTTTTATATATATAGATATATAATTTTATTAAATACAATGAAGGTCCACAGCCTTATCCGACTGGAGCGAGGTCTTCTTTTTGCGTAACCTTCCGACGTAGAAATTGATAAAAACACCGATAAAAATCCACTCCAAGTATTTACTGTGCAATTGGAAAAAAATTTACAATGAGTTTTTAATTCGCCGTGAAAATAATAGTTATTTTCATAAGCTCGTTTGTGGGTTGTGTAAGAAATAAACGAGATGTCGTCGTTTCATAGTCGTTGGTCGAGTAGTTAGCTACCCTGACTACGTAAATGATGGGTCTCGGGTTTGATTCTCGATAGCGACAGACATTTATGTGATCAGAAATGATGTTTGTATTTCTGGGATTAGATATTTTTGTTAAATCATAAGATAGCAAACAAGTTCGCCGTGTTGGTCCCGGCCTCCTTTTAAGAATAGGCCAACTGCCGTTCTGCCAGGCAGGTCGTAAAAGGCGACCGATTGGCTAACGAGTCACTAACATCGTGGCTACTAGGTGGTAGAGTTCTGCATTGTCTCGCCCAGGTCTGGTACCACCGCCTTATCTATTCCTGCCGCAATAGCGTCAGTGCTTGTTGCTGTCGTGTTCCGGTTTGGAGGGTAAGGTAGCCGGTAAACTTATGCATGTGGCATTAGACCTCGCCACAAGATAGCAACGCACCATTAACATCTTTGGTGTCTATAGGCGATGGTTGACTCTTTCCATCAGGAGACCCATCTGCTTGTTTGCTATCTTATAATATATATTTAAAAAAAAGATGGCTCTTCTGATGGAAAGGGACTACCATCACCTATAGACACCAAAGAAGATAATGGTGTCATGGGCGTACCCAGGTTCTGGGACAGGGGGGGAGGCAACCGTAACATTTTACTATGTTGCAGCTGCCCCTCCCTGCCCCCCCTTCGGTACGCCCATGAATGGTGTGTTGTCATTATTGTAACGTGGTCTTCATGCCATATTCATAGGTTTAGCGGCTATTTTGACCTACAAAACGGAATACGACAGTGACAAGCACTGACGTTATTGTGGCAGAATTAACGTCAGTACTTGTCCCCTTACTCACAAAACTCGGAATAGTTCAACTGCCTTCAGCGGCGGATTTACCCTTGATGCCACGACTTTTTGCCGTTTTTTGTTTTGTGCGGATAAAATTATAATAAATTACATATAACTTATTACTGCTTGATTTATAATTTACTTAATACTAGCTGTCACTCTCGACTTCCTTCGCGTGACCCGAAAACATCACAACTTTTTGCTTAGTCCGATTAAAAGTAGCCTATGATACCCAGGAATAATGTAATTTCCTAACTAGTTTGTTTGAAAATTTTTTTTTAAATCTATTTGGTTTTAAGGGACTTTTATTCTCTAGGAACATGTTAGTCCATCGTATCCTATACTAATAAATTTACTCATAAGCGTTATTGGTGCAGAAATATGACAATTAAAGATTTTGCAATTTTGGAAGTTGGTTGCGCTAGTATATTTAGATAAACTCCTAGATCATATTAATTAATTTCATATTTCTGCATCAATTCGTTCCTTTCTTTATGAAAATTTTTGATTTCGTATTGCCCTTGACTCCTTGCTCTGTTTGTTAAATTTTAAAGGCTCGAATATTTTATTTAAAAAAAAAAACGCTTCCAGATACCCCCCCCCCCCCCCCCCAAAACCGCGCCTAGGCCCGAGCCTCACGGGCTTATGGATAAATCCACCACAGACTGCCTCGCTGCTAGGCTTCTCGTAAAAAGCAAGAAAAGGCTAACTAGGCTAAGGGTCACTAATATCGTGGCTACTTACGTGACTTTTACATACAAAAATATTGCCAGTTCAGTTATAATCTGTACTTATTACATTTTCAATGAGATATAAATCTCGACCTATATACAGATTAAATAAATGTAAATTTATGTGTAGGTGGAAAGATTAATGATCGTTGAAATTATGTCTATCAACTGGCAGACAACTTCCTTATGGCGGTCACGGAAAAGCTTAGGTCGTAAGATCTGAACGGCATTTAAATTTACATCAAAGTGTTTTGATTGTAAATTTTTATCTCATTAATTTTGTAAATGCGAAATTTTTGAAGTTGGATTTTTTTATAGCAGAGGGTGTTATAGAACAGACAAATCTCTTAACAAATGATTACCACCGCCGTTAGACATCTGGAATACCACAGCTGTTGTATTATCGCATTTGTCTCTTACAGCCCTGACTTTCCTGGAAAATTCCTAAATTGTATTTTTTCGGAACCGCTGGCAATTTTTTGGAACAAACAAAAGTGCGGATTAAAAAGTATCTGGTGAGCCCCGCATTTGTGGAATTCCAGACATCAAGGTAGTGATGGTGGAACTTTTTTGACGCATTTTACCATCAAAGATTCTGAGGCAGAAATTAATCCGAATAATTCCTTGAAATATTTTTATTTATTTATTTAACTCTTCATGTACAAAAAACATATCTATACACAAGTATTATATAAATTAAAGTATGTACAAAGGTGTGCTTATCTCTTTAAGAGATCTCTTCCAGCAAAACCTGTACAAAGACAGGTGTTGGAGAAAGATTATAAAAAGCAGGTAAGCGTACATTAGAGCTTAAAAGCGTAACTCATGCAACATATAAGTTCATGCAATTAAAATTAAACCAATAATTGTATTATTTAAAAAAAATAAAAATAAGAATAATATTGAAAAAAAAGAATAAAAAAAAAAACAACAGGAAAACCAAAAAGAGCTAATTTCCCAAATCGATACATCATAGTTAAATAAGTTAAACCATTACTCTAAAAATAATAATAACAAGACCAGCAAAAAAAAAAAAATTAAACAAAACTTATAATAAACTTAAACTTCTAAAAACTTATAAAAAAAAATAATTAAACAAAACTTATAATAAAATAACAAACATAACGAGAAAAAGACCTCCAGGATTACATGTTAGAAAGATAATACTGTTTAATTTTCTGTTTGAAAGAACCAACAGTCTCACATTCTTGTATATGGTAAGGTAGCTCATTCCATAGTTTAGTCGCCAATATTGTAAAAGAGTTACCAAAGAAACACGTATTGTACGATGGAACTGAAAAATATTTGATATTAATACATCGACGAATTGGTCGGCTACTAGGAGGAGCCAAAATAAATCGCTCACGCAGATAAGGCGGAGTAGATTTGTTAATTATATTATAAAATAAAATTAGTATATGGGCATTCCTGCGGAGGCGAATCGGAAGCCATTGTAACTCTGAGCGGAAATGGGAAACGTGGTCGAATTTACGCAAACCGTAAATAAACCTGATGCATAGATTCTGAAGACGCTCAAGTTTCATATTTTGCTCATCTGTGATATCTAAGTAGCAGACATCAGCATAATCCAAAAGCGGGAGGAGGAGGGTGTGGGACAGCAGTATTTTTGTATTATGAGGAAGAAAGTTCTGAAGTCTTTTAAGCGAATGAAATGAGTAATGAAACTTCTTACTAATTTCATTTATGTGCTGGGTCCATGTTAAGTTACCATCCATGATAAGGCCCAAGATTTTTACCTTGTCGGTGAAGGGAATAGGGATATAATTATATTTCACTTGTTGTAATGTTGCAAAATCAATCCTGTTACGTAACTGTCTACTGCCTATAATAATAGCCTGTGACTTCAATGGATTCACTAAAAGACCATACGACTCAGCCCACTGCCGAATGGAGTCCAGATCACCGTTGATTGCGCTAATAGCTGAATCCAGATCAGCCAAAGTTGCGTGTCTGTAAAGTTGCAAATCATCTGCATATAAATGGTAGGAGGAAGAAATGATTTTAGTGACAACATTAATAAAAATAGAAAAAAGTAAAGGTGATAATACCCCTCCTTGTGGAACTCCAGCAACCAGAGAAGTCCATTCGGAACAGGCTTCCTCAGAGCGAATAATTTGCTGGCGACCACGAAGATAAGAATTGAACCAGTTTATCACAGAGGACGACACATTGAGGGAACCGAGAATACCCAGAAGTATATCAAAGTCAACCGAATTGAATGCATTACTGAAATCTAACAGAGTAAGGATGGTAATCATTTTATTATCCATAGCTTGCCGAATGTCATCGGTGACCTTTATGAGTGCTGTAGTGGTGCTGTGAGATGGACGAAATCCAGATTGAAATGGACTTAGTAAATTATTCTTTAAAAGAAAATATGTTAATTGCTTACTGACAGCATTTTCGAGTATTTTGGAGAGTACTGGTAGAAAAGAGATCGGCCGAAAATGAGAGGGATCAGTGAGATTTGGTATTTTTGGAATCGGAATGACGTAAGCATTTTTCCAAGTCGTAGGGAACACCTCATTTACTAAAGAATAATTTAGCGTATGAGTAAGGGCTGGTGTAATAATGTCAGCAATTGGCACAAGCATTTGTCGGCATAAGTTGTCATACCCGGCCGCCTGAGATGAAATAGACAAAATAGCCTTCTTAACTTCATCCTCTGTGATATCCCGAAAAACAAACGAATCAAAGTTATGAAGTGAAGGAACTGAAAGAGACTGTAAACAGGAAGTTTTTTTGTGATTCTGAAACCTTAATAGGGGGAGTTGAAAAGAAAGTATTTAAACAATTTAAATTAATTGAGCTTTTTTGGTTTTCTCTTATGATAGATGAGATAGAAAACACAAAACAAACCTTTATCTTTGCACAATGCCAAATAATCGAGCCGCACAGTATTTCGCCTAGAACATGCTAGGTGGACAAAATTCATGTTATCATTTCCAGGAAATCTTAATTGCAAAACGTAAACAACACCCCTAATCTCCAGATTCCAAGAATCGGTTGTTTGTCAAATGCTTAACTGATAAGGAATAGTGGTTAGAAGTCAGGTATTGAGTTTAATGAAATCGTTACAGTCAATCAGTTGCAGTTTAGTGACACTTTCGTACACATCCATAGTGGCTTATAGTTAATATTTTGAGTGTTTGTGATGGATATCAACACGGAGGGTAAGTCCTATTATTTAAAAAACCTTTTTTAAAATCTGAATCTGTTCAAATGAATTTTAGGTATAATTTTAACATAGCTTATATATTTTAACGTATTTTTTTTATGAAAGAATAGTTTTAAAGAGTTAATTTTGCAGACATTCACCTTTATCCGGGCTAGTTCTTTGATATATCATAGGAAATACTTTATTCTTCATAAAAATACACAAATTGTTTAGCACACTTCAGTACAACATATTCTTTTCTTTTTTTTTTCAGAACGCTTATACTCTATTTCTAGGGTAGAATTTTTTGAAGAGTGGTTGAAACCCACAAAAAATGAAAAGAACTCGGGTATATATGAGTACCTTTCTTCAAAATTTCACTTTGGTAACATTACTGAATGTAGCCAAAAAGAAATAAAGTTGAAGATATCCAACTTTTCCAATAAAATTGGTGTCAAATGGTTGGCTTCAGGAAAATCGAAGGAGCGTTTTTTAATTAAAAATAAGACCTGGCTGGATGAAGAAGATATACAGTTTACTGTGAGTTCTTTTGAGCCACAACCATCAACTTCGAGTGAGGCTGTGATTTCAGCAGGAAGGCCTCGCAAAGAATTCGAAGAATCGTCGTTTAAAACCAAAAAACGTCGAGTCGTGGATCTCGTAGAATCGCGAAGTGTCAGTGAATTGGTGACAGCTGCCGAAATTGCTGCGCGTTCAGCAGGACAACGGAAAATTGCCAGCGTAATTAGAGACATTAGTGAAAGCTCAGTTATTAATGTTAAGTCTAAGGATACCAGTAATGTTAATCCTAGGCAGTTAAGTAGTGACGAAGCGTTAGCTTACTATATAGATTCTAAGTCAACAACACATGCGTACAAACAAACAAGAAAGTGGTCTATGAAGGCAGGACATAATGTGTTTCCATCATATTATAGTTTGACAAAATCTAAACAGGCCTGTTATCCTGCACAGGAGCACATTGCTGTAACAGAAACACGTGCTGAAATAAATTTGCAAGCATTATTAAACAAAACAGTGGAACGTTTAGTATTAGCACAGCATGAAGTTATCAGCAGTGTCCTCGCAACAAGTTCGTCTTTTACACTTGTAAGTAAATGGGGATGTGATGGAAGTTCTGGGCACAGCACATACAAACAGAGATTTGAGAACACTGAAGATACGGACGAATTTCTTTTCGTATTTTCTTTAGTTCCCCTTAGATTATATGATGGGGCCAAAATTGTTTGGCAAAATCCTCGGTCTTCATCAACATTGTATTGTCGCCCAATCAAATTAATATTTGCTAAAGAAACGAATGACTTCACGTTAACGGAGACAAATAGATTGTTGGAAGAAGTTAACGCTCTTCTTCCAACACGTATCGACTTTGGTGATTCTCAAATCTCTGTGAAACACGAACTTTTGCTGACAATGACAGACGGAAAGGTATGCAACGCTTTAACGGAAACTCGTTCAACTCAAAAGTGTTTCATCTGTGGCGCCACCCCCAAGACGATGAATGATGAACCCGCGAACTTCAACAGCAACCAAGATCATTTTGGCTTTGGTTTATCTACACTTCATGCTTGGATTCGTTGCTTCGAATGCCTTTTACATATCAGCTACAAGTTGAATATTAAGAAATGGCAGGCTAGAAGCAACGAAGACAAAGCAGATATCAAGGTTCGTTCCGACGAAATTAAGTTAAAATTTAAGAACGAGATGGGACTTATTGTAGATAAACCAAAGCCAGGATTTGGTTCTTCAAACGATGGAAACACGGCTCGTCGGTTTTTTAAGAATGCTGAGATGAGTGCTCAGATCACGGGATTGGATGTTGAAATCATCAAACAGTTCGATGTAATATTGAGGACTTTGTCTTCTGGATTCGAGATAAACTTAGTTGAATTTAATAAATTTTGTCTTGAAACCAGAAGACATTATCTAAGTCTCTATTCGTGGTACTGTATGCCTGCTACTGTACATAAAATATTAATTCATAGTACAGAGGTCATCAAAGCTGCATTGCTTCCAATTGGGCAGCTTTCCGAAGAGGCTCAGGAAGCACGTAATAAAGATTGCCGCAGATTTAGGGAGTACAACACCCGCAAGTGCTCGCGTGTTGCCACGAACAGAGACTTGCTGTCAATGTTGGTTATAACATCTGATCCCTTGATCAATAGCCTTCGAGAGATTCCCCAAAAAAAGCCGGAAAAAATATGTTCAGAGGTTTTAAAGTTAATTTTAAGCCCTAGTATAGTAGAATCAAGACTGGAAACGTCATCATATTATCGCACAGTTCCACAAAATGATGACGATTACACAGTAAACGATTCATCAGAAGACTCTGATGATGATTATTAGGTTACGTTATGAAATATTATCTTTGCTGCTTAGTTTTAGTTTTCATGCATATATTTTCTTTTATTGTAAATAAACCTATGATTGTTTTGTTACTATTTGTAATTTTATGTATTTAGATTTATATTGTACATACCTCTTGATACTTATTCGATCTGAACTGCATGCAATTTACAGCATTCATAGTACTCGCTAAGTTAATTGTTGCTCATATATTATTTTTGAAAATATTTTTTTGCTATCATAATTTTTTTCGTTTTTTATTACAAAAACATGACTACCCATATTTGAAATAAGTAAGAGCATCGTTATATAACATAAAATAATATTGTCCACCTAGCATGTTCCACGCGATACACTGTGAGCCGGTTAGAACTAGCCTGGTCAAGATCAATCTTTTTGATTGATGTCGACCAGGCTAGTTCTAACCCTGTACACTGAATGTAATCATGAGATGAGATGAACATTAAACTCTGGTGATCGCTCAGGTTTACATTATAAGTTAACTATTCGCAATGAAACATTACTAACGGGTTTTAAGGAAAATGTTATTAATTTTCTATATTTTTATGTCGTAAGATAGCAAAGAAGTAGGTAGTGCTCCTGATGGAAAGAGAAACTATCGTCCAAAACACCTAATGTAGAAATGGTCCGTTGCTATTCGTGTGGCGGGATGGCAATGCTATATGCATAAGTTTACCGTCTACCTTACCCTTAAAATCGAAACGCGACAGTGACAAGAATTAACGATATTGCGGCAAGAATAAGAAAAGCAGGAATAAGAAATGCCAAAAACCTAGGCAAGAATTTGTGGAACTCTACCACCTGGTAGTCACAATGGTAGCGACACGTATAGCCAATGGTCGCCTCTTACAAGCTGCCTGGTAGAATGGCAGATGGTCTATTCTTCAAAGAGTCTCTGTCTTTCTGTTTGGTCTCTACAAGATGGTTCTTTCAATCAGCAACTGTAGAGTCTATCTACACTACAGATATAGTATATACGTTACAGATTTATATAACAGTATAGAAAGAAGCATTATATACACACCCTTACACTCAATCCCACTCATATTGGTGCAAAGGTAAAGCTTAAAGTTTTAAAACATGTTAATTATAATTGGCGTTTAGTTTTTGTTTATAACATAACGAGTTTCAAATACAAATCCGATTTGTAGAGCATTTAACGTCAAGGTTACTTATATTTAAATCTGTAACGTCTGTCTGTACGTTCAATGTTTTGTTTAAATTTCGTTATAAGTATCCATACTAATATAAATTCGAAAGTAACTCTGTCTGTTTGTCTCGTCTTCACGCCTCAACCAAAGAACCGAATTGAATGAAATTTGGTTCAAGGATAGTATGAAACCCAAGAAAGGATATAGGGTAGTTTTTATCTCGGAAATCCCATGGGAACGGCAACTTTGCGGGTAAAACCCTGAGCTTTTATTTTAGAAATTTTTCCACGCGGGCGCAGTCGCATATACAGTTTGTTGTATAACTCGCTTACATCAATTTTTCTATTTTGACATTTTTTTTGTCTGAATTTTATTTTAGAAAATTGCATTAAAATTTGAGAGTGGTTGCTTGGTTTTAATTGGTTTGGCCCATCATAATGAAAACCGGTATATAGTACAGATACGTATACAGGTCAATAGCATTGCTAAAAACAATAACAAAATCATTATTTTTATTAAAATAAGAAAAATATGGTAAACTTAAAGTGCCGCATTTTAGTACAATTTTAACAACTTCTTAAATCAAGCAAATATTTTGAAAATTTATGTATCGACATCCATAAAATAATGACGCAAATATGTTTGTATTAAGCTACCAAATAGTTTGCGGAGACTAAGAAATGTTACTTAGTTTTTAAGTTGTTTTTTTTATATTATTTAAGTATCATTCCTTGTTTTCAAAATAAAATAAAATCAACCTTAAATATAAATCCGTGAAGGACTTTATACTATTTTTTCGCATTCGCATCTTGTTCTTCTTATCTTCGCATCGTCTTATGCGAACGACGGAATATGAAATTTGACACAGATAAAGTTTTGCGGACACTGCAGAAACCTAATAATATGTATTAGAAATAAATTAAATTAATAACAACAAACCGCAGCTCCGGTGCAACAATCTCACTTTTGTAAAAATTACAAAAATGAGTTAAATATAATATATTTAATTCATTTGTACAATATTAATATGTGTTGGTCCCGGCCTCCTTTGAAGAATAGGCCAACTGCCGTTCTGCCAGGCAGGTCGTAAAAGGCGACCGATTGGCTATCGAGTCACTACCATCGTGGCTACTAGGTGGTAGTGTAGCGCATTGTCTCGCCCGGGTCTGGTACCACCGCCTTACCTATTCCTGCCGCAATAGCGTCAGTGCTTGTCGCTGTCGTGTTCCGGTTTGGAGGGTAAGGTAGCCGGTAAACTTATGCATGTAGCATTAGACCTCGCCACAAGTTAGCAACGCATCATTAACATCTTTGGTGTCTATAGGCGATGGTTGACTCTTTCCATCAGGAGACCCATCTGCTTGTTTGTTATCACATGATATAAAAAAAAAAAAATTAAGTGATCATTATTTATCTGAAAGTAAAGTAAAGTCGACGATGTAGTATAAGCTATCCATCTTTGTGCTAAGTGTGAGTTTTTCTTTTCGCATTCGATCGTGAGCGCGTTTAAAGTTTACTAGGAATTTGTATGTAATTTGTACAGCGCCACCTAGTGGTAAACGTGAGAAACCAGTTTACCACTAGGTGGCGCTGTACAAATCACATACAAATTCCTAGTAAACTCCAAACGCGCTCACGATCGAATGCGAAAAGAAAAACTCACACTTAGCACTCTTAGTTTACTAGGAATTTGTATGTAATTTGTACAGCGCCACCTAGTGGTAAATTTCAATTCAATTTCAATTCAATTTGGCACACAGCTGATCCCGCGGGATTCGCCATCTTTTATAACACAGGGAGCTGCACGCTGTGGCAGTAAATGTTATTTATCAATATACACACATGTCCCAATTCTATTTTTATTACGGCTAAAGGTTATTGTCAAAGTTAAAAGAGATTTTATTGTCATAGATTTTACACTTTCAATCGTCGGCACTTGGTGAAATTACATTATTTTTAGTTGAAACTAGTTAACACCGTTAATCGAGTGGTTAGCGACTCTGACTACGCTATCGACGGGGCTCGGGTTCGATCCCCGACTGATGATCAAGCATTTGTGTGAAGAGCATATATTTTTGTATTTCCGGGTTTGGGTGTTAATTAAATATATTTCAGTATTTATATATGTATTTGTATGTATTAGTATCGTTGATCTAACCCCAAAGTAAGCAAATTATTTGCTTGTGTTACAACACCCATAACACAAGCAAATAATTTGCTTACTTTGGGGTTAGATCAGTATGTGTAATTTGTCCCATGAATTAGAAGAACTGTCGTAGATTTTATTACACTTTCAATTTTCAACCGTCGGCGTTTGGTGAGATTCCATTATTTTTAGTTGAAACTAGTTAACACACTTGATGGAGTGGTTAACGACCTTGACTACGCTATCGACGGGACTCAGGTTCGAACTCCGACGGGGACAAGCATTTGTGTGATGAGCATAAATGTTTGTATTCCTGAGTTTGGGTGTTTATTATGTATTTCTATGTATTAGTATCGTTGACTAACACCCATAACACTAGCAAATAATTTATTTACCCCAAAGGTTAGATCCATTTGTGTAATTTGTCTAGCGATATTATTATTTTTAGTATGTAACTAGATGACCCGGTAAACGTTGTTCTGCCTTTTTAACTACTCTTATTTTTTTTCTATATTTTCTCACCTTTTAAACCTTCCCTGGACTTCAACAATTAATTCAAAACCAAAATTAGTCAAATCGGTTCAGCCGTTCTCGAGTTTTAACGAGACTAACAGCAATTGATTTTTATATACATTGATATTAAATCGTAACCCTCTTTATAAAATATAATGTTTAAGATAGCCACGTATAGAAGCGGGCATCGTACCTACCTACG
Source organism: Apodemia mormo (assembly GCA_036924255.1). NCBI lineage: Eukaryota > Metazoa > Arthropoda > Insecta > Lepidoptera > Riodinidae > Apodemia > Apodemia mormo. The sequence continues at coordinate 2,902,940 of JAUPFN010000016.1, forward strand.
TAAACTGGACCAAATTGGGGGTCTAGGGCTGTCAACATTTTATTGATTTATTAGTGATTCACTAGTAGTGGATCAATAGATCCAACCCGTCTTTGCTCGGGCAACACAAATTGACCGCCCCGTTGGTCAAGTGGTTAGCGACCCGACTACGCAATCGGCGGGGCTCGGGTTTGATCCCCGACGGTTACCAGCATTTGTGTGATGAGCATAAATGTTTGTATTTTTGGGTTTGGGTGTTTATTAAATATATTCTAGTATTTATATATGGATTTCTATGTCCTAGTATCTTTGACCAAGCAAATAATTTACCTGCTTTGGGGTTAGATCAGTAAATGTAATTTGCCCCGTGAATATGTATTTATTTATTTAATTAATTATTTTTGTCACATAAAACAAAATTACAAAACAAAACACAAAGTAAAAATGCTCGTATGTCCTTGTTTTGTAAACAAGTAAGAGATTATACTCCTCTGGTAAATCCATAATGCGAAAGTAGGTGAAAGTAGGTATATGGCTAAAAATCGCTGAACCAATTTTAAATACATTTGACATGGAGATATCTAGTTAAAGTTCTGGGGTCAAATATAGATTACTTTCTTAAAAATCCTCCTAAGAGGCTTAAAGAGGGGATGTTAATTTGCATGAAAAACTATATGGACGACATGTTAATCTACTTCGGGTGAAGTTGTGTGGGTCAGCTAGTCTAAACCAAGTAGTAAATTTATCTGTAGGTTTGTGTAGTAATATCTGGACTACTTGACTAATTTTGAAAATTATTTCACTATTCTATATGCCATTATTCCTGAGTGACAAAGACAGTCATAGATTTTATTTCAATTTTTTGCAAGGTATACGCGGATTATAGCGCGGGACATAAGTTATATAGTCTATGAAATATGAACTACTATACGTTTATAGTAGTTTACTCGATGTAAACCTCTATTGGCTACAGACTTACGATTTTTACAATGTACTGTAATTGTGTTTACTTAACATATTGGTAATTTTTAACAATAGTATTCAGAAATGAGTAGTATTCATGTATGAGCATTTTAGGTCATATACGATAATGTCTCACGCAACAGGCGAACCTAGAATGGTGGCATAATTTTTATTATTTCTGCAAGCATGTGTATTTTAATTTATTATTTTTTACTATTCTTCGTTAGGTGCGTCATGTAGTCGTGCAATATAAAAGTTATTAAATTTCATAAGAACAATATATTTTCCTACATTAAAGAAAAGACCCTATTTCAGATAATAATTCACGCGTGTGCTTAAATCTGCAAATTAATCCAGAACTTTTTGCACGATTGAATGACAAACATTCAATTATGCGAAAAATTTCATTTTTACATTACTATTCATATAGTATAATCATATTAATTTTAATCTTACACTAGCTGCACCGTGCAGCCCGCAGTATTAAAAAGTTTTCAGGGAATCTCACGGGAGCAACTCATTTTCCCGTGCTAATAAGTAGTTTATATACTATTCGAGTTTATCATACATCTGTGTGCCAAATTTCATCTAAACCCGTTCAGTAGTTTTTGCGTGATTAAGTAACAACCATCCATTCACGCAAACATCCAAACTTTCGCATTTACAATATTATTATAGATTATTAATTTTAAGTTTTACATTTGATCGAGGAAATAATTATTAACCAACATTAACTATGGAAAGTGACTATGCTGTTATTTTAATTTTAATTTTTTCTATGGATGGCAGCCCTATAGTTTTGAAGGTCTCAAGGATCACATCGATCTCACTTATGAACACGCAACTATTAATTTGAACTCTTGTTTTTCTACCTTTTTGGATTCCCAACTTCATTGGTAGGTACCTTTTGAAATGAACGTAATATAGGCCGCGGTTCCAGGAACAAACTTTTTTTGATTAATAACAAGCTGAATTTTTGTCAATAGTTTTGTTTTGACGAGACGCAAATCTTTTTCTATTTTCAAAAAAATCTCGATTCGGTTAACTAATAAAGTTAAGGGGCTTAGAACATTTTAATTCGGTGAAGAAAAAATATTTTACTAATAACAATAGTTATTTTTTTGCTTTCAAGCCATTGCTTGAATATTTTATGAAAAACACGAAAAACTTTTTGTTCTACACATTCGTTGGTTTATCTTACGAGTCCTCCGTTCTAAAGATTCAGAAATATGAAGTTCTTAAATTGATAATAATCAATTTAAATATAAACTAATTTTCTAACAACAGCTTGTTAATTATTATTATAATTCAAGTTACTTTATCCTATACGTAAAGTGGAAACTTTTATTAGTCCGAAATTCTAAAGTTTTCTTTTTTATCTATCTTTACTAGTTACCCGATTCGAGATTTTTCGAAGATAGAAAAGATGGTTGTCTCAAAACGAAACTGTTCACAAAAATTCAGCTTGTTATTAACCAAAAAAAAGTTTGTTCCTGAAACCACTGTCTTATATTAAGCATTATCCTGTTTTCAACCGAATGAAATGAGATCTTTTTCGAAGTCAAGGAGTTATTTCTAGGCAGTGTAGATAATAATTTTGTATTTAGATAACATACACAAGAATAAACATGTACCTACTTACATTATCTTTTTCTTTCGGCCCGCACCAATAGAGTAAATAGTTGATGCCTGTTCTTACTATAAGACAAAACGTATGATTGTTTTTTTGGATCACCTGATGGAAAGAGGTAACCATCACTTATAAACAACGAAGATTTTAATGGCGCGTTGATACCCATATGATGGGGGTTTAATGCTACGTTCAAAAATACCCTCTAAACTAGAACACGACAGTGTCAAGCACTGACGCTATTGCGGCAGGAATAGGTAAGGTACCATATCCGGACGAGACAATGCAGAATCCTATGCAAATTACTATCGTCGTGGCTACTAAGTGGTTAGTAGCCACGATGGTAATAACTTACATATCAAATCGTCCCTCTTATGAATTGCCTGGCAGAATGGCAGTTGGTCTATTCTTCAAAGGGACTCGGACCAACACGTGTTAAAAATTGTCTGGAATTCTTATATCTGGATAGAAAATCGCGTGCCATACATTACAGTCAAATACTTGCTTAGTTTCTCTAAATTAATAGCCTTTATATCTATACATATAAATAAAATTGAAGGGTTTGTCTGTGATTTCAAAATAAGTAGGTTTTTCCAAGTGTGGCGTGCGGTTTTACGACACTAATACCTAAGCAACCTCCTTTAACTGTCTGTCTGTCATTCTTTTCATACGGGGTAATCTCTGGAACGGCTGGACCGATTTAATGGAACTTTCACTGAAAGAAAGAGGATATATAGGGCAGGATATAGGTTAATTTTCACCCGAGTGAGCAAAAAGAAGTAGTGATTTTGGATCACGCGAATAAACTTATGCATGTGAATTAGACCTCGCCACATGATTGCAACGTACCATTAACATCTTTGGTGTCTGTAGGCGATAGTTGACTTTTTCCATTAGAAAACCCATTCGCTTGTTTGCTATCTGATGATAAAAAAACAATCCCGAGCAATAGCTAGTCATAAATAAGCGTTAAAAAAAAACAATTTTAATTAGCCTCCAAACCAAAGTCTATTTGGTTTTAACAAAGTTATTTCAACTCCCATCACCATATTATTCTTGATTGCTACTTACTTTTATGTCTGCACTTTAAAAACAATAAAAGTAAGCTAATTAAACTGCTCCATAACAGTGCATGCTAATTAAAAGCCTTATTAGTGTAATTGAAAACAACTGTTATAAAGAATACAATAACTCATTCCCCTCATTATACCACTCCGTAACAATAAGGTAACAATGGTCGTTAAGTATGTACTATTTATAAATGCGAAAGCGAATAGGCGCGTGTTTGTGTGAGTACGAATGCGTGTTTTTTTTACAGAAGAGGGGGGCAAACGAGCTGGAGGTGCACCTGATGGTAAGTGATCACCAAGTTGTGTTGAGAGCGAGAGTGTGCTACCTCACTCTCCAAGCCAAAACACAACAGAGAAAAGCACTGACGCTATTTCAGGCAACTTTTAAAAGCATAATTTATTTATTTAACATTTTATAGCACACATATAATTAACAAAAAGAGGAGAAATAGCACATAATGTTTGTTTTCGGTAAGAATGGTTAAGGCGACGTTGATAAACGTGGATTTTTATAGTTTCACTGTTTGTTGCACATAGTTCAAACGTCGGGGTTATCACGTAACTCGCAATGCACAATTATCGTAATTGTTTAGTTATTGTAAGACACACAATAGCCTTGTACACAAGTGACAGTCGTTGCGGATTGATTTCGTTGGCGGTGTGACATCCGAAAAGTGAATCCAGCGATCAACAAGCAATTGACGACGTTTTCGATGATTTTTGTTACATTCACCAGTCATCGCTGATCACTGGTGGATTGCAAATTTACGGTGACACGCTTGCGGATGAACGTATGACCTAGACATTTTCTTTCAGTTCATCTTAGAGTCTTAGAAATTGTTTAAGTCACAGTCAGTCATAAGTCTGAATTCTTAACTGTTACTTAGTTTAGTAATTGTATAATACAAACAAAGCCCTCTTTGAATAATAAACCATCTGCCAGGCATTTCGTAAAAAAACGAGTGGCTTTATGAGTTACTAACATCGAAACTACTTGGTAGTAAAGTTTTGCGACGTCTTACCCGGATCTGAAGATCTGTTACCACCACCTGACCCGTCCTTGCCATCGCAAAAGCGTCAATGTTTGTCACTGTTTAGTTCGGGTTTGGAGGGTAAAGCAGCTTGTAAACTTACGCATTTGGAATTAACTCCTCACACATAGTAATGCACCTTTAACATCTCTGATGTCAATAGGCGATGGTCTTCTTTTTCCTTTGTAGAGACATCTGCTTGTTTGCTATCTTATGATATATATAAAAAAACACATGCACCTAAACTTATACTTTGGTCTTACAACAAACGAATATATTTAGGTCTTCCATAATGCACACCTAATCAAAGACTTAGGTACAAATAAATCTTTAATTGTATGCCTAAATATAGGTATTAACTATACTATTCTTGTAAATAGATGATATCTTTAACTGTTAGTTCCTCGATGCCAATAGCAGTTCAAAGAAGAAGACACGTGAGAAGGGCGTAGGTGATTTGAATTTTATTTCATTTCAATATTGCATACTGACCGTAATACGAAGAACAGACGGTGTCGCACGTGACTTGACTTCCGAATGTTTGGTTCACTGACACATCGACTGGTACACAAGTGGCGTCCTGGCGGCACATTTTCTATCAAACAAACATAATTTATAATTATTTTGCATATCAAAACAATAGCTACATTATACACACTTTTGTAAATGCGCCATCTAGTTACGCTAAGTGAAACTACTTCGTATGCAGCCTCGCAATTACAAATTTCATAATAGAAGTTAAGTGCCTTAGTCATAGATGGCGCTCTTTCTAACATTTAAAATTTGGTAGCCTCGTGGTCTAGGACCAAAAGGCTCAACTATTCGGCTCAGATTATAAGGTCTCGGGTTTGATCCCGGTTTGGGCAAAAGTGATGTACATTTTTATCGAAAATCTAAAATCTGAGCAGCAGCTCGGAGTCTGGTGTGTTAACACCCTCGTGCCTCGGATAAGCATATAAAGCTGTCAGTCCCGATTATCGCTAGAAACTATCGGTAATCGTTTTTAGACTGGTAAAATGTTGCGATGGGGATCATCATCCATTTCCCAGCGACGAACCGATGAATCGGAAAGTCTAGCCATTCTCTTCACTCTGCCTACCTAGTAAGGGAACCGACGTGATAATCCTTTACTTTATAATTTGTGCTAGTTAATTTTATCTACGTCAATCGTCATCAAGCCACATACCACTCTGGGCTAATATGAATTACGGAAGAGATTGGAGGGCCGCAAAGACAATTCAGAAATTTACAAAAAAAACGAATAAAAATTAAAAGAAAATAATTTCAAGGAACATTGATAAATAATTCAGACAAGGAAAACACACAAATAAAGTTAAGGGATTTATGAAAAAAAAAACAACAGTACAAAAGGCGAGCTTGTAGTGAGATTTCTTATAGCTTACCCACATGAAAAAGACAGTAAATTTTTGTGTATGTTGTGGTAGATTAAAAACACACGCGGGACGCATGCCGCCCGCAGGTCGTGCGTTGGCCAGCTATGATCTACGTTATCAAAATAAAAAATGAAAACATCCAACTCAATATGTATGAAAAACACATTTGTGTGGTCACAAAACCAACTTAAACCAAGTGATAGAGTTTTGTCACGTATCACCGTGTCCGGTATCACTTCCTAACTCGTTATTGCCGCAATAGCATCACTATCTGTCTCTTAAGTTTTTCGTGGGGAGGATACCTCATCGCGACTTACATCTCCACCACACGGATAGTAGCGTATCCTTAACATATACGATGTTATAGACGATGAACAGCTTCACAAGATACTTTTGCTGTTCTGTGGCCGCGTTTTCGATCCGGTAGTAGTTTAAAAAAAATTGACGCGTCAAAATAACTTGTAAAAAGTTTTAATTAAATTTAAGTTTGGCGAAACCTAACCGAATACCATCAAGTTTAGACCAGTCAAGCCGTTTAAAAGTTATGAGATGTTTACATAAACACATACATATAATATATAAATATAAATATATAATATTCACGGGACAAAGTACACTTACTGATATAACCCCAAAGTAAGCAAATATTTGGTTGTGTTATGGGTGTTAGTCAACGATACTAATACATAGAAATACATATATAAATACCAGAATATATATAATAAACACCCAAACCCGGACCCAAGGCGTCGGGAAGTGACGACCCCATCGCCCGCCGGAGGGATAATATTCTTTTTTGAAATTATTCCACCGGTGCAGTTAGTCAAAAAAAAGTGGTAGTGCCATGCTTAGCTGAATGGGTCGGCACGACCGGGGCGATACCACTACCTGACTTAAAACCAACGTAAAGTAACAGCTTTGCTGTTGCGTTTCGTTTGGTCTGTGAGGTTCCCGGAGGCCCTCTCCCCCCTCCCCCTAACACTATGGAAAGGCAATTTAAAGGTAGTAGTTTACCCCAGAGGGGTACCACTAGCGTAAGCGGTGGAGAATCCCCCTCTGGACATCCATGTTAAGGGGTTTGTAATCAGCCTAATCATGGATGCCCAGGCTGCCCTGCGTACTCTGGGGGGGCACAATTGCGCTCTCAAACTTCGCTGCTCGGGGCAAATCGAACAGACATCGAAAGGCACCCTCTACCACACTCCACGTGGATTATACTAATATTAGGGGTCTTCACTCAAACCTAAATGCCGTCCACTACCACCTTGAGAGGGCTAAGCCGGCTCTGTTCTTTTTAACTGAGACGCAGATATCTTCTCCGGCTGATACCTCATATCTCTCCTACCCGGGGTACAAATTCGAGCATTCATTTGTACCCCGGGCGGGAGTTTGTGCTTATGTCAGAGAGGATATCTGCTCTCAACGTCTCAGCAGCATTGAAGGCTATAGGGACCTATCCATCCTCTGGCTGCGTGTAGACTGCGACGACCATCCCCGCATCTATGCGTGCCTCTACAGGTCCCATAGCGGAAATGCTGAAGTCGACAGGCTCGTTGAGCACCTTCAAACGGCTGTAGATTCCGTGTTGCAACAGACCCCTTCCGCTGAGATCGTGATCATAGGCGATTTTAATGCCCACCACGCCGAATGGCTGTGTTCACGCACTACCGATCATGCGGGGAGGTCTGTTCACGATTTTGCCTTGGCATATGGTCTAACACAATTGGTAAACACGCCTACGCGAATTCCCGATGTGGACGATCATACGCCTTCACTGCTGGACCTTCTGCTGATCTCCCGTCCGGACAATTATCAGGTATCTGTGGACGTCCTTCTTGGTACGTCAGACCACTGCCTGATCCGGAGTAAAGTGCCGGTTACGCGCCTATCACGGCCTCCTTTTGCAGGCTGTCGTCGCGTTTGGCACTATAGGTCATCAGATTGGGACGGGATGCGGTCTTTTTTTGCGTCCTACCCATGGGGGCGGATGTGCTTCTCGCTGGATGATCCGAGTGTCATCGCTGACTCTATCGCTGATGTGGTGCTGCAGGGCATGGAACTTTTCATTCCATTTTCTGCGGTACCAGTTGGTGGTAAGTCTCAGCCTTGGTTTGGTCGCTCCTGCAAAATGGCTTCACGCCGAAAGCAGGAATGCTACCGGGCTTGGGCTGCAGCATCGACATCTCGTGATGAAAAAACCAGCGCGTTACGTAAGGAGTACAATTCCGCTTCGAGTTTCTTCAAAAGAGCTATCGCCAAGGCAAAATCGGAACACATTGGCAGAATTGGTGAGAAATTAGTTCGCCTTCCTTCGGGAACTCGTGCGTTCTGGTCTCTAGCCAAGGCTGTCTTAGGGAATTTCTCACAGCCCTCTCTTCCACCCTTACACGGAGATGGTGACTCTCTGGCCCATACCGCAAGGGAGAAGGCCGATCTTTTGGGCTCGTTCTTTGCGGCCAACTCGACTCTGGACGACCAAGGAAATGCACCGCCTACCATCCTGCAGTGCTATAGTTCTATGACGGAATTAAAATTCTTGCAGTCTTCCGTACGTAAAGCACTTTTTTCCTTGGACGTCCATAAATCGAGTGGACCGGATGGCATCCCTCCGATTGTACTTAAATCATGTGCTCCAGAGCTGGCGCCGGTACTAACACGCCTATTTCGGCTCTCCTACTCACTCGGCGTAGTACCGATTTCATGGAAGACAGCTTTAGTGCATCCCATCCCTAAAAAAGGAGATCGCTCTAATCCGTCTAACTATCGGCCGATAGCCATAACCTCCTTGTTCTCCAAAATTATGGAGACAATCATCAACTCGCAGCTCCTCAAGTATTTAGAAGAGCACCAGCTGATTAGCGACCGCCAGTACGGTTTCCGTCGCGGCCGCTCAGCTGGTGATCTTCTTGTATACTTAACACATCGGTGGGCGGAAGCAGTTGAGTCCAAGGGGGAGGCATTGGCAGTTAGTTTGGACATAGCGAAGGCCTTTGATAGGGTATGGCACAAAGCGCTTCTGGCGAAGCTGCCTTCCTATGGGCTTCCCGAAAAATTATGCAAGTGGATCACCAGTTTTTTGGCTGATCGGAGCATCAATGTCGTAGTTGACGGTGCGTACTCTGACCTTAAATCTATCAATGCTGGTGTTCCACAAGGCTGCGTGCTATCACCGACACTGTTCCTTCTGCATATCAATGACATGATGCGAATTCGCAACATACATTGCTATGCAGATGACAGTACTGGTGATGCAACATACTCCGGCCGAAGCGGTATTTCTCGGGAACACGTTGAAGAGAGCCGAAACAAGCTTGTGTCCGAAGTTGAGAATCGACTAACCGATGTCTCGGAATGGGGTCGTCAAGACCTGGTCACATTTAACCCCAAAAAGACACAGCTTTGCGTGTTTTCCGCTAAAAAGACACCCTTTGTCGTGTCACCTCGATTTGGGGATACTTTCCTGACAGCCTCAGCTAGTATCGGGATTCTGGGAGTCGACATATCGAATTACGTTCAGTTTCGCGGTCATTTGGAAGGTAAGGCTAAACTAGCCTCCAAAAAGCTCGGTGTGCTCAGCAGAGCGAGGCAGTACTTCTTGCCGGCCCATCGCCTTCAACTTTATAAGGCTCAAATTCGGCCCCACATGGAGTACTGTTCTCATCTCTGGGCCGGAGCTCCTCAGTACCAGCTCCTTCCTCTTGATCGCATTCAGCGTAGAGCGGTTCGAATCGTTGACGACCTGGCTATTTCGAAACGGCTCGACTCTTTGGCATTGCGCAGAGATGTTGGCTCACTCTGTGTCTTCTATCGTATCTTTCATGGAGAGTGTTCCGACGAGTTATTTGTATTAATTCCTGCCGCCGAATTCCATCATCGGACATCGCGTCAAAATTTGAGATTCCATCCTCACCATCTCGATGTCTGGAAATCCACGACTGTGCGTTTCTCTCGACACTTTTTGCCTCGCACTACTTTGTTGTGGAACTAATTACCAGCAGGGGTGTTTCCAAACGGTTACGACTTGGGGGCCTTCAAGAAAAGAGCTTACTCATTCTTAAAAGGCCGGCAATGCAACTGCAAGTCCTCTGGTATTGTGGATGTCCATGGGCGGCGGTGATCACTTACCATCAGGTGCACCTCCTGCTCGTTTGCCCCCTCTTCTATAAAAAAAAAAATTACAAACATTTATGCTCATCACACAAATGCCTGTCTCCGTCGGGGATCGAACCCGAACCCCGTTGATTGCGTAGTCAGGGTCGCTAACCACTCGACCAACGGGGCGGTCAAACATACGTCAACGTGAAAATAGTCAGAAAAGGTTCCTAGTACCTCAAAAAGTTGAGGTCTGGTGAAAACTTGATTTTCAAAAATCGGGGCAAAATCAATAACTTCCTTATCTACATACGTTGCGGGAAGTTAAAAAGGAATCATTAAATTTGGTGAATTTATTCCGAAGTTATACGCTTACAAACATTTCGACGATTCGTTTTACTTATATAGGTATTTTAAATTAGGGTCTAGGGAATTTTTGAAACCAAAAAAATAATAATAGTAGAATGAAATCCTCAAAGGAAGAAAATAAAGTCAAAACAAAAGGAAAAATAAATTACGAGCGATTTGAGTTCGGAAAGTGGGAGGAGGGGGGGACTTTGACGTGGAAAACGGTTTATCATGATTTTCGGCAAAACTACGAGTTCTATGGAAAAAAGTATAATGTGAAAGTTGTCGGCAATAAGAAGATCTACAACTTTTGTATTTGCACTTTTTTTTAATTTTTATCTCCTATAAATTTTTTTTAATGAACTTTGATAAAACGTTACTTTTCTTATGTTTCAAATACACTGTATTTTTTTCTATTTAAAATATTTATTTTTTCTGCTTCATATTAAAAGAGCATCACAATTTTCAACAGAAAATTCGACCCATCAAATATCTGATTCTGATGATATTAAAAAAATATACAACACTATGGAAAATTTTCGCAAAAAATGGAAAATAATGAAATAACTCGGATTAGAAAATTATTTTTCATCATACTTTAAAATTTTAAGCTATTCATTAAACTTCACACTTGAATTACTAGAAAATTGTAAGTTCTCATATTATATTGAACAACTAAAAAAAATGAAATCCATGAAACAGAGAAATTGCAAAATACATGCGAAAATGGTTAATTTTGTAAGTATCAAACATAAGATTTTAAGAAGATTTTATTAAATTCCCTCTAGAAAAGAGCCTACTCATTCTTAAGAGGCTGGCAACTCAACTGCAAGATCCCAAGGTAGTGGTCTACGGCAGGTGACAATCACTTACCATCAGGTGATCCTCTATATTAAATTTAGTTTAAGGCATTGAGTTCACCTTTGGTACGAAAATGTAGACATGTTTTTGGTGTACAATAAAGTTAAAATAAATAAATAATAAATAAATCAATTAAGATTTTAAAAATATCAGTCAGCAAGAAATAAACCATCTTTTATATTGGCATTTACGACCTGCCTGGCTGAACGGCAGTTGGCCTATTCTTCAAAGGGGCCCGGACCAACACTGAGAAAAATATATGTTGATATATTAATCATGAAAAAAAAAATAGAAATATGCCATATAGTGCTATTTTTTTCGTACCGATTATAAAGCCGAGGCATAGTGAATACCCCTGGAGCGATTTTATTTAATTGACAAGTATTATAACGCTGTATTTTTGGATGTAATTAATGCAAGCGTCACTGACGACCTAAGAAATTGCTTGAAAGGCGTATTCAGTTTCTTTTTCTTCTTAAGCTCCAAATCGAAACATGACAGGGACAAGCACTGACGCTATTGCGGCAGGAATAGCTAAGACAGTATTAGAACTCTATCAAATATTGTCAGGATGGTAGTATTGTAGAGCCTTTGCTAACAGTGCTTGCACCAATTGTGGAATTCTTCAATTTCCCGGACGTTTATTTTATTGCTTGGCTGCTTGTAAGGTACTCGGAATCTAAGTTTTTATATTAAAATAATAAAAGATATTTTCTAATCTTCATTTATTTTTGGGAAAACGTCTTGGCCCTTCGAGAAAACTTATTCTATTATATTCTAATTGACAAGATATATCAAAAAACTAAATAATTTTCTACGTTTAAAAGCAGACAAAACTGCCAGTAAACATGTAACACCTCTACATGAAGGTATTACAGTATCACGTATAACCAATCATTCATGTTTTACGAACTGCCTGGTCTACGGCAGATGGTAAAAGTACAGTATTTCTAAAAATAGTATTTTTTATGTGGCATCTAACATCTAACTTATTCAATATTTCAATATAGCACACAGTAAATCAATAAACCGTTGCGGTATCCCTCAACCACAATTTCCTGACTTACATTACCATTTCAATTTCCTTTAGATGGGTAGGTACATTTATTCTTCAAAATCACTAAATGTATATCCATACTAATATTATAAATGCGAAAGTCTGTCTGTCTGTCTGTCTGTCTGTTTGTCTGTTACGCTTTCACGGCTAAGCCGCTGGATCGATTTTGTTGAAATTTGGCATGAAAACAGTTAAAGTTGCGGGGTCAAACATAGATTAATTTTTTTTCAACAATCAGCCCCTGAAGGCCTGAAATAGGAGATGAAATTTATATTAAAAACTACTTCGACGACATGTTAATATACTCGCGGGCGAAGTTGCGCGGGTCAGTTACTTTTTGTGCACTACAGCCGGGGGAGCCAGCGGACTGTAAATCTGGTTCTTCTCTCTTCGATGCCCCACCAGCCGTAGTGCTTTGGTCGAGCCGAATCTGCCGGGGAAATAATTGAGACCCCAACTTTTCTTTGCAAAGGCGCTTTATTGTAACGAAATAAAGCAATAAAGCTAGCACCGTTGCAAATATTTAACCTATTGTATGGAGAGCCACTACTTGCCCTAACACTGCCCTACTCTAAAACCGGTACCCTATAGATATATACTAAAGCCCAGGAACTTGTCTGGGAAACTTGTTGAGTCGTAACGAAATTGTAACTTTATCGGAACTGAACTGGAACGGAACTGATTGTATGGCCGCGCTCTCCGATATTTATAGTGCGCGGCCAGACGCGCGGCGGCAATCTTCAAAGGAAACCGGCGCCGGGTGTGGCGCCACAATGTCTAGGATTTGTTAAATCCTACTTTTCGCAATCTAATCTTAATAATTTTATCTTAGGTAGTTTCTCCTACCTCTAATTAACTAGTGTGGCCCTCTATCGAGTGCAACGGTACTACCTTTTTACAAATATATGCAAAACAAAGTACGTAATGCCCTAAGACCCACCGAAAACTAATTACAATGTGTTATTTCTTATTTATATACAAGGATCTAACACAAATAGACTTATACAATAATAAACAAGAGCGTTATATACATTGTACGTTCTCACAGGACCTCGGAAACTCTTACAATTATAGAGTTGTACGCCTTTTCAGGTCGTACTATCCTGTTCACTATCTTTATAGTACCGAAAAGTGTCTAAACATATGCCTAAGGCTTATACTTACATTATACATACTATTTACAATCATAAAACATTTGTTTTAACAAAGAATTTTGCACTTTTCGGATTTTCGTAATAGCGAGTTCCCGCATATAAATACTATCTCGCAAGAGTCGACTCGTAATGTCGTCGACTGCGTGGAACTCGCTTTATTCGTAATATGCCTAATAGGCAAAGATCATAGCTACATAAAGCCTTATTATTTCTATACAACAAAGCTGTATGTAGGTCTTAGGGCGAATAAAAGACTAAACGAACATTATTTATTACAAAAAACTTACGAACTAAACGAAACATACATTCTATCCTGCCTTACTATCTATTTACATTAATATTTACAATAAAACTTGTCTGTGCTGCACATTCTCCCGCCTATAACACGCAGTGTTATACTAAATATGGTGCAGCCAGACTAACTTCTTAACCGGTCTTCGCATGACTCCCGCAGCCGTACGTACGTCAGCCACTCGTACCACGCCGTCTGCTCCAGGGTGTACTGCCTCGATGATCCCCGTTGGCCACGTATTTCTTGGCAGCGCGCCGTCAGCGATGAGGACGATGTCGCCGACGCGCAACTCTGCTCCTCTTCCGTGAGGCTCCCGCCGCTTTTGGAGTAGCGGAAGTGCTTCTCGTACCCAGCGTGACCAGAAGTGGTTGGCCAGCTGTTGTGAGTGCCGCCAGTGGCGGCGGCCGATGGTATCGCCTTCGGAGAACGCGCCCGGGACAGGCACGCGTGATGGTCCGCCCAGCAGGAAGTGATTGGGCGTCAGTGGTGCCGGGTCTTCTGGTGAAACCGACACGTGAGTGAGAGGTCGGCTGTTGAGCGTGTGTTCGACCTCTACCAGCAGTGTGTGCAGTACCTCTTCTGGTGGATGCCGCTGTTGCAGTACGGCGAACAGTGCAGCCTTGACAGAGCGCACCATGCGCTCCCATGCGCCTCCCATGAAAGGCGCGCTCGGCGGGATGAACTTCCATTTGATTGCGTAGTTGGCTGCTGCTTCTTTAGTGGCGTCTAGTGCGGCGCGCCTCAGCTCTGCATCAGCGCCGCGCAGGTTGGTGCCGTTGTCGCTCCAAACCTCGGTGGGGCACCCGCGGCGCGACATCATGCGCCGCAGTGCCATTACTGCGGAGTCCGTAGTCAGGTTGGCGGCTATCTCCAGATGAACCGCCCTTGAAGTAAGGCAGGTGAAAAGCGCCACGTATCTCTTCTCGTGGCGCCGCCCGATGGTCACGCTGTATGGCCCAAGAAAGTCCAGGCCCACGTAGGTGAAGGCTCGCTGATGGTGCGCGACCCGGGACTTCGGCAGGTCGCCTGTAGGCGGCTGTGGCGGGATAGCGTTTCTTCTTCTGCAAAGCGCGCAGCTTTTTACTATGCCGCGCACGGTAGGGCGAAGCCGTAAAACCCAAAATTTCTGTAATATCTCGCTCGTAGTTGCTTCCACCCCGCTATGGTGAAGACGCCGGTGTTCATGTTCTATGTAGAGGCGGGTGTATGGGTGACGGCCATCTAGCACGGCCGGCTCTCGAAAATCTTCACTAATATCTTCTGCCGCCGCTATACGTGACTTTATTTTCAAAATGCCTTCTTGATCGATGAACAATGATAACTGCTTCAGCCGGCTGTCTCTTGCTATCGCGCTCCCGCCCGTAATAGCTTCTATTTCGCTAGCAAAGCTTTCTTGTTGTGATGACTTTATTAATAATTTCTCGGCGCTAATGATATCAGCGCCATCTAGCGGCAAGTAACGTCGTTTTTCTTCAGAACTTTGTGGCTTCTTAATTTTCTCTATTTTCCTCGAGCTTTTCGTACACTTTTTCCCCAATCTTCATCGTTGGAGGCTTTCGGAGCTGTGCGCTTACGCACACCGGCGACACATTTCTTATTTGGTCTGCAGAGCTCGATGAACTGCAGCACGCGCGCTGTTGCACGCACCAGTCGAAGCCACGACGAAAATCTTGTTATTTCCGGTAGTGCTTCTGTAATACACACAATTTTTCTAACGTTATTTACAATATTTACACTATTTACAGCTGCCGACGGTTTTTCTTCGCCTGTTAATTCGCTACTGGTAGCGACATCTTGCGGCCACTTGTCCTCTTCTAAGTATAGGAAGGCCGGACCAACGAACCATCTATGTCGGTCTCCAAATTCTTCCGGGATATGGCGAGTAGCATCATCAGCTACATTGTCGCGAGACGGCACCCATCGCCACTCTGCGACCTTCGTAATATCTTCGATTTCAGCTACTCGATGGGCAACAAACGGCTTGAATGCTCGCGAGCCTGTGCGTAGCCACGATAGAACTGTGCGGCTGTCTGTCCAGTACACCCTGCGGCTTGGCTGATACTCGTACTCCTCCATGACGTGCTGAGCTAGGCGGGCACCTAGTAAAGCTGCTTGAATTTCTAACCTTGGTATGGAGGTAAACTTGAGCGGGCTGACTCTTCCTTTGGCTGCTGCTAGGCTGACGCTGACTTCGCCATCCTCGTTGACTATGCGCCAGTAGACCGCCGCTGCATAGGCAGACTCACTGGCATCCGTAAAGATGTGCAGCTGCCGATCTCGCGCTCGCGCCAGGTTAGAATGTGCGCGAGGTATTTCCAGGTTTTCCATTCTTCTCACATCTTGAAGCCAGCTTCTCCATATCTTCTCTAAGTCCGCAGGTAAAGGCTCGTCCCATGGTAGTCCGATTCGCCATGTTTCTTGAAGTAGATGTTTCGCGTGAATAGTTACAGGTGTAATTAAACCTAAAGGATCGAAAATAGACATAGCTACCCGTAACGCGTGTCTCTTCGTAGGTGTTTTATCTTCATCGTACACCGCTTTAACATTGAAACCTAGCTTATCGTTGTGAGGTTTCCATTTTAATCCCAAAACCTTCTCGCTTTCTGTGCTTAGTTCCCAATCGCCGCCCAGAGATGGCGCTACTAGTAGCGTTTTAGCTACGGCCGAGTTGTTCGTTTTCCATCCGCGCAGCTGGAAATGCGCCTGTTGATGAATGAGGCTAACCTGCGAGGCTATTCTGATGGCATCTTCCTCACTATCGAAGCTCTGCAGGTAATCGTCCATGTAATGGTTTCTTACCACGGCGGTAGCGGCGTCGGGATAGATGTGGGCGTATTCTTGTGCGTTCTTATTTTTTACGAAGATAGCGGTGCTTGGTGATGACGCAGCTCCAAATACGACGCTGGTCATCCTATACTCACGTGGCGAACCTTTTCTGTCGCTTCCTCGCCATAGGAAACGTAATGCGTCCCGGTCTTCTTGTCGTACACGTATTTGCAGAAACATTTCTTTTATGTCTGCTGTCACGGCGATAGGCAGCTGTCGAAATCTCATTAGCACTCCGGGTAGGTTTTGCAGAAGGTCTGGACCAGCTAATAACATGTCGTTGAGACTTACTCCATGGACCCGCGCAGCTGCGTCGTACACTATTCGCGGCTTAGGTTTTGCAGGATTCACTACTGCAAAGTGAGGCAGGTACCAGCTGCTTTGGCTAGGTGACTCGTTGGCAGGTTCGGCGTAACCACTATCAAATAAATGTTGTACCTGTTTCTCGTATGCCTCCTTTAGCGCGGGGTCCTTGTCCAGACGTCTCTCTGTATTGTATAATCTTTTAATAGCCAGGCCGCGGCTATCAGGAAACTCGCGGCTATCTTCTTTCCATAATAGACCTGCCTCGTAGCGCCCGTCAGGTAAGCGCTTACACGTACTTTCTAAAATCTGCAGGGCTCGCTGCTCGTTCTTGTTGATGGGCTGGCGCGGAGTGATGCCGACACTGTCCAAATCGAAATAATTTCTTATTACCTTTTCTATATCTTCATCTTGTTCGGCATAGGCAGCTCTCTGCACTAGGTGGACTCGCTGCTTGTGGCGGTAGTCCACACCATGTAGCACCCAGCCAAGGTGCGTGAGCGATGCTACTGGTTGTCCACATCTTCCGCTCTTCACAGCCCTCGTCACGATCAGGTGCCAGTTGTCCTGGCCGATGAGCACGGTTGGCACGGCGCGCTCCATGATGACATCTTCTTCTATATCTTCTAGATGTCTGCAGTTATTGACGATGGATCTATTAACAGACTGTGGCGATAGGTTAAGGTTACCTATAGTTCTTCCTATTATCCGATGTCGCTGATGGTGATGAAGGCCCTTGATGGTGACTGTGATGCGGCGCGACCTGTCTGCGTTGAGTCGCGTGCCGCCAACTGTTTCTATGCGGAACGGCTCTACCGGCCCGCGAGCTCCTATTCGTGCAGCCACCTTCTCTTCTACCAGCGTGACTGTGGACCCTTCATCTAATAGTGCGTATGTGTTCACGCTGCCCCTGGAACCTGTCAGGACAATCGGTATAACTTTAAGGTAGGCGCGTGGCGCGCTTGACTGCGTTGACGTCACCACGGCGTCGCTGTCTTCTGCTTGATCTTCAGGTGTCCTCTTCGTATAATTGTTGCGGCTATTGTGTAGCCGCCGATGATGCGAGCTCTTGCACCCGTCGATGCCGCACTGCCGAAACTTGCACTCGTGTTTTGGCTTTCTTTTTTGTAGACACCTGAAACATAAATTATTACGTTTTGCCATAGCCCACCTATCGTCAACACTAGCTTTCGTAAACTGTTCACATATAGAGCTAGTATGTGCATCTTGACATATCGCACATTTATCTCTCTTCACTTGTTGTTCATATTTCTGTGTGTGTGTTCGCTGTGTTTTCTTAAAAACTTGCTGATTTTCTTTCGTAGATTCATGTGGCACCAACGCAGCACACATCTCGGCTTCTTTCATTAAAAATTCACTAATCATTTGTAGATCGGTTTTTCTATCTTCCCGTCTTGCGTACTGGAACCAACTGTGCTGCAACGTATAATTAAACTTCGCTAATAAACTATTCACTGCCACCGTATCGTGTAGATAGCTCTCTCTGTTGAGAGCTCGAATCGTAGCGACGATATTGTTCACTTTACTGGCGAACACACACGTTTCCCGCGCACTTTCTTTCACTCGTGGCAATGACTTGATTTTTTCTAATTCGGCGTTCACTAGTGCGTCGGGCCGACCAAACTGTATTTCCAAATGGTCGACGATCTCACTTGGGTCGGTTTCCCCGTAAAACATGCAAGCGACGGCTTCTTTGGCGTTTCCACGTAAACATCTTCGAATTCTTGCCCGATTTTCCGTCTTGCTAAAATATTTCTCCGTATCTCGATATGCCGCTTTAAACTGCAACCATTCTTCACCAGCGCCATCGAAACTTGGTAACTCCATACTGTAGCGCGGCGCCCCTCGTGATGCTTCTGCCAGGGCGGACGCGAGCGCGGTGATATCTGCGGCTTTCAATGCACCAGACTCTTGTTTTGGTGCCGTATTTTCAGTAGGCGTCGAAATCTTCGCCTTTTCGGCGGCGGCAGGATAGGCAGCTGTCGAAATCTCATTAGCACTCCGGGTAGGTTTTGCAGAAGGTCTGGACCAGCTAATAACATGTCGTTGAGACTTACTCCATGGACCCGCGCAGCTGCGTCGTACACTATTCGCGGCTTAGGTTTTGCAGGATTCACTACTGCAAAGTGAGGCAGGTACCAGCTGCTTTGGCTAGGTGACTCGTTGGCAGGTTCGGCGTAACCACTATCAAATAAATGTTGTACCTGTTTCTCGTATGCCTCCTTTAGCGCGGGGTCCTTGTCCAGACGTCTCTCTGTATTGTATAATCTTTTAATAGCCAGGCCGCGGCTATCAGGAAACTCGCGGCTATCTTCTTTCCATAATAGACCTGCCTCGTAGCGCCCGTCAGGTAAGCGCTTACACGTACTTTCTAAAATCTGCAGGGCTCGCTGCTCGTTCTTGTTGATGGGCTGGCGCGGAGTGATGCCGACACTGTCCAAATCGAAATAATTTCTTATTACCTTTTCTATATCTTCATCTTGTTCGGCATAGGCAGCTCTCTGCACTAGGTGGACTCGCTGCTTGTGGCGGTAGTCCACACCATGTAGCACCCAGCCAAGGTGCGTGAGCGATGCTACTGGTTGTCCACATCTTCCGCTCTTCACAGCCCTCGTCACGATCAGGTGCCAGTTGTCCTGGCCGATGAGCACGGTTGGCACGGCGCGCTCCATGATGACATCTTCTTCTATATCTTCTAGATGTCTGCAGTTATTGACGATGGATCTATTAACAGACTGTGGCGATAGGTTAAGGTTACCTATAGTTCTTCCTATTATCCGATGTCGCTGATGGTGATGAAGGCCCTTGATGGTGACTGTGATGCGGCGCGACCTGTCTGCGTTGAGTCGCGTGCCGCCAACTGTTTCTATGCGGAACGGCTCTACCGGCCCGCGAGCTCCTATTCGTGCAGCCACCTTCTCTTCTACCAGCGTGACTGTGGACCCTTCATCTAATAGTGCGTATGTGTTCACGCTGCCCCTGGAACCTGTCAGGACAATCGGTATAACTTTAAGGTAGGCGCGTGGCGCGCTTGACTGCGTTGACGTCACCACGGCGTCGCTGTCTTCTGCTTGATCTTCAGGTGTCCTCTTCGTATGATTGTTGCGGCTATTGTGTAGCCGCCGATGATGCGAGCTCTTGCACCCGTCGATGCCGCACTGCCGAAACTTGCACTCGTGTTTTGGCTTTCTTTTTTGTAGACACCTGAAACATAAATTATTACGTTTTGCCATAGCCCACCTATCGTCAACACTAGCTTTCGTAAACTGTTCACATATAGAGCTAGTATGTGCATCTTGACATATCGCACATTTATCTCTCTTCACTTGTTGTTCATATTTCTGTGTGTGTGTTCGCTGTGTTTTCTTAAAAACTTGCTGATTTTCTTTCGTAGATTCATGTGGCACCAACGCAGCACACATCTCGGCTTCTTTCATTAAAAATTCACTAATCATTTGTAGATCGGTTTTTCTATCTTCCCGTCTTGCGTACTGGAACCAACTGTGCTGCAACGTATAATTAAACTTCGCTAATAAACTATTCACTGCCACCGTATCGTGTAGATAGCTCTCTCTGTTGAGAGCTCGAATCGTAGCGACGATATTGTTCACTTTACTGGCGAACACACACGTTTCCCGCGCACTTTCTTTCACTCGTGGCAATGACTTGATTTTTTCTAATTCGGCGTTCACTAGTGCGTCGGGCCGACCAAACTGTATTTCCAAATGGTCGACGATCTCACTTGGGTCGGTTTCCCCGTAAAACATGCAAGCGACGGCTTCTTTGGCGTTTCCACGTAAACATCTTCGAATTCTTGCCCGATTTTCCGTCTTGCTAAAATATTTCTCCGTATCTCGATATGCCGCTTTAAACTGCAACCATTCTTCACCAGCGCCATCGAAACTTGGTAACTCCATACTGTAGCGCGGCGCCCCTCGTGATGCTTCTGCCAGGGCGGACGCGAGCGCGGTGATATCTGCGGCTTTCAATGCACCAGACTCTTGTTTTGGTGCCGTATTTTCAGTAGGCGTCGAAATCTTCGCCTTTTCTACGACGGACACATCATCTTCCGCCGGACGTACAGCGCGCGCTGGAATGCCCGCCGACTGCGCGGGCGACGTAGCTTGTGGCGCCTGGGCCACCTCTCGTGGTGCGGGCGACTCATGGCCCGCCGAATCTTCTTGGTGCGGCGCGTGCGCCGCCTCTTCGTATTGCGGCCTAGGTGCCGCCTCTCGTATTGGGTGTGGCATAAGTGCCACCGAACTGGTGATTGCCAGCGGCTCTGGTGCCGGCTGGCGATCCGTATGGGTTGGCCGAGCGGAGTCCATCCAATCTTCGACCCTCGTAATGGCAGTTGCTTGCCCTTCTTCATAAACAGCGCGCGCGAGTTCCGTCCGTAAGCGCGCCTCTTCTGCCCGTAAGCGCGCTTCCTCTAATTTGGCGCGTAGGTAAACTATACGCGGCGACTCGACTGCGGATGGTACCGGCTTTTCGCTATTTGCAACGGTGCTTGTTGTGGTCTCGGTCGCCTCGGTGTTCTCTGTTGTTACGCTAGTCTCCGTAGCGGACGTGGTGGTACCGCTCGTTTCCTCCTCGCGACTAGCGGCCTCTTCCTCTCGGCGACTCGACGTACTCCTCGTCTCGATCGGCATGGCTCAGTAATCCGGCTCGAATGCGACCAGAAAATGTGCACTACAGCCGGGGGAGCCAGCGGACTGTATATCTGGTTCTTCTTCTTCGACGCCCCACCAGCCGCAGTGCTTCTGGCCGTGAGCCAGGTCTGCCGGGGAAATAATTGAGACCACAACTTTTCCGTTGCAAAGGTGCTTTATTGTAACGAAATAAAGCAATAAAGCTAGCACCGTTGCAAATATTTAACCTATTGTATGGAGAGCCACTACTTGCCCTAACACTGCCCTACTCTAAAACCGGTACCCTATAGATATATACTAAAGCCCAGGAACTTGTCTGGGAAACTTGTTGAGTCGTAACGAAATTGTAACTTTATCGGAACTGAACTGGAACGGAACTGATTGTATGGCCGCGCTCTCCGATATTTATAGTGCGCGGCCAGACGCGCGGCGGCAATCTTCAAAGGAAACCGGCGCCGGGTGTGGCGCCACAATGTCTAGGATTTGTTAAATCCTACTTTTCGCAATCTAATCTTAATAATTTTATCTTAGGTAGTTTCTCCTACCTCTAATTAACTAGTGTGGCCCTCTATCGAGTGCAACGGTACTACCTTTTTACAAATATATGCAAAACAAAGTACGTAATGCCCTAAGACCCACCGAAAACTAATTACAATGTGTTATTTCTTATTTATATACAAGGATCTAACACAAATAGACTTATACAATAATAAACAAGAGCGTTATATACATTGTACGTTCTCACAGGACCTCGGAAACTCTTACAATTATAGAGTTGTACGCCTTTTCAGGTCGTACTATCCTGTTCACTATCTTTATAGTACCGAAAAGTGTCTAAACATATGCCTAAGGCTTATACTTACATTATACATACTATTTACAATCATAAAACATTTGTTTTAACAAAGAATTTTGCACTTTTCGGATTTTCGTAATAGCGAGTTCCCGCATATAAATACTATCTCGCAAGAGTCGACTCGTAATGTCGTCGACTGCGTGGAACTCGCTTTATTCGTAATATGCCTAATAGGCAAAGATCATAGCTACATAAAGCCTTATTATTTCTATACAACAAAGCTGTATGTAGGTCTTAGGGCGAATAAAAGACTAAACGAACATTATTTATTACAAAAAACTCACGAACTAAACGAAACATACATTCTATGCTGCCTTACTATCTATTTACATTAATATTTACAATAAAACTTGTCTGTGCTGCACACTTTTTGTAATATTTTTATGCTAGAGATGTACATTTTGTAATATTTTTATGCTAGAGATGTACATTTTGTAATATTTTTATGCTAGAGATGTACATTTTGTAATATTTTTATGCTAGAGATGTACATTTTGTAATATTTTTATGCTAGAGATGTACATTTTGTAATATTTTTATGCTAGAGATGTACATTTTGTAATATTTTTATGCTAGAGATGTACATTTTGGCAATTACCCGCTTGTTCTTATTAATCTGAAACAAGCTATTTCAGTTTACATATTGAGGAAACCTGTTAGACCGTAGTGCCAGGAACATTTTTTTTGATAAATTACAAGCTGAATTTTTGTAAACACTTCTGACGAGGCTCTCATCTTTTCTGGCTTCGAAAAATATCGAGTAACTAATAAAGTAATGGGGCCGTCCGGGTTCATGTGGTCAACGCTAACCGGACAACTACACTACAGAGGCAATACCCATAATTAAAATATAACCCATAATTAATCGCCTCTGTTGTCTGGTAGTCTGGTATCGGAGTTGACCACATGAGGTTCCGGGTTCGAGTCCCGGGTCGAACAATTGAAAAAATGTGTTTAGTTCTCTTATAAAACCAACGTTGCCCAGGATTTGATAAGCGCCCGGGTGGCGATTGGCTTACCAACTATCACATTGTAAGATTAAGTAATCGTGGATGCATCGGTTATACCTCCGTCTACCTCTTTTTGGATACGGGCGTGAAGATGCTTTTCTTTAATTACGGGTTTACGCAAGTAACGCCTGAGTTTACAAAATTACTTACAAAATCAATTTGAAATCTTCTTATATCTTAAGTAAATAAAGTAAAACTACTGTTCAAGATTCTCACCACTTAAGTCCTACACGCAACAGGAATTACCAATTGACTGGCCGGTAGCCATTACCACCACTCTGCAATTATGCTGTTGGGTTATTGCGAATAGGAATGTTTCGATAAACAACTGAGATTTATGTGAACTTAGAATTGAGGAGCTCAGGGTAATTTATTAGTCAATAGAATAACAGTCAATACTTTATACTAATGTTATAAAGAAACAGCATTTGTATTTTTGTGTTTGTTTATTGTATTGTTTTATATGTATATTGTTTTTAAAGAATAAACTCTATTAGCCTGACATTAAAAATTACGTATATATCTTCACGCTAGATCTTTTACGGTTCAGGCAAAGAGAACTGAGTGTCATACTTTATTGATTCAGGCGTTACTTTGCGGAAATCCATTATTAAAAGGTGAAATTAATTAAATTTGCTTTTATCCGCGAACTATTATTCTATGTATCCTCCGTGATGGTACCGAAAAGAGAGACGTCGGTTCAATAAATGGATAGGACTCACCGATGGTTCCGATCAAACGAAGACCCCCAGCGGCACACTTATCCGCCCACATCCACCACACTTTTACAACCACGACCACGCCGGCACCAATCACAAAAGCACACAATTCATGTACGTACTCAACGCACGTTTCACTTCGAAACCGAAGCATCTTCAGGAGAAACGAACACTACCTCACTCTACGCGAGTGTAAGTAATACTGATTCGCGCCGGTGTTTGACACGCTTTTTATTCTATTCGCAATGTGTGGCCAGCCCAAACGCTCTTTTGTAACAGGGGTGAATTTGAAAAATTTGTTTGTTCATTTAACAATTTGATTCAAATTTGAAAAATTTGTTTGTTCATTTAACAATTTGATTCAAATTGTTAAATGAACAAACAAATTTTTCAAATACACCCCTGTTACAAAAGAGCGTTTGGGCTGGCCACACATTGCGAATAGAATAAAAAGCGTGTCAAACACCGGCGCGAATCAGTATTACTTACACTCGCGTAGAGTGAGGTAGTGTTCGTTTCTCCTGAAGATGCTTCGGTTTCGAAGTGAAACGTGCGTTGAGTACGTACATGAATTGTGTGCTTTTGTGATTGGTGCCGGCGTGGTCGTGGTTGTAAAAGTGTGGTGGATGTGGGCGGATAAGTGTGCCGCTGGGGGTCTTCGTTTAATCGGAACCATCGGTGAGTCCTATCCATTTATTGAACCGACGTCTCTCTTTTCGGTACCATCACGGAGGATACATAGAATAATAGTTCGCGGATAAAAGCAAATTTAATTAATTTCACCTTTTGAGTGTCATACGTTATGAATTCGCAGATTTTTCTTGCTTCCTCCATTTTTACACTCTTGTACAAAACGAAGACTCTTGACACCATCTTCGGACAGTACTCGATCTGATCGTACATAATCTAATCTGATTATGGTATGTCAGTCTTGGTCCTCCCCGGTACCTATATCCTTCCATATTTGCATTGTACTAACATTTTTTCTACATGTCCGAATCAACAGCCAATGTCCGAGCGTGCCCTTTCTCTTTTTTTAATATCATAAAATAGTAAACAAGCAGATGGGTCTCCTAATGGAAAGAGTTAACCATCGCCTATAGGCACCTAAAATGGTCTAATGCCACATGCATAAGTTTACCGGTTACCTTACCCTCCAAACCGGAACACGACAGCGACTAGCACTGACGCTATTGCGATAGGAATAGGTAAGGCGGTGTTATCAGACTCGGGCGAGAAAATGCAGAACTATACGACCTAGTAGCCACGATGGTAGTGACTCGTATAGTCAATCGGTCGCATTTTACGTCCTGCCTGGTAGAGCGGCAGTTGGCCTATTCTTCAAAGGAGCCCGGGACCAACACGGAGAAAGATATCATCTTTATACAGACACTTTCATTCAAAACTTTACGACCTTGAGCTTTTTATAGTGACATCAACTGGGTTTGTTTGTATATCCATGACGCGATGACTGCTGACGCGAACGCAAATTTTCGCCAAACAAAAATCGTCTAACGCGATAGTGACTACTTTGGTCGCGTAATCGCGAATAATAAAAAAAACGGCCAAGTGAACGAAGTGAACGAAGAGTTCCGTACCATCATCTATAAAAGAAAATTACGTTTGTTGTATGTATATATTTTTTTAATTGCTTAAATAATTGCGTTTTTCGTATGGGAGCCTTCCTTTAATATTTACCTTATTTTTATTTAATTACCTATTTATTTTGAAAGGTAATATACAACTAAATATTCTGTGAAAATATTACTACCTGTTACCGTTATTAATATTGAGCAAAAAAATATAAAAAAACACGTTTATTGTATGGGGATCCCCTTAACATTTTCATTTTTTTTATTTTTAGTAGTTTTTGTTACATCGGCAACGGAAATACATAATTTGTGAAAATGTCAGCTTCCTAACTATCTATTAAAAGGCCGGCAACGCAGCTGCAAGACCCCCGGTATTGCAGTTGTCCATGGGCGGCGGTGATCACTTACCATCAGGTGCACCACCTGCTCGTTTGCCCCCTCTGCTATAAAAAAAATATCACGGTTTATGAGATACAGTCTGGTGTCAGACAGACAGACGAACAGACAGACAGTGGAGGCTTAGTAATAGGGTCTTGTTTTACCTTTTAGGTACATAACCCTAAAAATAAATCTGTGTACCTGACCACTACCGGTGGGATGTTTACTTTGTCAACTAAAACTATTTAGAGGTAGACCCACCTGTTCCACTTCACACGTGTCCTTATTCCTTTGATCCTGGATAAGGTTGATATTTTTCGTTTGCATTTTCTATCCGGACGGTTGTGATTTTACCTAAAACAATAGTAACAATTCTAAATAAAGGTATATTTGACAATTTAAGATTAAGTTACCTTTGAACTCGCTATTTTTTTTATATATTTGCGTAATTTTAAAACTTGGCACCTTCATTATTGCATTCATATATCACTCTCAAAATTAAGCTGAATTTATCTACGGATTGCAAAAATACAGATGATCAGATTCAAAAACTCGTTGGATTTGAAATCATTAGACATTTAGCATATCCGGTGCCAATTTACGAATCCGGTTGCCGGACTTGGTACAATGTGAATGATTCAAATTATTGTGAAAATACTCGTATGATTTTTTTCATGTTATTGGGATAGGAAAACTGGCAGACGTGCTACCTGATCGTAAGTGGTCGACTTCGCCAATGAACATAAATGGGATACCTAGCCCAGGTACACCATCCATGTATTACCTATCCTGAGACATAAGATGTTAAGTCTCGGTGCCAGTAATTAAACTGCCTGTCTTGCCCTCCTCTCTGAAACACAGCAAAGCTGTTTCACGGGAGAAATAAGCAAGATTTTTTTTTTGTTTATGTAAAATAAATAAATAAATAAATGAATGAATGAATGAATGAACGAACGAATGAATGAATGAATGAATGACTGAATGATAGAATGAATGAATGAATGAATGAATGAATAAATAAATAAATAAATATTTATTAGTCCGTGCAAGTTATCAAACGCTTAACTAATCCACTTGCACGGTGCACATTACACTCGTCAATTCAATCCCAGTTTTTAACAACAGTAAATATTTTTTAACATTTTCTTCATCCAAATTTTTTTTATAAGATAGCAAACAAGCACATGGGTCTCCTCATGGAAAGCGTCACCCATCACCTTTAAACACCAAAGTTGGTAATGATGCATTGCTACCTTGTGACGAGGTCTAATGCCACATGCATAATTTACCTTACCCTCAAAACTGGAACACGATAGTGACAAACACTTACGCTATTGCGGCAGGAATAGGCAAGGCGGTGGTATCAGACCCGGGCGAGACAGTGCAGCACTCTACCATCTAGTAGCCACGATGGTAGTGACTCGAATAGCCTTTCGCGTTTATTATTGAAGTGTGGATTCTATACAATAAAAAATATTATATCTAGTGATCACACGACTGGAATTTTGTGAGACGATAGATACATTTTAACATTTAACATCTCAATACTGAACACAATAGATCGATAAACTTCTGCGGTCTCCCACAAACCACAGACCACAACTTCTTGACTAACAGATTACTATCGGTTTTGTGACTTCGTTCGCAGCAAGATTTCTTTCCATCAACTTAAATAAGTTTTGTGTAGTTTGAGCACGAGGTAACTAATTAACTTTAATTAATTAACTAGTATAGATTAATTTTAAAGATTTAGGCTGTTTTTTGAGGACATCCATTATCTATATATATAAAAATCAATTGCTGTTCTTTAGTCTCGCTAAAACTGGAGAACGGCTGAGCGGTAGGCGTATCATCTAACGTTTGCAATTTGCCAGCGATCAGCGATAACTCTTAAACGTAATGAAAAAATCATCAAAAACGTCGCCAATTGCTTGCTGGTCACTAGATGCACTTTTTGCAATGTCACAGCATCAAAACTAATCAAGCGGCAACGACTACCACTAATGTAAAAGGCTGTTATGTGTCTTGCAATAACTAAATAATCACGATAATTTCGCATTGCGAGTTACGTGATCACCCCGCCGATTTGGCTAACTTTGGTTTTGAATTAATTGTTGAAGTCTAGGGAAGGTTTAAAAGGTGAGACAATATAGAAAAAATAAGAGTAGTTAAAAAGGCAGAACAGCGTTTGCCGGGTCAGCTAGTTTAAAATAAAAATCAGTTCTATTTGCAACCTTCCACAAATTATTAAATGTGACTTGTATACTCTTAAATGTAACGACTCTGATAAAAGTAGGGCAAGAAATGGAATAAATTCGCCGAAGGTTCGGAAAATAAATAGGTCTTCTTTTATTTTTTTATTTATTTATTTCACACTTTATTGTACACAAAATACATGTTTTTGAAAAATTAATATAAAACATGTACAAAGGGCGTGCTTATCTCTGAAAGTGATGTCTACCAGCAGACCCGAGAAGCGAGAATGCACAAATAAAGGTAGAGCACAGTGTACAAGTGCATAACTTACAATTAAAATTGTATAATACAAAAAACAAAAATTATTCTTTTAGGTGCTAACTATAAGACATTTAATTATTGTTTAATAATAACTATTACTTAGTATATTAAATTTGACATTTTGTATTGAAACCTTGGAAATAACCTGTGATTTCGTTGTTAATGTTTGTAGTTATTTATTTTTATTTTATATAATTTTTGTTATTTATTGTTTTCAACATGAGCACCCTGGCTACACATGTACCTTGCCCCCACTGCCCGGGCTCTATGCGTACTTTCACGGCGCACGGTTTGAAAGTCCACATTGGGAGGATACACAAGGATTTACGATATTCTTCTGTAGTCCACGGATCCCCCCAGCTGACATAGTAGTACCTTCCTCTTCGTTAGGGAGTCAAGTGCCATCAACATCGACACCTTCGCTGGACAGGCTCGCGTGTCTCAAGGGTAGTATACCAGTCCTTCGGCACGTACCCAAGGGTGCCCGATATCAGGCGGCCGGGAAGCTCTGTGATGTAATTGATTCATGTGTTTCTAACGATGGCTTAGATGATTGGTGCTCCCTTCTTTCTTTCGCTTATACTGCTCTGCAAATTCCTACTAAGCAGTCGCCTGGTAATATGACGTCAAAAGTGAAGGCTAATATTTTGTCTTCTGGCAACTTCCACGATGTTGAGGCACTGATGAGTAGTCCAAGGCCGAGTTCCCGCTCAACAAAAAAAGTCATAGAGGCGAAAGTTTTTGAGGGTGATTTGCGAGGTGCGGCTCGCCTCTTGATGTCGAACGACTCTTTCGCCGGTCGGGATCCTAACACTCTAGCTGCTTTGGAACTAAAGCACCCGGGTCCATCACGTCCTCTCAATTTTCCACCAGAACCGGACAAGGCTTGCATGGCGGCGTCTGTCACTGTAGAAGACGTGATTTGGGCGCTTAGTTCGTTTTATACAGGGTCAGCGGCGGGCTTGGATGGGATTCGACCAGGTCACTTGAAGGAGTTGACTTCGGTATCAGCGGGGGACAACGGAAAACGCCTTGTAGGCAGCCTCACCAAGCTAGTTAATTTTTTGCTGGGTGGCCAGCTGAACCCTCTGGTCTGTCCTTATCTTTACGGCGCCGCGCTCTTTGTTTTGGCCAAAAAAGATGGTGGCCTTAGACCAATCGCCGTTGGCAGTGTCTTTCATCGTCTGACTGCCAAGCTTGCGTGCCGCGCTGTCAAAGATGATATGGCTGGTTATCTACAACCACACCAGTTGGGATTCGGCACGCGTCTCAGCTGCGAGGCTGCCATTCACGCTACGCGCAGCTTTGTGATGAATTCGGAAAACAAAGACTGTATTGTGCTGAAACTTGATATTCGCAACGCGTTTAGCACCCTGGAAAGAGACGTCCTGGAGTGGACCGCTTGGTCCACTCGTGTTTAGCCTTGCTATCCATAAAGCCATCCTTCAGCTCAAATCTCCGCTAAACGTGTGGTACCTTGATGACGGCACTATTGGGAGTAAACCGGAAGACGTGTTGCAGGATCTGAAGGCCCTTATCCCGCGGCTCAAAGTCTTGGGTCTGGAGGTGAACCCTTCTAAGTGCGAGTTTTTCCCCTGCGGTCCTGAGGCTCGAACACATTTTTCTTATTTTAGTACTCTTCTTCCTGATCTCAAGGAACTGTCTCCTTCTAATTTCAACTTATTGGGAGCTCCAATTTTTTTAAGTGCAGTTCCTGAGGCCATTTTTGCTTGTATACAACTTCTTCTGACTGCTCACGAACGTCTTAAAAATCTTTCCGCACACGTGGCGATTGTCTTGTTGCGCATGTGCTACGGTCATCCGAAATTTACGTACATGTTGCGGACTGCCCCTACGTGGCTTTGTTCCGAGGAAGTCTCCTCGTTTGACGACGCCCTGAAATCGATTGTTGAGTCAGTTCTCAATGTCTCCTTAGACGGGACCCAGTGGAGGCAGGCGAGTCTGCCAATTCGATGTGGTGGTCTAGGGGTGCGTTGCGTGCGTGATGTGGGCTTGCCTGCTTTCCTGGCGTCGGCGCATGGGTTTGCGAACCTTGTCACTGTATTACTTGATTCCAATGGTGATGTGGGGAGCATTCCTTTTGTGTCTGATGCTATGATAGCTTGGTCGGCTCTCAATTCGGGTGCAGCTAGCCCCGAAGTAGTGCACACGCAGCGAGCGTGGGACGACGTAGGTATGCAGCGATTCAAAGAGCAACTAATAAATGATGCGGAAGGAGCTGATCGGGCCAGACTGCGGGCTGTGTCTCAACCAGAGTCAGGGGCGTGGCTGCAGGCTTTGCCGTCACCCCACCTGGGCACCTTACTTGATGATGACTCTCTGCGTGTGGCGGTAGCTCTTCGCCTGGGCTGCAAGGTGTGCGAACCCATATATGCACCTGTGGATTCATGGTAGAGGCTGATGGTCACCACGCGATGAGTTGTCGTCGTTGCTCGGGGAGGTTCTCTACGCTCGACTACGACACCATGCTCTAAATGACATAATCCGTAGAGCCCTAATTTTAGCTAACGTTCCCTGCGTGCTTGAGCCTCCAGGTCTATGCAGAACTGATGGGAAGTGACCGGATGGGCTGACCTTGGTGCCATGGAAAAACGGCAAGTGCCTCATATGGGACGCAACTTGCGTCAGTACTGTTGCCGCTAGCCATCTCGGTCGCACTGTCCACTCTCCATCGGCAGCTGCGGAGGATGCTTGTGCTAAGAAGAGGCTCAAATACGCTGCTCTGGAATCGCTGTACCATTTCGTTCCAGTGGCCGTAGAGACCTTGGGTAGTTGGAGTGTGGAGGCAAAGGGCCTAATTAGGGAGATTGGACGCAGGCTTAGCGAAATCACAGGGGACTCCCGCTCTGGATCGTTTTTGGTGCAAAGGTTGGCCATCGCAATTCAACGCGGTAACGTGGCGAGTGTCATGGGCACTTTTGCGCCGGGAACGATCCAGGTTGGATTAAATAGCTGGTATTAAGGTTTGACAACGAGAATATGTGAATTTTGAGACATAATGTTACTACACTTCTCTAAAAAGTAAAGAGCATATCTGAATGTCTGAATAAAAAACAAAAATAAATAAAAATAAATGATATTAATCTATACCTTATACCTAATGCCTTTCAATTATCATGAAAAGTAATGCTCTCTTACTGCTTTCTCAAATGTATGGAGCGAATTGCTACTGCGTATATTTAAAAGAAGGATATTCCACAGTTTGACAGTGTTGAAAGAGAAGGAATGACTGTAGCAATTCGAAGTTTCCGAAGGAAATTTTAATATACCCCTGACTTGAGATCTAC
Source organism: Apodemia mormo (assembly GCA_036924255.1). Taxonomy (NCBI): domain Eukaryota; kingdom Metazoa; phylum Arthropoda; class Insecta; order Lepidoptera; family Riodinidae; genus Apodemia; species Apodemia mormo. The sequence continues at coordinate 2,934,993 of JAUPFN010000016.1, forward strand.
GATCAGAGTCAAAGGGATATAGAAAACTGAAGCGCTCTCGTAGATATTCGGGTGAAATATTGTTAAACAAAATATTATAGAGGAGACTAAGTGAATGTAAGTTCCTGCGCGCTCGAATCGGAAGCCACTTAAGTTGACTTCTGAAAATAGAGTTTTCAGTGAATGGTCATACTTCTTAAGACCGAATATAAAGCGTATGCAAACATTTTGTAAACGTTCAAGTTTATTGAGGCCCTCTTCAGTTATATCCGGGTAGCATACATCCGCGTAATCAATTATGGGGAAAATGAGAGATAGGACTAATGATATTTTGGTTTTTAGAGGGAGAAATCTTTGTAAACATTTAAGTGAATGAAAGCTGTGGTAAACTTTTTTGCACACCTCGGATATATGAGCTGACCAGGAAAAGTCATCACTAATGATGAGTCCCAGATTTTTAACTGTCTTGCTAAAAGGAATGATACTGTTATTATAAAGTAATGGAGGGATATTCATATTTCTTAAGATTGACAGTGATGCACGACTACCTATAAGTATCGATTGTGATTTACCAGGATTAACTAATAAGCCAAAGCACTTTGCCTACTCTTGAATACGGGTGAGATCATGATTCATAGCGGCTATGGCATCAGTGACGTTAGAAGCTGAAAAATGAAATTCTTTATTTGTTTTCCTGATTCGAATTAGAGTTTCGAGTTCTTCTGAGAACGAACGAATACCACTCAATAAGCACTAAATATGGGATGAATGAATACGGAGAAAAACGGGCAAAACTATATATCAACTATACTCTATATATCAACCGACTTTCCATGTCTTGAACCCCCAAAACTCTGCATCAGATCTTTAACAAATTAAATTGAGAACACACGGTGAGTATACCTTCTGAATTTTGGTTTTGAATTAATTGTTGAAGTCCAGGCAAGGTTTAAAAGGTGAGAAAATATAGAAAAACACACATATATATATATATATATATATATATATATATATATATATATATATATCTGTGTGTGTTTTTCTATATTTTCTCACCTTTTAAACCTTGCCTGGACTTCAACAATTAATTCTAATATATGTATATATATATATATATATATATATATATATATATATATATATATATATATATGTCTTATATAGTGTGATAGCCCTTTATCCCCCATCGAACAAGAAAGTTGCCGTTTTAACCTAAAGGCGTGTTTTTAAAGATATAAGAGCTTTTCCAACCATTCAATTTGGAAATTAAGTGTAGTGGCGCCATCTGTTGTTGAGTATTTGAACTTCATTCAGAACAACGATTATTTAGGTTGCATTACGAAAAGCGCTGTGAGCAATTGCAGCATGTGTAGTAATGGCGCAAAATTTAAAATTCCGATTTCAATAAAGTCTCAAATTATATTATTGTTATATTTCAACTACCACGTAATCTCATATTAATTCCCGAGCGAAGCCGGGCATCACAGCTAGTATATATATATATATATATATATATATATATATATATATATATATATGACGGCGTCTGCGTCGTCAAATGCAAGAATATTGTAAAGTGTAAACAACAAATGCACCGCCTGGGCCGGCAAGAGCATCGTTCGATATCCCTACTACTCAACTTGTTTTGGTACCTGTATAAAAGGCTCTGAGCGCCCGCCGATAAGGCAGTCTTGGCTCTGGCGTGGCTCGGTACACTTGTTGTATCTTGCTCGTAGCTTATCCTTGACTCTTGGATAATTAATTTGTGCAAACAAGTTAATTATTATTGTCAGCTATAAATTAGACGCAGTACAATTTATAATGGACTATCTATTGCTTAAATTATGACTTATTTATAATAAGAAATAATTATGATTTGTTAACGAGTTAATTAATTGTTAATGAGAACAAGTAATTAATAATGGAAAGTTGATCACAATATAAAGTCGTTATATCACCACATCCTCATTTTATTTATCGTATCTGACCCTCATCCTACATCAGAATTGGGATCGGATTCACTCCCACTTCAGCATCAAACTATTTCGGTTAACTATGTAGAACAGTAAATGTCTCTTTTCACTTGTGGTATGGAAACTATTCCTTGAAAAATAGCAGAAAATATTAATTTACGTTCTGTAAATGCATCTACTACCCTTAAGTTGATATACTTTGATTCTGATGAAGCAGACGATATGACTAACTGGTGTCCTCCTCCTAGCTTCGTATTCTTCATTACTGAGGGTCGCAACCTCCTCATTAGATTGTTCTTGATAGCACAATATTATGCCATTGGACTCTATCTTCAGCGGCGTGCAGAGCATCATAAAACATTTTAGACATAAGATTGGTGCAAACCTGGTCTGACCATCGCATAGGAGTACGACCACGTGGTCTTTTGTCTTCTACTTTTCCGGTCACTATTAGCTTTTCGAGATTGTCTCCTTGCTTTCTAGAGATGTGGCCGAAGTATTATAGAATTCTTTGGAGGCACGTAGCAGACAGTCTGGTCTTTACTCCAAGTTGTTTTAGTATGAAGGCGTTGGTCCTGTGTGCTGTCCAAGGGATACGTAACATTTTCCTCCAGCACCACATTTCAAACGCATCAATGCGACGTCTGTCTGCAGCTCTTAGTGTCTATGACTCTGCGCCGTACGTAAATATGGAGAACACCAGCGTACAAACCAGCCTCTGCTTTGTTTTTAATGAGATGCTTCTGTCGTTCCAAAGACCCTTCATCTGACTCGTAGGATTTTTGTCGTGTAACTTACTAGCTGGTGTACCTCAAGTAAAATAAATATAGAAAAGAAAAAATTAGACGGGGTTGATCTGATCATTGTAGCTACTCACTCACTTAAGAGTCATGCCGTCGCCTACTTCACAAGCTGCTGTCTTGGCAAGCTATATTATGACTTGAAGATCTCTTCCTTTTAGACTTAGATATGAACCGATTTAAGAGCACCACTGTATTTCGAGGAAGTTACAATTTTTGTGATAGAATCGAACATCGTAACAACTATTGCCGTGATAAACAGAAACTTATCTCAAATAATTTTTGCTTGCAGCGAAAGCAGGTCATCTACCACTATCTCTGGTGGCGTGTCCAGTGGCCGACCACCAGTGGTCTGCTATGTATGTTGTGACCCCGGCCCAGCCACATAGCTTCCATTTGTCCGAAGCGCTACAAGAAGAAAGAAGTTGCCACATCAAGTTCCGAAAACAGAAAACCAGTCAACATCTGTTCCAGAGTTGTCCAAAGTCCAAATGTCCAAATGCAAGAATATTGTAAAGTGTAAACAACAAATGCACCGCCTGGGCCGGCAAGCGCATCGTTCGATATCCCTACTACTCAACTTGTTTTGGTACCTGTATAAAAGGCTCTGAGCGCCCGCCGACAAGGCAGTCTTGGCTCTGGCGTGGCTCGGTACACTTGTTGTATCTTGCTCGTAGCTTATCCTTGACTCTTGGATAATTAATTTGTGCAAACAAGTTAATTATTATTGTCAACTATAAATTAGTCGCAGTACAATTTATAATGGACTATCTATTGCTTAAATTATGACTTATTTATAATAAGAAATAATTATGCTTTGTTAACGAGTTAATTAATTGTTAACGAGAACAAGTAATTAATAATGGAAAGTTGATCACAATATAAAGATGTTATATCACCACATCCTCATTTTATTTATCGTATCTGACCCACTTCCTACACATATATATATATATATATATATATATATATATATATATATATATATATATATATATATTATATATATATATATACGAAAGTTTGGATGGATGTTTGCAATTTAATAACGCAAAAACTACTAAAGTAATTTTTATAAAATTTAGCACACATATCGATAATGACCTGGAATAGCACATAGGATACTTTTTATCCTGGAAAAATAGGTTGTTCTCGTGGGATTTACCAAAACTTTTGTAATGCAGCGGGCATCACGCTGCAGCTAGTAATTAAATTTATAGTATAAAATTAATTAATACATATAATTATCAAAATCTGTCCATAAATGACCGAGTTCTGAGCATACAGCCGAATTGATAACCTTTTGGGAGGTCGCTTTAAAACTCAATTCATTTGCATGTAAATGTAATGAAGTGTGCAGTCTATTACGGATATAAACAGGTTAACTTATTAGTCTGTTCTTCCAACGTGAGAATGTATTAAGGAAGGGGGGTCGACGGAACGTACTTCCGCTTAGCTCCATAATTTCGCGACAGAATAAACATGGTTTTAAATCGCGCGACAATTAAGAGCTTTTAAGGAAAAAATCTTGTATAACGATGTTATCAATTTTAATATTAGCTGAGTTTTTTTCATATCATAAGATAGCAAACATGTGGATGGGTCTCCTAATGGAAAGAGTCAACCATTGCTTATAGACACCGAAGGTGTTAATGTTGCATTACTATCTTGTGGCGAGGTCTAATGCCACATGCATGAGTTTACCGGCTATCTTACCTCTAAGCCGAAACATAACAATGACAAGAACTGACACTATTGTAGCAGAAACAGGTAAGGCGGTGGTACCAGACCTGAGCAAGACAATGCAAACTTTACTACCTAGTAGCCAAAAATTTAAAAAGCTGTGAAGCTTTTCCCGTGTGTATAGTAACAGGCCATCAATATACGTTATTATTATAAATTTCATACAATATTTCATTTCCATTGACCCCCACTAGGGTTTGCTTTTGTATTTTTGTAAAAATAGCCTTTGTTTAACCCCTGCTCTTCAATAGGCTTGTTTCTACTAAGAATGAACGAATATAGTTTAAATAAAAAAAAGTAGTATCTTCACGCCTATATCCCAGATGTGGTAGGCAGAGGTACAACAAGTACACCCACGATTAGCCGAAGATACTTGGTCCCACAATGTGGCATGGCAATAGGTGGCAAGCCTATCGCCAACCAGACATTTCCAATCCCGGGCAACTTTGTGTTTCTCAGAAAACTGAAAAAACCCTTTTTTTAAAGTGCCCGACCCGGGAATCGAACCCGGGACCTCATGTGGTCAACGCCAACGCTGGACCACTAGACCACAGAGGCGACAGTTTAAATAGTTAATTTTAATAGTTTCTAATAATTAACTATAATATACAGATTGAAGATAACAAAAGAACTGAAATATTTATTCCAAAACATAAGAATTAATTATATTTTTAGGATTTAATTTCATCAAAAATAGATTTAATGTTTATTTTCAATTACGTGACGGTGAACGCAAATCTGCAAGTGTTAAGTTACACCGTGGCAAACGTGCAGTATATGAAGTGTTATTGAATATTGTTGGGATTATACCCCGCGTTCGGCCAAGCTCCTTTTGAAGAATATATACACAGTTCGTAAGAGGCGAACAATTGGATATGCGAATCACTTCCATCGTAGCTGCCAGGTGGTAGAGTTCTACATTGTCTCACCCAAGTCTGGCACCACCGCTTTTCATATTCGTGTCACCATAACGTCAGTGCTTGTCAATGTTGTATTCTGTTTTGGAGGGTAAGGAATTCAGTAAACTTATGCATGTGGCATGCATAAGCTTACTGAATTCCTTAACCTCCATGGACAGAGTTGCGATCTTTGGTCAGGATCAGGAGAGCCAGCTGCTTATTTGCTATCTTACGATATAAAAACAAAACGTTTGTATGTATGTGTACGCTCAAAAATCTTTCTTAAAATTGTTATCCTTCGCAATCCTCTCCTTTCTATGTTTGTAGAGAAAAGGACACAAATAATTGAAAAAAATATATTTAATACATTGAAAGAAAGTTTTATCCTCAATTACTTATTATTATAACGCATTATCTAGTTACGTAAATGTTATTCCAGTATCATAAAAAATATTTGTATATAATTAAAAAAATGGACAAACTTTTTTGAAAAATTAAAATGTTGATTGGCTAATTTCATGCTGTCAGTTTTTTGTGCCGTCTCGAAAATTTACTCTCATCATTTTTTCCTAAAGCGCAAAAAGAAGTATAAATTCAAAAAGTCAATCTATGGAATATCATAATATTCTTTGTTATTATTAATGTGTTTGCTAATAGTAACGAATGATGGATTGTTGATTATTGGTACTCGAAAAAAACTGAATAAGCTAAAAATGAGGTCACTGGACATTAGGTTTTATTAAGTTCTGCAATTTTTCAATGTTCACATATTCTATGTACAAAGAAGTGTTGGTAAGTAAGGCGTTCGGCCTACCGTTCTCAGGTTGATTTACGTTGGAAAATAAATCTCTACGAAAGGTCCTAAGACTTAGAAGGGACAATCTATAATCTTTGTTCATTCTGAGAGTCCATTTCTTACGTGAGTTTGGTCACCCACAATTTTTTTCTATATATAACAATAATATACTCGTATTAATACGTGAAGAAAAAACTTTGGAACCTTTTTTTAGACATTTGCGCTAACGCTGGAGTATGAAATCTGACACAGTTAAAGTATACATTGCGGAGGACTGTAGCATTACTTCGACATTTTCAACCTATAGATTATGTAACTAAGATAATATAATTTCAGATTTCAAAATTGCCTTAAATACCATTTAAATAATTAAAGTCGATCATCGTTTTAAAAATATACAGCTTTTCCAAAATAAAAATACTGTAATTATCAACAAACTTTAGATTTTTGAACACTGAAAAAATCTATGCTTAGGTATAGTTTTTGCTCTTTTAAGCTAAAAATACTTCAATTTGGCAGGACGTTCTAGGCATGGCCTGCCAGGTCAACCAGCTTACAGTTTTTTTATAAATTTCTGCGGACTCTCCTATGTGACTTCTACAATGCCACAAAATAATATATTTTGTTATACATTAATTTATCATTTTATTTTAAACACTTGTACTGTTTCACGATCGCAAATTGAATAATATATTTATTTTTAATTAAATAGCCAACCGGTCTCAAATTTCACTGCATTTTCAGGGCTAAAACTTAAATTATCAAAAAGTAATATATTTGTTTAAAAATAATGTTATATATTTTGTGATCGTGAAACAGTGCAAATGTTTAAAATAAAATAATAATTATGACGGAGTTTCACTAAGTGCCGACGATGGAGAGTATAAATTACATTAATTTACACTAAAAATTACGTAGATTCCTCCATTTTAGTTCGGACTCCCTTTGAAGATTTTACCATCTGCCATTCTGCCACGCAGTTTGTAAAAGGTGAACGATATACGTGTCACTACCATCGTGACTACTAGGTGGTAGAGTTTTGTAACGGCTCGCACGGGTTTTTAGTATCCACTACTGCCTTAGCTGTTCCAGCTGCAATAGTGTCAGTGCTTGTCACTATCGTCTTCCAGTTTGGAATTTGGATGCTAAAGCAGCCGATGGATTTGTGACATTATATAGTAATGTCACAAATCCATCGGCTGCTACCACATGGACAGCAATGCACCATTAACAGTTTGGGTATCTATAGTCGATAGTTGTTTCCATCTGCAGGTGAAACTTCTGTTTGTTTGCTATCTTATACTTATCGATGTAATAACAAAATCTTCACTATTAACACTTGTATGTATTTTTATGTATGAATATTTCTTTGGCACGCTCTGCGACCTAAACGACTTGATAGTTTTAAACTTGAGAGGTATCGTCAGCGCTGGGTACTTATACTCAACTATCCATCGTTCGTAGCAGTGATCATTGGTATACGATTTGATAATAACGAGACGTTCCACAAGTTCTTTGGACAATGTGTGGTGATTTAACATTCAAAGAAACAGTTCAATCAATCAATCAATCATAATTTATTACATCAAATATGGTAAGTACATAAAGTTCTTAATATTAATAGGTAGTTCGCGTATTTGGCCATTTGGCACGCAGTAGTAGGTATACAATGTTTACTAACGTAGCAAATGTTACTACTAGTAACCAAAATAAGTTATTTCATTCATATAGGAACCGGGCATAAATTCGATTAATTCTGAAAGTTACATAGGCTATACAGACGACGGTAAACCTATTTTGTGTTTACTTATTTTTATTTATTTACTAGCTGTTGCCCACGACTTCGTCCGCGCGGACTTCGTTTACTCCGCACAGCTCCTCCCCCGTAGGTGGTAATATGTAGGTAGGTGATAATATGTAGCCTTTATGTTGACCCGACCTATAAGTAATATTCATGCAAAATTTTAAGTAAATACATGCAGTACTTTTTGAGTTTACCCCGGACATACATACAGACAAACAGACAAACAGCCAAACAGATAAACAGACAAACAGACAAACGGACAAACAGACAAAAATTCTAAAAACTATATTTTTGGCTTCGATATCGATTGTAGATTACGGCCCAAAATTCTTTTAAAAAAATATTCAATGTACAGTTTTGACTTTCCTACGATTTTATTATATGTATAGATTTATTTTTATTTATTTATTTATTTTTATTCAACTACAGTAAAAAAAGGGATTTTTTCAAATCAGATCGCTGCCAGGTTTTTTGAACCCGGATCTTAATTGGGCATCTCATGTTCTACATCGAGATACGAGGAATTTTATATATAAATACATTATAAAAATCTAGTTCAAACGACTTCAAGAAAGTACAATTCACACATAATAATAACATGAGAGTGGGAACAACTCGGAGATAGTGTTTGTATCGATTCCGTTATCTGTTTATATTATTCACTATGGGAAACGATTGAAAGGACTATGATTTCACGCCATTTTTTCGATGTTTTATGCTAATGTGTATAAGTAGTAGTATTGTTATTTAATAACCTTTATTGAAAAGAACGGTAAATTGACTCATAGTAGCTGTGTTGGTCTGGACTCTTTTTGAACAATATTCTATTTGCTTTTCTGTCAGTCAATTTGTAAAAGACGAAAGGCTAACGTAATAATAGTATAATAATAGCGGTGGACAAATTAAATAGAATAAATACAATAGGTGACAAATAAAATAAGACAAAATGCGAATTGATCTAACTTAGGGTTAGATCAATTCGTATTTTGTATAAATAAGCAAATTATTCGCTTGTGTTATGGGGATCAGTCAGTGATAATAGAAATACATATATAAATGTAGCGGGTCAAGCAATCCACAAACGCTACAAGAAAAAAATAGAAAAAAATGATTTTTTTTAAATTAACATGCTGAATCGCGATATCACAATTATTTATCTTGTACACTCACTATATATACAAGTTTCACAGCTTCTCAAATGGACTTTGGTCCCCAGGCACTACAACTTGCCTGGTTGGGAAGATCTTCCTTTTCCTCTTTCTTTTTCTTGTGTGACGTAATCAACCTCTTCAGTTATGACTTTACTCTGAGAAAAGTTGGCCCGCTGGTTCCATCACTATGATCCTTTACCGGTACGTATCAGCCGAGCCACATAAATACTGTAATATAGGGACGTAATAAACAACAGAACCGAAAAATACAGGCACCTGTGCAACAAAATGACTTTTGTTGTAAAATAATACTTGTCAATATAGTGGGCTTTTTTTATTTCATGTAATACATGAAAGAAAAAAAGCCCACTGAGTTTTTTCCGCCAGATCTTCTCAATGTGTGGCTGCGTTCCGATCCGGTAGTAATTATAAATAAATCGACCGAAATTTAAGTTTTTGCACACTATATCATGGTAGAATATGTTGGTAATTTAATTTATTTTTAATAACCTGTGACACCCATATTCTTGCGAATAAATATTTTTTCATTTTCATTTCATTTCATCGCACAAGTTTTCCCTGTCAAGTATTGAGCCCATAGAGTAGAGTAGAGATAGAGTTATTGGTAGTGTTCTGCCACATCTCGCCGGGGTTTGGTTATCAGCTCTTTACGTTTTTTCACTACAATAGTGTCGGCGCTTGTCAGTGTCGTATTCCGGCTTAAAGCGTAAGGTAGCTAAGCTAACGTGTGCTTCCATGTCTCTCACATGACTGGCAACTGAGTGCTAAGTGTGAGTTTTTCTTTTCGCATTCGATCGTGAGCGCGTTTCGAGTTTACTAGGAATTTGTATGTGATTTGTACAGCGCCACCTAGTGGTAAACAGGCTTCTCACGTTTACCACTAAGTGGCGCTGTACAGATCACATACAAATTCCTAGTAAACTCCAAACGCGCTCACGATCGAATGCGAAAAGAAAAACACACAGCACTCTGATCGTTTTTCTCTTTACTGTGCCTATGCACATTGCTCATCCATATTCGATATCCTGCTATTTATGTAACATCTTTTGTATACATCAAAGATGAATAAGGCTATTTTTTATGGAAACGAACAGTGCAAATGAAACCTCTACCACTCGTTGCCTGTAGCAGTTATATAGTTTTTTATTTATATATTTTAGCTCCTTCACTCTTATAGATTGCTTCGTGGTCTAGGACTTAGTCTATTCGACTCAAATCATGATATTTCGGGTTCCATCACCGGGTCGGGCAAAAGGCGATGATTGACTCTTTCCATCAGGAGACCCATCTGCTTGTTTGCTATCTTATGATATATAAAAAAAACCTTATTGAGGTTTTCTCAAGGCTTTTCTCTTAAATTCAAAATCGCGATAGAATCTCTGAGTATAGCGGGTATTGAATTACTACTTCCTTGTCTCAGGTACCTACATAGGGCTTTGGCACCTGTTATCGTTAAAAATCGGCGATATTTGTTATCAGGTCGATAAAATGTGGCGATGGGGATCTTCACTCGCCAACCGACAATTCAGTTAATCGTGGTGATCTGGAAAGTCTATAGACGTTTAGTTTACTCTGTACACCTCACAAGTGAACCAGCGTGATAATACAATACTCGTATTGATGATGATGAAAAGACTTGATTTTTTTGTTTATTTGTTACAATTTAGGTAACTCAAATATTACAAGACCGATTTAAAAAAATCTTTAGAAAGCTTCATTATTTAGGAGTGATATGAAATACCATTATACTCGACTGCAAAAAGGGAAGTAAACATTTTTTGATGGTCATGTGAACAAAGACTATTAGTAATCTATATCAGAGCTGTTCAACGCACGACCCGCGGGTTGCGTGCGGCTATATATCCATTTATTTAATAATTTTCATGACTATAAATGATTAACTATTACAATTTTTGTTAGAAAAGTTAGTTGCTTTGCGGCCCTCAATTTCTTTTTGGTAACTCATACTAGCCCAAGATGGTATCTGGCTTGGACAGCCCAGATCTATATAATAAAAAATAATAATAAATAGAAATGAATCGCTGAAATATTTGTACGCACATAGCTTCGAAATAAATTCACAAATGTAAAATTATTTTTTGTTGTATTCGTTACAGACAGGGCCAAGTTTTTTACGAAAGAAAATGGGTAAAAATCATACGAAATAACCTTAAAAATCCTGTAATTCAGAAAGATGAGATTGAAGATATTGGGGGAGTATCTTCAATCATCACGAAATAATATAAAACAAAGTCTCTTTTCGCTGTCTGTTACTATGTATGCTTAATTCTTTAAAATTATGTAACGGATTTCGATGCGGATTTTTTAATAGATAGAGTGATTCAAGAGGAAGATTTACAATAACATCCATTATATAGTAGAGAAATACTGTTATACATATATTTAACAAAATAACGTTTGCCGGGTGAGCTAGTATACTAATTTAAAAAAACGGCCAAGTACGATCCTAATATAAAAAAAACAGCCTGGCTGCACGGTGAGTAAGTGAGATAGAAGATATAAGAGTAATATAATAAGAAGTATCTTCAATATTTTAAAATAAAAAAACGGCCAAGTACGAGTCGAACTCGCGCATGAACGATCCGTAACTTTATCTATAAAAAACGGCACAAAATCACATTTGTTGTATTAAAAAAATATATTGTTTTTAGTATTTGTTGTTATAGCGGAAACAGAAATTCAGCATGTGTAAAAATTTCAATTGTCTAGCTATCACAGTTCATACGAAACAGCCTGGTGACAGACAGACGGACAGACGGACGAACAGCAGTGCCTCAGTAATAGGATTCTGTTGTAACCTTTGCGTTAAGATCCCAAAAAATGGTCAAATTATTTAACTCTACTTAACATGATCGTACTGTAAATGTTAGATTTTGTTTAATTTTTTATTAGATACACCATCCGTACGAAACCGAGGCTTACAGTTACTTTATTAGTTATTTCAGTATTTACATATGGGTATAGTTATTTTAAGTAATAGCATGGTTAATAAACTATTAATACACAAGTACTTTTAAAACTTTATTATTTTATTGCAGTACAAAAGTATATCCACAAAGTACTTTAAACCAATGGAAGCCATATTTAAGCCTACTAACATTCTTCATTAAACACAAAATCAGTACAATTAGACCCCATTAAATCAAGATTAAAATTTTAACTCGAACCGGATTGGAGCTAACTGCTAACACGAATAGCTAAAGCCCCTTTCACATTTGCTTTTCTAAAGAACATCTACTACCTCAGAAATATAAAGTAGAATGTTAATAATAATCGTTTTTGATGTTGAACTTATATGTATATATGTATATTATGCACAAATTGTGTATTTTTTGTCTCTTTAAACCTTAAGTTAAACTGATATTTAAGTCTACCGGTACTTATTAATTAGTTATCTCGGCCAACAATAAATGTGGCTGATATTTTACATATTTATTTTTTAAATCAATAGACACCAAAACCATGACGGTATGGTAATGCCATAAAACCTCTAAATCAGAACACGAGCGCATAGATACGCATTGACTCTTTTCCGGTAGGATTAGGTAAAGTAGTGTTAAACGGAGTAAGCCTTCGGTAAACTCTATTACCACGTCACGATTACAGTGATTTTTACAAGCAATCGTTTACATTAACAAAGCAATTTCAAGGTTAAACTGCTTGTCTTATTTAATGAATAAATTTTAACTATATACGTGTTTTGGTACTGATCCAGTGCTAAGGAAACTAGAAACTTAACGAGGAAAATGTTTGACATGACGGGATTTGAGATAGCGACATTGCTTTAACTTAGAACGACGAAAGTATTGATCAATATAATATGTACATTTGAATTTCATCTACAAAAGTGAACTCATTTAACTAGTTCATACTATATTCAAAGATTGGTACAATCAGCGGATACGATCAAATGGAAGAGGAATTTTGCCAGGTTGAACATCCGGGACGTAGCTCAGTGGTCAGAACGTTATCTGCCTTTAAGGCAAGATCACTATTTCAATTGGAATTGTGTCAACATTTTTGTTTGTTACTTTTTAAAAATATTATTAATTAAAAGAAAACGCAATTTATTTTTGTGTTATAGCACTCACCCCGTGCTTGGGAAAACTTGAAAAACTTTAAAAACAACAGAGAAAAATATCGACACACGGGATTTTTCCCAAGCAATCAGTGTAATCGGTCATATAGCAAAGGGAAATTTCGCCACTATCGACACTAGCTCAGTGGGAGAGCACCCCGGCTTTAGGGAAGGTCGCAGGTTAAAATCTCGCATGTCAATATATTTCTTTGTTGTTTTTAAAGTTTTTCAAGTAAACGCTACCTATATCAGAACTAATGAGTAGGATCCTTTAGCTAGCTATGAGTGGCCGTAGCGTGCCGTGATAGTTTTCTGAATGAAATGGTCTGTAATTGGCCCTCGGGCGCCCACAAGGTAACTCGGCTCATCGAACCTACGCTATTTGTTACGGGTTTGGTAACCCATTGTTATTAGGTGCACGCCATATTAAGTTATACGTCGAAACCTGCCTTTTAATTCGACGTGTCAAATTGTTATTGTCTTAATAATGAGTATTGTCACGACAAAGACTTTTAACAGAAGTGTTTTGTGGTCCATATTGTATGGAACTTTATTCTTCTTTTGATATGTTATAAGTGAACAACGTATGACAAATCTTGAGGGAAGAGATATAGTTAATATTGATATTAATTGAGAATAAATGTTTTCTTGTCGCAGAGATAAATTATGTATTGTGTAATAATGTACAAAATTCTGATTTTTGTGCATTATTACATACTCTTAGGTCCATTTAATTCTTGTTTAATCATTACTACGCTCAATTTTGTTATTATTACGATAATATGTGTCAAATTTGATATAATGTAAAGTTTGTAAAGTGTCAAATTTGATATAATTATAGTAACATGGTATGATCTGAAGACAAAATGTCTACTGACAACTAAACGTGATTATTGTCTCTACTGTCACGTAATAATTACCTACATATGTCAAAAGATGTGTCCAATATAAAAGCAAGCAGTGATAATACTTTAAATGACGAGAAAATTGGTCGAAAAAATTTTCTAACGCATGGGTGACGTGGATACATGCAAATTTAAAGTTTTTGTCGTTATTACGTCTCAAATGTTTACATGTACTTAATGTGTGAAAAGTCTAGATAAGAGGTTATTAGTTAATTGTTATTTTAGGATTCCGAAGTAAACTAGGAACCCTTATAGTTTCGCTATGTCAGTCCGTCCGTCCGTCCGTCTGCCCGTCCATCCACATGATAGGTATATCCTTATCAATAAAAGGCTGTAATTTGGCACGAATATACATATTAGTCACGTCAACAAAGTGATAAGATAAAATCTTTAAAAAAAAATTTTTCAGGGTAGCTCCTATACTACATGTATGGGAGCTACCCTGAAAATTTTTTTGTGGGAATATTAATTTCTTTTTCACGTACCCCATTGTGTGAGGTGTCGTTGGATAGGTTCTTTAAAAATATTGTAGGTTTGTGAAAAAGTTTTCGATTAAGGAACTCATTTGTAAAATATAGAGTCAAGTATCCCTCCTCTTCTGCAGGCTTAATAGTTAGTTATGGGGATGGAAAAAAAATTATGGTAGATGTAAATATAATGAAATTAAAAGGAAAACTAGTTAGAGTCAAGTATCCCTCCTCTTCTACAGGCTTAATGGTTAGTTTTGGGGATGGAAAAAAATAATGGTAGGTGTAAATATAATGAAATTGAAAGGAAAACTATCACGGCTTAGAAGGATTTACAAGATTTTGAGTAATAGTTGACCAACTTGTAAAATGCACTTAGAGTTTTTATAGACGGTGAACCTGTGGTGCGGATATATTTGTCACTGACGTTGAGTAGCTTAAATGTTCATAGTATGAAACTATAAAAGCCCTCTTCTTGATCCGCATTATTGTGGTAGGCAACTTCGGAACCCTACATTGCGCGTGGCCTGATACGCACTTTGCCAATTTTTTATATTATCAGATGCAAACAAGCAGATGACTTTCTTGGTGGTAAGAGACAACCATAGCCTATAAACATCAAAGGTGTTAATGGTACGTTGCTATCCGTAATGGGATGGTAATGCCACATACATAAGTTTACTAGCTACCTTACCCTACAAACTGGAACATGACAGTTACAAGCATTAAAACCATTGTGGTTGGATTATGTATTACGGTAGTACCATATACCCAGGCGAGATATTGCGAAATTCTTTCACCTAGAATTCACGATGGTAGTGATACGCGTAACCAATCGTTTGTCTTTTTTTATATCATAAGATAGCAAACAAACAGATAGGTCTCCTGATGGAAAGAGTCAACCATCGCCTATAGACACCAAAGGTGTTAATGGCGCGTTGCTATCCTGTGGTGAGGTCTAATGCCACATGTATAAGTTTATCGGCTAACTTACCCTCCGAACTGGAACACGACAGTGATAAGCATTGACGCTTTTGCGGCAGGAATAAGTAAGGCGGTGGTACCAGACCCGGATAAGACAATGCTGAACTCTACCACTTAGTAGCCACGATTGTAGTGACTCGCATAGCCAATCAGAGTGCTAAGTGTGAGTTTTTCTTTTCGCATTCGATCGTGAGCGCGTTTGGAGTTTACTAGGAATTTGTATGTGATTTATACAGCGCCACCTAGCGGTAAACGTGAGAAACCAGTTTACCACTAGGTGGCGCTGTACAAATCACATACAAATTCCTAGTAAACTCGAAACGCGCTCACGATCGAATGCGAAAAGAAAAACTCACACTTAGCACTCAGTTGTCTTTTACGACCTGCCTGGCAGAACGGCAGTTGGCCTAATCTTCAAAAGAGCCCGGGACCAACAAGGAGGAAAGTCTTTTACAAATTGCTTTGCAGAATGGCAGATGTTCTATCCGTCAAAGGGAGTCCGGACTCTTTTGGGTAAGTTTAGTAATAATTTAAAATAGAAATAAATTCGCATTAAAATCAAAGAAATAATAAAATCAATGGATGATGTCATGTAAAATCTAATATGGCGGACATCAAATGCAAATTTTATTGTGCTTCTTCGTAACCGGGTTTCTGTTTTATTTTTTATTGATAGAGTGAACATGGTCTAGAGAAGACGACGCTTTTAATACATGTGCAGGCGATATTCAATCTTTATGTTCCAAGAGCCATCAGGTCACAGGGTTGTGGATATTTTTCTATAGGTATTATTTTTTTGTAAAAGCAACATATTTTTCAAGTATACACCATATAAATCAATTTGAAAAGCAAATATTTAGGACTAAATAAATTAAATCATAGGTGTTTGTGAGTCGTATAAATTAAACCTACCTATATTATTGTTATATATGCAAAATTTTGGATGTTTGTTACTCAATCAGAAAAAAACGGCTGGACCGATTTGGATAAAATTATACTGGTAGATGATGAACTGGAATAGTACATAGGTTTATTTTAATTTTTGTTTTTTTTTTCCGTGGAATTATCTAGAAATATTTATAATACAGCGTCTGCAGGGTACAGGTCCTCGTAGTAACATAAATACGATATTAAACAATTATACTTGTAATACAAGAAATGCTTTTTTAGTAATAGTAATATAAGATATATGTTTATATGTTTTAGTAATATAAGATAATAATTAATTTCATAAGATACACTCGTGATTTTTTTTTTTTGTTTATTGAACAATGTTTTTGTTTTTTCTCATCCCTATCTGGCAACTACTAGATGACAGCAAGACGTTTAAGGCTAAACAGACACTACAACTTTTTATTAGAGCCCTATCTTGACTGATTGTGTGATGAACCTGGGCCCTATCTTGACTGATTGTGTAATACACCTGGGCCCTATCTTGACTGATTGCATGATACACCTGGGCCCGTTCCACCATATTCGATTTAAATGCTTTCAGAAACAACGGATTTATGTTCGTTATACGTATTGAATAAACAATTGATTTGTCAGAAAATATTATAGGTACTAATTTTTCATTTTTGTTAATACACTTGTACTGTTTCACAAATCACTTTAAATTTAATTAATATCGCCAACCGGTTTGCCGCTTACGGCATCTTCAGGGCTCCGAAGCCGTAAAAGATGAAACCGGTTGGCGATATTAATTAAATTTAAAGTGATTTGTGAAACAAAACAAGTGTATTAACAAAATTACAAATTGAGTTTCACCAAGTGCTGACGATAAAAAGTATAAAATATATTATAGGTACTCAATTCCATACCAGAAAATAAACAAAAAAGTATGTCAGCTGGGATATAATTGAAAGAGCTTACACCATTAGACAAGGAATGGCAGATGAGAGGTAAACGAAATATTTACAGGTAGGTACAATATGAAAAGATATACTGAGGTATACCCAACTTGACCAGTGGTTGTCACTTTTAGATTACCGTTTACCTCACCAAACTTATACATGTGACTTTACATCCCTGCCACACAGACAGCAATGCATCATTGATTTAAATTTTGGTATCTATACTATGGTAATAAAATATTTTTTTCAATAGGGGAGCCATATACATAATATGGTCAGTTAACAAGAGCATTTTAAATCAACTTTTTAGTAGTTTCGGAAATATATGAAGGAGTTTAGAAGAAATAATTCAAATCGAAATAGCGTGTAGATGATTTTGTTAGAGGGGTATTCGGCCGAAAATACTCTCGCTCGCTTGTTTGCTCTTGATCTAGCTTGTTTGGATAGCTAAATAAACATTATTTAGCAGGAGTTTTTTTATCGCGATTTTGCAATTAGTTATGCAACAGTTAATTAACATTTTTTCTACGTTAATTGCAAGTGTGATAACTGTTAAACTTTAAATCTGCGGTTTTTTATCTCCTATGGAGCTTGAAAGGAGTTGGTAACCCTGTTAGTGTATGTTACCGACAAAAACTTAAACCATGTCTTCGTTAGTACGAATTTCAAATAGCTTAAACTCATTGGCAGTCGCAACAGGTTCACTCCGCGGAAGACGAACATAGATACAGACATTATACAGAGGCACTAGCAGAGGCCCGAGGTTTCGATTGTGTAATTATAATCAGTGAATGTACCTTTTAATTTACCGTATGTAAATACGGCAAATAAAATTCAACATGGCGAATTTTTACAAAATACACCTTATTTTATATTATTACCGTTTCAACTGTTACACACTCACACATATATATATATATATATATATATATATATATATATATATATATATATATATATATATATATATATATATATATATATATATATATATATATATGTGGTACTACTAGGTGATAGAGTTCTGCATTGTCTCGCCCGGGTCAAGTACCACCGCCTTACCTATTCCTGCCGCAATAGCGTCAGTGCTTGTCGCTGTCGTGTTCCGGTTTGGAGCGTTAGGTAGCCGGTAAACATATGCATGTGACATTAGACCTCGCCACAAAATAGTAACGCACCATTAACATCTTTGGTCTCTATAGGCGATGGTTGACTCTTTCCATCAGGAGACATGTGTAACTTTGCTATCTTATGATATAAAAAAAATATGGTCTCATTTAGCTCTAAAAACAAACTTCTAAGTCAGCGCGATCAAAAGATATCTATAACCGTTTATGTTGCATATCCATATATCCATACTAATATTACAAACGCGAAAGTCAGTCTGTCTTTCTTTGTTTGGGTGTTTATTAAATATATTTGAGTATTTATATATTATGTATCTCTATGTATTAGTATCGTAGACTGACACCCATAGGCCATACTACAAGCAAATAAATTCCTTACTTTGGGGTTAGATCAATTTTGTAACTTGTCCAATGATATATTTATTTATTATTAGAGATTTTTCTTCTACATAATATGTGGTACTAACTTTTGCCCGCGGCTTCGTTCGTGGTTAATTCATTTTAGGGAAGTGAGGGGTTAGAAAGAGACAAAAAGTATATTTGTCACTCTCCATCCCGTTAACTATCTCCACTTAAAAATGCAAGTCAATACTTCGCTCCGTTTTGCCGTGACAGAAAGACAAACAAACACACTTTCTCATTTATAATATTAGTATGGATAGCGCTTCTTTCCTCTCTGCCTTCTGCCAAATTTCGTTTTCTTACGTCAACTGGAAGAATCTGATAAGCTCCGATGCTGTGATGAAATTTGCAAAATATTTCAAAAACAGCTAACCCAGGCACTTTGGCTTGCGGCCATTGGTGAATTTATATTTTGTCGATATCGTTTTTCATACAAACTTTCATTCCAATCCTCAATTTATTATAAATTTTATTAAAAATAACCTATGTTCGATTGACCTATAATTACTCCATGCCAAATTTTATCGAAGTCGATTCAGTGGTTTGGCCGTAAAAGCTTAACAGATAGACAGACTAACACATAGATAGACAAAAAAAGACAGACATAGAGACTTTCGCATTCATAATATTGACTGGAAGTACGGAATATGGAATTGTCAATATAGTTTTTGTCGAATAGATTTTTGCAAAAAAAAATTAGCTTACGTTTGACCACAGATCTTCAAGTATCTCCATACCAAATTTTATCGAAATCAGTTTAGTGGTTTAGCCGTAATAGATAGACAGACTGATTTTCGCGTTTGTAATATTAGTATGGATATATGGATATGCAACATAAACGGTTATAAATATCTTTTGAACGCGCTGACTTAGAAGTTTGTTTTTAGAGCTAAATGAGACCATATTTTTTTTATATAATAAGATAGCAAAGTTACACATGTCTCCTGATGGAAAGCGTCAACCATCGCCTATAGAGACCAAATATGTTAATGGTGCGTTGCTATTTTGTGGCGAGGTCTAATGCCACATGCATATATTTACCGGCTACCTAACGCTCCAAACCGGAACACGACAGCGACAAGCACTGACGCTATTGCGGCAGGAATAGGTAAGGTGGTGGTACTTGACCCGGGCGAGATAATGCAGAACTCTACCACCTAGCAGTCAGGAAGGTCGTGGCTCGCATAGCCAATCGATCGCCTTTTACAACCTGCCTGGCAGAACGGCATAGCAGTGAGCCTATTCTTCAAAAGAGCTCGGGATTAACACGGGGAAAATTTAAATATTTGAAAGAAATTATAACTTGATGCCTTTACATGTTCCGGTCATGAGATACAGACGGACAAACGGATAACAAAGTGATCCTATAAGGGTTTGTTTTTTTCGTTTGAGGCGCGAAATCCTAAAAATCAATATTTTTTATGTAATCGAGATGAAACCTTGTCTAAACTGTTTGTTATTGCTTTTATGATTGGTGGCGCGCGTGTAGTAATGGGACCAAAGACTTCTATGTACTAATATTAGAGATAGGCCGAAAGTGACTTGAAACGAATTTGAACTTTGACTGAACATTCGGTGAAATAAAAAAATCGGTCGAAATTCGGTCAATTTTGGCGCGCTCGCTTGAGAGTGACACGTTATGATTTGATTTGTTTATGAATTTACTTAAATTATTTTAAAGAATCTGTATGCTTTTCGCAACGTCCCCATAATAATGACTTATCGGCAAAATTTTGATACTTTGGGGTATTAAGGTAGGGATTGATTTTTTTTTTAAATATAATGAATACTTTGTTACTGGGGAATGATTTAATATCTTTCTAATAATTAAAGAATTTTTAAAATCGGTCCAGTAGTTTTTTTAGTTTATTCGATATATATAAAAATACAAATTTTCTTCTTAATCTTAATCTACAATATTAATGTAGATTTCAGTCAAAATAGTGCAAGTAGGTACTTCTTTCTAGTGCCGAGTGTTCAGCATTCAAGTCGAATTTCAGCCGAATGTTAAGGTTTGGCTCATGCTGTCGAAATTCGATTAAATCGAATGTAACTAACTTGGCCCATCCCTAACTAATATTAATCTCTGGCTGTGACATGTGAATTTTTGCAACAGCGTTATCGTATATATTAAAATTACACGAATAAAGGAAAAAACACAATTAAGGGAAAAAGCCGGTCTTAGCATATTAGCCAAGTATAGTGATACACATGAATATACGTTAAAGGCGAGATGTTGCGGAACTCTACCACCTAGTAGACACCTATAGCCAATCGGCCGCCTTTTCGGATCTGCTTGGTAGGACGACATTTGGTCTATTCTTCGAAGGAGCCCAGAACAACACGAGGGGAAAACCTGATGGAAAGAGTACCACCGTCTCTAGATACCAAAGATGGTAATGATGTGTGGCTATCCGTGTGTTAAAATGGTAATATCACGTGCATAAGTTTAAAAATTCATAGTCAAATATATTATTAAAATTAACCTTTACAGGCACTTTTGACGGGTCGAAAACTGTCAACTCGCGAATCGCAACGCGGTATCAGGCTGAAAAGATCCGGCGGAAGAAACTCAGCGGGCTTGCCTTTTTTTCCATTCCAATTATTATTTAATTGCAATAATTACGAGATACTAGCTGTAGCGTGCAGCCTGCTGCATTATAAAAGTTTTTGGCTAATCCCACGGGATCACCTAATTTTGAAAAGGGATGAAAAAAGCATATGTGCCATTTCAGGTCATTATCTACCTGTGTGCCAAATTTCATTCCAATCCGTTCAGTAGTTTTTGCGTTATTGAGTAACAAACATGCATCCATCAAAACATCCAAACTTTCGCATTTATAATATCAACAATACGAGTATAGATTGGTATGAGAAGCAATCATTTGTAGGCAGATATCATCGGCTATCTTACCTTCTACACTGAGAAACGACAATAACAAACATTGATGTTAACGGCCATGTAAAAAACATAGATGCTATTACAACAGGAATAAGTAAAGTAGTAATAGCAAACGCGATATTGCGGAACTCTTCTATCGAGTAGCACGCTGATAATGACACGGATAGTCAATAGTTTGGCCCAGCTTTTATTACTAGCGATCGCCTGTGGTCGAAATTCGGCCATAGGCTACAAAATAAAATCTCTTATAATTTTGACAACTGACTTTAGCCGTAAAGTAAACGTTAGAAATGTGTGTATAATACCATGAAGTATTAAATACAGCTTTATGTATAATACACACATGTCTAACATTTTCTTTACGGTCATCATCTGTCACATGAATTTAGTGTGAGTAATATTTAATTATAGTAATAAGATGTATTTATAGTGTATATTATTTAAAAATATTATGTTTCTGCAGTCCTCCGCAATATAAACTTTAACTGTGCTAAGTTTTATACTCCAACGTTCACGCAATTTTCTTAAAAAGAGATCCAAAGTTTTACCTTCGCGTATTAATTTATAGATTAGGCCCGACTTAACAGTCATTTTTAGGGTTCCGTACTTAAAAGGTAAAAACGGAACCCTATTACTAAGCATCCGCTGTCTGTCTGTTCGTCTGTCTGTCTGTGACCAGGCTGTATTTCATACACTGTGATAGCTAGTAAGCTGAAATTTTCACAAATTATGTATATATATATATATATATATATATATATATATATATATATATATATATATATATATATATATATATATATATATATATATATATATATATATATATATATATATATATATATATATATATATATATATATATATATATATATATATATATATATATATATAACCGCTATAACAACAAATACTAAAAATAAAAAATGAAAATATTAAGGGGGTTCCCCATACAATAAACGTAATTTTTTGTAGTTTTTGTAGATGATGATACTGACTGACTCGCACTTGGCCGATTTTTTATATCATTAGATAGCAAACAAGCAGATGGCTCTCTTGATGGAAAGATAAACTATCGCCTAAAGACACCAAAGATATTAGTGGTGCATATTTTTTATTTTTTTATTCATAAGATAGCAAACAAGCAGATGGGTCTCCTGATGGGAAGAGTCAACCATCGCCTATAGACACCAAAGATGTTAATGGTGCGTTGCTATCTTGTGGCGAGGTCTAATGCCACATGCATAAGTTTACCGGCTACCTTACTCTCCAAACCGGAACACGACAGCGACAAGCACTGACGCTATTGCGGCAGGAATAGGTAAGGCGGTGGTACCAGACCCGGGAGAGACAATGCAGAACTCTACCACCTAGTAGCCACGATGGTAGTGACTCGATAGCCAATCGGTCGCCTTTTACGACCTGCCTGGCAGAACGGCAGTTGGCCTATTCTACAAAGGAGGCCGGGACCAACACGGCATTGCTATCTATATGGCGGGATGGCAATGCCAATGTGTATAAACCCAGCTGAGACTTTGAAGGAATCTATAAGTCAAGATCTATAGCCAAGATGAAGTGATACGCATAAGTCTTCTTTCTGCCTAGCAATAAGGCAGATGACGTGTTCTTCAAAAAGTGGTATGCATTAATATAGGAAAGATTTTTGTATTCTTAAACCTTACTAAACTAAACTAGAAGCTACTCCATTCAAAGACTACAAAAAAAATTGAGAAAACCCTAGAGTGATATAATATCTAGACATAAACAGATTACACCCCACATGAGTCGGGGCTTAAAAGAGTTAAAAAATAGAATCATTCAAAAAATACTTACACACTAAGCACTTAATCCATCCATCCACTAGTCACTACGTATTCACATACACACACATGTAAACAAATCAATTTTCAAATCACGAGCGTGCGCGCACTTCGCGGAAAGGCGAAAGCGTGCGTGGTCTACGCGCGCGCATACAGCACTGTGCTTCGGTTATGTAGTTAGTTTGGCATGGCGCGAGCCTTCTAGGAAAATGAGAGGACTCTTGCATTCATTATTTTAAATATTTATACATGTGTGGACTAGGCTATAATACAGATTTTGATTAAGGTGTAATGTTTTGATGATGTTGTAATTATAGTAGAGGAGCCCAAGGAAGGATTTTGGGATTTATTAAACCGCTACAGATTAGCATTAGAGGGATACCCCGCATATTGTTGAGGCTCTCCACTAAATATAAGCCCTTTGTACAGGCAGTAAAAATATGATGTCAAGACAATGTTTTCTTCGAAAATTTGTGACTCTCTTACGTTACACTCAAATCGTCAGATTTTCCCAATTTTAGGTCAGAATTAAGCATTTTTCTACCCAAATCTGATACGTTTTAGTATTTTCTTGTTACTGTTTTTTTTTAATTTTTAATCTGCAAATGTTTTCCCCACAATTAAAATCAAAATCATATAACATTCCATTTTTCCTATTATCTAATATATTAAACCCAATATAGTAAATAATAGTCGTGTCCCTGACACTCGAGTAAATCCACATTTAGCATCTCGGGCTCCCCTAACATTAGAAAAAACTACTTGTAATATATCTGAAGTAAGTGTGAGCACGAATGAGCTTTATTGAAGAAAGATAAAGACTTGACGTAACTCTAACTGTTAGCTTAGGTATCAGTATAGGTAGAGTTTCGCTTTATCTGTTATCTATTATAAGTTTTACTTTTTTCTACCTTAATAAATTCTGGGCTTTATGTACAGTTTAGAAGATATTTTAACTGAAAATATGTGGAGATGTGGAATTAAAATATTTAATTTGTGATTATCAGAACAGTTTTAAGTTGATGACTAACCGTCTTCTGTTGGAGTAACTGTAATATCACAGTGCATATAGTCCAAGAAAATATGCCTTCAAATGCGAATTCTCAGAAAAATACCGAAATTTTTAATATAACTATCTAAAAAAGGATTTTTTTAATATTTTTTAAGTAATTAAAGAAAGATTATTAAATAATTAAAGTGATTTTTTTATTTTATAGAAAAATGGCAATAGCTGAAAAAAAATTTTGTAAAAGTTTTAGTAGTATAAATGTTACACAATAATTGTCCTTACATTTTGTATGCTATCGTTAAAATTAACAGAGTTTTAGAGTGACTAGTAGCTAAGGGATAACAATTTCAGTTATTAGACCATTTACTAGAAAACGACGTTAAAATGTAACGTTGTTTTAACATCTAAAGTTATAGTAGGGGAGCCCAAGATGTTAAATGGCTAAACTCGAGCGTCGTAGAGACCTATTGGACTCAGTAGATTAAATTATAGGAGAAATAAAAGGTTATATAATGTTTTTCATTTCTACTTTGGGGAAAAAACTACAGATAAAAAAATTTTAAAAAACTGTAACATGGAAACACTAAATCGCGTCAGATTAAGGTATGGTGGGTTAATTGTCAGCTTAAATTTAACAAAACCTATCGATTCAAGAGTAGCGTAAGGGAGTGAGAGGATCACAAATTTGTAAAGAAAACGTTGTTTTGACATTCTCGAGCGCGTCTAAACTTTCTTTCATTATAGATGAAATGATTTAAGAATAACGAAAAAAATAAAATTCAACAATTTCCACAAGCCGAAATTATTGGAATTTTGTTTTTTTCTGCCCTAGTTGACCGCCTCTATATAAATGACTTATATTTGGTGGAGATCCTTACCAGTATGCGAGGTACCCCCCTTTGTTAATCTGACGCGCTCCAGTAAATGCAAAAATCCCCTCTTGGGCTCCTCTACTATTATTAGAGTTTCTGATTACTGAAAAGATAAAAAAGCAGAGATTAATGGTTTCTCTCACCAATTTCTTATAATTGCTGCAATGTTCTCCCTGTGTATTGTTCCCCGTGTAAGTCTGGATCTCGTTTAAAAAGATTATTTGATCTCAATATATATATAATAATTTCCGTCAATATAGACCAAGCTTTTTTGACTTATAATGGGACACACAAACAAATACATAGATGAAAATGATTTGCGCAATTACATGTTCTTACTGTATACCAAGTTATAAATTAATGTAAACAAAAAATCTCTCAGCCGATTGACCCTGCAGGCTATCCCTGAAACTTACCAGTATTTTAATCTCAAAGAAGCTAAAGCAATAAGCATAGATTTTTTAAGCTCGAAGAGTTCAAAAACCTAAAATTTGTAAAAATTACTGTATTTTAATTTAAAAGAAACGAAGTACATTTTCTTTTCCAATTTAACGAAAAGAAGTACATTTTGAATATGATGACCAATTTAGATCTTTTAAGTTTAAGTTTCTAAAAATATCTTTATATCTCCTAGGCCGAATCGGTTCATATTTTCAGGAAATCTAAGTTAAGCAAAACCCAATCAAATGCTGTCAACCGCGTTTCGATTGGTCAAGCCATTCTTCAAAAGTTATGAGATGTTTACACACACACACGCGCACACACACACGCACACACAAACACACACTTTTATGTAGACATACATACAGATATACTGACGTCATCGTGAAAATAGTCGGAAAAGGTTCCTAGAACCTCAAAATGGGGAGATCTGGTGAAAATTCGATTTATGAAAATCGTGGTAAAATCAGAAACTTCCTTGTTAGCGGAAGTTGAAAAAATATCTGGTAAAATTGATATCAGTTAATCATGAAACAAAAAAGGTGTAGGACATATATAGAATTTTCACGAAAATTCGAATATACCGACAGACGTTACAGATTCGTAAAGATTTATCGAACATCTTGTATTTTCGACTCAATCAACCCCAAAAATTGTAAATAGCGTTGATTTCCTGCCAAGTAGCAAATAAACGGAGTCATATCTGGTTCCACTCCGTTGCATATCGATACAAAAACTCTTGATTGCTCACTGAACACGAGATTACTTGCTAAACGTAACAGTCCAAGCGATCAAATCAAATTCTATATCAATTTATAACTCGCAGGCTGTCGCCCTTGACTTCTTTCACGAGTTACAAGAACATCACTTCGATCGATCGAGTACCGCCCGAAGGTGGTATCAAGAGTCTTCACAACTGGCATGTGTGTATGAAGAGAGTGATGAATGTGGAAGAAGTGAGACAAGCCTGCAAGGATCGTGATGTATGGCATTCGGTTCTCTCTGCCTACCCCGTAAGGGATTTGGCGTGGAGATGTATATGTATGTAAGCATGGTTTTTAAGTTATAGTAGTAGTATCTTCACGCCCGTATTCCCGTAGAAGTAAGCAGAGATACAACCAGTAAACCCATGATAGCCGAAGATACTTGTCCCACAATGTGACAGGTGACAAGCATATCGTCAACCAGGTTATCCAATCCCGGGCAACGATCAAAAATGTGTTCAGTTTTCTGACAATATCAGAAAACTGAACACATTTTTGATCTGCCCGACCCGGTAATCGAATCCGTTACCTCATGTAGTCAACACCGCCACCGACCCACTAGACCACAGAGGCGGTCTTTAAAAACTTACAAACAATAAAATTTTTCTTCTATATTAGTTTAGATGCTGGGCTGGATTTACCTTTAGTGCCACCCCGGGGCACCGTTAAAATAATAATAATAGCGAAATTGCGCCCCATTGTTAATATATTTAAATAGTGTTTTTTTGTGATAGACCAGGAGCTATATTAGCTTGAGGACACGTTTTTTATATATTTTTTATCATTCGACTTTTAGATTAGAGCAAGCAGATGGCTCTCCTGATAGAATGAGAAACCATCGCCTACAGATCCCAAGGATGTTAATGGTTCTTTGCGATCTGTGTGGCGGGATGGCAGACCTACACCCATAAGTCTACCGCCTATCTTACCCTCTAAAGGCGGTGGGACTAAATACCCGAGCAAGAGTTAGGGTTAGTGTTGTGTGATTTTTGGAGTGTTTATTTAAGTTGGTGGCTGGTTATATTTTCTTCGATTAAGTGGACTGTATAAATATTTAAGAGAGTATATCAGTTCACAAGACAAATCGGGGATAGTTGAATTCCACCAAATTTGACTGACACCACCACACTCGACAGTCGACAGCTTCTCCAGCAGGCTTAGGATAAGCACCACGAGATATATATCGATCGAGAAAGTGACGTTTGCTTGACATTTATTAATATCTCGATGGACGTTATTAAGCATGCCACGATAAACATTTAAAACGTCAGAGATAAATTAAACAAAAAGTTTACTCGAATAGAGAAATCAATGATGTCACTAGAAGACATAGATATTATACTAATTCTGATTTTTAAGATACACCTTTGGTACATTTAACTTGTGTTAATCATTATGAGCTTTTGTTTACATTTATAACTTCCTGTCATCATTTCTCTTCTTTGTCAGAGTCGAAGGAAATATAACCAAAGCCTAGTGAAGCTGTACCTATTTGCAATTGTAATTAAAGATATTTTACAGGTTTTTGAATTATTCTCTCTTTTTAGTTTTGACCATCAAAACTAATTTTTTATTCTCTAAAACTGAAACAATGAATTATGATTCATAAGATGTTTTAATGTAAAGGGCAATTAAGATGCCAGCGTGTATTTATTTCTGGGTGTATAACTGCGTAACTAATTATGCGTAAAAGTGCGTAACCATTATTATTAACAAGCTATTTTTTCCACTATAATTATTCCTTTCAATTATAATTCTAATATTATTGAGTAAATTATCATCTTCTTTTAGACTAATCAATCAACATTTTTGATTAATTTTTTGATGAGAAACTTCCATAGAATTGTTATGATTTGACAATGACACGAAAATGCATTACGATAAACAAACATAAATGTATAGTGTTATGCCAACTAGAAAATAAGATAGAATAGAATACAATTCACAGTATTTTATGTTACAAATAATGTTATCTATTAATAGCTCCAAAAATCAGCCAGATGCAAGCAGTCCAACCTAAGACTTACTGTTAGACCGTGGTCTCCAAGAACAAACTGAATTTTTGTGAACAGCTTCGTTTTGACGAGACAACCATATTTTCTATCTTTGAAGAATCTTGAATCGGGTAACTAATAAAGATAGATAAAATAGGGAAAGTTTAGAATGTCAGACTAAGAAAAGTTTCCACTTTACGTGTATGACAAAGTTACCGTTGAATTACAATAATAATTAACAAGCTGTTGTGAGAAAATTAGGTTATTTTTAAATTGATTAATATCAATTTCAAAAATCTCATAAGTGGGATTGTCAGAAAAATCATCAAATATGTAGGACAAAAGTTTCATCGTAGTTTTCATAATATAATCAAGCGATTAAAGTCGAAAAATAATTATTGTTATTAATAAATATTTATTATTTACCGAACCCGATATCTTCAAAGCATTAACTTTATTAGTTACCCGATTCGAGATTTTCCGAAAATAGAAAAGACGGTTGTCTCGTCAAAATGAAGCTTTTCACAAATATTCAGCTTGTTGTTAATCAAAAAAAAGTTAGTTTGTGGGACCACGGTCTGTGATTTACATCTCAAGAACGAAAAACATTTTTCTTCGACTTTTCAGTTTATCTCTCTTTGATTCAAAGACTTACTCAAAGAGTATATTAATTTTATTTTATTTTGTCTTCTTACATTTACTTCTAACGAAAAAACGAGTGTGAGCTACACTCGATTTTTTTGTTATTTTTGATTGATTAATTAATATTTTGATTATTATAATATGTTTTTATGTATTATTTTTCCTGAGTATATGTTATTAATAGTAACATTAAATAATACAAAATAAGCACCAGCTTTAAATTATTATTATAAATTAACCTTTTATTTTACATTTAGTTTTCTACTGAATTTTGTAGAAAACCTTGTAAGTAGTTGTAATTTTGAATAGAGTTGGTAACACTGAGTAGCACGAGAATTCGTAGAATTATTTTCTCTATACGAAAAATTAAAAGTTTATTTACATTACGTCAAAAAGTATTGTACTTTAACTAATTTGTATTTTGTAATCAATTATAAGTTAATTAATTTTCTAATCATTACGTACAAGGAATTATTGATTTATACTGTTTGGTTCTCACATCTCTAAAATCATCATCATTCTTCCGATTCTAGTACAAAATTAAATTGTGTTAGGTATGTGAAATGTACAACACACAATAAAACGTAAGTAGTGTACTTCTTTATACTTATATTTTTTAAAAGCCTATATAGGTTATTAAAAATAATTATGATTTTCTTTTCAGGATAAGAAGTAATAAGCATAAATTAACTTTGTCACCATGGTGGGTACCTATGGATGTATATGGCTAATCTTCCACATTAACCTAATGGATTCATGGACTAGACTTGTGGCACCAAAGATTAAAGTCTTTAATATTGGGAAAGCATAATATAACACCATATATTCTACAAATACTTCATACATTATAGTTTCTAGAGGAAGAAAGAAAAACAAACACTGTAAGTATTTATTTACATACATATCTCCATGACAAATCATTTAACAAGGTAGACTGAAAGAATCAAATTTTAAACATATTTTAATATATTTCTTTCATTGTAAAAGTTGTGGTTTTTCACAAAATTAATATCATAAATTCAAGATTATATCAAAAACTTGATTCTTGTAAAAAATCCTGAATAATATGAGAAGCTTTCTCTGGAAAATAGTGTAGGCTTCTTTCACTCCCTTTTTTTTTATTTATTATTTATATTTAATTTACAATGTAAATCTATATAACACTACACAAAATGCAACATGCAAGACTGGAGTCATAAGTCCTGAGTTAACTGACAAAAAAATATATTAAGTAAACATATATAACAACATTTTGATAAGATATATTTGTTTACAGGTTGACTAAACAGCGAGTAATGGAAATAGAATAAAGAAGCCTTTCTATTTATTACATTTTTTGAAATTGTTGATTAAGAAGATTTATAAGTTAATGCTGAATATTATATTTTTCTTGCTGTTTTTAATGGTTGTGGAAGATTGAAAAATAAATTTTAATTTGTAGAAAACAAGTTTATAACATGATAGTCTTAATGTACCTAATATGTGTAATTTTTAAAATTTAAATTAATAGAAAGTTAGTTAAAGGTAACAACCTTAGGAAAAAATATTTTACTTGTTGATTTTTTATTTTCAAGTGAAATTCCATACTACTCATACTGTATAGTAAACTAATTTTTGATATTAAATTTTCATTACTGATTAATTATGCGAGATAACAAGAGATATTTAAATTGTAGAAAACATTTAAATTTAAAATATAATAGCTTTAATATAGTGTGTGTAATCTTCTATAAGTTTGTTACATTAGTGAAAATTCAAAGATACACGTTAATAAATTTAAGTCATAAGGTGATAAATTGTGAAAATGATTTATCTATTCTGAGAAGTACAAACATTAATAATAATTGTTAGTTTAGTAAAGTAGATGTGTTTGTATATTTTTTAAAACTCAAATTTAATTTTCTTTACAAGACTGCTTCATATTACACACTTTTTATAATTATTCATTTTGTATTTTGTGTGATTTATTCATTTTGTAACTTTATTAAAGAAAATAAACATTAAATACTATGAATAGTGTGTCATTAAACTTATACTTAAAATTAGCCATTGATACTACTATTGATATGACTATAAGTTTCATTTTTATTATATAAAATTATTTAATACTTAGATAGAAAGTTTGCCTAGAGTATATATTTTTTTAAATAAATCTTATACAACACTAAAGTATTTTATTATACCAATAATCCACTAAGTATTGTTACTACCAAAATCACTTCGATTAAAAAACAACAAAAGTAACAAAGTTAACACTTCTAAAAGAAAATACTTGTAATTATCATATCGAAGGGTCCTACGTATACTAGTGCAAGTGCAATGACACAACTTTACTGGAGGCCGGATTAAATGTTCTGTAGCTTGTAATCTATACCTTCATATAATAAAATCGTAGGAAAGTCAATGTATGTCCGGGGTAAACTCAAAAAGTACTGCATGGATTTACTTCAAATTTTGCATGAATATTACTAACAGGTCGGGTCAACATATAGGCTACATATTATCACGTTATCACCTACGGGGGAGGAGCTGTGCGGAGTAAACAAAGTCTGCGTGAACAAAGTCACCGGCAACAGCTAGTTTTGACATAAATCAATAGAAGTATTTGAAAATTTGTACAAATTTTCAAATACTTTACTACATTAGGACAAATATAAGGTCATTTTAAGGCTTTTGAGGCAAGAAAATGGTTTCCGTTGTTTTGCAAGTTGCACCATTATACATAGGATCCGTCAATATCTTCTATTATGTAGTCTTTGCATTTCATCCATTTCAATTATGCCATATGAGGGCATCATTTGTTCTTCTAGGATATTTGTCAGTAATATTAAAAATTCTGCAGTTGAAGTCTTATCTGCAAATAATAATTATATTTTTTATTGACATATATTATTGTAATAAACAATAATAACAAGAACTGACTGCCTTCCTGTATGGTAAATTATCTTTAAATGTAGACAAATATAAAATAATAATGTTTACACATCTAGGTACCTAGGTAATTGAGAACTACATGTGTCATATTGGGTATTTTAAGTTAAGAATATTACAGAAAATAATACATCATAGTTGTATGTTAATCATACGTGGAACTTGGTCTGAAAACTACTGATTAAAACAAATACTTTTTTTGACTAAATATAACTTAAATGGGTAGTAAAAACTCCTTAAATACATAATCAATGCAAGCCTTAGAGGAATAACACATTTGCATCATTATTCTATGATGTAAGTATTGTTGTGGTTTATTGGTATGTGGCTGTAAGTATTGTGAAAAGTTGACCACCAAGAAAAGGATTATTACTTGTATCCAGCTGAAATTTAACATACACTTGACATGTATATGTAACATATTAGCTGTTTAAAAAAGAAACTCGAAAAACTACAGATAACTTTTGAAAAAATATAACTTTATTGAGTTCACCTAAATCAAATTAGTATTTACTACAAAGATATTCTGTTATTACAGTTAATGAAGTTGGATGGCTGTGATATCTACTAGAAACTGAATTACAAGTCTTTTATGTTCACTTACCTTTAACTAAAGAGGCATGCCTTGATCGGTGTGTGGCTCTAAACCTCAAAATTCACAAGGGTCTATATTATTTAGAGAGCCATGGTTATTGGGTTTATTGAAGCGCTATAGTGATTGAATGCTCCGTCCGTTGTGTAAAAAGATCACATAAATTTCCTATGTGCCTTCTTTGTATTTTGCAGGCTTGCCGTTATCCGTAGATATTTAGCACATAATAGGTATAATATGGAACTGCCACCACTATTAAATACATATATGCCATACTGCCTGCCTGCCTGCCATACATACTACTGCCAACACTGGACCGAAATCTATATTTAATAAAATGAATAGAAATCAAAAAATTTTTGTAATTATTTTATAATTAAAGTATAATAATATGAAATAGTGGATAAGGTTATCAACATTTTAACGAAGTGTCAAAGGACAAATCGATAAAATGACAGCAAGACGTTTCGATCGATAGAGAAAATAACTACCGTCGAGTAAAATTGATTATTTTCTCTTCCTTTGAAGTATCATGTCGAATCAAGTGTCAAATGCGTTAGCGAATCGAGAAAGTGACATAAAAGTCGAGAAAACGGGTCGATAAAATTTTATCGTGTTGCTTATCCTAAGCCTGCTGGTCGCACGGCGCTCCGAAGATCTTGCTGGTTGTCTTACGAGATGGCTACGCGTTTTAGCACGGCTAAGAACACGCGAGGGAGTACGTGAAACGTTCACGAATAGTTTTAACCGATTCGCACCCAATTCGCACGGCGATCGTAGGCAGAATGCCGTCACCCGTCTCGCATTGACGGGTGACAGAGTATGGGTGGCAGAATATTTTCAATTACCCACCAACAATTGTGATGAGAACCGAACAAGTATTAATCAAAGGTTGTGGAAATGGGTAGTTTGTAGAAACTTAAATATATTAAGCACTTTGTACTCATTTTAATACAGTTACGCGAACGGTGGAAAATGAAAGGAGAATGTTCAGTGTCCATACAATGTTTGCCTAGAATTCAACGTATGTTGATATATGTTTATCATCTATACAAATAAATAAAATTGGAGTGTCTGTTTGTAATAATATAATAACCGCTTCTTACTAAGTGCATATTGAAGTATACACCGTACACATACATAACATTTTTTACCGTTTTTGTCTGTCTGTTCGTCTTTTTGTCTGTCTGTCTATTTATTCCGAGTGATCATCAAAACGGCTAGACCGATTTTGACGGGACTTTCACTGGCAGATAGTTGATTTAATAAGGAGTAATTTAGGCTTTTTTTATTTTTGAAAAATTTCACGAGGACGAAGTCGCGGGCACAGCTAGTTTTACAATAAATTGGTAATTTGTTCTGAAACGTAAATTGTATCCTGGACACTTTTTTAAATGCAACAATTTACGAGAAACTAGGTGGTAGAGTTCTGCAATGTCCTGACCGGCGGGGTGATCACGTAACTCGCAATGCGAAATTATCGTGATTGTTTAGTTATTGCAAGACACATAACAGCCTTGTACATTAGTGGTAGTCGTTGCCGCTTGATTAGTTTTGATGCTGTGACATTGCAAAAAGTGCATCTAGTGACCAGCAAGAAATTGGCGACGTTTTTAATGATTTTTTTCATTACGTTTAAGAGTCATCGCTGATCGCTGGCGAATTGCAAACGTTAGATGATACGCCTACGAGTTGGGTACCACCAACTTTTTTTAAATTTTAAATCGGAACACGCATTTGCCTTCCATCTCACCTGATAGAAAGTATCGATAAAGATGAGGGTGGTACATGTCCATCCAAACGAAACCTTATCACTTTACTCTTAAGAGTTCCAGAACTATATTTGTCAGGAAAAATACATGTTTCTGTAGCAATATCGGCGGTGTTTGTCACTTTTGTGTTCTGTTTTGAACGGTAAGAGAGCCGATAAACTTATGCGTGTGGCAATACTCTACCACCATACGAATTGCAACGTACCATTAATATACGGTGTGTAAAGAAAACCCTGTCGGATAATTAAAGGTGTTATTTAGTACCGTAATATGGTGACATATGTGTAATTATTATATGGATATTAATTAATTAGTTTTCCCAATAAAAAATAATCTTAAATGGTATTTTTATACATTAAGTACGACAACAACTACAAATAAGTAAATTCTATTATCAAAGAATGCCGCGCAAGTCGGATGCTGCCGAAGGAAAAGCGGCGCGTGTAAGGTGCGTTTAAAATTCCTCTGTAAAAAGCCAAAAAACAAATATCGCGTCTTCGAGTGGTGTTTGTGCGAAAGCCGCCAAAGAGAAACCATGAAACAAATAGCAAAAAGGTGTTGTCATTTTAGAAATATTTGCTTAACTCTAGGGAAATATAATCAAAATATGAATATTAAAAAACGATATCTTTTTTTTGAAATAAAGTCATTTTAATATTTTTTCAGTAATTCCTTTAAATAATCTATAAGTATGCCTCTTTCGGATCGGATAGCGTTTTCTTTACAAACCGTATTTGACGTTTATATGCGATGGTTTCTTTATTCATTGAGATAACCATTTGATTGTTGGCTATCTGATGATGTAAGAAAACTTATAAAAGAATAAATATATTGCATCACTTAAACTACATGAAAAGTAATATATACTATAAACTTGAAATAAATAACTATAATTATGTAACTTTATAAGAGTACGTACATACTAGCACTTTATTTTTTTGTCGTACGAGACTATTTATGTCTAAACTTGGGTCTCCAAACCTTAGACATTTTCTGCTCGCATCCTAGCACTTCAAATCGGTGTCATATCAGACATCATATTAGAGCAAGAACCCAGAAGCCCCACACCTTCCATATTTTCTCCTTGCATCCTAGCGCTTTAAATCGGTGTCATATGAGATATCATATTAGAGCAAGAACCCAGAAGCCCCACACCTTCCATATTTTCTCCTTGCATCCTAGCGCTATAAATCGGTGTCATATGAGACATCACATTAGAGCAAGAACCCAGAAGCCCCACACCTTCCATATTTTCTCCTTGCATCCTAGCGCTTTAAATCGGTGTCATATGAGATATCATATTAGAGCAAGAACCCAGAAGCCCCACACCTTCCATATTTTTTCCTTGCATCCTAGCGCTATAAATCGGTGTCATATGAGACATCACATTAGAGCAAGAACCCGGAAGCCCCACACCTTCCATATTTTCTCCTTGCATCCTAGCGCTTTAAATCGGTGTCATATGAGATATCATATTAGAGCAAGAACCCAGAAGCCCCACACCTTCCATATTTTCTCCTTGCATCCTAGCGCTATAAATCGGTGTCATATGAGACATCATATTAGAGCAAGAACCCAGAAGCCCCACACCTTCCATATTTTCTCCTTGCATCCTAGCGCTTTAAATCGGTGTCATATGAGATATCATATTAGAGCAAGAACCCAGAAGCACCACACCTTCCATATTTTCTCCTCGCATCCTAGCGCTTTAAATCGGTGTCATATGAGATATCATAGAGCAAGAACCCAGAAGCCCCACACCTTCCATATTTTGTCCTTGCATCTTAGCGCTATAAATCGGTGTCATATGAGTCATCATATTAGAGCAAGAACCCAGAAGCCCCACACCTTCCATATTTTCTCCTCGCATCCTAGCGCTTTAAATCGGTGTCATATGAGATATCATATTAGAGCAAGAACCCAGAAGCCCCACACCTTCCATATTTTCTCCTTGCATCCTAGCGCTATAAATCGGTGTCATATGAGACATCATATTAGAGCAAGAACCCAGAACCCCCACCACTTTCATATTTTCTCCTTGCATCCTAACGCTTTAAATCAGTATCATTTGAGACATCATGTTAGAGCAAGAACCCAGGACCCCTAGACCTCACATAATTTCTCTTTGCATACTAGCGCTTTAAATCGATGTCATTTGAGACATTATATACATAGGGGTGCTGAGTTCTTGTTCGAATTAGAATAAGAACTCAGGATCCCCAATTCTTACACAATCAATGGGGCTCGGGTTCAATTTCCGACAGTGGCAGGCATTTATGTGATGAGCAAAGATGTTTGTATTTTTGGCTTTGGATGTTTATTAAATATATTGAGTATTTATATTTATATATGTATTATTAATACCGTTGACTAGCAAATAATTACACCATCAAAAAATTTGCTTACTTATTACAAGCAAATAATTTGCGTACTTTGTGGTTAGATCGATTCGTCTAAAATTGTCCAGAGATATTTATTATTTATTTATTAATGCCACATGCATAAGTTAACCGGCTACCTTACCCTCTAAACCGGAACATGAGAGTGACAAGCACTGATGCTATAGCGGCAGGACTATTCCTATATAAGGCGATGGTACTAGATCCGGCCGAGACAATGCAGGACTCTACTAACTAGTGGCCACGCTGGTAGTGACTCGCATTGCCAATCGGTCACCTTTTACGACCTGCCTGGTAGAATGGCAGTTGGCCTATTCTTCAAGGGAGACCGTGACCAATACGGGGGAGACGTAATATCATGGCGTCTTGACAGTCATATTCTTAGTTCGCTCACATAGTAAAATCAAAACAAAAAAATATATTTAAATAAACTTTTAAAGCCACTTTTGGCGAGTCAATATTTCAAAATTTACAACCGAATCGGTAAGGAGAAGATGGGTAGAAGAAACTCAGCGGGCCTGTTTTTTTGTATATATTTTTTTAGATAATATTTCTGTTACGAATTGTTTCATAATACAAAAAAATACAAGGGACCGGCATGAGGAGCAAATAATCCCAGGCTTTTTTTTCTTCCAAATAATCTGGGATTTTATAATACCCTTTTATGCACAGTTTAGTTTAAACATATTTTTTAAATTTACTTATTAGTAGGTCACTTATAGCTTCGGGAAATTTATTGTTAAAAAAGTCTCGAATCGGGTAACTAACAAAGTTAGGGGGCTGCGAGTGTTTTAATTCGGTGAAGGAAAAATATTGGAACGAAGTTCCTTACGGCAGGCTTGGAGGGGATAGGGATTTTGCTGCGCGACCGAACTGAAAAAATGTGATAGTAAAACCGTAAGAAAAAAATCCGTGGAAAAAAGTGCGTGGAATAAAACCGTTAAATGAGGCGTGCGCAGGTGCGATAGTCGCATACACAAGCAAGTAGTGCATTTTAGCCGAAGGAACTTCGTTCCTATCTGGTGTCCCCACAACACCACATCATTTTTTTTATTAATAAAAATAATTATTTTGTTGCTTCAATCGCTTGATTATTTTATAGAATACACGAAAAATCTTTTATATTACACATTCGATGATTTTTCTGACGAGTTCTCTACTCTAAAGATTCGGAATTATAAGATTTTTAAATTGGTATTAAACAATTTAAAAACAACCTAATTTTCTCACAACAGCTTGTTAATTATTTTTATAAATCAAGGGTTACTTTGTCCTACACGTAAAGTGGAAACTATTCATAGTCCGACACTCTGAAGTTTTTTTTTATCTATCTTTATTAGTTACCCGATCGAGATTTTTCGAAGATAGAAAAGGTGGGCGTCTCGTTAAAACGAAGCTGTTCACAAAAATTCAGCTTGTTATTAATCAAAAAATGTGTAAACGGTTGTAGGGCCATTCCTGAAACTTCCCACTAAATTAAGGCATTATATTAGCATAGATTTTTCAGTTCAAACGTCTATTTTGTTAAAAATGGCAGTATATTGATTTTTGAAAAGCTGTATATTTGAAAAGGATGATCACCTTCAACTCAATTTTGTGATATAGAAATATTTTATATTGCTTTAGTTAAATAATCGATACAATGAAAAATTTTGACGCAATGTCAAAAAATATTTTATTTTTAATTTTCTTCATTGATAAATCTCAAACAAATTGAACGATTTTGATTTAGTTAACGGTATTAGACGCAATTTTTAAAGGAGAAAAGCTAATAAGATTTTTAAGTAAATCGGTGAATTAACTTTTAAGTTGTTTAACAAAATTAAGTAAGTTTGCTAAAAACAAGGTAATTTTAATATTTGAAAAGCTATAAGTTTTGAGAATTAGATTCGATTTTGATTTTTGAAATTATTAATAAGTATTTGACGTATTTTTTTAGTATTAAAATATCGTACAACACTAAAAAACGATTGGTTGAAAAATTTTGAAGCTATGTCGAAAAAACAATTTTTTCAAAATTTTTCGTCAACGATTACTCCCACACGGATAAACCGATTTTGATGCAATTTATGTACTAGACGCAGTTTTTTGAGGAATAGAGCTGATTAGTTTTGTACTCAATCGGTACATAAATCTGGAAGTTACATTAAAAAATACTGTTTCGTAAATTTTTTTTTGTGTTTTTTTCAAAATTTCTCAAAATCTCTTGGACCGAATCGATTCAAATTTTCAGGAAATCTAAGTTGAACGGAATCCAGTCGAATGCCATCAACCGCATCTCAATCGGTCCAGCCGTTCAAAAGTTATGAGATGTTAACACACACACACACACACACACACACACACACACACACACATGCATACAGACATACTGACGTCATCGTGAAAATAGTCGAAAATGGTTTTTAGGACCTCAAAACGTGGACATCTCTGGTGAAAGCTCGATTTTCAAAGATCGGGGTAAAATCAGTAACTTCCTTATCTACATACGTAGTGGGAAGTTAAAAAAGTTTGTTCTTGTGACAATTGTCGAATACAAGGACCCGTAAAAGAATATCTTATTCTATGGAGACGAGATGCATGCACAACAAGATTGTTTTTGTTTTTATATCACTAAAGCTTAGTGAGTGTACATCAGCATTTTTCTTAAACGAGCAAATGTTTTTAAGAACATTCATTAAGTTTTCAAATATATATCAGGACATTACAGTAAGAATATTGATTTCTTCGAAATTTTCTCTCAGAGCAACCCTCGGGCTAAGATTAATTACAATATAAGAATAGGTAGGTAC
This sequence comes from Apodemia mormo, assembly GCA_036924255.1. Taxonomy (NCBI): domain Eukaryota; kingdom Metazoa; phylum Arthropoda; class Insecta; order Lepidoptera; family Riodinidae; genus Apodemia; species Apodemia mormo. The sequence continues at coordinate 2,974,926 of JAUPFN010000016.1, forward strand.
AATGGCATCTTAAACCGCCAGTGTGCGATGCCCCTTACCTACGAAATTTGTTGGCAACATTATGTGGGAACGGCGCCTTTTGTGTTCCCTTAAATACACGGTAATTTAGTTGGGCATTGTGTACAATTTGTTTAAGAAGTAGACGCTATTAATTCCTCTGTTCAGTGATAACCATCGGGCCCCTTGATGATGTAATAATGTATGCGTTTCATGTTGTCGGCATTGAATTTCCGATCTGTGTGTTTGAATCTATGCTAAAACCGACTTTCTTTGCTGTATTTTATATGTTTGAAACATCAGAACTCCGTAATTTAATATCTGATTTCCTTAGAACATTTTTATTACAAAAGATATTTTCCGCCGTGTTGGTCTCGGCCTCCTTTGAAGAATAGGCCAACTGCCGTTCTGCCAGGCAGGTCGTAAAAGGCGACCGATTGGCTATCGAGTCACTACCATCGTGGCTACTAGGTGGTAGAGTTCTGCATTGTCTCGCCCGGGTCTGGTACCACCGCCTTACCTATTCCTGCCGCAATAGCGCCAGTGCTTGTCGCTATCTTATGATATAAAAAAAAAGATATACTTGTTTCTTGGTACCATAAAAATTTGGTAATGATCCGGTACCAAAGGTTGGAAGACGGTTGTTTGTAGTTTTACTGCGTTTAAATTATTATAATTATGTAGCTATTATTTGCGACTTCGTTCACGTGATCCAAAATCGTTTCTTTCTCTTGCTCATTCGGTTAAAAAGTGGCCTATATCCTGCTCTATAAACTCCTCTTCTTCTTTCTTTCTCTTTCTTTCTTTTTGTAAAAGTTTTGTCAAAATCGGTCCAGGCGTTCCAGTGATTACAGATTAAAATGGTTGTTTAGGTATTAGTATCGTAATAACAACAACTTGCACTTGAAAAAAACTGGGTAAGTAGTTAGAAATCACAGACAGACAGAAATCAGAAATCAGAAGTACTTTATTCAATAAAACTTTTTACAAGTTATTTTGACACGTCAACATATTTCAATTTTATATGTAAAGATTTTATTAACTTTCCGCTACGTATGTAGATAAGGAAGTTACTGATTTTGCCCCAATTTTCGAAAATTGTGTTTTCATAGATCTCCACGTTTTGAGGTCCTAGGAATGTTTTCCGACTATTTTCACTATGAAGCCAGTATGCCTGTACGTGTGTGTGTGTGTGTATGTGTGTGTGTGTGTATGTGTGTGTGTGTGTGGATGTGTGTGTGTGTGTATGTGTGTGTGTGTATGTGTGTGTGTATGTGTGTGTGTGTGTGTATGTTAACATCTCATAACTTTTGAACGGCTGGACCGATCGAAACGTGGTTGATGCCATTTGATTGGATTCTACTCAACTTAGACTTCCTGAAAATTTAAACCAAGTCCGCCCACGAGACACTAGAATCAACCTCAAAAAATTTTTCGACATAACTTCGAAACTTTTCAACCAATCAATTTTTAGTATTCTGCGATACCTCAGTACTAAAAAAACTACGTCGAATGCCGTTTCAAAAATTAAAATCATTGACGAAAAATTTAAAAAAAGTGTTTTTCGACATTACTTCGAAACTTTTCAACCAATCATTTTTTAGTATTCTGCGATATCTCAGTACTAAAAAAACTACGCCATTTCAAAAAAATTTAAAATCGAATGTAATTTTCAAAAGTTACAGCTTTGCAAATAGTACAATTACGTTGTTTTTAACAAACTTACTTAATATTTTTGAAATAACTTTCATGCTAATACACAGATTGACTTCAAAACCTTATGAACTTTTCTCCTTTTAAAACTGCGTCAAAAACTTTAAATTAGATCAAAATCGGTCAATTTATTTGATTTTTCAATGACGAAAATTTATGAAAAAATGTTTGACACTGCTTCGAAATTTTCGAACCTATCGATTATTTAGCTAAAACAATATTTTAGACCTCAAAAATTGAGTTGAACGGCATTAGAAAGGTCAAAATCGATCATCGTTTCTAAAATATACAGCTTTTCAAAAATCAATATACTGCCGTTTTTAACAAAATAAATGTTTGAACTGAAAAAATCCTTGCTTATAGTTTTTACTCTTTTGAGCTTAAAATACCTTATTTTAGCGGGAAGTTTCAGGGATATCCTGTAGGGTCAACCATTTACACATTTTTTATATGTAAACATTAAAAATACAATCGCACAAATTGCCATTTCACGTTCATCATTTAGTCCATCGGTCAGTTATCTGCCAAGTCGGGAAATGGGGATACTGTCACTAAACTCCGTATAATTTTTTAACTTCCGCTACGCCTGTATAGTAGATAAGGAAGTTATTGATTTCACCCCGATTTTCGAAAATCATGTTTTCTCCAAATCTCCACGTTTTGAGGTTCTATGAACATTTTCCGACTATTTTCACGATGACGTCAGTATGTCTGTATGTATGTAGGTATGTGTGTATATATGTAAACATCTTATAACTTATGAACGGTTGATGGCATTCGATTAGATTCCGGTCAACTTGGACTTCCTGAAAATTTAAACCAATTCGGTTTAAATTTTCAGGAAACCAAAAATCACAAAAAAAGTTGGCGAAATAGTATTTTTTTAATATAAATAACTTCCAGATTAATGTACCGATACCGAGGACAAAAGTTTTTTCGAATAACTTCGAATTTTTTCAAACAATATTTTTTTATGTTGTACGACATTTTAGTACTAAAAAAAGTATGTCAAATGCCGTGTCGAAAATCAAAATCGAATCTAATTTTCAAAAGTTACAGCTTTTCAAATATTAAAATTACTTTGTTTTTAGTAAACAAACTTAATATTTTTGAAATAACTTTAAGGCTAATACACCGATTGAGTTAAAAATCTTATCAGCTTTTCTTTTTTCAAAATCTTATCAGTTTTTTTCCTTTACAAACTGCGTCAAATACTGTTAATTGGATCAAATCGGTCAATTTGTTTGGGATTTATCGATTACGAAAATTTTGAAAAAAATGTTTTTTAGACATTGCTTCGAAATTTTTCAACCTATCGGTTATTAAGCTAAAGCAATATTTTAGATCTCAAAAAAAAATGCCATACGAAAGATCAAAATCGATCAAAGTTTCCAAAATATACAGATTTTCAAAAATCAATATTTTTCCATTTTTAACAAAATAGATGTTTTAACTAAAACAAACCTATGCTTAGCTTTTACTCTTTTAAGCTTAAAATACTTTAATTTAGCGGGTTCAGTTAAGTTTCAAGGACGGCCTGGAGGGTCAACCGTTTCCAGATTTTTTTATCTAGTAAGATAAACAAGCAGATGACTCTATTACTTCCATAATAACGCCATACAAATTACTTGTATTGAATATCTTCAAACAGTAGATATCTACAAAATTTCATTGAAATCGCTTCAGTAGTTTCGGAGACCACAACAAACAATCAGACAAACAACGAACACGTAATTTATATATATTAAAGATATCTATGGGATGAAGATATACAGGGTTACTTAAAAGTGTTGTACCACCGCTATAACAATTTCTATCGCAATAGGATCAGTACTAGTCGTTATTACAGCCCCACCAAATAGCAATGCAGCATTAACATCGTTAGTACCCATAGCAAAAGGTTGTCTCTTTTCATCAGGAGAGCCATCTGATTGGTTACTACTTTATAATATAAAAATCAAAGAGATTAATATGTAAATATTGTTACCCTAAAAAGTTCAAACTTCGTGACGAAAATCCAATATTTATAACATTTCTCGTAATCGTTTGATTGAGGTCCCCTGCCAAATGTAGCCATCACTCAACGTTTATGCAAGGTTACTTTTAAAGGTCCAGACAAATTTTAAAATTAGGAACTAAATATTGAATTAAAAGTGCGTTTTAATTATTATTGTAAAATTAGTACATGATAATATAAAAATATTCGTTTAAAAATATCCCACTAAATTCTCTTCTTCTTATGAATGAACTCTGTTAAGCTGATAGTGTGTCTTTTACACTTAATTTTAATTAATTTAATTTAATTCATACCTATAATTACGATTGTAATTATTATGTAATCTGTCTAAATACATTTTTTTCGGGTACTTTTAATTTGATTGAAGGCATTAAAATATTTTAGTTCGAATTTTACGTAATTGAAATTATATCCATGCGTTTTATTTTTTGTGTCGGATAAAAATGAAATTTTTGAATTTCCCAAACTGTTTTTTATTCCATAAATCGAACATATTATCGATTCGGAACAGCCTCTAATTTGGCCGGAAAGTAACTCTGTATTTCCTTATTTCGGTACTTTCTAAAAGATAAAAAGAACAGACATATAAATGTACATTTTAATATACTTACCCGAGAATCTGTCTTCCTGTCAGGATTTTCGTCAAAGATGGGGGGGTTCAAATGTATCACTATTATCGTGAGGTAAAGGTAGTTCGGAATACCTCTCTTCAGTATGTGTACTATTTTACCCGACAATCTGTGTGTCATTACTCTAAATAATAAATATCTTTAACTGCAAAGCTAATATATTTGAAGGCGGAACAAAAAGACCATTAAACCATTAAACAGCGGATAGCGGATGTCTTAAACTTTTGAAGCATGAATCCCCCCATCTGCACGATATCTGTGAATGACTTTGTGACTTATTACATGTTTGATAAGCCAGAATATTGTCTGTTCAAAAGTAATGGGCTTCTGATGTAAACGCATAGAGCTTCCGTTGTAAATAATCCTTTAAATAAACAGTTTTAAATCATAATGTTTTGATCTATTATGGCTGTTATTAATATAGGTACATGGCTGAAGTTTAAACATTGTTTTTATTTAAAAAAATAACTCGCTCTGGAAAATCGTTCCGCTACTTTTATTACTTTTAAGTATCTTCAAGCCCGTATCCCTGAAGAGGTAGACAGAAGTACAATCACTATTAGCCGAAGGTACTTAGTCTCACAATCATGTGATAGGTGTCTGTCGCCAATCGGGCACTTATCTAATACCAGGCAACTTTTGTTTTTCTCAGAATAACTCAAAATACACATCATTACAAAAATACAGACATGCCCGACCCGAGAATCGAACCTGGGACCTGATGTGGTCAACAGCAATACCGGACTATTAGTCCACAGAAGCGATTAATAATATTACTTTTATTTTTTTATATCATAAGATGCAAAGAGACAACCATCTCCTTAAGACATTAAATATATTAATGGTGCATTACTATATTTGCGGCGGGGCTTAATGCCACATGCATAAGTTTACCAGCTACCTTACCCTCTAAACTGGAATACGACAGTGCCAAGCACTGAGGCTATTACAACAGGCATAGGTAAAGCAATAGTATAAGCTCCGAACTCAGAACTCTTCCACTTAGTAGCCACGATGGTGGTTACTTGCACTGCCAATCAATCGCCTCTTACAAACTGCTTGGCAGAACGGCAGAATATGGTCTATTCTACAAAATGGGGGAACCTTATAGGGTAGTCTTACTAGTTGGTTAATTAGGCAGTCAAATTAATATACATTGAAATATTTCTGTATTTTCCTTTATATACTTGCAACTTAGTGTATTCAAAACAAATTCTAATTATACTTCGTTTTACCACATTGACGGGTCACGAATTTTAATACGGGCTAATTTTATCGAAGTTTCGTATAAATTTGTCTTTATTGCCAATTTGTATCAAATTTATTGCCCGCAATGTACATCACAAGTTTATAGGACACGTAGTTAATAAGTCAACTGATCCGAATTAAATTTTCCTTCACAGTCTGCCTCAAACTTTTTTAAAGTAGGACCCCTCGGCTTTTCGTCGGCTCACTCAGTCTGTGAAATTCAATATATTCCAGTGTTAGTTCCAACTCAGTTATATTATTTAAATTAGCTTAGGGCAAATCGTAAAGGGTAGGCAGGCAGGTCGTAAAAGGCGACCGATTTGGCTATACGGGTCACTACCATCGTGGCTACTAGGTGGTAGGTAGATTTCTGCATTGTCTTGCCCAGGTATGGTACCACCGCCTTACCTATTCCTGCCGCATTAGCGTCAGTGCTTGTCACTGTCGTGCTCCAATTTGGAGGGTAAGGTAGCCGGTAAACTTATGCATGTGGCATTAGACCTCGCCACAAGTAGCAACGCACCATTAACACCTTTGGTGTCTATAGGCGGTAGTTGACTCTCCATCAGGAGACCCATCTGCTTGTTTGCTATCTTATGATATAAAAAAATCGCAATTGATGTGTTTTACCAAAATGCGATCGTGTCACAATGGTGATGGTATTGATTTTGAATGATTCTCGAAAAACTAACTGCTAATAGTCCTGTATAAATTTAAAAGACGAGACTATTAGCAGTAAGTTTTTCTAGAATCGGCAATCATATTAATCGCCTCTGTGGTCTAGGGGTCCGGTGTTGGTGTTGGCCACATTGATATCCCAGGTTCGATTCCTGGGCTGGGTAATTCGAAAAAATGTGTTTTTCCAGTTTTCTGATAAAACAACTTTGTCCGCGATTAGAAAAATATCTGTTTGGCGATAGGCTTGCCACCTATCACGTCGTGGGACTGAGTATCTTCAGGTAATCGTAGGTGCACTACCTACCTCTTCGGGGAAACAAGCGTGTAATATTTTTTTTCATGTATGAGCCGGAATATGACTGCGATAACTACTTTTGTTATACAATAGGAATAAGTAAGACAGTGATTTTATACTCGGGTGTACCGTCACAGAACTCTACCTACCACTTTTTCCTCGTGCCTAGGACTCCCTTTAAAGAACAGACCATCTGCCATTCTACCAGGCAGTTTGAAAAAGACAAGGATTGGTCGTCGATTGTCACTACCATCGTGACAACTAGATGGTAGAGTTCCGCAACGTCTCACCCGGATATTTAGTAATACCGCCTTAACTACATGTATACCTGCTGGAATAGCATCAATGCTTGTCATTGTCATGTTCCTGTTTGCAAGGTAAAGTAGCCGGTAAACTTACGCACATCCCGCCACACGAATAGCAACGCCCCATTCATATCATTGTTGTCAATAGGAGATGGTTTCTTTGTCTACCAGAGGAGCCATCTGCTTGTTTGCTATCAAATGATATAAAAAATACTACAAATACTAAATGGCTACGTCAGGGCGGTCTAAGAAACTATAAAAAATAAATCAAATAGATTGCGACCAATGATATTAGTATTGGTAATTCGGTAGACAATACATACTATTTTATTGTTACTGTTAGGCTAGGTGTACAATCTCGCCTTTGCCAAGACGGCCGGTGGTCTTAAGATTGATTTAAATATAAAGATAGTAATATTTTTACAAAAGGTGTATACTCAAGAGCGGCATTTTTTTATTTAGTACTATTTATTGTAAAAACAATTTCTAACTATAAATATATTTACTTTCTGCTAAAACATTCAGAAAAACAGCAAATTTTCAATGATTATATGGGTGATTCCGTTCTAACTGTGATATTCAATGTCCTGTATTGTTTTTTCTCACAGGTCATTAATTAATAATTAATTTATGAAATTTTTGTGCTTATTGGAAAACTATAAACATATTTCAACATTATTTTCATATAATATAACTTGCCACTTACAGAAAACTTACAATATATCATTTAAATGTCAGTACCGTGTCATGTCCATTTCTAGAATTTATTTATAAATTGTTTTTTTGTCGTAATAAATGATTTAAACTAATTACCTCATAAATTCTAATGTTTACGACAAAAAACTAACAATTTATAACTAAATTCTAGAAATGGACATGACACGGTACTGACATTATATCACAGTTAGAACGGAATCACCCATATATCAGTAAAAAAAGATATTTCCTGAACTAAAATACATGAATGGTGCATGCACCGCTTTGCATATTCCTACCACAATAGCGTCAATATTAGCAATTGACGTGTTATGTTTTCGAGGGTATGGTGCAGAGAGTTAATTACTTAACATGTTTGTTTGTAATGAATAAACTTAAAAACTACTGGACCGATTTAAAAATTCTTTTAGTAATATCAATCTACATTATCACTCTATAAAATAAGCTACTTTGTACAACTGAGAAAAGGAAGTAATACGTGTGAGTTACGCGAACAAAGCCAGAGGGAAATGTTAGTGGACGTAATTGGAATAAAGTGTTTCCGTATAATAAAAAAAAACGCACAGCGTGTATGATGTAGTTTTTGTTTCTAATGCTGGGACCGCATATGTGTCTATCGTCCTGAAGTTATATGCGCAGTCCGGAATGTAAGCGAAAATAGCCGATGATAGCCAGTCACATGTGCATTTATCGTGTCGTTGCACGAAGCTTTGTGATGATAGACGATAGAAGTGCGACTCCAGCATATGACATCCATTACTTAAGTTGCATTACGTTCCTTCTGTATTAAAATGCTAGCTTACTCGAGCAGCTTGGTCGGAAGCGCGCCCGCTATATGGAAAACATGCTAGATTAAAAGGTATAAACTTTCCCCCATTTCAGTCTCTTAGGGATTGATTGCTGAAAAAAAGTTAGCCTATGTTTGACCCCATCTTCAACTCTCTTCATGACAAATTTGATAAAAATCGGTTCAAATTCGGTACAGTGGTTTAACCGTAAATGCGTTATAGACAGACAGACTTTTGCATTTATAATATTAGTATGGACTGGTATGGATTATATTCTACCTGTTTATAAATTACTTCAGTTGCATTTATTTCCCCAGCTCTGTTGCCCTAATTCTGGAGCCGCATTTGCGTTTATTGTCCCGATGTTATATACGCGCTAAGGTACACGCAGTCCGGAATGTATGCAAAAATAGCCAATAATAGTCGGTCAGTCGGAAACTTTGTGACGATAAAAGCAGTGCGGCTACAGCATAATAGAATCTAGTATGTGCCCTAAGCCTTACTGCTCACGATTCCGTCAGCATGCCCCGGACTATATGTGTGATAGGCGTTATTTAAAGCTATATATCCTCTTGGAATAGTAATCGCGTTTCTTCACGTACTTCAACCGTTTTTACTTATCTTAACTTTTGTTTGGCATTCTTAAAATAATTCTCATTTAAAAGGCATTGGAGTTAAGTTACGAAAGTTTAAAGTGGGTTATGACGCATCCTACGCATTGACTCAAGTCTTTGTTTTTATATTTAATGGTACAATGCTATGTGTGTGATGAGATGTAATACCACATACTTAAATTACCGGCTACCTTATCTTCCAAACTGGAACACGACAATCACAAGCATTGATGTTATTGCAACAGAAATAGGAGAGGCGGTGGTACCAAATATCTGGACAAAACGTTGCAGAACCCTACCAATTAGTAGTAACGTTGGTAGTGACACATAGAGTCAATTATTCGCCTTTTACAAACTGCCTAGTTAAATGACAGTTGGCCTATTCTTCAAAGGAGTCCAGACTAACACGGAGGTAAATTCACTGTGACAGATTGACCGATGGACAGACACACATATATATGAGAGTTCCCTTTTTCCTTTTAAAATCTCTTTCTTCCTTTGAGGAACTCTAAATAAATATTTAAAGCCGTTAAAAATCCCGGAATCTTGTAACCGTTGGTGGAGTATATATTGATCGATAGATTAAAGGCGGGCTGACCTAATTAGTTCCATCGATACATCACGCGAGAACGACCACTGGGAATAGATAGTTATAAATGACGATTGCATTTTAACCGACTTTCCAGGGTTTAAACTAGTTTCTTGACCTCGTAATTGACTTCGTGATTTAGGTAGTGCAAGTTCTTACAATGTCATAGAACGCAGTAGCGTACTATGACATTGTATCACAATAATCCTTGTCACTATTGTGTGATTTGGTTTGTTTTTACTTAGTAACTCCATATGTATTTTAGCACTAATCCGTACTTGGGAAAAACTCTTAAAAAAGTCTCTGACAATGTTATAAATGTGAATATTAAAAAAATAAGGTGACATTAATTAAATTTGCTATTATTAATTAATTTAACCTTTTTAGGGCTCCGAAGTAAACTTGGAACCCTTATAGTTTCGCTATGTCCGTCCGTCCGCACGATAGCTTTGAGATCCTTATTACTAGAAAGCTGTAATTAGGCACAAATATACTTATTAGTCACGTCAACATAAAATCTAGAAAAATATTTTTTTCAGGGTTATGTATATGTAATATTAGTATATATAATATTATATGTAATGTATATATAATATGTAATATTAGTAATGGTAGATGGTAGTGGGGGTGTTATTTTTTTCTCACGTGCCTCATTGTGTGGGATATCGTTAGATAGTTTTTAAAAAATATTGTAGGTTTGTGAAAACAAGTTTTGGATTAAGGGACTCCTTTGCAAATTATTAAGCTTTAAAGTGCTAATTTTTGTTACAGTCAAGTGTCTCCCCCCTCCGTAGACTAAACGGTTGGTCCCGGGGGTGGGAAAAAAATTATAATAATAGTAAATATAATGAAGTCAAAAGAAAAACTATCACAGTGTAGAATGCTTTACAAGTTTCTGGGTAATAGTCAAGCAATTTATAAAACGTATTTAGAGTTTTATAGGCAGTGAACCTGTGGTGCGGATATATATTTGTCATTAACGTTGAATAGCTCAAATGTTCATAGTTTGATATTATAAAAGCCCTATTCTTAATCCGCATTATTGTGATGGGCAACTTGGGAACCCTACACTGCGCGTGGTCCGACACACACTTTACCAATTTATTAATCATAGATTTTCTCAAAATAACGCTTGAATTAATAAAATGAAATGTGAACACTAACGATAAACTCATTTAACTTGTATATACGATCCAGTATGTATATCTAGTGATCAGTGCAATCAACCGTATCGATCACAAAGCAAAGAATTTTGCCGCTTTGAACCAGCTGCCAGTAGCTCAGTTGGTGAGAGCGTGTCGTCCGGCGGCAAGGTTCAAATCCTGTCGCGTCAACATTTTTCTTTGTTTAGGTTTTAAAGTAAGTAGATCAGTATTCTTGTTTGTGTGGCATTACAAACAAGTTCATGGTTCTCCTGATGGAAAGAGACAACCGATACGTATAGACACCAAAAATATGTAGTGCGTTACTATCCGTGTTAATAAGTTTACCAGCTATCTTCAGCGGGTAATTTACTAGATGGACATGCCAGCGGACAAGTCTGCAAACATGCTCGACTGACTTCGCTACTATAGGCAGGACGGCCCGCAGCGGTAATACACTTGACAGACATTTGCACAGACCTACAGTAGCAAAGTTCAGTGGATATGTCTGCGGGCTTGCTCGCGGGCATGTCCATCTAGTGAATACCCCGCTTTATCCCCCAAACCAGAGTGCTAAGTGTGAGTTTTTCTTTTCGCATTCGATCGTGAGCGCGTGTGAGTTTACTAGGAATTTGTATGTGATTTGTACAGCGCCACCTAGTAGTAAACGTGAGAAACCAGTTTACCACTAGGTGGCGCTGTACAAATCACATAAAAATAGTAAACTCGAAACGCGCTCACGATCGAATGCGAAAAGAAAAACTCACACTTAGCACTCAGAACACGACAGTGACAAACACTGACATTATTACGGCAGGAATAGGTAAGGTGGTGGTACTAAAACCCGAGCGATACTTTGCAAAACTCTTTCACATAGTAAGTAGTTACAACGTTAGTGACACGTTCACGTTATATATTTAATAGGCGGTAGAGTTCCGCAATGTCTCGCCCGGGTCTGGTAACACTGACTTACCTATTCCTGCCGCAATAGCATCAACGCTTGTTATTGTCGTGTTCCGGTCTGGAGGTTAAGGTGGCTGGTTGACTTATGCTTGTCGCATTGCCATCCCGTCACGCGGATAGGGAAGGATGAAAACATCGGACAAAAAACATTCGTTTAGTCTCAAAAGACCTGATTTTTTTCCAAAAACTCAATGGCGTAAAAATGAGACATGTGAGTCAATTCCGACCCAACGTTCATGAAGTGCATTAATACATGTGACGCCTTCGCACAAGGCCATCATTGTGAACGAATTCTTGACCAAACTCAAAAAGTACTATCGAACAACCTTATTTACCTGATATGGCCCCAGCCAACATTTTCTTTTTTTGCTAAACTCAAATTACCACTTTGTGACATCCGTCTTAATTCGGTATGTCAGGGAGAATTAGCAGCGATAACTGAACCTCCGGAAAAAGCGTTTAAAAAATGTTTTGATGATTGGATTATTCGTTGGCGTAATTGTATCTATCGTTTCTGAAGGAGCATACTTTGAAGGCTCTAAAATAAATTTGAATGACTAACATTTTACAATGTTTTTGTATGATAGGATAGCACATAAACGAATGTCTTGCCTTATGTAAATCTCGCAGACCTCAAAGCCTTTTATATGTCGAGAATGTAATGCCATATGCATCAGTTTATCTATCTTACATGCCACATCGAAATACGATAATAACAAGCACTTATCTATACATTGTACATAATATATACAAATAGAGATAAACAAAGTTGGAGAGTCTGTAATATGTATTAAAATAATCGACTTTTACTAATTGCATATGGATGTGTACATACACCATACCAAAATAAAAAAAATTTTTACACTTTTTGTTTGTCTGTCTATTGTGCTGGCTAATCTCTGAAATGGCTGGATCGCTTTTGAAGGGACTTTTACTGGCAGATTGCTGATATAATAAGGAGTAACTTAGGCTATATTTATTTTAGATTTTTTTCTACGCGGATGAAATCACGGGCACAGCTAGTTTATTTTTATTTGATTTAAATTTTTGCACAAGAAAGAACAAAGGTGGACTTAATGCTAAGTGACTTTTTGTGATATTCAACTAAACATATATAATTGCAATACGCGTAGATGCATTAAAATATTGGATTAATTAACATTATTATTAAAACAAACTAGGATTAAGTAATAGGCCACGTAAAAAAAGGTTTAAATGTTCGTCGCTATTGTGGCTGGAAATGGATTGGTGGTTTTAAACCCCGGCAAGACATTGGATACCCCAATCATGTAGTATTTACGACGGCAGTGATATGTTAAGCCTTCTTCGTTCTGCCTTTTACGAGCTGTCAGGCATAATGTTAGGTGGTCTATTCTATAAGAGAGGTTTAGATCCACATAGAGAACTATTAAGGAGCAATGTCTTTCAACAAACAAACAGAAAGTTGTTTGAATTTGCAAGAGATAAAGCATCATCTAAGCAAATTACACGAATTCTCCCTGTGTTGGTCGTACGGCAGTTGGTTTATTCTTTAAAGGACCGAGTACAGCAGCTGTAAGTCATGAATGTTTTAAATGGAGTTTAGCACGATATCTTAATTTAAAATATATTGGTAGTATTTTTATAGTTTCTTAGCCAGTTTCGCTGCTTGTTTGGTCTTTTATCCATTCAGCAATTTGTGTATGGCTGTAGTAATTGAAGATTATGTGACAGCGGACATAAGGACAGTACCATTAATCGCATTGTATTTAACTCTTCAGCATTTCCAAATGTTTTTTCCCCGTATTATTGGTCTAGACTCTTTTGAAGAATAGACCCATTGCCATTTTGCCAGTCAGGTCGAAAAAGGCAACCGACAATCGTGACTACTAGGTAGTAAAGTTCTGCAACGTCTCAATGAGGTATTTCGTACCACCGCCTTGCCTATTCCTGCCGCAATAGCGTCAATGCTTGTCATTGTCATTTTGCGGTTTAGAGGGTCAGGTAGAAGGTAGATATCCACGTGGCGTTGCCATCCCGCCACACGGATAGCAACGTACTATTAACATCTGTGGTGTTTATAGGCGATGTTTTCTCTTTCCATCAGGAGAGCCATCTGCTTGTTTGCTGTCTAATCATATAGAAAATAATTAAAAAAAACATTGATTTAGTAGTCGAACTAACAACAGACCAAATTTCTCTCAACAACAACAGAACAAATTTCTCTCAGCCGATAACTTCTAAAATGCTTTAGAGAGTTGTATCGTGATTCATGAAGCTCTGTAAACGTCAGATGCGGCTCGTAGAGTTAAACAGTGGTAGCCATCAACGTACGAAAAATAATTATCGATGAAATCGATGAAAAAGGGAGGAACTTTTGAAAATTTGACAAATTATAGCTAAATCGATATCTTTTTTTTATATCGTAAGATATCAAACAATCAGATAGGTCTCCTGATGGAAACAGTCAACTATTGCCTATAGAGGTGGCGAGGTCTACTGCCCCATGCATAAGTTTAACCGGCTACTTTACCGTCCAAACCGGAACACGAAAATGACAAACACTGACGCTATTGCGGCAGGAATAGGTAAGGCGATTGTATCAAACCCAGGTGAGACAATGCAGAACTCTACCATCTAGTAGCCACAATGGTAAAATTTTCAAAAAAATGATCTTGAAGTTTTTTTCCGAAGTTTGGTCGGTAACGGTTTGGTCAGTTTAATGGTTGGGTTGAAATTTGGTCTGAACATAATATTATTCACTCCAACAAAGTGGTAAAATAAAATCTTCAAAAATATTTTTAGGGCATCTCCTACATACGTAAAGTTGGGATGTTTATATTTTTTGTCGCGTGCATCAAAGTGTGGTGTGTCGTTGATAATAGTCATTCAAAAATATTATGGGTTTGTTTAAAACAGTTTTTCGATTAAGGGATTCGTTTGTGAAGTAATAAGCTTTGACGTGCTAATTTTTACTATAGTCAGGTGTCCCCTATCCGCTAGCTAAACGATTGGTTTTGGATATAAAAAAATTCACTGTATATAAAAAAATTAAAAAGAAAACTATCACGGCTTAGTGGACCTATCCATCTATTTATTATCCACAACTGTGCGTTTCTCTCGGCACTTTTTGCCTCGCACTACTTTGTTGTGGAACCAATTACCGGAAGGGGTGTTTCCGAACGGATACGACTTGGGGGCCTTCAAGAAAAGAGCTTCCTCATTCTAAAAAGACTGGCAACGTAACTGCAAGACCTCTGGTATTGCGGATGTCCACTTACCATCAGGTGCACCTCCTGCTCGTTTGCCCCCTCTTCTATAAAATAAAAAAAGTATATGAGTAATAATGGACCAACTTAAAACTGCACTTAGAAATGTTGTGTAAGTTGAACCTTTAGTAATAGTATATCATTGGCGTTAAATAAATTAAAACACACTATGATACACTAAAAATGCCCTTCTTAGACCGCATTGTTGTGGTGGGCAACTACGGAACCCTACATTGCACGTGTACCGACACGCACTTTGCCGGTTACATTTTTATGCTTTTATTCAATAGAGTTTTTTAAAAATGTCATTCTTATTTTTACATCGTTGCATAAGGAAACGTGCAGAGTCCTAGCGGCGCTAGATGTTGGCTCAGCTAAGACTCTATTACACAAACCTACATTTTTTATTAACTTGTATAAATTTATAAATCATATACGCTGTTTTGCATTCTTGACACATTTCCCCAAAATGTTTTGAACACATTTTATATTTTCACATTTATATTATTAATTAATTACTTTATTACTTAATTCTTTGTTCTTATCTGTAGGTATCACAGATCGTATATATGGATTAACACCGTGTCTATTTCCGTGTGTACTTTGGGATATTTATAAAGCATCACATAAATGAGAATACGTCTTTTCTATCTTGATACATATCTCACAAAGATGCGATAAGTCACGCTTCAAGAAATATAAAAAGTTGTCTCAATTTTTACGTATTTTGTCGTTTCAATTCCTTTGTACATCATTCAACGCCTTTGTAGGATTTTTTGATGGGTACACAGAAAAACAATTTTCTGTACTTAGATATTTTAATTTAATTCGAAAACCATGATTTACAAAACGTTTATGCAGATAAATGTTTTTATTGAGTTGCTTATTGCTTTTATTATATGAATTTAAGAAAATATGCACTTCCGTTAGCTTCACTTAGTAAAAGGTGTAATTTTTTTATTAATTTAAACAACAACTGACAAAATATCGAATTGTTTTAAATACAAAATACAAAAGGGATTACATTTTATTGTATATTACGACACTTCTAAAATAAAATAAAAAATAATATTAATAAAAATGTGTTAAATGATTAACAATTCTGAACATTTCATAAGATATACGAGTTATTTTAATGATAAGTAAAGAACACTAACACTTCACTTCAGCTTTATTTCGACAAAACACTTCAGAAATTAATGGCCGCCTATACTCATTTTATATATTTTTGTGTAAAATATTGAAAACACTTATATGTATTAATATTGTTTTGGAGGGTAAGGTAGTCGGTAATCTTATGTTAATCCCACAACACAGATAGCAAAGGATGATTAACTCAATTGGTGTCTATCTGCTTGTTAAAAAAATGCGTTAGTGTCGTGGAACACTTCGGTTGGAACAAAGTTTTTTATTTTCCCCATTTTTTATTTTTCTTTTCCGCTCCATCTTTTATCCTTTGTTGTTTCTCTCCTCCCCTCCTCCGCTTTTTCCCACAGTTTTCCGCAGATTTTCGTCTCTCGCCTCTTTTCCTATTTTTCCCCCTCGTCCACCCCCTTCAGTCTCATTTTCCTTATTACCTTCTTCTCCCCCATTCCCCATCTTTTCGTCTTTTTCTGTTCTTATCTTACATCTTTCCACTCTTACACCCTTTCTTCTCTCTGCTCTTGTCTTTCTAACTGATGGTGAATTTTTAGTTTTGCCTTTCTTTACATTCGAGAAACATATTAAGCAAAACAAAGTTAATTTCTGCATTGAGAGAGCTTATTCTTATTTTGAAAAACGCTTTATCCTTGTCGTATATATTTTTTTAATTTCAATAGATAGCAAACAAGTTTATGGTTCTTGATGGAAAGAGATACTGATATCCTATATAGGCCAAAGATGATAAAGTTCCATCGCTGTACGTGTGGCGAGTGAAATACCACATATATAAGTTTATCACCGTGTTAGTTGGAATACGACAGTGACAGGCACTGACGGTATTGTTGCAGGAATAGAAATGGCGGTGGTATCAGACCCGTACGACATTACAGCACTTTTATCTATTAGAAGTTAAAATATAGTTAGTTTATTTAGTACTTAGTGATAGTAAGTTATATGTTGACTAATCGTACTCTCTTAACGAAATGCTTATCAGGTGTGGTCTATATTTCAAATGGGTCCCAGATCAGCACGGAGTACTGTTTATCAACAGTACGTTTTAATAATATTTTGTTTACCACGGCCTTTTAATAAAGCTTATGTAGCCGTCCAGTTGATAACCGTACCCGTTGGCATAGGGTCGCTAAAGAAAAGGTGAACATGGGAACAAGGAAAGAGAACATGACCCTCAGCAATAAAGAATGAAGAATGATGAACTGACGCGAGAAAGAAGAATAATATGCATGTGAAAGGTAAAAAGACTTAGTATCAGCCAAACTTTTATCGCAACTTGAACGTACAACGTGTTACTAATTGAGATTGATGTGCCGAAACATAATTGAATATTCGGAGAATTTTGCTATTGGATTTCGACCGGCGTGTCGACGGATGATGACCGTCCTAATCAAATCCTACGCTTTGATAAATATGGAACGATTTACTTATCTCTTTACTCGTTAACTTAGTGTAGTTGTTAGCTGAAATAATATTAGAAGACCTTTTAAAGCGAATGAAAGCTTAGTTATGACTTTATTCACTATTAGCTGACGCGCGCAGCTTCGGCCATGTCGTCGAAACACTTTTTAATACAAATTTCATCCCCTATTTCAGCCCTTCAGGGCTTGATTTTTGGAAAAAAATAGCCTAAGTTTGATTCCGTGATCTTCAACTATTTCCATACCAAATTGCATGAAAAGCGTATGAGACAGACAGATATACTTTCGCATTTATAACATCAATACGGATAAAATACAGCGCTTAAGGATCTACCGAAAAAACAGATTTGAACCATGATTCTAAGATGATAACCGTTGGTTTGTGTGAGAAGTTTTTGATTTGTTGACGATTTCTTTACCTTAGCTTTGTATAGTTTGGTTTATATACTTTAAAGTGCTTATTAAAAAAAATAGTAAATGTTAAGGGAGTACACAAAACAAGCAATATTTTTTATGTCAAAAGATAGCAAACAAGCAGATGGGTCTCCTGATGGAAAGAGTCAACCATCGCCTATAGACACCAAAGGTGTTAATCGTGCGTTGCTATCTTGTGGCGAGGTCTAATGCCACATGCATAAATGCCACATAAATAAATAAATATAAATATTCACAGGACAAATTCGTAAGTTATATGTTGACTAATCGTACTCTCTTAACGAAATGCTTATCAGGTGTGGTCTATATTTCAAATGGGTCCCAGATCAGCACGGAGTACTGTTTATCAACAGTACGTTTTAATAATATTTTGTTTACCACGGCCTTTTAATAAAGCTTATGTAGCCGTCCAGTTGATAACCGTACCCGTTGGCATAGGGTCGCTAAAGAAAAGGTGAACATGGGAACAAGGAAAGAGAACATGACCCTCAGCAATAAAGAATGAAGAATGATGAACTGACGCGAGAAAGAAGAATAATATGCATGTGAAAGGTAAAAAGACTTAGTATCAGCCAAACTTTTATCGCAACTTGAACGTACAACGTGTTACTAATTGAGATTGATGTGCCGAAACATAATTGAATATTCGGAGAATTTTGCTATTGGATTTCGACCGGCGTGTCGACGGATGATGACCGTCCTAATCAAATCCTACGCTTTGATAAATATGGAACGATTTACTTATCTCTTTACTCGTTAACTTAGTGTAGTTGTTAGCTGAAATAATATTAGAAGACCTTTTAAAGCGAATGAAAGCTTAGTTATGACTTTATTCACTATTAGCTGACGCGCGCAGCTTCGGCCATGTCGTCGAAACACTTTTTAATACAAATTTCATCCCCTATTTCAGCCCTTCAGGGCTTGATTTTTGGAAAAAAATAGCCTAAGTTTGATTCCGTGATCTTCAACTATTTCCATACCAAATTGCATGAAAAGCGTATGAGACAGACAGATATACTTTCGCATTTATAACATCAATACGGATAAAATACAGCGCTTAAGGATCTACCGAAAAAACAGATTTGAACCATGATTCTAAGATGATAACCGTTGGTTTGTGTGAGAAGTTTTTGATTTGTTGACGATTTCTTTACCTTAGCTTTGTATAGTTTGGTTTATATACTTTAAAGTGCTTATTAAAAAAAATAGTAAATGTTAAGGGAGTACACAAAACAAGCAATATTTTTTATGTCAAAAGATAGCAAACAAGCAGATGGGTCTCCTGATGGAAAGAGTCAACCATCGCCTATAGACACCAAAGGTGTTAATCGTGCGTTGCTATCTTGTGGCGAGGTCTAATGCCACATGCATAAATGCCACATAAATAAATAAATATAAATATTCACAGGACAAATTCGTAAGTTATATGTTGACTAATCGTACTCTCTTAACGAAATGCTTATCAGGTGTGGTCTATATTTCAAATGGGTCCCAGATCAGCACGGAGTACTGTTTATCAACAGTACGTTTTAATAATATTTTGTTTACCACGGCCTTTTAATAAAGCTTATGTAGCCGTCCAGTTGATAACCGTACCCGTTGGCATAGGGTCGCTAAAGAAAAGGTGAACATGGGAACAAGGAAAGAGAACATGACCCTCAGCAATAAAGAATGAAGAATGATGAACTGACGCGAGAAAGAAGAATAATATGCATGTGAAAGGTAAAAAGACTTAGTATCAGCCAAACTTTTATCGCAACTTGAACGTACAACGTGTTACTAATTGAGATTGATGTGCCGAAACATAATTGAATATTCGGAGAATTTTGCTATTGGATTTCGACCGGCGTGTCGACGGATGATGACCGTCCTAATCAAATCCTACGCTTTGATAAATATGGAACGATTTACTTATCTCTTTACTCGTTAACTTAGTGTAGTTGTTAGCTGAAATAATATTAGAAGACCTTTTAAAGCGAATGAAAGCTTAGTTATGACTTTATTCACTATTAGCTGACGCGCGCAGCTTCGGCCATGTCGTCGAAACACTTTTTAATACAAATTTCATCCCCTATTTCAGCCCTTCAGGGCTTGATTTTTGGAAAAAAATAGCCTAAGTTTGATTCCGTGATCTTCAACTATTTCCATACCAAATTGCATGAAAAGCGTATGAGACAGACAGATATACTTTCGCATTTATAACATCAATACGGATAAAATACAGCGCTTAAGGATCTACCGAAAAAACAGATTTGAACCATGATTCTAAGATGATAACCGTTGGTTTGTGTGAGAAGTTTTTGATTTGTTGACGATTTCTTTACCTTAGCTTTGTATAGTTTGGTTTATATACTTTAAAGTGCTTATTAAAAAAAATAGTAAATGTTAAGGGAGTACACAAAACAAGCAATATTTTTTATGTCAAAAGATAGCAAACAAGCAGATGGGTCTCCTGATGGAAAGAGTCAACCATCGCCTATAGACACCAAAGGTGTTAATCGTGCGTTGCTATCTTGTGGCGAGGTCTAATGCCACATGCATAAATGCCACATAAATAAATAAATATAAATATTCACAGGACAAATTACACTTATTGATCTAACCCCAAAGTAAGCTAATTATTTGCTTGTGTTATGGGTGTTAGTCAAAGATACTAATACATAGAAATACATGTATAAATACTTTAACGTATATAATAAACACCCATACCCGGAAAAATATTTATGCTCATCATACAAATGCTTGTCCCCGGCGGGGATCGAACCCGAGCCCCGTCGATTGCGTAGTCAGGGTTGCTAACCACTCGACTAACGGGGCGATCAAGCAATGTGTTATGGGCCGTGTACCACGCAAAATAAACGGCCTTAGATTTGAGTTCCGCGGGCGCGTCGGGTTGGAGTAATATACGCTTTACATTGCGTGGCGTAAAAATTTGAAAAAGATATAAAACGCAAATATTGCGTTTCCTAGAAAAAGAAAGTGCCATCATGAGTAGAGTGTAAAAACGTAACGTTTTCTTAATTTTTCGGTACACCGTCGCCAAAGACCGTCCCTTACACATTGTATAATCAATAACTCAAGCAGAGATAACGTCTGTTGTAAATAAAAATGTTACAATATATGGTTGGACTTTAAGGCGAGGCATCGCGACAAACGGGAAAAAACTGGTTTGTTTAATCACGTTTTTTTGTATTGATTGTTAAATAACAATTTTACAAAAATTACACGATATACCTGAAGATATTATCTAAAGAATTTGCTAACTTTTTACATGATATAATGTACTTTACTCGATCATATAAAATTCCGAAAACAGGCTAAAAAATCTCTAAAACAAATAATTTGTTAATAATATTTCTAATCTTCCACATGATTTTTGTATGGTGATATTTAGTTGTAAATACGAAAAAGAATGTGCTAAATTTTGGTTTTTAGGTGATATCCTATATTTATTTATCCGAAAATTAACACGCTTCTCAGCGGTTTCAGAACATACCGCGCCACCCATTTCCTATAGAATTGACTCGCGTCGAAATACCTCGCCTTAAATCTTCGTATAATATATAATATCATAATCCGTATTTATCATAGAATAGCAAACAAGCAGATGGAAGAGATAACCATCGCCTAAACAAACTAAAGATGTTAATGGTTCGTTACAATCCGTGTGGCAGAGTCTTAATACTACATACGTAAGGTTACCGGCTACCTCACCATTTAAACTGAAATACGGCAATGCTCGTGTCTGTAGTGTTCCGGTTTGGAGGGTAATGTAGGTGGTAAACATATGCATCTGATAAGCTGTTTTCCATGAATTCGGTACCTATATTGTTTGATTTTTGATAAATTTGGTACCACGCCGAGTGAGTAAGAAAGCTGGCATAGGAGCATCAATACTGATGCCAACTCCGGAGCAGATACTTTGAACATAATCGGAGGGATGCCATGGACGATGAAAGTAATGTTTAACGCACAGAAGGCTGCCAAATTTTTGAACTATCGCACTGTGGGACGGTAGGCAGTGTATTCCCTTAGTCATTCAGAGTCAAATTTGCCTCAAATAACGAGCCCAGAAGATCAGCTTTCTCCATTGTGGACAGGGTCAGAGAGTCATCGTCGCTGTGCAAAGACGGAAAAGAAGGCTGGGAGAATTTCCCTAACAGGCTTGGCAAGAGACTAGAACGCACGAGTGCCCGAAGGAAGGTGAACTAATTTCTCACCAATTCTGACAATATGTTCTGGTTTTGCCTTGGCGACAGCTCTTTTGAAGAACCTCGAGAAATAATTGTAATCCTTTTGCAAAGCGCTAGTTTTTACATCACAAGATGCGGACACAGTAGCCCAAGCTCGGTAGCACTCCTGCTTTCGGCGTAAACCCGCTTTGTAGTGGCGGCCAAACCATGGCTTAGGTTTGCCACTGATGGGTACCGCATAAGACGGAATGAAAAGTTCCATGCCCTACAGCACCACATCAGCGACCGAGTCAGCGACAACATTCAGATCATCTACAAAGTAGCATAACCATCCCCATAGGTAGGATCCAAAGAAAGACCGCATCTCATCCTAAACGCGACGACAGCATACAGAGAGAGGTCGTGATAGGCGCGTGACCGACACTTTGCTCCGGATCAGGCAGTGGTCAAGTGGACTGTCCACGCATATCTGATGATTGTCTGTGTGAGATATAAGCAGGAAGTCCAACAGTGAAGGCGTATGGTCATCCACATCAGGAATTCGCGTGAGTTAAATTAACGTAAGCGATTAGTTTTCTTCTTATTAGTCTGTGGTTAGTATTTATCTTGTCAATGCAACATAGTAAACCGTATATGTCAACATTACAATAAATCATTAATCAATTATATAAATTAGTTTAATTACACGTTATTTTTAATTAAATAACAGTATGTTAGAACGTTCATTTATTTCATATTTTGTAATAAACTGTTTTGCCTTTGTATACTTACGACGACTAGATCGTTTGTTAGAGCCAAAAACCATAGACTATATATTCTATATTTATGCCAGAGGACTTTTAGAGAAGGATGTCGTTACGTTACGTGTAAAATAACAAAAAAAGGAATTTGTCTTAAACTATTCTTTAGTACAAAAACAGGAAGAATTTTCATTTGACGCTATTATCATGAAGATGGTGATAGACTTATAATGTTTTAATGAAATCAGAATTATAGATTTTTTGCAATGGTGACACTTAAATATAATTACAGAAATCAATTAAATTAAAGTCTAAATATTTGGTATAATTATTCCTAGCGATACATTTTATTCAATTAATTAAAAAATGTGCATTATTATAGTTGATCTAGTATTTGTCACTCCAAAACAAACGCAAAAGATTTTAAAACTCAAAATCGTCCGTGTTCTTTTGTTTATATGTACCTAGGTACGTTTTTTAAATGTATAGAGAATCAACATTTGCCAATATATGTTAGCTCCAATTAACGTTACTTGTAACTTCTGAACAACTTATCAACAGGCAATGTCGCTAAATTAATTGGGCTTGAGTGTTTAAGAGGGAATTGATTTTCAAACTTCTTTAATTAAGTTGACACTGTGAAATCGGATAACGCAATTAATGAGATCTGAGTGCTAAGTGTAAGTTTTTCTTTTCGCATTCGATCGTGAGTGCGTTTCGAGTTTACTAGGAATTTGTATGTGATTTGTACAGCGCCACCTAGTGGTAAACGTGAGAAACCAGTTTACCACTAGGTGGCGCTGTACAAATCACATACAAATTCCTAGTAAACTCCAAACGCGCTCACGATCGAATGCGAAAAGAAAAACTTACACTTAGCACTCTGATAGCATAGTTAATATACTTATACGATTAAGCAGAGAAACTTGGTACATGAGGATAACAGAAGAATTAAATGCTTGGGAGGCTGATGTGTTTATACGTTAACACGAATAACATATTACTACAACGAAAGAATTAAACCAATAAGCACAAAACTAAGAATGAGTTAGGTCACAAAACATATAGGCACAGAAGTCAATCTACATACAAATGGCGCCCGAACAACGCACACATAGACACCTCTTACAGAAGCGATATCTTGGAATGGTTGGGAGCAACCGCCGCGATCATCAGGGTCTTAAGAATGAATTAGGTCCTTTATTGAAGGTCCATAATGTTGATGCTACATTATCGCCTAAATTTTTGTGGTATGTTGTGCGACTAAACTCCATTATTGGGCTACGGCGCATCGATGCCAAAGCGAGTTGAACTTATTCGCTGTAGAAAACTGTCCGAAGCCCGAAGATTCGTGCTTAAGCGGCGTGGAGGACCGTCCAAATCGCGGCAATGGAAATCTGTGTTGTTGGGATACAATGTAGCCACAGCACAAGTCGTATAGATTCGTAAATACCCCCGCTACACACACACACACACACACACACACAGAATGGGCCAAGCGTATTAAAGTAACTCGCAAACTCCGGATAATGAATTAATATTAATGATTAATCAACATATAAATTAAGTTAATAGAGGCTTGAATATTTTAGATATTCCTACTTCTTCTTAAATTACGTCGATGCTGTAAATTTGACTTACGATTTAATATCCGGGCTGTTTATCGGCTTTGTTGGAAAAACAGGGTAGGATTTATTGGTTTATTAATCTAGAAGTAAAATGAATAATTAAGTCCACCGTATTACTTTTATTTCTCACAAACACACACACACACACACACACACACACACACACACACGCACACACACACACACATCTAAAGATATAAACAAGTTTATTTCTCTCCGACGCGTGACTTATCCTCACATATCAAGCAAGAGAGTCTTTAACAATAAATCAATTTACGATTGCAAATTCATGAAGACCTAATCTCAGCAGCAGATGATAGTCAAGGTGTAAGGTAGGTTATAATGAAAGGGAAGCTGACAACAATAGAGCCGCCGCAACTTCCGCCAGAACCGGTCGCCTTCCGGTCATCGGCTCATGAGGAATTCTTTTATACCTCTAAACAAGTGTACACTTTATATTGTAGATTTGTATGTGTAATCAATATTAAAAATGCGAAACATGCATGTTCGAATATTTGTTACTCTGCAAAGAAATATGAGGAAACGTGTTTGAAGGTCATTTTGAAATACGTGTTCTCTATTTTTTTGTGTACGGGATAGCAAGCATTTGTTTTATGGTACAATATAACCATAGCCTCGAGTCTCGATATATTTATTAGTATGTGTGTTGCTATTCATGAATGCTATTTTGTTAGTGTATAGGTTGGCCTGGTGAAGATTATAAGATCCCGAGTTGGTCAAAATTGGTATTGATGTTTATTTTGAAAATGAAAATTTGAGCAGCAGCTCGGAGTCTAGTGGTGGTTTATTAACGAGATATGGGGGTGTATTTTCGTTGAGTACATAAAGCTATCGGTTCCCGTTATAGCAAGACACATGGGATAGCCGATATTAAGGCACTAAAATGCAGCGTTGGGAATCATAACCCATTTTGGCTTTCAAATAGCCGGTGAATCGTGGTAAATCAAGGTGAGTTGATAATACGTTCTGATAGTAACGTTACTTACAGAGACATCCAAATTTAGCTTATAGTTTTAAGGAAGAACGTGCATTTCTCTATTAAAAGAAAGAATTAAGCGCAGGAGGTCTAGTTCATTTGAACTTAGATTTTTAATGAAGTATGTTGAGTATCAAATAATAAATAGATAGACGAAGAAAACTAGTTATTTTTGCAATTTTCCGCGAACTTTTAAGTGTACCTTTGCGATGTTACTGAAAAGGGAAACATATAAAGCGGCGTAAGAAATGGAACAAACTTACCGTAGGTCTGAAAATAATGAAGACCCCAGCGGCACAGTTATCCACCCTCGTCCTTCACACTTTATACCACGACAGCACCAAATACAAAAGTGTCGTGTGGTGGACGATGGTGGATAACTATAAAATAATTATTGTTATTGTGACTGTCATTTAGTTGACGTAATAGTATTTTTCCTTCACCGAATCAAAATTTTCAAAGCCCCATAAATTCTACCCAATTTGAGATTTTTCGAAGATAAAAAAGATGGTTGTCTCGTCAAAACGAAGCTGTTCACAAAAATTCAGCTTGTCAGTAATAAAAAAAACCTACTATGTGTAGTAAATATTGTTTCTGGAATCCCGGTATACGTATATACTATACGAGTTATATTAAATATCTGGTTGACCGAGCTTTGCTCGGTTTTTCACATACCCATATCTTGGGAACCGAGTTTTACTTGGACCTTTTTTTTTATATCATAAGATAGCAAACAAGCAGATGGGTCTCCTGATGGAAAGAGTCAACAATCGCCTATAGACACCAAAGATGTTAATGGTGCGTTGCTATCTTGTGGCGAGGTCTAATGCCACATGCATAAGTTTACCGGCTACCTTACTCTCCAAACTGAAACACGACAGCGACAAGCACTGACGCTATTGCGGCAGGAATAGGTAAGGCGGTGGTACCAGACCCGGGCGAGACAATGCAGAACTCTACCACCTAGTAGCCACGATGGTAGTGACTCGATAGCCAATCGGTCGCCTTTTACGACCTGCCTGGCAGAACGGCAGTAGGCCTATTCTACAAAGGAGGCCGGGACCTTGATAAATCGATTCGTATAGGATAATTTTTTTTTCTGTACCTGGTTGACCGAGCTTTGCTCGGTTTTTCACATACCCATATAAATAGGACCCGAAAAACCCCTAATTTGTGACTTTCATGAAAATCGTTAGAGCCGATTCCGAGATTCCAATTATATATATATATATATATATATATATATATATATATATATATATATATATATATATATATATATATATATATATATATATGAATGTTATTATGTATCGATAGAGTTGAAATAATACCTACGCCTGTAAGAATTTATATGCCATTTTACTAACGATCTCTTAAATGTTTTATTTATATAAGGCGTAGGTTTTCGAGTGGAAATTAGTAGGAATTCGAAAGTAATTTTTATTTAATCCCTTTACAACAACATTGGTGACTATCTATCTATATATATCAAAATCAATTGCTGTTCGTTAGTATCGCTAAAACTCAAGAACAAGAAGATTTGGCTAATTTTGGATTTGAATTAATTGTTGAAGTCCAGGGAAGGTTTAAAAGGTGAGAAAATATAGAAAAAAATAAGAGTAGTTAAAAAGGCAGAACAACGTTTGCCGGGTCAGCTAGTAATATTATACATTTTCAATATGTGGCATAATGTACTAATTATTTATTTTCTTATATGTTACTTTTTAATTTGTTGTGCGCAGACAGGGCAAAGATCAGTTTACGAACTGGTGAAAATTGAACTGAACTTTGGTCCTGTCTATACCACAGATAATATAAAAGTTATCATGCCTATACTGCAAGAAGACCAGCGCGATAATACCACGTACATAAATCAATAAATATTGATCACGTCCAACGAAATTATTCAACTGTAAATTTAAATTGACAGGTTGTGATTTAAAATTTACAGTCATGATCTTAGGTTAAGAAAACTATTAGATATGAAGTAAGTAAATCCTTTGTGTAGTTGTAGTAGATATGTAGTAATTAGACGTAAACCGCTAGACGGGTAGCAACGCACCATTAACATCTTTTTCTTTACATGAGAGCCATCTGCTCGTTCACTATCTAATATATAAATAAGAAACTGGAAACAATGAAACCAAGCACGGATAAGATTACCTTCAAAATGGCTTAAACAAGTTCTTATTTAAATGTAAATTAGTCGATTTAAGCCTTTTGCCTTTCATTCGCTTTATGCCTTTTGGGTTAGAGGATTCGGAAATTAAATCTAATTTTTAACAAGACAGAGTTTAAAATAATCTGGGAGGATTAATTCAGCTAATTGAGCATCCGTAGGCTGTATGCGTACTTTTAATTAAATCCACAATCCCAGTTTTACGAGATATGACAAATATATAGGGGTTGTAAACCGTGATTACATTTACTTTTAATAAATGACAAACTTAATAAAGAAAAATTTTGACATGATAGGATTAATTTCTTTTCTTTATTTTCTGTATTAGAACATTTTGTTTTGTTAAGTTTTTAAAGTTTTCCCTAGCACGGGATAAGTGCTAAACACTTACATAGGTTGATCGGTAAAAGATTGAAAATATTCAGTATACCTAGTCATTGATCGCCACGACAGTTATTGGGTATAAGTAAAAAAAAATATCTTCACGCCTATTCTTTAAGATAAAAATATCATGACGCCTATTATTAATATCTTCAAGATATTTTTTAATTTATAGTATTAAGAGGTTATTTTATCGGAAAATTGAAAAAAAAACACTTTACGGTCGACACCGGCACCGGACCACTAGACCACATAGTCGATGAAAAACAATGTTCTTTTTAAAAAACCCAATAGGTATATAGATAACTAGCTGTGCCCGCGACTTCGTCTGCGTAGAAAAATTCTAAATACAGTCCTGAGGTTTTACCCGCATCCTTCCCGTTCCCGTGAAACTTCCGGGATAGAAACTATCCCATGTCCTTTCTCGGGTCTCAAACTATCTTTTTACAAAATTTTATCCAAATCGGTTCAGCGGTTTAGGCGTGAAGAAGAGACAGATAGTCACAGATTTACTTTCACATGAGTATAGATTATTTTGTTATATCATTTGAAAATCTTACATTTGGTAACATCTACAAATCGCAGGTAAATTCAATAATTTGTCTGCATATGCGGTGAATCCATACTAATATTATAAATGCGAAAGTAACTCTGTCTGTCTGTCTGTCTGTCTGTTACGCTTTCACGGCCAAACCACTGAACCGATTTGGATAAAATTTGGTACAAATATAGTTTGAGACCCAAGAAAGGACATAGGATAGTTCTTATTCCTAAAATTCCACGGGAACGGGAACTATGCGAGTTTTTATTTTAGAATTTTTTCCACGCGAACGAAGTAGCGGGCACAGCTAGTAATAAATAATTTAAATTTTAAACGCAGTACATCTACTTCGACCGATTTCCCGTTTCCTTTATCTCCGGATCCTGCATCAAACCTGTACCATATTAAAATGTGACCACTTGGGAAGTATACCCTCTGAAAAAACTCAGGCGTCTCCAAATAATCGAAAAAGTTTGATTTTTCGACGAATGGAGTACATGAGCATTTTCAATATAAAGTGTACCTCCCGCTTTTCGGCTGTCCCTGGTGTTTGAACTCTTACAACAAGTAAAATTGATATTATGATTGAAATCCATTAAATATACTTCAACCTAGTTAAACACAAACAATTATTTTACTAATACTTGTATAAATTAAAATAATAACAATGTTTAACAAAAAGGCGTCACTTTTTTCGTATGTGAACGAAAAAATTTGAATTTTTGACGAATGGAGAACTTCCTCCTTTTTAAGAAGTCATTTGAAAAACTAAATAGAATAGAATAGAATAGAATAGAATATGTTTTATTCAAAATAAGTATAACTTATACATTTTTTGAACGTCAATTAAAATAAACTGTAATAACACTTTAAAAACACATGATATAACTAAACTGACTAAAAAAATGACAGAATCAATAATTATGTAGAAAACTACAAAATGTCAAAATTAAATAAAAAAATAAAATTATTTTA
This sequence comes from Apodemia mormo, assembly GCA_036924255.1. Lineage (NCBI taxonomy): Eukaryota > Metazoa > Arthropoda > Insecta > Lepidoptera > Riodinidae > Apodemia > Apodemia mormo. The sequence goes on from JAUPFN010000016.1 coordinate 3,004,517, forward strand.
ATTGGTGATGTCAATACTTAAATAAATAATTAAAACTATAAATATGATTAATAATTGAGACATAAAATTAAAATTAACATTTCTGATCAATATACGTTTAAAGTTTAAGATACGTTTTAAATAATGTAAACGCATTAAAATTGCAACAATCAATTGCCACTCGCCTGTATGAAACCGTGTATTAAATCATTACCAAATTTAAATGGGACCAAATGGAAAGTATGGACCCAAATAAAAAAAAAATTCAAATCGGTTAACAAATAGCCGAGTTCCGAGGTACCAAACATTAAAAAATATTCAAATGCGAGTCAGTTTTCGCACAAAGGGTTCCGCAGCTGCCATTATCACTGTATGTGTGAAAATTACAATTGTTTAACAATCAGAATTCATGTGATATAGCCGGTGACAGACGGACAGACAGTCCATATAATAGGGTCCAGTTTTACCCTTTGTGTGCCGAACCCTTTAAAAATCAAATTAAAAACCTCCTCCTTTTGGGAAGTCGGTTAAAATACCTTATGCTTAAAAGTGTCGTTAAGGTAATGTTATCTATCATAGCATTACTGTATTGTCGTAATCTATATTAATATTATAAATGCGAAAGTTTGGATGTTTGGATGGATGTTTGGATAGATGTTTGGATGGATGTTTGTTACTCAATCACGCAAAAACTACTGAACGGATTTGAATGAAATTTGGCACACAGGTAGATGATAATCTGGAATAGCACATAGGCTACTTTTTATCCCGGTAAAAATTAGGTGATCCCGCGGGATTCACCAAAAACTTTTAGCGGGCTGCAGCTGGCTGCAGCTAGTTTTATAATATATTGTAATGCTCCATGACATTAACAACGCCATTAACCACTTGTCGCGTCTCATAGTTAGAATAACTTGTTACATAAATGGGTAGTTGACATCTCTAAATATTAATACATGAAGTAAAACTTTGTACACTTTAGGATAATCACGTGAACGGCGGAGTTTTTTTTATATCATAAGATAACAAACAAGCAGATGGGTCTTCTAATGGAAATAATAAATAAATAATACCCCTGGACAAAGTTACAGAATTGATTTAACCCCAAAGTAAACAATTTATTTGCTTGAAGTATGGGCGTCAGTCAACGATACTAATACATAGAGATACATATATAAATACTCAAATAGATTTAATAAACACCCGAACCCAGAAATACAAGCATCTATGCTCATCACATAAATGTTTGTCCCTGTCGAGAATCAAACCCGAGACCCATTCGCTAAGCACTCGACCAAGGGGGCGTTCATCATGCGTAGTAGGTGCGCTAACCACCCGATCAACGGAGCGTTCTTCAGGAAAGAGTCAACGATCGCCTATAGACACCAAAGATGTTAATGGTGCGTTGCTATCTTGTGGCGAGGGCTAATGTCACATGCATAAATTTATTGGTTACCTTACCTTCCAAATCGGAACGCGACAATGATAAGTACTGACGCTATTGCGGTAGGAATAGGTAGGGACGTGGTACCAGACCCGGGCGAGACAAATGCAGAACTCTACCACCTAGTAGCCACGATGGTAGGTACTCGCATAGCCAATCGGTCGTCTGTTACGACCTGCCTGGCAGAACGCCAGTTGGCCTTTTCTTTAAAGGAGCCCGGACAAACACGGGAAGTATGAAATTCGGCACAGTTAAAGTTTATATTTCGGAATACTGTACAAAACTAATATTTTTGAGTAAAATGCATTAAAAATATAACAAATTGATATAAATAACTAGCTGACTCGGCAAAAGTTGTTTTGCCATATAAATTATTTAATTAAAAAATAAGGGTTGGTGATAGAAGGGTGAAATTTTAGAGTTATATATATTTTTCAATGCTAAATCATAACATAGAAAAGGCCGGCAACGCAATTACAAGACCTCTGGTAATGTAGTTGTCTATGGGCGGCGGTAATCACTTACCATCAGGTGATCCTTCTGTCCGTATGCCCCCTCTTCTCTTAAAAAAAATGATATGAAAAATTTGTCCATAAAATAAAAAAAAAATTGTTTGAGGTGGACAACCCTTATCACTTAGGAATATAAAAAATAGATAGTAGCTGATTCTCAGACCTCCTGAATATGCATACGAAATTTCATCAAAATCGGTCAAGCCGTTTCGGAGGAGTACGGGAACGAGCATTGTAACACGAGAATTTTATATATAAGATAAACATTATACACACTGTATTCACGTGACTTATACGATAATATAAACACATGTATACTTATTTCGTTTACGACTTAAGTCTGTTGTCAAGCTTAAAAGAGATTTTATTGTTTAGACTATGGTCGAATTTCGACCACATAAAACTCTTCAATATAATATGACGAAAAAAAATCTGTAAAATGGTTGACCTTGCAGGTGGTCCTGAAAAGTTCCCGTTTAATTGAGGCATTTTATAAGCCCCAAGGGGCAAAAATCTATGCCTATACATTTTTTCAGAATTCAGAAATCTAAATTTTGTTAAAAATGACAGTAATTTTTAATGATAGTAACTTAGAAACTATGATCGATTTAGATGTTTCAAATGGCATTCAATGCAATTGTTGAGTTGTAAAATGTTTTTAGTTACATAATCTATAAGTACGTTGAAGATTTCGAAGTAATGTCAATCACCTTTTTTTCCAAAAATTTTCGTCATTGACAAGCTCCAAACAAATCGACCGATTTTGGTCTGATTTACGGTATTTGACGCATTTTTTTTATAGAATAGCTTTCAGTCTAAAAGTTATTTTAAATTTTTTTCCATATCTGGACCGCATTGGTTCAAATTTTCAGAAAGTCTAAGTTGAACGGAATTCAATCGAATGTCATCGATACACTCATACACTCAACCGCGTTAATATCGGTCAAGCCGTTCAAAAATTATGAGATGTTTACATACACGCTTACACATACACATTAAAAAAAAACATACTGACGTCATGGTGAAAATAGTCGGAGAAGGTTCCTAAGACCTCAAACCGTGGAGATCACGTAAAATCTTGATTTTTAAAAATCGGGGAGAAATCAGTAACTTCCTTATCTACACACGTAGCGGGAAGTTAAAAAGGCAACTCATTGCACACGAAAGAAATAGGTAATTATTAGACATTTGCTTAGTAAATCCGATAGAAAAACAACGTTCTAAATGGAACATTAAGATGAACGTGACTTGTGTCAGTTTTATGAGATTAGACAATCTATGGACGTTTGGAAACTTATGAGTAACACTTTGAAAAGGTCACTTCTAATCTTTAATCTAAATTTGAAAAAAATCTGAATCTCAGAAACGACTCTTACAATTTTCATGAATTTTAGTATCTAGATGGTGTCATGCAATAAATGGATCTAGCTAGGTTTTATTTTTAGAAAACGTCGTTTTTACCAGCAAAAAAAAAACGCACCATACAAAATGTTTGCATGCAGTACTTCGCGTAATCCATGCTGTGTATTGTTTTATATCATAAGCTGGAAAACAAACGAATGCTCTCCTGATGGAAAGAGACAAACTATCGCCTGTAGACACCAAACATGCTAATGGCTTGTTACGGACAGTAATGTAATGCTACATGCACAAGTTTACCGACTAGTTTACCCTCCAAACAGAAACATGACAATGACAAGTCATGTTTCAGTTTGGAGTTCAACGTCAATAACGTTATTATAGCAGGAGTAAGTAAGGCGTTGGTATCAAAAACCAGGGATAGACGTTGCAGAACTTTACCACTTAGTATTCACGCTGGTGCTGGTAGTGACACGTATAGACAATCGTTCGCTTTTTAAAACCTGCCTGAAAGAATGGTAGATAGTATATTCTTCAAAAAGGGATGGGATTAAACGGGAAAAAACTGTTTTTAAAAACTGCCTGAAAGAATGGTAGATAGTATATTTACCTAATATACTATCTACCATTCTTCAGTCCCGTGATAGATTTTCCCATGCTGACCCAGTACCCTTTGGAGAAATATCCTGTTTAGCTGTTTGGAAACGGTAAACAATTAGCTAAACGTGTTACTAACATTGTATCTAAAAAACGGTTAAATGGTAGAACTATACAATGAAGTTTTGGTACAAAATTTGTACTTAGCGTTACTTTTTTTTCATTGTATTGTTCGGTTCCGTAAGATAAGGCGTAAACTTATTATTAAATGTGGATATTTGTTGCAGATCCTCGCTACATGGATGAAAATATTCGCATCTATAAGCGATTATTCTTTATATCAGAAGAACCATCAGACATTATTAGTTATTTGAATCGTTATAGAATCAAAAATTGATCTTAGTGACGCAAGTATAAGACAAAATGGCGATTACAAAATGCAGTTCTTCTTTTTTATTTCTTATTACTCTATCTTAATTTATTGTAATACTTGCTATATCTGTCTTGATACTAGTTGTTCAGAATGGAATATATATCATTGAATATATTTAGCTTACGCCCCTTGCGTCCCTTTGAGAAAACAGTACCGTTTATTCACCAATTTATTTGCGAATTCATATGTCTGGGACAAATAATAAATATAATATAATAAACAAAAAAAAAAACACTGATTAAGTCCGTTAAATTATTAAGAGATTTGTCAAAACTCAAAATCATTCATTCAGTCAAAACTTCAGTCAACGATAACTCCCAAAAGAATAACCCGTTTTTGATGCAATTTATGGCATTGAAACGGCCGTTTTTCAAGGAATACAGCTGATTAGATTTTGTATTTAACATGTACACTAATCTGGAAGTAATTAAAAAAAATATGTTTTTTTTGGGTTAAAGTAGTGCTTTATACTGTTTCATAGCTTGAAGAGCTTGAAGAGGATATTAACACACCACCATAATATGTGTTTGAGTTAATACTGAGATGTTTTCTCTATGAGATCTGGGAATCGAACTTGGTTTCGCGACAAAAGGCAGCAGAGGACAAAGTAGTCGCAAATTACATACGGATTGAGTTAAAATTTCTTAATTTTAATTTGTCTTATGAAAGTGATCTAACCGTTCAAGTTTTTCAATATTACTACGACGTTTCAGCTCTTTTATTTTTCCCGGCCATTAAGTACGAAAGAGGGTGTGCAGTATACGCTACGATTCTTTAGTAAATTTTGTCAATTTAGTGTCCACTAAGGTGCGATAGGGCTGGGTTACCGAACAAAACGTATTGATTACTAAACAGAGTAAACAAGGATAGAGACTTTGGCCCTGATCAATGATGAGTCAGCAATTCGTAACTTGCACGGATTATGTGATAGAGTAAACGTTTATATAATATTATTAAATAAACAATTCTTGGATACACACATATTCACATACATGTATATTATAATGTATAGCTAATTTTAACTAGTGAGATAACATTTTTGTATTTAAATTAATGTTTACTTCTCAAAGAACCACAATAGATTTTGTTTTGTCTGTGATCGTAATGTATCTTAAAAAATAGGTATTTTTTTTAATATAAACTTACTGTATTGAAATTCTCGAAAGATTATTAAAAATGTAATTATTTTTTTTGTAAGAATTTTCGGCATACAACAATAAAACCTTTCAGCCGAGTTGAAAGTTCTTATTTTACACATAGAGTATAGATATAAGGAGAACCACCTAGCTGGATAAAAGTGTCCATCAAACAAGAAAGTGCTAAAAGCAATTATATAGTGTTATTTAATTTATCAGAATATAGTATATTTTGGCTCATTAGTCCATTAAGATGGGACGAGTTTTGTGCCAGAGCAAGTTTTTCCTATATTATTTATACTTGAACTTTTTGTGTGTAGATGACAATCTATTATATTACGCTATAAAACATAGTGATTTATATAGTAATATACTATTTGCGCTTGAATATTACTGCGTTAAGGTTAAATCTAAGTATGACAAAATTGACAACTCGTGTTGCAAAATGTCAGTAATTTAGAAAAAGTCAAAATGTTATTTAATTAATACTTCTTTAGAGACTTTTATAAATGGAATTTAAAAAATAAGAAACTTGAGAGGTGTCAAGGGACACCCGGATGGAACGAAGTTCCTTTTATTATTATTTACAAAAAACCTGTATACATACACTCAACAAAAATAATCGCCGCGACATCACACTGTTCAATGCGAAATAGAAATGAAAATATCTGGCTTGCTTTCTATAAGAGAGAGAGAGAGAGAGAGAGAGAGAGAGACATCCGCACGCCACACAGCTTACAATACCTTACTATAGCAAAAAGTGTCGTGACAACTTTTCGTAAGAATTTTTTCCGTCTAGCCCCCTTTCACAACGCGCGATAAGGAACTTCGTAGAATTTCGACCCACGGTCGTTTTCGGCACCCGGTCGAATTTTGGAACCCGGTTGAATTTCGGCACCCGCTCGAATTACGACCCGAGGTCGAATTTCAGCACCCGGTCGAATTTCGACCAGCGGTCGAATTTCGGCACCCGGTCGAATTTCGGCACCCGGTCTAATTTCGACCCGCGGTCGAATTTCGGCACCCGGTCGAAACTCGGTAACCGATCGAAATTCGACACTGGGTTTAATTTTGACACTCGTCCGAACTTCGACTGTCCGTCGAAATTCGACATTCGGCCGAAATTCTGTATAAATTGTCGAATATTTAGCACTAGAAAAAAAAGTAAACTCAATCAAATAGTAGATCTTTCACTTTCAATACACGAGTTAAAGGGAAGTGGCTGGATATTTCTGTGCTTACAATACCTTACTATAGCAAAAATAGTCGTGACAGCTTTTCGTAAGAATTTTTTCCGTCTAGCCCCCTTTCACAACGCGCGATAAGGAATTTCGTTCCAAACAAAAATGTTTTGGCACGAATTTCTTTCTAAGTAATGTATGGCCAGTATTCTTTGTGTAGTTGTTTATCTCGTATAAACGAAATTTTAGACAAAACACGTCGTTTATGACTTGAATTGTCATAGTCCGATGGCAATACTCCGTTAACATATAATTGCTGTCTATATGTGACGGATTTTCTTTCTACCAGGAAAGTCATCTTCTTGTTTGCCGTGATAAAAAAAGCGATTTAATGGTAAGCAACTCATTTCCTTTTTCAAAAGAATAAATTAGTTTAAAAAGTGTCTGTAGTGTGTTGATTATTCTGCAACTAGTTCTATTATCATTTCCTTTAGCTACGGCTGTGCCAAAGGCAGGGTAATTCATTATGCCTCCGTTCAAACAAGGGACCTTTACTTAATTGTATTTTTCCAGAATCTAAATTAAGATACGTTTCGTAACATCTTTTTTTTCCGTCTACATAAGAATGAGAGTTATGGCTTTGGATTTCATTTGTATTTCATATATGTATGATTATTGTAGTTCTTGAAAACATCGACGCGACGTCATCAGAATCAGTAGTACCTCATGTCATTCGTTCCTTTGTAAAGTTATGAAGTGTAGTTTCTTCCTCAAGTGCATTGATATAAAAAACCCTAGATGCACAGACCCGAACAAAACTGACATTCAAAAGTGTCCCTAATTTCATTCAAGTAGTTTTAGATATGGCAAAAACATCCCAAGTAGCACGTTAAGCTGTATGTAGGCTGCATTTAGGTTCATTTTTAAACTTAAAGCTGTATACGAAGCCGTACAAAGGCTGTAGAAGCGCTTGTACAGCCGATATAACACCAAAAAGGGCCCCAAGTTATACAGCTTATTGCGTTATATAGGCTGCACAATAGCTATACAAGCTGTTATAAACTGTACAATGGCTGTTATTTGGTGTATAAAGAAACTATAACACTAAAGATACTCTCTTGTAACTGTCTTGTACAGCTAAGAGTTAAATAGGCTGCACAATAGCTGTACAAGCTGGTATAGGCTGTACAAAGGCTGTTATTCGGGGTATAAAGAAACTATAATACTTAAGATACTCTCTTGTGCAGCTAAATGTTCTTAATAGGTGTTTGAAAATGATAAAAAGTAACTAATCTGTTTTTGATATCGTATAACATTATATCTGCAGACGCCATAATTAAAAATATATTAATAAACGATAAATTCTTGGACTTGGAGCAGTATTTAAGGGTGTATTCAAAGTGCATATTTTAAATGACTGTGAAGTAGTGTATGTTTTTCCTCAAAATATACACGCGCCAACGAAATAATCAAGATAACACAAATAAAATCATTGCGAAATACGGTAAGTGTTTGTGTTTAAGGTTAGAATATACAAGTATTTATGGTACAATATTGTATATAAAGGCATAATGATCATAATATAAGTTGCTTGTCAAGATATAGCTTTAGCTATTGCTAAATATATCTTTTATTTAACAATATATTTCTTTAATGTTGTTTTTAATACACAATAATGGCGGCGTTTTGTTATACAGCCTAAAGTGTATTTGGAGGGTGATATACTGCAGATAGCTGTACTGAATCTCTTTTTTGTTCTATTATACGGCTATTGGCTTTTAATTACCGTCCAAATACACTTTAGGCTGTACTAAGTCCCTATAAAAAATCTATTGTACAGTAATTGGCTTTTAATCACTTAACTTATGTTTGGAGATGCGTACAAAAATTGAAGAACCCTAAATACAAAACATATGTTTGTCACTTGATTTCGCTATTGTGTTGTATTGACGTCGGTCGTTTGACTTTACAACTAAACCAACTTATTTTTATTTATTTATTTATTTTACACTTTATTGTACACAAAATACATCTTTTGAAAAATTAATATTACAACAACAACTTATTGTTAACTATAACTTATGAGACATGTATTTCAATCATGTTTTACTTTATTTTTCAGGGAAATATGCCTTATAAAATAATAAAAACAATTGAGAGAAGCCAAAACCGTATTTGTATCGTACCCAGTTTGTGGGAGGATAAAGGTGAATTATAATGACCAAGAAAACAACTTGATATAACTAAGTTGATCAAGAACGAAAAATCAAGCCCTTTAAATATTGGTCTATCACAAAAATATTTTTAAGAAGAATACGATATTTCGTGCTTGTGATTTAATATTATTAGTTCTTCAAAGAGAAACACATACTCTTTTGCCTGTAATTGTATCTAAGTATATAATATTTTTAAAACGATTGTAAGTATACATATATACAGGGTGTTGCAAAAGTGGTACAGTAAGCCGCAAGGGGGTGGCTCAGGGGGTCATTCTTAACAACTTTTGTTTAACGACTTTTGGAAATTCGCGAAAAAAATATTGATTCTCCATAGAAACTTTGTTGGTCACGTGACTTTTCACAATGGAAAAACAAAATTGTTTTTCGGGAATTTTCACAAATCGTTGAACAAAAGTTGTTCAAAATGACCCTCTGAGTCACCCCCTTTCGACTTACTATACCGCTTTTGTAAAACTCTGTATAGTAGCAAGTTAAAAATAAAAAAATACATATTTTCTCAGTGTAATGATTTTTATTTCTCTTTTTAACTCTTTTTTATATATTCTTTGAAGAATAGACCAATTGTCTTTCTGCCAGGCAGGTCGTAAAAGACAACCGATGGGCTATGCGAGTCACTTCCATCGTGGTTACTAGGTGATAGAGCTCTGCATTGGCTCGACCGGGTCTGGTACCACCGCCTTATCTATTCCTGCTGCAAAGCGTCAGTGCTAGTCACTGTCATGTTCCGGTTTGGAGGGTAAGGTGGCCGGTAAACTTATGCATTGGGCATTAGACCTTGCCACAAGAGAGCAACGCACCATTAACATTTTTGCTGTCTGTAGGCGATGGTTGATTCTTTTCATCAGGAGACCGATCTGCTTGTTTGCTATCTTATGACATTAAAAAAAATCAGTTATTGTAAATTACCAACCAAGTAACCTTAATGAAGAAGATAAGCCTAAAAAATAATAAATCAGATAACCTACAATCACTTTTTAATGTTTTTGTTACGGAACCCTTTTCCTTAAACATTAATAAAAATGACGATTGTAGGTTTACCTGAATTAGTAATTTTTCAGCTTTATCTTCATCACGATTACTTGGTTGGTAATTTATAATATTTAAATATTCCTTTTCAATATTCCTCTTGATTTTTTCCACATGATACCAACTATGCAGATATAAAAACAGCAAACAACAATTTTCTCAGTAATACAACCTTGAGCTGTACTATAGCTGTATATGCAGATTTTTTAACACCATTGGCTGCATAACAGTCTACAATTACGCCATAAATATTAGCTGTAGAACGGTGATTGTATATCCCATTTTACAGAAACAAGCGTTGAGTGATACTATAATAACACTTAAATCTGTAATAAATTCCCGTGCTAAACAAAATACAGCTAATGTACAGCTTTAAGTATTAAAATCAGCCTAATGAGTTACAAATTGCTTAAAGCTGTACAGTAGTGTATTAATATTCAGATATAATGCCTAAAGCTTACGCGGAACTCTAAGAAAGCCCTTGTACAGCATTAGGCTGTATATAAACTCATAAAGGTCTCTTATACCGATAAAAGCATCTTTTTACACCATTGTACGGCTGCAATAGAACTTTAAGTTCTATATGAGCTGCTTTATGGGTATTAAACATGCTTGATTGCTGCTTGGGATATGTCTTTGCATATCCAATGTTAAATGCAAGACTTATAGTTGTTTTTACAAAACAATGTACGAAAAGAAATAAAATTGACAATGTCGCGTCCGATGCGATTCTATTTGAAATGAGCGCACAATTTAAAATTGTGCGCTTATTTTTGGAGGACGTTTTGACACACTGTGTATCTTGGGCTTTTATATCAATGCTCAAGTGGAATTCTTGATCATTTTTAGGCAGGAGCTCCTAGGCAATTTAAAATTGTGCGCTTATTTTTGGAGGACGTTTTGACACACTGTGTATCTTGGGTTTTTATATCACTGCTCAAGTGGAATTCTTGATCATTTTAGGCAGGAGCTCCTAGGCAACAATTTCTTCTAATTGTTTGGATTCAGGTTACAGCATTTTGAACAATCGATCATACTATTTGAAACTGTATTTAATCTTTAAGGTTTCAATATATCTTGAATCAGGCTTCAATCGCCTTTTGTTGTGTCATCTAGTTTAGAAATTATTCGCAAAACAGCTTCAGCTAGTATTGGAATCGTTTTTTATAATTATTATTATTTCGTATGCATATGTTTACACTTGAAATAAGTCCGCAAGTAATAGTTTATCAAATAAAGAGTTATTACAAAATACTTGAAATATTTGGACACATTATTATCCTTAAAGTACATTATTGTACACAACGCATAGATAATTTGATTTGTTTATATATACAGCTTATTAACAGGAACATGTAAATTATGGTAAATTTTATAAAAATACGGTAGGTACGACAATGTTTCTGGGTTAAAAAAATGTAGTAATATTTGGTAAATCTTGAAGTCAAATAATCGAAAAATATTCGTCCGTCCGTATCCGTTAGAATAAAAGGCGCTAGTTTAGCCCCAGAAAGCTTAATGTGCTTAGCAGAGTACAACATTACTTTCTGGCTAATTGCCTGCACCTTTACAGATTTTCCCTCTCTCTCAATTTTTTATATTTCTTATATTTGACTTGGAGGACCTCAATATATACTTGATATTTAGGTTCATTCTATTTTATGTCGCACTTATCTTGGGGAGTGTATCGTGGAATTGTTAGAATTAATTTCTATCGATAAACATTATTATTATTTATCACTAGCTGACCTGACAAACGTTGTTCTGCCTTTTTAACTACTCTTTTTTTCTATATTTTCTCACCTTTTAAACCTTCCCTGGACTTCGACAATAAATTCAAAACCAAAATTAGCCAAATCGGTTCAGCCGTCCTCGAGTTTTAGCGAGACTAACGAACAGCAATTGATTTTTATATATATAAGAAGATAATAAGTACTGGCAAGAAGATATACATTATTACATTCAATTAGAACAGATATTACAAAGCAAAATAAATGTCTCAATTACAGGCAATGCTATTTAAAATATCCTGTGGCATCTACCTTTTTTATAAGATGACAGACAAGCAAACGGGCCACATGATGGGAAGTGGTCACCGATGGTCATGGACATCCACAACATAAGAGTAGATGCGCTGCCGACTTTTAAGAAATTCATTAAACAGTGGCTGAATCTTTTAAGTGGCTTAATCCATTTAAAAGATTCAATGTTCAGGAAATATTGACTTAGGGAGTTCATTCCATAATTTGGTGGTACGAGCTAAAAAGATTCGACTAAACCATACTGTTGATGAACACCATGAGTCAAGATAGTGTGGATGGAGATTCTGGCATCGGCGAGTATGGTAGCGGTGAAAAGAAGGAGCTGGTATCAAACTAAACAATTCCTCAGAACATTCCCCGTTATAAAGTCTGTAGAGGACACTAAAGCACCAATATTACTTTTCAAATCAAGAGGCACCAGATGTTTGGTCAGATTAGAACCATGTATAATGCGAGTATTTCGTCTCTGAATGCGATGAAACGGAAAATTTTGATGATGGCGTGCATCAGTGTATATTATAAGTGTGAAAAGTTTGCCATTCCTCGACCGGACTTAGTACCACTGGACATTGTTTGGATGTTTGTCGCTTTCGTATTCCAGTTTGGAGGGTAAGGTAGCCGGTAAAATCATTACATGCATGTAGTGCAAACCTGCCACACATATAGCAATGTACCATTAACATATCTGGTCTTTATAAGCGATTGTTATCTTTTTTCATCAGGTGAAATATCTAATTATTTGCTATCCTGTGAAATAAAGTAAAAAAATTATAAATTATTACTCGAGGCGAAAACTTTGCACCTCTTTTTACGAAAATTACGCGAACTGAGGACTGGCACAGTTAAAGCAGGAAAAGTGCAAAAGGTATTATTTTTACCTATGCAATATTCGTATAAAACACAAAAAGACAAAAGCTTACATTTTTACATCAAAAAGGTTATATTGACTTTGTACAAAATAAACCGAATTAGAGAGGTTTTTAATTTTCAGGGAAAACGTAATTTAAAAAAATCTTAGTAGTAATTTTGACCGGAGGATAAAGTTATGTGATCTTTTTGATGTAAAATTTAAGTTCTACACATTTTATTTACAATTTTTTTGTTTAACTTTTACCGTTTTTAAGTGTTTGCAAAAAACACTTTTAATTTTTTTATACATTGCCTTGCATTTTTGTCGACCACAAAATATTTATATATCGTCTTTATATCATTAAGACTACATTATAGCCAAAATGCAAAAAATGGCTATTTTAATTAAAAATATATTTTATTGGAGTAATATACTGTTAATTTATAATAGGTAAAGTCTAAAGTCAAGTTTTAGTAGCTGTTGATACCCTGATGTTGCTTGTATAGGAAAAACTGGTTGGAAATCAATTATTGTGAAATAGTACAAGTGTATTCATTGATAAATATTGTATTAAAATAGAGTTTTGCCAAATGCCGACGATGAGAAGCATAGAATCTATTGTCAAGCTTAGAAGAGATTTTATTATTTATGGTAATGGAGTCAAAAAATAATGGTCGAAATTCGACCAAAAGGCAATCGCCATTAAAAATAAATAAAGAATGTCACGTAAGGCAAAACTCTAACAAGACTTAAATTAACTTAAATTTGTAATACCGTTAATTTGTCTTTTCATCTCAAAACAAACATGCCTTTACGGCTTATACAAATCTTCTAAGAGTAAGTTAATTATTAACAGACAATGGGCGGGATGAAGGCTGAATGAAAGTACATGCAATTAGCCTGTAAACACCTTAGAACGTATTAAGTGTAGAGAAGACGCGTCCATATATATATATATATATATATATATATATATATATATATATATATATATATATATATATATATATATATATATATAGGTAACATGTACATATAAGCGCAGTAAAACTGCAGCAACCGATTTCGCATTAGTTATATCGTCAGAGCCCTTCAGAGTAAAAATGGGACCATACACTCTGAAACAAAAAATAATTTTCAAAATCGCTTCATAAATGAAGAACAAACATCCCAATTGATTTTTTTCGGTTTCTTCCTTATTTTAAATAAATTTAATTTAATTAAAAATAAAAAAGCAACCAAAACCTTACTAAAATACAGAATATTTAAAAACTAGCAATTTAAAAGGTAATGTAACTCAAACACAATTAATTAAATTTTAAACCAACCGCAGTAATTAAAATTTGAACTAAATGTTTAACCAAAATATTAAATCAGACAAACACTATAATTGGAAAGCACATGTTGAATCATTATGTGCAAAAAATAAAGGATGTACTTGTCAATCTATTAAGAAAATTAAGAGAAATAGAAAACGTAAAAGCCTCCCTTATAGCATCATGGATGATGGATGGATGGATATCTAATAATTCAATCTTTCGATAAAACATCATCTGATTAAACATATCTATGGAATGCTAATAGAGAGATTTAAAGAATTGCTTTTTGGGGAAAATTGGTTCCAAAGTTTTGTAGTCTAAAAGGAATGTATTCGAGCAATTTGACATTCTAATATTGACTTATTGTGAATAAAATTAATTTAATAATTTCGGTTGACGCTATATTCTTGTAGTCCATATTTTAGGCCGATCTCATCACTCTCCTTTATTAAATACCTCAATTATCGTATTCCTCGTTCATCTAAGAGCTATATTGATTCTTGTAAAAGCCTAAACATTATGACACCTAACTCAAGGCGTCATTTTTTAGACATGATGTTTATGTATAGTGTGATTCGTGGGCCGATAGACAGCATCACACTAACTGCTCGGCTTCTCTTCTTGTGCACACCAACAAGACACACTCCTTTGTTCTATATTAATACCTACAATATGCAGCAAATTGTGCTATCGATAGGCTTAAAAATACACGGGAAATTTGCATGTGGCGTTCCATTTTGTATGTCTAAAAAAGAATTTAAAAATTGTATCTGGAAATCTATCAATAAAAACTTGTAAACATGCGCACATACACACACGCACGCATACACGCACATACATACACACACATATACACACACAGGCACCGTAACTCCGTAATGTAAGAATGCGAATTTTAGTATATTGTGTAAACTTAATATAAGTCTTTATTTTTATTTTTTTATTATTTTTAATCTTATTAATTTCATTTTATATTTTTAATTTGAAGTTGTTACATATTTATTGTTTGTTTTTTGTTGTTAAATTTTAATTATCGTTTTCACATTCATTACTAGTGTTTTTGTGTGCCACGTCTAGTTATTACTATTTGTTATTATTATTCATTTGCTTACATATCTTCATACCAGATCCCTTACGGGGTAGGCGGAGTGAACCGAGTGCCATTACCATATGTCACGATCCTTGAAGTTCTGACTACTGTACTACTTTACTAATAAATAATAAAAGAAATAACGTTAGCTAAAAATACTTCCCATAAATTTAACTAAATAAATTATTGTAACAGCGACAATCAAAATTATTGGACTGACCTGTTTTACGGAAATTAGCTGGAAATGTCAGACAGACAGATAAATAACCTTTATATTTACTGATTAGGCTTTTTTTTGTAAAAGTTAAATAATTTTGAAACGCTATTCAATATTTTTTGTGTTGTTTGTTGTGTTGTACAAGTCCTGGATATATAATGTAAATCCATAACTGGCCGTAAGCCCAGCGCTGTGGATTTTGTTAAATAAATAAATAAATGAATGAATAAATGAATAAATGTATGAATAAATGAATGGATAAATAAATAAACTTGCATAAGTTTACCCGCTACCTTACCCCGCAAACCGTAACACGTCAGTTTTTTTATGTCATTAGATAGCAAACAAGCAGATAGATCTCCTGGTGGAAAGAGAAACCGTTGTCTATAGACACCAAAAATATTAATGGTGTGTTGCTATACGTGTGGAGGGATGACAATGCCACATGCATAAGTCTACCGGCTACCTTACCCTCTAAACCGAAACAGGACAATGACAAGTAATGACGCTATTGCGGCAGGAATAGCTAATTCGGTGGTACCAAATACCTGGACGAGATGTTGCGGAACTCTACCACCTAGTAGTTATGATGGTAGTGACACATAATGCTAATCGGTCGCTTTTTACGACCTGTCTGGCAGAACGATATTTGGTCCATTCTTTAAAGAAGCCCCAATACTTCAGTGGCAAGCACTGACGCTATTGCGGCAGGAATAGGTAAGACGGTGCAACCATATATCCGGGTAAGACGTTGTGAGACACGTAGTAACACGCGTAGCCAATTATTCACCTCTTACGAATTGCCTGGCAGAACGGCAGATGGTCTATTCTTCAAAGGTTGAGCAATACTGGAATATTGGTTTGTTGTTTAGCCCATTTGACAAGTAAAGCTGTGCGTTTATTGATCAGTTACACTTTTTCATTTGTAAATCTATTCTAGATAGTATATAAAGTACGTTAAACCAAGCGGTAATCATATAGCTAGCTAATATTAGTGAGCACACTCCATACATATACATTATCTAAAAGATTTTAATTTCAACTTTCCGTGTGAAACAAGTCTCGAAAACAAAGTACTTATAAAGTTTTCTTAAAGCTTAGACTTTCATCTATATTTAAAAAAGGCGATGTATCAACGCACAGGCCAAAACCTTAGGTCTAGAAACTTGAAATTTCGCATATGTATTTATTTTATAATGTAGCCACCCACTAAGGAAGGGTTTTTCAAAATTCATCGCCGAAGCGGGTGAAATAGGGAATAAAAGTTTGTGTGAAACTTTTATTCCCTGGACAAATTTGCATAATAAAATTTGCATAATCGTATAAATTGGGTACGAAAAAATAATGAATTACGTTATTGTTTTAAATTTTATACTTGTACTGTTTCACAATGAATTGTGAAACAGTACAAGCGTAAAATTTAAAACAATAATTATGACGGAATTTCACCAAGTGCCGACGATGGAAGATATAAATTAAATGAATTACGTATTTAAGCGTTTTTCAATATTCGATCCCTAAGAAGGTAAAACAAGGAAAGTAGCTTATAAAAAAGGTTAAATAAATCCTAAAGTAAATATGCGCGAGCAAGTAAATTTGCGTGAGTAACAGCTCATTTACGAACAATATATATAAAGTTGTTTTCAACCGACAAAAAAAAAGAGTTTATCAGTTTGACATGTACCTATGTATGTCATGTTGTTGGAATTGGATAATATTTTAGTATAAAGATCTATTTAGGCATCCAAGCACGTTTTTTCATTTCGTGTCTATTTCCGAATTTCTCGGGAACTTAAAGCAATATCAAATTAATTCTTTTTTATTTAAATCAAAATATTTCAATAATACTTAATTTTCAATAAAATATTTAGGAATCAGCTTAAGTTTTCCCCGTGTTGGTCCCGGGTTCCTTTGACGAATAGGCCAACTGCCGTTCTGCCAGGCAGGTCGTAAAAGGCGACCGAGTGGTTATGCGCGTCACTACCATCGTGACTACTAGGTGGTAAAATTCTGCATCGACTGGACCGGGTCTGGTACCACCGCATTACCTATTCCCCCCGCAATAGCGTCAGTGTTAGTCACTGTCCTGTTCCGGTTTGGATGGTGAGGTAGCCGGTAAACTTATGCATGTGGCATTAGACCTCGCCATAAGGTAGGTAGCAACGTCCATTAACATCTTTGGTATCTATAGGCGATGGTTGAGTCTTTCCATCAGGAGACCCATCTGCTTGTGTGCTATCTTATGATATAAATAAGAAAAAACACCACCAAACCCAAGCTGCTACCGAAATTTCAATTTACGACGATAACCCCAAAAATTTTAATAATACATTTGTCCAACCCCGGATCTGAACATATTTGGATAAACACTGTACAACAAAGCAGTTACGATGACATTATACAGGTCTCTCTTTTCCTCTGGGCACTCTGGGCACTTACCAGGACCTCTCAATAGTAAGGGATCCTTTGTTCGTACTAGATCTTCAAACTGATATTTATCACCAAAATCTGTAGGTATTTATTTCGACAAATCAAATGAAAATGACCGACTACAATATAGGCATTTGCTCTGCTCTCATCCAAATCTCAGCCTCTCTGGATTTTAGCAGGCCAATCAACTTCAATGCTAACAAAATAAGGTTATGTCAATGATCCCACTATCTTAATGTGACCAAGGCCTTAAATAGGTTAAAGACGGCTCTAAGAATATAGTTCAAATATTTTAAAGACTTAATAATTATTTATATCGAGTTACTTTTAAAGTTCCGGCCAAATTTTCAGAGGCTGTCCAGAATCGATGATATGTTCGATTTATGTAATTGTATCCTGTTATTCGTATTATAAAAGTTTTTGGTGAATCTCATGAGAACCACATACCTACTTTTCTGAGATAAAGGTGCCTTATGTTTTATTCTAGGTCATCATCTATCAAATCACCTCTACTTCTACCTCTGCTGGAACCAAATTTCATCCTAATTGGTTTAGTGGAAATCATAAATAAGAAATCAGAAATTAGAAGTACTATATTCAATAAAACTTTTTCTTAAACTACTACCGGATTGGAAACGCATCTACACACTGAGAAGATCCGGCGGAAGAAACTCAGTGGGGTTGCTTTTTTCATATTATTTTTTAATTAAGATATTACATAATGTTTAGTTCGTAAGTATCTAATTCTTACAGTAATAATAAAGATTGCCGATATGAGGAACAGTTAATCTGTCATCAAGGTATTCAAATATCTTATAGAAACCTTTTTCACACAGTTTTATTTTAACACATTTTTTTTTAAATTTATTAACTAGTAAATCTCTAATGGCATCAAACAGCTTATTGTAGAAGCGTATTCTTTGCTCCATAAAAGAGTTGCTTGTTCTGTGGAGACGAGACACATGCACAGCAAGATTGTTTTTGTTCCTTGTGTTAGGATATTTTTAATAACTGTGTGTAAATGCATATGATTTATTATGTAAATATATTAACTAATATTTTAATAATAACAGATGCTTAAATTTTAACGGTAAAGCCGTTAAAATTTAAACTAAACCGCGCTAATTGTCACCTGTTGGTGGCGTGATTAGAATCCCGCCTTAACCTAACGGTTGGCGGGGGTAAGGCATTCATTTTTACCATTCTTCATGTGGCAGTCCACAAGAACGGTTCTATATTTGATACTTACCGAATAAGTAAGTCGTTATGTTGAATGTAATGTAATGCAATGGATAAGAATATTTGATTATGTTGAAACTATCGAAAACTACTTAAATAAGAATTGAGAATAATTGCATGTAAATGAAGGATAATAAATGATGTAATCAACACTAATATATTTTCCTGGATTGACTGTTTATACTTGTATTTAGGGAGTGAATATCACTAAAACACCCGCAAACTCTTTTTAAATAAGCAAATATTTTTACGTACGCACATCAAGATTTCCAATATATACTGAGAAATTAGTTAAAATATAATAATAATATTATTGCGACAGTATCGGCATAACCGTATGATATACTAATACAGATAGGTGGCCAGGCAGGTCGTTAAAGGCGACTGATTGGCTATACGTGTCACTATCATCGTGACTACTAGATTTTAAAGTTCGGCAACAACCCGCCCGGGTTTGGTAACAATAGAGTCGGTGCTTGTCGCTTCTGTGTTCCAGTTTGGAAGGTAAGATAGTTGGTAAATGAATGAATGAATGAAACTATATTCTAAAATAATTTATGTATGTGACATGCCAACTCCGCTAATTGGATAGGAACGCACCACTCTTTGGCCTATAGGTGATGGTTATCTTTTTACATGAATAGAACCATCTACTTCTTTGCCATCTATGAAATAAAAAAAAAGATGTGTCTTATAGATACTCGATTGGAACGGAGATTCTTTCGCTATATCTGTGACTGTAACGTCATGGCAAATGTACCAAAATGGCACGCAAAAATTGTTGTTTACTAGCTGACCCGACAAACGTTGTTCTGTCTTTTTAACTACTTTTTTTTAAGATATTTTCTCACCTTTTAAACCTTCTCTGAACTTCAAAAATTAATTCAAAACCAAAATTAGCCAAATCGGTTCAGTATTTCTCGAGTTTTAGCGAGACTAACGAACAGCAATTGATTTTTATATATAGATAGATATTAATAAAGAGTTTTAACCAAAGAGATTTAGTACATAGAAGTCGTTGGTTATAACACTTAAATCATTAAATATATTTGCATCATAGATATACTTCACGTCATTTGCGTGTTGTCAAAACTGACGGCAACCTGAATTGATTGAAAAAAGTTTTATTTCCCTAGGTCATGGGGAAATGCCTCAGAAATTACTACGATTGATCAGTTTTTAGTGTCATTTTTCACTGTTACACATTTTCAGTCTAGCTCCTCAGCCCGCGATTATAAAGTGCGATAAGAAACACCGTACCAAAAAGTTACACCAAAACTTTTCAATAGACAAAATCACAACAAATCGTTACATAACGATCAATTTTCAAAACAAGCACGCAATCAGTATTGCGTACCAACTGATCGGTAAAAACTAAGTTCACGTGATCGGTTCTTAAAGGTCGATTCCTTTTGAACAAGTTTCAAACAAGCTGGAGTTGATTTTCCTTTGACCAGACTTGTTAACGACTTTGGTTTACAATATCTTTTTTAACTTGTAACAAAATATATAAATACTGTATTTATTTAAGCCCCGAGATATATTTAAACCTATGAAAAATTTATAACTAGTATCAGCACATCAGTTTCCTTGCGGGGACGGCAGCAAGAACATAACGTGTATAAACTTTCCAGTTTCCAGTTTCTTTTTTTATATAATTAAATAGCAAACTAGCAGATGGATTTCCTGATAGAAAACGAAACCATTGCCTTCGGTGCCTATACCGAAGATGTTAATGATGCGTTGTTATCCGTGTGGCGGTATGGCAGTGCCACATACATAAGTCTATTGGTAAACTTATTGTCCAAATCCGGATAAAACTATGACAAGCATTGACGCTATTGCGCCAGGAATTGTGTGCAGCACAGACATGTTTTGTTGTAAATATTAATGTAAATAGATAGTAAGGCAGGATAGAATGTATGTTTTGTTTAGTTCGTAAGTTTTCTATAATAAATAATGTTCGTTTTCGTCTTTTATTCGCCCTAAGACCTACATACAGCTTTGTTGTATAGAAATAATAAGGCCTGCCGTAGTAGCATTTAACCGAGCGAGACTTTGAAGCACTTTACCACTACCACTAGTAGTCACAATGGTATTGGCATGTATATCCAATCAGTCGCCTCTTCCAACCTACCTGGCAGAACGGTAGACGGTATATTCTTCAAAAATGTGTACGGATCAACACGCGAAAACAACATGCAAACTTTCATAATCATGCATTTTGTAAGAATTTCTTAATATTATGACATTGCCAACAGACACTTCAATTTTATTTATATGTATATATATGACGATGATATACCGGTTTGTTGGTTGGTGAGAAGAGTGGTAATCATTATCACCAGCTTTTACCGACCTAATGATTACCACTTATATTTAGCGATAACGCAGAACATCACCTTGATATGAAAGAGCGAAAGAGGAAGAAAGGAATTCAAGATGGGTCTATATAGACACTCGGTTGTGTCTGCCTACCGTGTGGCGGTATGCTGGCATGAACACTTGTGTGGTTGGATTTTCATTAATTAATTGCATAATCAAAAACTACGAAGCGGAACAATTACTTACTTTAAATCTTAAGCTTAATAGCCTATTAGATTTCGGCTTCGCCGCGGGATGGTGCCTCCTTATCATTTATCATACTATTCAAAACGCAGCGAGGCGGAATTTCTCATTATTAGGCTTGAGATATTTAATTGGGATTGACTCTGGCTTCGACGGAGAGTACTAGTTCTGGTCAATTACAATACCTTATTTAATAAGTACATCATTTAATTTAAAATCAACTACTCTACTTTTAGAAAAAATCCCAGCTAAAATCTATTTATTATTTATTTATTTACACGTTATTGTACACAAAATAAAATTTTCAAAAATAAACAGATTATAACATAAAACATGATTTTTTTTATATCATAAAATAGCAAACAAGCAGATGGATCTCCTGATCGCCTATAGACACCAACGGTGTCAATGGTGCGTTGCTATCTTGTGGCGAGGTCTAATGCCACATGTATAAGTTTACCGGCTACCTTACCCTCCAAACCGGAACACGACATTGACTAGCACTGACGCTATTGCGGCATTAATAGGTAAGGCGGTGGTACCAGACCCGGTCGAGCCGATGCAGAACTCTGCCACCTAGTAAAACCACATTTTTCATTATTCAAACCGAGTGAGTAAACCACAAAGTCAACATATTTTATAGATTCTGGTGTTATTTTACGGAACTCGATTACTCAAAGACGAAAGTAGGGCAACTCAATTTGCTAAAGTTATAAATTATATTGCTTTAATTACTTCCTTGAAATAGTCAAGATATTATCTTATAAGCTGCAGTTAGAGTAAAATTTCCCCGTGTTGGTCCGGATTTCTTTGAAGAATAGGCCAATTGCCGTTCTATTAGGCAGGTTGTAAAAGGCGCCCGATTGGCTATACGAGTCACTACCGTAGTGGCTACTAGGTGGTAGAGTTCTGCATTGGCTCGCCTGGGTCTGGTGTCACCGCCTTGCCAATTCCTGCTGCAATAATGTCAGTGCTGGTCCCTGTTTTGTTTGGAGGGTAAACTTATGCATATGGGATTAGACCTTGCCACAACATAAAAACTCACCATTAACATCTTCGGTGTCAATCATGGTTTCTTTATCCATCAAGAAACCCATCTGCTTTTGCCGTTTGCTATCATGGTAATAAAATAAAAAGTATCTTCACGCCCATATCCCCGAAGGGGTAGGCAGAGGTACAACAAGTGCACCCACGATTAGCCGAAGATACTTGGTCCCACAAATGTGATAGGTGGCAAGCCTATCGCCGACCGGGCACTGCCCGACCCGGGAATCGAACCCGGGACCTCATGTGGTCAACGCCAACACTGGACCACTAGACCACAGAGGAGACCACTAGGCACAGAGTAATAAAATAAATCTTAATAAAGACTCCTTAGGGGCACTTTTAATTAAAGTTAGGGCTTAAAGCCTTGCACTTTGCTCTTCCAAAAGACCAATACCTTGACAAAAGTCTTTTTGTATTATAAGGCAACAAACTAGATCTGCTAGTAGACTGGTCTAACTGAAAATACAACCACCGCCTATAGAGACCAATATAACATGTTAAATGTGCATTGCTATCCGTGGGCTGAGATAGCAATTTCACAGGTATTTGTTTACCAGCTACCTAATCCTCCAATTCATCCGTCTGACTGTACGTAAAAGCTTTTATCTTATAATATCGTATACTAGCGGTTGCCTGTGGCCGAAATTTGACCATAGACTAACAATAATATCTCTTTTAAATTTGACAACCGACTTCAGCGGTAAAGAAAAGAGTTTAGTATCCATGTGTGTATAATGTCATGTATGTCATATGAATGTAGTGTGTTTAATGTTTATTTTTATTAATTTAATATATAGCTGGCAAGGACTGGATTATAAAAGCAAATGATAGGAAGATATGGAAAAGTATGGAGGAGGCCTTTGCTCGTAGAGAGGTCCTTAATAGGTAAAAGAAAGTACCTATGTTATTGTTATACTAGCAAAAAGCAGAGCTTTGTAGGGGCTCGCAAAGTTATACTATCTAGTAATATTGTTAGAAAAGTATTTTTATGAGAATTACACCTTTTAATGTATAGACTTTATTTATAATAATAAAGTCTATAATCTTTTAATGTATAGAAAAATAAATAATAAAGTATTTCATCTCTCGCATTGTATATCTGTTTTGTTAATCTTTCACCTACCATTCTTTGTACATGTCCGAACCAACGGAGCATGCCCTTTCTCATCTTTACACCAACACTTTCAAGCATAACTTCTCTCTCACTTCAACATTACGAACCTGGTCCTGCGTTGATTATACTTTCATGCCCTTCTAACATACCCAACTCTCACTTTCATACAATATCGTTGGGATAGGCATGCATAGGAATTATTATGCAGGGCAAGAGGGGCACCCTGACTTAAAACTAACGCTCTATTCACTCTGTTCCCCGCCAGCCAGCCAGCCCCCCCCCTCTCTCCCTCTCTCTATCCCCTCTCCCTCAACCCTCCCCTCCCCATCTCCCACTCCCTCGCTCCCCCTCCCCCTCCCCCTCTCCCTCTCCCCTCCCCTCCCCATCTCCCACTCCCTCTCTCCCCCTCCCCCGCCCTCTCTCCCCTCCCCCTCTCCCACTCCCCCTCCCCCTCCCCCTCCGCCTCTCCCACTCCCCCTCCCCCCTCTCCCCTCCCTTCTCCCCCTCCCCCTCTCCCCCCTCCCTCTCTCCCTCTCTCCCCTCCCCTCTCCCTCTCTCCCTCTCTCTCTATCCCTCTCTTACTCTCTCTCCCTCTCTCCATCTCCCCCTACCTCTCTCCTCCTCCCCCTTTCCCCCTCCCCCCTCCCCCCCTCTCCCTTCCCCTCTCCCCCTCCCCTCCCACTCCCCCTCTCCCTCTCTCCCTATCCCTCTCCCTCTCTCCTTCTCCCCTCCCTCTCCCCCTCCCCCCACTCCCCTCTCCCCATCCCTCTCCCCCTCCCCTCCCACTCCCCCTCCCCCTCTCCCCCTCTCCCTATCCCTCTCCCCCCTCCCCTCTCCCTACCCCTCTCCCTCTCCCTCTCTCCCTCCCTCTCCCTCTCACCCTCCCTCCCCCTCTCCTTCTTACTCCCCCTCTCCCTCTTCCTCCCCCTCTCCCACTCCTTCTTCCTCCCCCTCCCTTTCCCTCTCCCTCTCTCTATTTTATGGTAGATAACATATCTAGACATGAATTTAAACTACTACGTCGAAGCACAAACCTAAAAGGCCGATAATTTTTGAGTAAAATGTACCACAAAAGTGCATAGAAAGTGGCCTAGTGTAGGGCTCGCTTCGCTCGCCCTAATGATTGCAATTTTATTTGGTTTTAAAAGTATCTTCACGCCCATATCCCCGAAGGGGTAGGCAGAGGTACAACAAGTGCACCCACGATTAGCCGAAGATACTTGGTCCCATAAATGTGATAGGTGGCAAGCCTATCGCCAACCGGGCACTTTCCAATCCCGGGCAACTTTGAGTTTCTCAGAAAACTGAAATAACACTTTTTTTTTAAAGTGCCCGACCCGGGAATCGAACCCGGGACCTCATGTGGCCAACTCCAAAGCTGGACCACTAGACCACAGAGGCGATTATTTGATTTTAGTATTGTATTATAGAATATATGACATAAAAGGTAATTGTTAAAATGCTAATTAAAATGACGACATATCACGAAATTTCAATGTAAATTAAATCAATATCAATTTTGTAAATATCTTAATAATCATGTAAATTATTATCTAAAATTAATTGTTATATTTGAATTATCTGTTGTCTATTGAGGAATTAAAAAGGCTTGATTATTATTATTAGGTTTCTGCAGTCCTCCGCAGCGTGAACTTTAACCGTGTTAAATTTCATACTGTTCGCGCAACTGTCTTAAAAAGGAGTTCAAAGTTTTTTCCTTTATGTACTAATATAAATACCACATAGATAAATGATGGATGATGAAATATTTATCTAAGAGATACCATAATTAGGTTGTAACAAGTGCCGACGGTGAAAATTATTGAACAAACCCTCGTTATTTTCCAACGTTGCTAAAAATAAACTCAACAGCGTGAAGATATCCTACAAACATTCGTGCGTATAAAAATGTAATAAGATAAGACACTTCAAATCCGGTCCAAAATGGCTTCTGCCTTACACATCAAGATAAGCATTATTGATTCACTGTCTTACGTCATTGCAGATTTACAAACTACCCAAAATGGACAAGCAATTTATACAGCCAAATTTACATAGTTTAGTGGTTTGCCCTTTTTTAGGCTTGTGAAAAACAAAACAGAATAGACCATCTGCCATTTTGCCTGAAAATTTGTAAAAGGTGAATGTTTGGCTACACCTGCCACTTACTAGGTAATAAAGATCTGCAATGTTTCTTTTTTTATTAATAGAAAGCTAGCAGATGACTCTTTGATGGAAAGAGAAACCATCGTCTATAAACACCTAAGATGCTAAGGATGCATTGCTATCTTTGTGGCGGAGACTTAATGTCACATGCATATGTACCGGCTACCTTACCCTCTGAACTGGAACATGAAAGTGTCTGAACTGACGTTATTGCGGCGGGAATAGGTAAGGCGGTGATACCAGACCGATTGGATATACGTGTCTCTATCATGGTGACTACTAGGTGGTAGAGGTCTCCAAAGTCTCGCCCGGGTATGTGATACCACTGCCTTACCTATTCCTGTCGCAAAAGCGTCAATGCTTGTTGTCATGTTACGGTTTGGAGGGAAAGTAGCCGGTAGACTATGTAGGTGGTATTGTTATCCCGTCACACGGATAGTAACATACCATTAACATTTTTAGTGTCTATAGGGGATAGTTTCTCTTTTCATCAGGAGAGCCATCTGCTTGTTTGCTATCTAATCATATTAAAGGCGTGCCGTCCGTGTATATGAGATTTAGTCAGAAATACACTAAAGTATAAACACCAGTAAAATGCATTAGAATGTAAATTCGAAACTCGGTCAGGACTTCCTTTATTTACCATTAAACGTTATATACAATGTAGATGTAAGAGTTAAAATGTTCTGCTTTTTATTTGTATTCTTACAAATAACCATTGTTTTAGACGTTTGAAAAACGTATTATAACAAAATCGGGGGATGCAATATATACATACAAAGGATTAGTGTTAAAGATACGGCCAAATCTTCGGAGGCTGTTCAGAATCGATACTATATTCGATTTATGTAATAAAAAATAAATTAAAAAATTCAAAATATCATTTTTATTCGACATAAGAAACAAAACCCGTGGATATAATTTATTTCGAACAATAATTACTTAATACTAAAATATTTTTGTTCGAACAACAATTTGAACAAAAATATTTTAGAACCTTCAACCAAATTATAAATGACCGGGAAAATGTACTTAGAGCAACAGATTACATAACAATTACTATCGTAATCTTTATTATTAATTATTAATTAATTATATTAATATTATAAATGCGAAAGTTTAGATTTTTGGATGGATGTTTGGATGGATTTTTGTTACTCAATCACGCAAAAACTACCGAACGGATTTGAATGAAATTTGATACACAGGTAGATTATGATCTGGAATAGCACATAGACTACTTTTTATCCCGGAAAAATTAGGTGTTCCCGCGGGATTCACCAAAAACTTTTATTACGCAGCGGGCTGCACGCTGCAGCTAGTTATAGATAAATGTAAAATGAGACACTGCCAGCAACGCAGAGTTTATTCATAAGACTTGGTGCATCCAATTCATGAATTTTGTGGGATAAATTTAAATTAATATTTTTTATATTATCTTGTAATAATCAATACATATAATAAAATCGTAGGAAAGTCAAAACTATACATTGAATATTCTTTTAAAAGAATACTTGGGGCATGATCTACAATCGATATCGAAGCCAAAAATATAGTTTTTAGAATTTTTGTCTGTTTGTCTGTTTGTCTGTATGTATGTCCGGGATAAACTCAAAAAGTACTGCACGGATTTACTTCAAATTTTGCATGAATATTACTAACAGATCGGGTCAACATCAAGGCTACATTTTATCACGCTATCACCTACGGGGGAAAAGCTGTGCGGAATAAACGAAGTCCGCGCGGACGAAGTCGCTGGCAACAGCTAGTTGTACAAATAATAACTAAAACGCACTTTCAATTCTATATTTAGTTCATAATTTTAAAATATAGCCGGATCTCTTTAAGAAACCCTGTATATAATCAGTCGGATCGGTCTTTACTCTTAAAAGATCTAAATCAAAATAGAAGGAATGTATAATACAAGAAAGAATTCTTAACAGGCTTAATCTAATAGGACTCATGAATCCCCACATGAAAGAAGTCTGAGGAAGAGCTGACATGCGAAAATATAAAGACGTCCGATCCAATTAACGTCTGTAGCGAGTAGAAAGTCTTGCTTGGTAAAAAAATACCTGTCACATGGACATATTCCCATAAAACACACACGGCTCTGTCCACGATACAGCCACGCCATGATTTCCTCCAGGTTCTCGCCCGTGCCTCGGGTTATTATGTACAGTTGTCAGTCCCGGTCATTACAAGAAACATCAGTAGCCGTTATCAAATGGATAGAATGGGACAATAGACCTCTTGTCAGCCCGAGCCCCTTTTGAAGAGTGGACTACACGCCATTCTGTTCGACAGTTTGTAAGAGTCAAGCAATTGGCTATGCTAATCACTTCTATCGTGGCTACTAGATGGTAAATTTCACACCCAGTTTTGGTACTGGTCAGTGTTTTTCATTGAAGTATTTTGGCCGCAGAGGTCGCAGAGGTCATCGTTAATCCTGGTGACCAAAGCTTATAGGTCGGTAAGCACGATGGCCCTTCCAGTACCGGAAGACTTGCAAGTGACAGCAATTCGGTGGATGAGTAGAGTAAGTTGTTGATTTATTTTGCAGACCTCGTGAGGACGCCGTCGAGCTACCGGCTGCTAGCTGGATGTGCGCAAGGTTGGCTTAGGAGGAGAAGATTGTTGGAAGTTGACCAAAGTTAGTGGAGTCTGTATTGGGTCATACTATACCAAGAAGGCTAAGAAGGCAAACGAGTGCATTGTGTGTGTAGTCCGTTCCCAATTGGGAATGCAGCAAAACCGTCCCTTCAGGGGAGAGGGTCATTAGGGGCAGAGGGCGAGAGTTAAATAACTTGTAGGGCGTCAAGTAATGCACAGAGATGAGAGCCTCAGAGCAGACTCTGTGCATCTCCCGCGCTTAGGCCAGTATAACCGAGACCGGTTCGTAGGGCCATGGGTTGGGGGTGGGTCTGTCGTATTTCGGTTTGGAGGGTAAACTTATGCATGTGGCATTAGGATGCCGTCACAAGGATAGTAACACACTATTGACATCTTTGGTCTATAGACGATGGTTGTTTCTTTCGATTAGAAGAGCGATTTTCGCCGTGTTGGTCCCGGCCTCCTTTGAAGAATAGGCCAACTGCCGTTCTGCCGTAAAAGGCGAGCGATTGGCTATCGAGTCACTACCATCGTAGCTACTAGTTGGTAGAGTTCTGCATTGTCTCGCCCAGGTCTGGTACCACCGCCTTACCTATTCCTGCCGCAATAGCGTCAGTGCTTGTCGCTGTCGTGTTCCGGTTAGGAGGGTAAGGTAGCCGGTAAATTTATGCATGTGGCATTAGACCCCGCCACAAGATAGCAACGCACCATTAACACCTTTGGTGTCTATAGGCGATGGTTGACTCTTTCCATCAGCAGACCCATCTGCTTGTTTGCTATCTTATAATATAAAAAAAGGAGAGTCATTTGCTAGTTTGCTATCTTACGATGTACAAAAAAGAATATTATCGATTATCTCACCATCTGACGATCCGTAAAACAGTAATTAAACGAAGCGTTTATTCATGACCGGTTCACTCTGCTTTCCGCATAAGGAAACTGGCGCTATGATACCAGGTAATACTTATTATACGAGTACATCTACGTAATATGTTTCATGAAAAGCGCTTAAAGGATCTTAATGGACATTACAAGTCCCTTGTAAAAACAAGGGTCAAAGATTTGATTTATTGCTTCATTTCCAAAATGTTTCCAAATTACAATTTTATGTATTTATAACATTTTCAATAAGCGTGCCGTCTGTTCATGAGTAGATTTATGCTAAAGTATTTCTGCTGTACCTGTGTTTGCCATTTGTAAGAACAGCTTTTTACGATCCCATGAGTGGCTAGAACTGGTGGTGCTGCCATCTGTTGATATAAAGATTTATTTTAACGTATTTGTCTTAATTTGACTTATACTCACGACCGTGAGAGCCTCATTAAAACAGCTTTGTAAATCGATTAAAAAATTTCAAGATTAGTGTTGCCTACAAACACAGCGAAAGAAAATGGCTTGAGAACTATATTACATTTTACAGAAACACAAAAAATATCGTAATGTAATAAAAGTATTTTAATAATAATCAACCTATACGTTACGATTTAGTTTCGACTATTGCTCCGCTTCAGTGATGAGAGCGCGTAAAATTTTATTAGGTTCTTAGAAAGTTCAACTTTAAGTACATAGCTTTAATGTTTATAATTGTAAGTCACATACTACTTATAAGAGGTTTCCATGACGTGACGCGTCCCTCGCGTTTACTATGATTGGACGAAATATGAAATGAATTTATTTGTGTTCGTATTTTTAGTAGCCACTTTTAAGTCCGTGATCTTGAATGTGGTTATCTTTGATCAAAGGCTTTGTACGATCCAAAGAGTAGTCAGAAATAATAGTATTGCTATGTATTGATGAGACGATTCTAAATACTGATTCAAAGATAATCCCAAGAGTAGATAGAAAAATTGTGCTGTCATCTATGTCATTAAGTCTCGACCTTATTGTCACCGAATCTTTTAGTCTTTACTTTTGACTGATTTCGTGCTAATTTGCTTAACCGCGTCTTCAGTCAAGCAAAATTTTCTACGTCTTAATTTATATTATATTATATACAAACAGATTGTTTACTATTTTCAACCGATTTTTCTAAAGAGGAGGAAGTTCCCAATTCAGTTGTTTTTTTATATTTGTAACCTCAGAACTCGGTCAGTTATGAAACCTTTTTTGTTGCCTCCTTTCAGCTCCGTTATAGTACTCTGGAAATCATTCCGATTAAGCGTGTTTGCCAAAACAGAACAAATGAGTTCAAAGTCGGTAGGCTTATTTTATTTTTTTAGAAGTTCCATCTTTTAGTTCTAACATCAGAACTTGGGAATCTTCTAGCAATAAAGGCCACATAAATTAGCACAAATATGGATAGGTTTGTCTTGTTTAGTTCCTGAGTCCGTGACCAACTTTCTTTTCCATCATCAAATTCTCAAAATCACCCGGAAATAGAATATTTGCTTAAACAAACCGAATTATCCTACATGCGATAGGTTTATCTAGTTAATTTTATTACATTATTAATGTAATATTAACCAGAACACGCACAGTGAATTGGCGCACATCAAATGTCGGAAAAAATGGGTTTATCAGAGAAAATGAAAGACTCATTTAGAAAGAATTGTTTATCTGGATTTCGAACTAGAACTGAGGCCCTACTCTTGAATCCAATTCCAATCACAATCTAATTTATACGTGTACTCGTAGCGTTCAAGAGTACCAAAATGACAAATTCGATCCCAACTTCAATTTAGTTTTTGACCTATAATGGTGTTTAGCTACAAAATAGGTTGGTTGAAATATGTCAATATAATGTCAAAGAAACACTATTTTCAGAAATTTTTATTTTTGATTTTCGATTGAATCAACCAATTTTTGTCCAATTTACGTTATTTTACGAAGTTTTCTTAAGAAAAAAACTGATAAGATTTTTTAATCAATCGATATATTAGTCTGAAAGATATTTTAAAAATATAATTTAAGTTTGTTATAAGCAATATATGTACTTAATTTTAATATTTGAAAAACTCTAACTGTGTAAAATTGACCCAATTTGGTTTTTGGAAACGGCATTTGACGCAATTTTTTAAGCTCTATAACAATGTAGAAAGTCAAAAATCGGTTGGTTGAAAATCCCAAATATATACCAAAAAAAGACACTTTTTTTAACAGCCGTTTTCTGAAACACGAATTAAATCTTCAATCATTTAGCAAACTGCCAAACTTAACAATTTGTTGGCAATCCGTCAAATAATTTTAACTTTAACTGATAACTAAGTAATTAATCGTTAACAGCTTTTAATTATTTCGGCTGGTTACATAATACTCGATAATCTGCAATTATGTTAACAACGAATTAACAGATCGTTATCACAATAAACACTGTTTCAAAAATTCAAAATAATGGATAACAGCTAAATTAGCACCCTCATTGATAAACCGTTGATAGATTGTCAAAAAGTTAATCCAGAAACTCACGGCCGGTTTCTGAGACGCAAATAATTTTTTAACAAGCAGTTAATCTCTGTTTAACATCAGTTTTACAAGCACGTTGTCTGTTAAACAGAGTGTAATTGATTGTTAAAAAATTATTTGCGTCTCAGAAACCGGCCGTCAATCTGTCAAACATAGATTGTTTCTTAAAATTAATTTGCATTTCGGAAACCGGCCGTTGGACTAGTGATTTTTCGTTACGTTGTCATGTCTAAATTAATGTTTGTAACAATAAATTAATGCTCTATGGATAGGTGCTATTTCTGTCGTTGTCTCTATTTTCATTAGGAAAGACGACTGGTGGTTTGATATTTTATGATAAAACAACGTAACACACACTATCTTCTGCACTTGCGTTAGACTTCTGCACTTGCACCGGCCTGATGGCGCGTTGCTATCTTGTGCTCACCACAAGATAGCAACGCGCCATCAGGCCGGTTTCCGAAATGAAAATTAATTTTAACAAGCAATTAATTTGTGTTTAACATAAGTTTTACAAGCAAATGATCTGTTAAACACCGATTAATTGCTTGTTAAAATTAATTTGTGTTTCACAAACCGGCCGATTGTTTATATAGGCAATGGTTGACTCTTTCCATCAGGAGAACCATCTGCTTTTCTTGAAGTCGTGTTGAAATCAGTTTTAATGTCTTTTTTAATTAATGACATTGAATTTAATCACAAATTATTTTATCCCATATTGGTCCGGGTGTCTTTCAAGAATAGACCATTCTGCCAGGCAGTTCGTTAAAGGCGAACGATTAGGTTTACGTGTTACTACCATTGTGACTACTAGGGTGTAGATTTTTGCAACATCTCTCTTGGGTTTTAGCTGATATTGTAACAAAAATTGAAAAAGGAAAAACAGCCCAAAGTCCCCATACTAGTAACCGTAAAGTAAGTTTTCCCAGTGTTAGACTCGGGCTCCTTTGTAGAATACGTCAACTGCTGTTCTGTCAGGCAGGTCGTAAAAGGGACTGATTAGTTACACGAGTCACTACCATCGTGGCTACCAGGTGGTACAGCTCTGCACTATCTCCCGCCTGTACCACCGCCTTACCTATTCTTATGCATGCGCCGGTAAACTCAGGCATACGGCATTAGACCTCGCCACAAGATAGCAGCGCACCATTAACATCTTTGAAAACTGGATGTATTTTCCGACTCCTCGCATACTCTTCTGATTAAATTCGATGCGGGTTCCAAGACAGCTTAGCTTTTCCCCCAGGGCACCCTGAGCACGCAACTCAGTGGTTATCAGGAAGGTTGCCGCTGTTGATTCTGGTTTACAGAAGTTACAGTGGTGGGAACGAGAGCCATTGCCCTAACATCTTTGGTGCCTATATCTGATGTGTGTCTCTTTTCATCAGGAGTCCCATCGGCTGGTTTACTATCTTATAATATTTAAAAAAAACGTTTATTAATGGACAAATCAAGAACCTATAACGTTGAAATATCTAGAGAAACAAATTTAACAGCTTAAAATTTATCCATAAACTGCCGAGATAACAATAGGAGAGAATTCGCTCCGTAATAATTCATAGTGATACGGTGAAGGTTGATCTAGTTTTTTCCAAACAAAGCTTGCCCGGGTCAATAACAAAACTGTGCCACGAAATAATCCTCCCTTATAAACAATCACAATGGCTTAAATATCGTAGGATGGAAGAGAGCAAATGAATATTTTTTTAAACTTTAAAATACCTAATATATATTTTTACGACCGTTATTATCTATACAAACAAATAAATAAATAAAAACAATTAAAAATGCATATTGATGTATATTCGGTACATATACCAAAATAACATTTTTACAATTTTTGTCTGTCTGTCAGTCTGTCTGTTTTTTCCCCCTAATCTCTGGAACGGCTGACTGATTCTGCCGGGAATTTCACTGGCAGATAGCTGATGTGACAGGGAGTAACTTAGGCTACTTTTGTCCACACGGACGAAGTCGCAGGTTCAGCTGGTTATTAATATGTTTTTGATTTTTGAAATGGAATGATTTTTTTTATAACATTAGATAGCAAATAAGCAGATATGATGGAAAGAGACGACCATCGCCTATAGACACCAAATATGTTAATTGTGCGTTGCTATTTTCGAGGCGGGGTCTTCATGCCACTCGCATAAGTTTACCGGTGACCTTACCCTTTATACTGGAACACGACAGTGACAAGTATTGACGGTATTGCGGCAGGAATAGGTTAGATTAAATTAAATTTATTAAGAGACAACCATTGCCTATAGATATCAAAGATGTTAAAGGTGCTTTGCTATCTTGTAGCAAGATAATGCTACATGCATAAGTTTACCAGTGACCTTACACTTTAAACCGGAACACGACAGTGACTAGCACTGATGCTATTGCGGCAGGAATAGGTAAGACGGTAGTACCAGACCCGGGAGAGACAATGCAGAACTCTACAACCAAGTAGCCACGATCTTAGCGACTCCTATAGATGATCGTTTGCTTCTTAGAAACTACTTGGCAGAACGGCAAATGACCTATTTATTCTTCAAAGCGAGCTCAGACCATCACAGTTATAAAAGGATTGTTCTTTATATCTATGTACTCATATTATTATTGTATTAGTGAAATATAAATACTATGGATAAAGTTTAAGTCCACGAAAATTCTTAACCTTGATATGTTAAGAGAATAGCATTCCCTCTGCGCTCCGCTTAGGGGGCGTCCATAAATTAAGTGAGGTGTTTTTTAAAATTTTCAGTCCCTCCCTCCCCTCTGGTGAGATGTCGTGAGATTTTATTCAACCCCCTCCCCCATCCTCTCATCTCACGTGAAATTATTCAAAATGTGGGTTTCTTAAATATGTGAACGCGTTGGATTGTTATTGTAAAAAGAAAAAAAAATTGCTTAGTGCTTTTATTTACGCCTAGTTAAGACTAGTAAAGTTTATTGACTACTTTACTTACTACACTTTACTAAATTAATTTCTTTCGAACGAATTAGTGAATGATCTTAATCGTATTACGATTACGTTTAAGGTTAAATCTTAAGCATGTACAATCTGGATAATGGACCAAAATAGTATAACTTTTTTTTGTTTCAATCAGAAAATAATTGCGTGATATTTGCCGATACCTTCTCCGCTCTCCAACGTAAGATTTGACTCGACCCCCTATCCCCCTTAAACATCTCACGTAATTTGTGGACGCGACCTTATGAAACTAGCAATACAGACGACGACTACTTAAAGTAATATTGTTGCTAAAGTTTATTAACATGTGTCATATCGCTTTGTTTTCTGAAGTTACTTTGCACAGTTTGTTAATTTAAGTTATTGTCGACGGGACCGCGAAGAGAAGCACGTTAATAAACATCAAAAAGTTATAATACTCATCAGCATGAAAATGTTTGTTCCTGTATAAACTATTCCCCCGATTTTACCCCTTTAGGACATCAACACAGAATACTGGAGATTAACAGAACTCAATGTAAATACAAGTAATATTCGAGCAATACACACATACTTTTCTGAAATCATTACATGAAAACTTTCACGGACGCGATATCTCGGAATGGTTTGGGACAGTTTGTTCCGAACCAGTCCGAAATATCGCGTTCGTCCGAATATTACTTGTATGTACATTGACTTCTGTTAGTCTCCAATATTCTGTGACATGAATTCAAAAAGTCGGTCAAATGCAAATTGGACTCGCATACCAAACTTGTAAGTAATCTTAGCTACAAATAATTTAATTATACTAGGTCAGCGGGATGTACCAGTGTGTTCCAGTTTGGAGGGTAACGTAGCCGGTAAACTTATGCATGTGGCATTAGACCTCGCCACAAGATAGTATCGCACCATTAACATCTTTGGTGTCTATAGGCGATGATTGACTCTTTCCATCAAAAAAATTTAGCCTACACACAACACTAACCGTATCTTAGGGTTGTGCGTAGGTTAAATTCGAAAACCGTAACTGTATCTTAGTGTGTGTGCGTTAGTTTAAAAGTTCACATTTACGAGTAGTTTGTAAATCATAGCCTGTAATCTTTTCAATATTTTCATGTACATGTTTTTAATTAGCCTTTATTTATTTTATGTTTATTTTATGTCATAAGATAGCAAACAAGCAGATGGGTCTCCTGATGGAAAGAGTCAACCATCGCCTATAGACACCAAAGATGTTAATGGTGCGTTGCTATCTTGTGGCGAGATATAATGCCACAAACCGGAACACGACAGCGACAAGCACTGACGCTATTGCGGCAGGAATAGGTAAGGCGGTGGTACCAGACCCGGGCGAGACAATGCAGAACTCTACCACCTAGTAGCCACGATGGTAGTGACTCGATAGCCAATCGGGCGCCTTTTACGACCTGCCTGGCAGAACGGCAGTTGGCCTATTCTACAAAGGAGGCCGGGACCAACACGGCGAAAGCCTAGCCTGACTGAAATTTCTTATGTTGTGATTTGCTTTTAGATTTTGTGCATAATATCTGCTGTTCCTTCTTAATAGCTTCATAATCTGGGTCTTTCAGCCCGAAAGAAATATTTGTACTTTAGAGATAATCTACCTTTTGTACGCTTTTTAAGTATTTATCTTTATTATTAAATCGCCTCTGTGGTCTAGTGGTCCAGCGTTGGCGTTGACCACATGAGGTCCCGGGTTCGATTCCCGGGTCGGGCACATTAAAAAAAGTGTTTTTTCAGTTTTCTGAGAAACACAAAGTTGCTCGGGATTGGAAAGTGTCCGGTTGGCGAAAGGCTTACCACCTATCACATTTGTGGGACTAAGTATCTTCGGCTAATCGTGGGTGCACTTGCTGTACCTCTGCCTACCCCTTCGGGGATATGGGCGTGAAGATACTTTTTTTTTTAAAGTATTTATCTATTCAACTATTCATCTGTTTAACTATTCATCTATTCAAGTATTTATCTATTTAAGTATTCATCTATTCAAGTATGCATCTATTCAAGTATTCATCTGTTAAAGTATTCATCTATTTCATATATTTATCTATTCAAGTATTCATCTACTCATGTATTCATTCATATATAGAACCTCGGTACACTGTTTTTCATTTCTATGTCTTTTTATATCATAAGATTAAAGATAGCAAAAAAGCAGATGCCTCTTCTAATGGAAAGAGACAACCATCACTTATCTATAACGCGAAAGTTTGGATGTTTGAATGGATGGATGTTTGTTACTCAATCACGCAAAAACTACTGAACAGATTTAAATTAAATTTGGCACACAGGTAGATGATGACCTGGAATAGCACATAGGATACTTTTCATCCTATAAAAATTTGGTGATCCCGCGTTGTTTGGCGAAAACTTTCATAATGCAGCAGGTTACATACTACAGCTAGTAGTCACTAAAGATATTAATAGTGCGTTGCTATCCATTTGGCGGAGTGTTAATACATTCATAAGTTTACCGGCTACTTTACTCTCCAAACCAGAACACGACAGTGATAAACATTGATGCTATTACGGCAGGATAAGGCGTATCACCTAAAATTTGCAATCCGCTAGCGATCAGCGATGACTTTTACTAGTAACAAAAAATCATCAATAATGTCGCCAATTGCTTGCTGTTCATTGGACCCACTTTTTGTGATATCACAGAACCAAACTGCCACTAATATACAAGGCTTTTTTGTGTCTTGCAATAACTAAACAATTACGATAATTGCTCATTGCGAGATACGTGATAGCCAGGCGAAACGTTGCAGAACTCTATAACGTAATAGTAATGATGTTTGTTAGCAACTGCGTTTATCAACAACATTAGTCGGCCAGGTGTGGCACACCTGTGTGATTTATGCACCTGTTATTTTGAGATAATGATGTTATTATTAACAACAATAAACAAATACAGATAAGGATAGTATAAACAACCTGGAATCATATGTTTTAGATTCATTGTAATTCTATCGCTTGTTGAGGGCGTTACTCTGCCTAAAAATTATACTGTGTGTGTAAAAGTGATTTAAGTATTTTATTCGGCCAAACTGCTTATCGGTTACATGGTACTAGTTCATATCGTATCGTAATCTTTTGCCTTTTCTGAACTGAAGCATAATGGCCGGTGGTGTATTATTCAAAAGGGGCCTGAACCAGCAAGGGGTAGCAGAGGACTGCAGAGATTAATATACGTATTAAAAATACATTCAATGAATAAAAATGATATTGCACGCATTATACAAGGTGTAAAGAAAACCCTGTCCGATCCTCAAAGGCATTACTTGGTAGCTTAATACAAACATACTTGTGTCGTTATTTTATAGATATTGATTGATAAATGTTCAAAATAATTGCTTGATTTAAGGGGAAGCTGCTCAATTTTAGTACTAAAATGAGGCACTTTAAATCATGATATTTTTCTTAATTTAATAAAAAGATTTTTTTTTTTGATAATGTCATTGTCCTACCTATATACTTCTTTCGGATCGGACAGGGTTTTCTTTACATCCTGTATTCATGATACAGATAATAATATACACAGATGTATATTATTTTCTTTACGGCTCAAATCCGTTGTCAAACTTAAAAGAGATTTCATTATTTAGCGTTAGCAACCTTTGTAATCTAGTGTTAGCAACCGCGCTTGACGACAAGTACTAGCCGACCAGATGTGCGGCGCACCTGTGTTATTATTATGTTGCGGCTGGGATAACATGTTTTCATTTCATTGTAATTCTATCACTTCTTGAGGGCGTTTCTCTGCCCAAAATTAAAATGTGCATGTAAAAGTGATTCAAGTGTTTTATTCGACCAAACTGCTTCTCGGTAATCTTTATATTAATACGTAAAGGAAAAACTTTGGATCCTTTTTTAAGACAATGCGCGAACGGTCGAGTATGGAATTTGGCACAGTTAAAGTTTACATTGCAGAGGACTGCAGAAAATTAATATTTTTAAATAAAATGCATTAGAAATACATTAAATTAATAAAAATTAACATTATACACACTACGTTCATGTGACATACATGATAATATTTTCTTTACATGTATAATATTTTCTTTACGGCTTAAGTCAGTTGTCAAACATAAAGGAGTTTTTATTGTTGGAACGAAGTTCCTTACGGCAGGCTTGGAGAGGATAGGGATTTTGCTGCGCGACCGAACTGAAAAAAAAGTGATAGTAAAACCGTAAGAAAAAATGCGTGGAATAAAAGCGTTAAATGAGATGTGCGCAGGCGCGACAGTCGCGCACACAAGCGAGTAGTGCCGTTTAGCCGAAGGAACTTCGTTCCTACCTGGTGTCCCGCGACACCACATCATTTTTTTTGCTCTATTGTCACATTTGGCCACAGGCGATCGCTAGTACTAGCAAATATTTAATATCTATATTTTTATTGCAGTCACAAATCACAAATATTTTAGACATTATTATCAGGGAGCTTAGAAAATGTAACATCGCTTCGTAGTGAAACGATATCTACATTCGTTATCGCCGCTCCCTTCGGCCGCACCTGCGTGTATCGTCCTGAAGTTATTAGCGCACAAAAACCCTTTGACGTACCGCTAACCGCTGATACCGTCACACGCAGTCGGAATTTTGCGATGATAGCCGATCACATATGCATGTATCGCACGAATTAAATGGATACGCCTTTCAAGACTTTCTTAGTTTGTCAGCGTAACTTGCAAATTGAGAAGATTTTATTTCACTTGAGAGTAGTATAATAATACTACTCTCAAGTGAACTAAAATCTTTCAAGGGTAATTTTTAAACCTTGTCATCTCATTCGTACGACAAACAGTACAACATGGTTTATTTCTATTTTTTCACAATATAACCTACAAATGTAACATTTTTGACAGTAATAGGAGCGTTTATTCATATGTGCGGCGACACGTTTCCTTCCTAATGGCGTGTATATTAGTATTCATGTGGTCTGTGATGTATTGCGTCATTGTGTAAAGCTTTCTGACAATAGAGCAAGTGCTGCCGAAGTATCTGAATATAACGATGCCGATGACGATTATCCACGTGTTTGAGCGCAGCTTAGGACAGTCCCTTACATGTTATTATTTTCTAACTTTTATCGTTTTTATGTTTTAAGCCCTCAAGGGCGCAATCGCTCTTTAAGTAGTCATCCAGGGCCGCTTGACCTAGTTTTTCCAAACAAAGCCTGTCCGGGTCAACAGAACAGCTGTGCCATGAAATAATTTCCTTGTATTAATCATAACGGCTTTTCCGACGGTGCGATAGCGAGCACCTGAATATTTCAATCTACATAAAAATATGTTAATATTTTATAAAAATAACGAAACTCTTATTGATTCATTTTGCTAAAAAGGAGGTTATGAGTATTTGTGATTGTATGTTTATAAAATACTAGCTGCAGCGTGCAGCCCGCTGCACCATAACAATTTTTTGGGAATCCCGCGGGATCACCAGTTTTTTCCGGGATAAAAGTAGCCTATATGCTATTCCAGGTTATTATCTACCCGTGTACCAAATTTCATTCAAATCCGTTCAGTAGTTTTTCCATGATTGAGTAACAAACATCCACCCATACATCCAAACTTTCGCATTTATAATATTAACTAGCAATTTGCCCGCGGTTTCACTCGCATAACTTTTGTTTCCGTACGAATATCGGAAAGGTTTATATACTTAAACCTTCCTCAAGAATCAATCTATCTATTAAAAAAACCGCATCAAAATCCGTTGCGTAGTTTTAAAGATTTAAGCATACATAGGGACACAGGGACATAGGGACAGACAAAGAAAGCGACTTTGTTTTATACTATGTAGTGATATAGAAATATAGATAAAATAATGTTGTAACTTGTAATCCTCTTTGTTGAGTTCGGAACTCTTATATATACGGGGTACAGAATTTTTGCATACATATTGGATTGTCATATTTTTATGTTAAAAACTTGCTATATGAGTAACGAGTAGTGAGTAAAACCCATTTCACTATAGAAAGGGAAAGCATACAAAGGAAAAGAGATAATATATTTATTTTGTGTATTACTTTTGATAATAAATCAAAAGTAATACACAAAATAAATATATTATCCCACTTAAAATATGTTTTTAATTTATAAAAATATTGAAACCAGTAAGTACTGTTTCACATTGTTACATATTTGTGTTTCTATGACTTAAAAGCTACTTTTTTTAAGGTTTCCCCAAAGAGTTAAATCCATGCCAGATTGAATTAATTGTAAATATATTAACAACGTTTTAATTTTGCTGTTTGATACAAAGTTTTTAGGTATGTATGCATTTTAGGCGCAACAGTTACAATTTTATTGCAGTCTAGTATCTAAAAAGATCCTGGATTTACGGTCTAAGTCTAAAAGATATATGCGAAAGGTAAAAATTTCAATAAGATAGCCAAAATATTAAAAATTTGCATTAAAATTTTAACACAAACGTAATTCGTTTTTTATAATTACTTTGAATATTTTGATAATTTGTGATATAGACGGGAACAACGCGATAATTTATTATTTTATTTTTTTAAATTACACTTACTGATCTAACCCCAAAGTTAGTCAACGATACTAATACATAGAAATACATATATAAATACTAGAATATATTTAATAAACACCCACACTCGGAAATTCAAACATTTATGCTCATCACACAAAAGTTTGTCCCCATCGGGGATCGAATCCGAGCCCCGTCGTTTGCATCGTCAGGGTTGCTAACCATGACCAACCAACGGGGCGGTTAAATACTACGAGTTTATGTTCACAAAGTTATATTACCTATACTGACTTCTCTAACCATTGTGGAACAGTTGAGATGTATTTTATTGTATTATCAAAAAGTTGATTAAACAACAGGAAGCGCATTCGCTCTGTTGGTAGTTGTCGTAGTCCAGGGATGCTTGACCTAGTTTTTCCAATCATAGTCTGCCCGGGTCAATAATCATAACGCTATAATCTAACAGTTAACGAGTATCTAAATATTTCTGTCTACGTAAAAAATATACGGGTTAAGGAATTTTTGCAATTCGCCGTGTTGGTCCCGGCCTCCTTTGAAGAATAGGCCAACTGCCGTTCTACCAGGCAGGTCGTAAAAGGCGACCGATTGGCTATCGAGTCACTAACATCGTGGCTACTAGGTGGTAGAGTTCTGATTGTCCCGCCCGGGTCTGGTACCACCGCCTTACCTATTCCTGCTGCAATAACGTCAATGCTTGTCGCTGTCGTGTTCCGGTTTGGAGGGTAAGGTAGCCGGTAAACTTATGCATGTGACATTAGACCTCGCCACAAGATAGCAACGCACCATTAACATCTTTGGTGTCTATAGGCGATGGTTGACTCTTTCCATCAGGAGACCCATCTGCTTGTTTGCTATCTTATTATATAAAAAAAAACACATATTGTAAAAACTCTCATACTTATATATAAAAACTTTTTATACAAGTAACAAGTAGTAATAGCCATTGCACTTATTAAGAATTAGCTGTACCCGCGACTTCGTCCGCGTGGAGAAATTCTAAAATAACACTCCCGGAGTTTTGTCCGTATAGTTTCCGCTTCCGTAAGATTTCCGGGGTAAAAACTATTCTATGTCGTTTTTTGGGTCTCAATCTATCTTTGTATAAAATTTCATTCAAATCGGTTCAGTGGTTTAGGCGTGAAGAAGAGACAAACAGACAGACAGAATTTCTTTGGCATTTATAATATTAGTATGGATATTATTATAGAAAATATTTATTCCCAAAAATAACACACAAAATCACAGATCTGTGCACAAAATAAAATATATAACAATAACAATAATTTCGACATGTCCGTCCGTCTATCCGCAGCTTAGCTCAGAGATATATTACTAATAAGCTATGGTTTACCATGAATATATATAGTAGATACTCCGACAAGTGGTAAAACAAAATATTCAAACATTTTTTTAAGATTCCTGATAAGAAGATGTCTTTTTTGCGTATCCCGTGGTGTAAGGTGACGTTGGAATTCAAACTTCAAACTTAAAATTTGTTTATTTTGTATAAATCACGGTTAAATGACAATATTCTTTTTTTTTAAAGATTAAAAGTTTTTAAAATAATATCTTATGTAACCCTGATGAAACCCTAAAGGAGCTTTTAAAAAATATTAGTCTGGTCAACAAGTGCTTTTTTGGTCAACTTTTTTCAGCAGTCTCCGAAAATTATGATTGAGGTGTCATTCGATTCGGAATGGCATCTAGATAGTTTTCGAAAAACAATGAAGTTCCGCAAATAAAAATTACAAAAGTTATTAACAATTAACTAAAAATAAAAAGGGGGGTTTAGTTTTTTGCAAATATCTCATAAACTAATAAAGATTTTTCAAATTTGAAAAAAAATTAAGAAAGAGGAGGAAATTTCCTAAAAAAAGTTCCGATTCCCGGAATTGTAGGACTAATATTTATAATTTTCCCAGAGGGTTGAAAATACGCCCGAAAACGGGTACTCCGGCTTGCGCAAGCCACGCCTCCTTCGGACCTTTAATGAATAAATATTATTTAAACTTATTAAATATGAAAATTAAAATTTGAAAAAATTCAGGTGCCTACAGGACAGATCAATAAACAATAATCCGTGGTCAAAAAATTTTGATCGCGATTTTTCAATAAGTTATCCATTAATTAATTAACAATTTTTTGTAGCACGAACATTAACATTGCAAGTGCGATAATTGTTAAACTATTAATCTAGGATTTTTTTTCTTTCGTGGAGCTATTTTTCAAAGGTCTTAGAATAGATTCCCGTTGGAAAAATTAAAAAATTGTAAATTTTCATTTTGTAATTAACAATTTACTAAGGTGAAAAATTATAAAGCTTTATTAAACATTGAAAAAAATTTTTTTTTTCATAATATTATTATTGATCCGTTTTCTTATGATCAGAAGCTACTTAAAAATGATTTTTTAAAATTTTTATCTCCTATTGTTTAAAAAATTGTTATAAACAAATGCGTTGTTTATGAGATAATTTAAAAATTTTTTTCGACAACATAATCTTTGATGATAATTATGATTTTTTTTAAAAAAACCGTTTCTTAAAAAAAATTTTTTATTGCTGAAAAACGCATTTGTTGATTAACAATTATTTTTTCCCACTTCTAATTAACATTAAGGAACCATTTTTTTTTTAAATCATTATTTATTTTTCTTTTTGATATAAAAAAAAATATTTAATTTTTCATTGTTTATGTAATAAACAATTTGTTATAAACAAATAAATTTTTACCTTTTATTTTTTTTTTCTTATTTTACTTAATGTCACAAAAACTGACATGATTTATTTTTTCTTTTTAATTTTTTTTACTATTTTTTTTTTAATTTTTAAATATTCGTTGTCTGTAATTTCGTCATTCTTGCCTGGTTTTTCATCCTTAAAATTATTATAATTTATAAACTAATGGAGATATGATGAAAACACCCAAGACTTATTTATTCTTTATC
This sequence comes from Apodemia mormo, assembly GCA_036924255.1. Lineage (NCBI taxonomy): Eukaryota > Metazoa > Arthropoda > Insecta > Lepidoptera > Riodinidae > Apodemia > Apodemia mormo. The sequence continues at coordinate 3,048,948 of JAUPFN010000016.1, forward strand.
TAGTATAGTCTTTATTAGTTAAAGAATAAATAAGCCAGGCAAGAATGACGAAATTACAGACAACGAATATTTAAAAATTAAAAAAAAAATAGTAAAAAAAAAATAAAACGAAAAAAATAAATCATGTCAGTTTTTGTGACATTAATATATAACAAATAAGAAAAAAAATAAAAGGTAAAAATTTATTTGTTTATAACAAATTGTTTATTACATAAACAATGAAAAATTAAATATTTTTTTTTATATCAAAAAGAAAAATAAATAATGATTTAAAAAAAGAATGGTTCCTTAATGTTAATTAGAAGTGGGAGAAAATAATTGTGAATCAACAAATGCGTTTTTCAGCAATAAAAAATTTTTTTTAAGAAACGGTTTTTTAAAAAAAAATCATAATTATCATCAAAGATTATGTTGTCGAAAAAAATTTTTAAATTATCTCATAAACAACGCATTTGTTTATAACAATTTTTTAAACAATAGGAGATAAAAATTTTAAAAAATCATTTTTAAGTAGCTTCTGATCATAAGAAAACGGATCAATAATAATATTATGAAAAAAATTTTTTTTTAATGTTTAATAAAGCTTTATAATTTTTCACCTTAGTAAATTGTTAATTACAAAATGAAAATTTACAATTTTTTAATTTTTCCAACGGGAATCTATTCTAAGACCTTTGAAAAATAGCTCCACGAAAGAAAAAAAATCCTAGATTAATAGTTTAACAATTATCGCACTTGCAATGTTAATGTTCGTGCTACAAAAAATTGTTAATTAATTAATGGATAACTTATTGAAAAATCGCGATCAAAATTTTTTGACCACGGATTATTGTTTATTGATCTATCCTGTAGGCACCTGAATTTTTTCAAATTTTAATTTTCATATTTAATAAGTTTAAATAATATTTATTCATTAAAGGTCCGAAGGAGGCGTGGCTTGCGCAAGCCGGAGTACCCGTTTTCGGGCGTATTTTCAACCCTCTGGGAAAATTATAAATATTAGTCCTACAATTCCGGGAATCGAAACTTTTTTTAGGAAATTTCCTCCTCTTTCTGAATCTTTTTTCAAATTTGAAAAATCTTTATTAGTTTATGAGATATTTGCAAAAAACTAAACCCCCCTTTTTATTTTTAGTTAATTGTTAATAACTTTTGTAATTTTTATTTGCGGAACTTCATTGTTTTTCGAAAACTATCTAGATGCCATTCCGAATCGAATGACACCTCAATCATAATTTTCGGAGACTGCTGAAAAAAGTTGACAAAAAAAGCACTTGTTGACCAGACTATATTACGGGTTTGTTAAAACAATTTGTCGTTTAAGGAACCTGTTTATAAAATATTAAGCACTAGCTGCCGCGTGCAGCCCGCTGCATTATAAAAGTTTTTGGCGAATCCCGCGGGATTTTCTAATTTTTCCGGGATAAAAAGTAGCATATGTGCTATTCCAGGTCATCATCTACCTGTGTACCAAGTTTTATTCAAATTTATTCAGTACTTTTAGCGTGATTGAGTAACAAACATCCATCCATCCATCCAAACATCCAAACTTTCGCATTTATAATATAAATATAGATTAAAGTGCTAATTTTTGTTAGAGTCAAGTGTGACCAACTAAATGGTTGTTTTTTAATGTGTGAAAAAAAAACAGTAGTAGTACATAATTATTATGAAGTAAAAAGGATATCTATCGCAGCTAAGTAAGCTTTACAATTTCATGAATAAGTAGGTAATTATCGACAGCTGGAAGTTTAACAGTTCAAAGCATACAACAATGAATATGCCCTCTGCTTACTCCGTATTACTGTGATGGAAAACTACAAAACTCTACATTGTACGTGGTCCGAAACACTTGGCCGTTTTTATTTAAAGAAGAGATGGTCTTCTATCCTATCAGGCAGTTCATAAATAGCCTTACCTACCCACGGCCTTGGTTTAATACCGCTGCCTTACCTGTTCCTTCCACAATAGTGTTGGCACTTGTCACAGTGTATTCAGTTTTAGAGAGTATCACACTACGCCACTGACATACGGATAATAACGCATTATTAAAATATTTAATGTCTATCTTTACATAGCATCAAAAAAGTCACTTCCTCTGTATGTTCGCTTAGATTTTAAAGTTACGCAACCAATTTTAATGCGGTTTTCATCAATAGACAGAGTGTTTATAGGCAAAGGTTAATATGTATAATACATGCATGTTGTAATAGAAAAAAGCCGAGAATTTAAAAAAATGTCGTTAAAACAAATTTTTTATCGTTTACATTGCACTTGTGCGAAGCCGGTGCGGGCCGCTAGTATATTATATAATAATATATTAGATAATAATTATCTCTTACTAATAGGAAAACCATCTGCTTAATTCCTATCTAACGATATAAAATAAAACAAGAACCAAGAATGTACTAGCTTTTTGTGAAATAAATTTTTATTGTTACTACACGTTACTACACGATATCAATTCCAACGTCACCTTACACCACGGGATACGCAAAAAAGACATCTTCTTATCAGGAATCTTAAAAAAATGTTTGAATATTTTGTTTTACCACTTGTCGGAGTATCTACTATATATATTCATGGTAAACCATAGCTTATTAGTAATATATCTCTGAAAAAAACTACTACCTATTTAAAAACCTTTTATATTTTTATATGTTTATCAATTATGTCACAAGATGGCGCTGTTCCAGTAATGCATCGCAGATACCATTTTTATCTTGTAAATTATATATTTTAGGACCCTCAAATTAAAAGCAGGGTTATTTTTATAGTGTGTGCAACAATCAATGTAAAAAGTCACTTTAGTTTAGAAAAACATCTAGGAGGAGAATATATCTATCGAGCAGAGGTTGTACTATTATGTATTCTGTGGCAGAGGCCTCTATGTGGCGCGATCTATATTTTTTATTAGTAAAACATAATCATTATGATATACATAATGATTATCTCAGAGTGCTAAGTGTGAGTTTTTCTTTATGCATTCGATCGTGAGCGCGTTTCGAGTTTACTAGGAATTTGTATGTGATTTGTACAGCGCCACCTAGTGGTAAACTGGTTTCTCACGTTTACCACTAGGTGGCGCTGTACAAATCACATACAAATTCTAATAACTCCAAACGCACTCACGATCAAATGCGAAAAGAAAAACTCACACTTAGCACACAGATCTCTTACTATCAGGAAAACCATGTGCGTGCTATCTAACGATATAAAATAATACAAAAATTTAGAATGTAATAACTCTTTGTGAAATAAAGTGTTTATTGTATTTACGGAAAACCCAACAATAGGAGAGCATTCGCCCCGTGATAATTCATTGTAGTCTAGAGACGCTTGACCTAGTTTTCCCAAACAAAACCTGCCCGGGTACGAATAAAGCTGTACTGCGATATAATCCCACCGGTATATACAATCATAACGACTTAAATCCGAAATCGCTGAGGTTATAAAGATGACGGTACTAATCTGACTGGGCGATATCAAGCATTTCGTATATCTATTAATTACTAGCTGTTGCCAGCGACTTTGTCTGCGCGGACTTAGTTTAGTCCACACAGCACCTCCCCCGTGGGTGATAGCGTGATAATATATAGCCTATATGATGACCCGACCTGTTAGTAATATTCATGCAAAATTTGAAGTAAATCCTGGACATACATACAGACAATCAGACAAACAGATAAACAGACAAACAGACAAAAACCCTAAAAACTATATTTTTGGCTTCGATATCGATTGTAGATCACGCCCCAAGTATTCTTTTAAAAAAATATTCAATGTACAGTTTTAGATAACTATGTATAGATATAATATGTATAGATAACACGTCGCTATTCGTGTTACCGGGATTATATCCAGGCAACGCACATTAACAACTTTGATATCTAAAAGTGTAAAGTAATCTATACAAATAAATAAAATTGGAGTGTCTGTTTGTAATATTAAAATAACCGCTTTTTACTAAATGCATATGGATGTATACACGATACATATACCAAAATAACATTTTTTACAATTTTTGTCTGTCTGTCTGTCTGTCTGTCTGCTTGTTCCGGTTAATCTCTGGAATGGCTGGACCGATTTTGACGGGACTTTCACTGGCAGATACCTGATATAATATGGAGTAACTTAGGCTCATGTTTTTTTTCGAAAATTTTCCACGCGGACGAAATCGCGGGTTCAGCTAGTCTTAATTAAAAAAAAGTTATTTTACGATTCAATAATATTTAAACGAACATTTTAAAAGCTAGACATTTGATTTATTATCAATATTATATATTTAGTATAAAATTACTTATGTACAAAATAATACAATTAAATAAATACAATTTCTATTAAAATAAAATAAAAAATGACACAATAAAATAGACAAGATTTTTGAAATAACTATATACATATATTTTTTAAATTTAATATAGTATCATAACTACATTATCTAATAATAATTTAATTTTAAATAACATTAGTTTGAATGTTTTTATAAGTCACCCCCTCTCCTTTTATAAGATGCTGTGCCCGAGAGGGTCAATAATGCTCTAAATATACTTAAAATAAATATACTTTAAGCCTTATTATATTATCCCTTATAACATTATGGAATATGCAATAAAATTGAAATTGAAAGCAGTTAATCTTCACCAGGAGAGCTATCAGCTTGTTTGTTTTCTTATATAATATTAATTATTTATTAATTATTTCTTATATAATTAAAAGAGTTTATCTCATTAAAATTGCAACAACCGACTTTCTATGTACTGTATCTCTGGAGCAGTGCTTGAAATCGGTTTAAAAATACCGGTTGAAAAATGTATATATCGATTTTTCTAAAAGGTTTCGCTCATAGCATATCTGACATGAGCGCTTCTTAAACTTAAATAAACCGGTTTAAGCCAAAACCGTAGAATATTAAGGCACAGTGCGGACAAAAATGGGAAGCGGCGAGCGTCAAAGAAATATTTTAATAAGCCTCTATAAACCGGTTTATTAATTCAAAACCCTTATAACTTTTCTCCATAAAGAAACCGGTATTTTTGTGTTTAAGGTAGAGTTAAACATTTACATAATGCTCCTTTTGTACTTGCGTTGACTTAGGTTTTAACATGAACCGGTTAGCCAGTCTTGCTCCGGTGGACTAAAAATAATCTTCAACCAACCAAAACATAATTTTCAAAATCTGTTCATAAATGACATGACGTAATAGACATAAAAAACAACTGAATCGTTAATCTTCTTCTTTTGGAAAATTGGTTTAAAAAGGCATCATATTGCTCGTGTATTTGCGATTTATTGTTATAAGTGTTATCACACTTGCCCCTGATCTTTTGCAAGGGTTTTAACGGAATACACTTTACACTTTACGGTTATATATTACGGAATAACACTTTACGGTTGGCACATAAATCACTTTGATTTATGACGTTCATATTATGCTTTCGGGTTAACATATAATATTTTCATACGAACTTGAAGCTTTAATAGTAGTCTGCTCGACAAGTTGAAAATGGTTTAAAATAGAGAAATTGCTATTAAAATTATGTGCGATAGCTCATTGGATCCGGAAGGACGCCTAAAAAAATGTGCTAAAAGCATGTATTAAACATAAAAAAATTGTAAAAGTTATAAACAATTAAAGAAGAAAAAAGGGCATTTCGTTTTTTGCCAATATTTCATAAACTATTAATATTTAAGAAATTTCAAAAATGGATTCGGAAAGAAGAGGAATTTTCCAATAAAAAACTTTTAGGTCTTGGAACTCTTTCTCCATTATTTATAATTTTAATTTAACGCTGACTGGGTCTCCGCACGACATTTTTAGGTTGCGCGCACGGCCTCAAAAGCGAGTACGACACATAAATTAATTTATTTAAGGTATTGAATATTCTTTTTTAATTTAAAAAAAATTATTATGTATTCTGAACACTATAAATATTTTATTTCCGTTGGAAATTTTACTTAAAATAATTTTTTCAACAATTAAACGATTGTTAACCTAAAAATTTTGTCGTACTTCCGTCTTAATTGTAAATGAAAAAAAGACGTGTGGCACTCGGAGACTGCCGCGGTAAAGCTATTGTATAGCATTTTTTATCAACTTGTGCAATTACTATTATATATTTATTTTATTTATGCAGTATTTTTTTTCTTTGCTTTTTTTTTTTGATATTAATTTAAGTTACACTTTGAGCGTGGTGACCGGTAAAAAAACAATTTTTTTCTTTTATTAAATAAATGAAATGTTAATATTGTTCAAAATATTTTTATTATCTTTCAATACATGTCGATTTTTCAGGAATATTTAATAAATGCACTTTGTTTATTCATATTTAAAACACTTTGTACACAAATTATACGAGTACATATATTCACTGTTGTACGTAGATGATAAATACCTATACACCTATATACTTTCTCACAAACAGCTGATTACGGTAGTTTTCCAATACAACCAATGCCATGTAAAGGCGGGTTGCTGAACTAAAGAGACAAGCGTGATATTTCAAAAAGTCATTAAAAGTTCTAGTATTTATCGATAGATGGAAAAACTAAAAAGTATCACCGCTGTGCCGGTCGGAGTGGGGGGTCCGGAAATTCCATAACGAAAAATACCTAACGATTTTTCGTTATGGAATTTCTGGATTCGGTCTCCACGCTCAAGGCCCGCGATAGAAGCTATGCAATAGCTTAAAAAAATGTTTAACTAATTATCGTAAAAATTTTTCGCTTCGTGGAGCCTTTCTTATATACATACTTAATAATATAACGCCATAAAAGTTAAAAAAATATTCATACTTTACTTATAATAATAATTGTGTTTTAACAATGTTACGTGGATTTTTCAGTTTTTGCATGCACTGCTATGTTTTGAAAAATTTTAGGCATGTACGAGTACATACAATTGCATTACTAGATGTTAACAAACTATCTGGACTTCAGACAGGCGTTTTTTAAAACGCTAATAGTTGATCAAATGTGTCATTAACATTAAGACTGTTTGGTAATGAGCTCTGTAAAGTCTTGACCGGGTTTAATAACATCACCTATCTTATTGTTTGTCATTGTTGTGTTTCAACTTGGACGATATGACAGCCAGGAAAGTTATGGATGGGATAACAAGGATGACAACGCGTCATTAGCATTTTTTGGTATCTTTAGGCAATAATTACCCCTTTCCATTAAGAGTGTTGGTCCGGGCTCCTTTCAAGAATTGGCCAACTGCCATTCTACCAGGCAGGTCATAAAAGGTGATCAATTGGCTATGCGAGTCACTACTATCGTGGCTAGTAGATGGTAGAGTTCTGCATTGTCGCTACGATCTATGTGGCGGGGTGGTAATGTTACATTCATAAGTTACCGGCTATCTTACCCTTCAAAACGGAATACGTCAGTGAAAACAGTGGTACCAGATCTGGGGGCTGAGCCGTTTGCAGAGCTCCACCATCTAGTAATCACGATAGTAGAGGCTTGTACAGCTAATCGTTCGTTTTTTACGAACTGCCTGCCAGAATGGCAGATGGTTTATTTTAAGAGGCCCGAATAACACGTAGAAACTTTATAGCGGGTAGTGTAGATGCCAACGCATATTTTTAACTTCCCGTCAATTGTATGTAGATAAGGAAGTTACTGATTTTGCCCCGATTTTCGCAAATCGAGTTTTCACCAGATATCCACGTTTTGAGGTCCTAGGAAACTTTTCCGAATATTTTCACGATGAAGTCGGTACGTCTGTATGTATATATTATGTATGTATGCGTGTGTGTGTGTGTAGGTTTATTTATTTATCTATTTATTTATCTCATAACTTTTGAACGGCTGGACCGATCAAAATGCGCTTGATGGCATTCGATTGGATTCTGCTCACATTAGACTTCCTGAAAATTTGAACCAATTCAGCTTAGGAGATTTTGAGAAATTTTGAAAAACCCCAAAAAAAATTTTTGGCGAAACAGTATTTTTTTAATATAACTTCCAGATTAATGTACCAATTGAATAGAATAAATAATCACTCTACTCTTCAAAAAATTAAATCTAATGCATCAATTTCATCAAAATCGGTTCATACATTTGAGTGTAATCTTTGACTTAATGTTTGAAAAAAGTATTTTTTCGGCATAACTTCGAAATTTTTCAACCTAACGACTATTTAGCTAAAGCAATATTTTAGATCTCAAGAATTGAGTTAAAATCATTTTCAAAATATACAGCTTTTTAAAAGTCAGTATACGGATATATTTTGGAGAGTGCGCTGCGGAATTGCACGACTTAATTCCGCCATCCCCGTTTTTCTATCGATCGTCGAGGCGCACAGATACTAGGCATCGCTATATGGTGGACGTTCCACGTACTCGAACAAAGCGGTTTGACTCGACATTCTTGATCCGAACCGCAAGGGACTGGAATATGCTACCTGAGCCTGTGATATCGGACGAGTACAATCTGGGGATCTTCAAGAGAAGAGTGAACAGGTACCTTCTAGGGAAGCATGTATGTGTATCTTAGGCCGCATCTTAGTTTACCATCAGGCGTGATCGTGGTCAAGCGCTTCCCTATCGACAGTAAAAAAAAACTACTGCCATTTTTAACACAATAGATGTTTAAATGGAAACAATCTATGCATATAGTTTTTGCTCTTTTGAGCTTAAAATACTTTGCAGGCCATCCCTGAAGCGGGAAGTTTCAGGAATGGCCTGCAGGGATGGCCTCAACCGTGCAATACAAAAAACGTTTTTTTTTTCAGTTTTCTGATAGAAATAACGTTGCCCGAAATTGGAGTGTCCTGTTGGCAATATGCTTGGCGCCTATTACATTGTGCGGCACTGTTTGTATTTGTGCCTGTCTCTTCGGGGATACGGGCGTGAAGAAACTTTTATGCATTAGTTTACCGGATACCTTACTTACGAATACGAATAACAACGTACTATTAAAAAATTTGGTGTCCAGCTAAGAATATATTTTTCATAAAATAATAGAAAAAAATTTAAATAAGGAGACCTTAATCAGAATAAGTTAAAAGCCAAGCATGTATCTTTTTGATCGCCCCGTTGGTTGAGTGGTTAGCGATCCTGACTACGTAATCAACGGGGCTCAGGTTCGATCCCCGACGGGGACAAGCATTAGTGTGATGAGCATAAATGTTTGTATTTCCGGGTTTGGGTGTTTATTAAATAAATTCCTGTATTTATATATGTATTTCTATGTATTAGTATCGTTGACTAACACCCATAACACAAGCAAATAATTTGCTTACTTTGGGGTTACATCGAAAGTGTAATTTGTCCCGTGAATATTTATTATTGTCCCGTGAATATTTTGTGTAATTATTTTGTGTAATTTAAACATGAAAACATCAGGGGTCTTATATTACCCCCTTACCTCCCGTAAATGGCTTAACAGAATATTTTACTGTTGGCACATAAATCATTTTGATTTACGACGCTCATATCTTTAAGAGTTTATACACATTTTATCTATGTCGTAACACTTTAATAGTTTGTGTAATATGACATAATTTATTCAAGGGTCTTTGTTGAGGGGTTGATTTTTTTTGGCTCAGTACATGAGCCAAATAAGTTAACCCTTCAAGTCAAGAGGTATACTGGATCAGGTAAATGGTATTGAGGTCTTTCCGAGGTTTTTTTGAAAATCCAAAAATCTCAGTAGCAACTCGGAGTTTAACGGGTGGTGTGTTGTTATCCACATGCCTCGGATAAGCACGTAAAGTTTATTAAACTCTAATTTAACTGGGTTTTCATTAATATTATATAGTAGAGATTCACGTGTATGCTGCGTGATGAAATCTGACAACGATGTTTCGATAAGATACCGATGGTATCTGTGCGCGATAAGTGTGAGCGTGTTTTATCGCTCCCTCGTTACACTGTTACTCCCAATTATCGCAAGAAAAAGTCGGACCCGTTATTAAGTCGCTAAAACATAGCGAGGTGGATCACCAATCATCTCGCAAAACGACAAACTGTTGAATCGTGGTGAACTAGAAAATCTATAGACATTTATAGATGTTAGACTCTGCCTACCCCGCAAGGGAACCGGTGCGATAATACTTCTTAGTAAAAAAGTTTAAACTGTCTCATGGACTGCTAGATATTATGAGATACCGGTTTCAATCACTGTGTGTGTGATGCTAGTGTGTTAATATAATATGTTAACACACTATCCCCAAACTTTGATCTGATAGTTTAATTTATCCGTATTTTTAGTTGAGCACATTAGCCGTCGGTTCCTAGATGCGAATGAAGGTTACCATCAGTCTGTTAAGGATATGCGGCGTGTGATATGTTGAGCGTGATAGAGATTTGACCAATAACAAGAACTTATATCTCGTTTATGCAATGCGACGCACCGAGAAAAATAGGAAATTTTCGTTTTATAATCTAATCCTACTTATGTTTAACTGCAGTTACTAGCGATCGCCATGTGGTCGAAATTCTACCATACACTAAACAATCAAATCTCTTGTACGTTTGACAACAGATTTTAACCATAAGGTAAATAGTATACACGTGTGTTGGTGTATTATTATGTACGTTACACGAATGTAGCGTGTGTAATATATATTTTTTTAATTAACTGTGTTTCTAATGCTATAGATAAAATATAATCTATACTATTTCCTAATCGTCGGCATTGGTGAAAGTGATAAAATTGTATACATGTGTGTACACACACAATACACACTACCATTCACATATTATGACGTGTGTCAATTGAATGGTAGTGTGTATTTATTTTAAATAATTTTATATGTTTCTCATGCATATTATTTAAAAATATTAGGTTTTTGCAGGCCACTGCAATGTAAACGTTGGCTGTGCCAAATTTTATACTCCACATCTATAAAAAATACTTGCATAGGATAATGACATTTCTGTCATATCAATTAGAAGCACAATTGCGTGAAAATACTTTCGTGCCTTTGGTGCAAAAGGGGTACTTAGAAATGGTTTTCGTTTCACCTTTAATTGGACCGCCCCGTTGGTCGAGTGGTTAGCGACTATGGCTACGCAATTGATGGGGCTCAGGTTCGATCCCCGACGGGGACAAGCAAATAATTTGCTTACTTTGGGGTAAGATCAGTAAGTGTAGTTTGCCCCATGAATATTTATTTATATACATATGTAAAAATGTAAAACAAAAAATAAAATGCGCATATATATTGGATTTTTTATATTAATGAACGTATTACATTTAATTTAAGGATTCTAACTGGCGTGTTTCTGAGACGCAAATAATTTTAACAAGCAATTACACTCTGTTTAACAGACAACGTGCTTGTAATACTGATGTTAAACATGCGTTTGCTGCTTGTTAAAAAAATATTTGCGTCTTAGGAACCGGCCGTAAGTATTGCATCAAAGGCAAAGAGAAGTAGTAAAAGAATACATATGAAAAATAGAAGGTAAGCTTAATTATGTAAGCTTAATTATGTAAGCTTAATTATGTGCGCTTAATTATGTACGCTTAATTATGTAAGCTTAATTATTAGATCAAGGCCAGGCGTTGATTTATTTTTTTCTCTTTGTATTCTAGTGGTCTAGTGGTCCAGTGTTGGCGTCGACCACATGAGGTACCGGGTTAGATTTGCGAGTCGGGCACTTAAAAAAAAAGTTTTTTTCAGTTTTCTGATAAATACAAAGTTGCCCGGGATTGGAAAGTGCCCGGTTGGCGATAGGCTTGCCACCTATCACATTTGTGGGACCAAGTATCTTCGGCTAATCGTGGGTGCACTTGTTGTACCTCTGCCTACCCCATCGGGGATACGGGCGGGAAGATACTCTTTGTATTTCATTTAAATAATAATGTTTTATTACTTGCGACGTTTCGAAATGAACAAAAGAAGACGATGATAGAATTCAGCGTATTGAAATATATATTGTCAGCCAAATCCAACAAAGGGACGGCTCATAATAGATTTGAGTTCTGTGGGTCTATAATGACAGTTTGCGGCCGTATAATTTACATACAACTGCCTTTTAGGTGCCTCATTGATTGGCTGTTTGATTGAGATAATAAATGAAATTGAGTTTGAACTGATTCAAGAAAGTAGAGATTGGGTTGAAAAACTACGAAAATTCTTTAGTTTAAATCAACGTACGATTTAGACGTTACTTTGTGAAAATTAAGTTCGTCCCGTAGGCGTATCATCTAACGTTTGTAATTCGCCAGCGATCAGAGATGACTCTTAAACGTAATGAAAAAAATCATCAAAAACCTCGCTAATTGCTTGCTGGTCACTAGATGCACTTTTTGCAATGTCACAGCATCAAAATTAATCAAGCGGCAACGACTACCACTAATGTAAAAGGCTTTTATGTGTCTTGCAATAACTAAACAATTACGATAATTTCGCATTGCGAATTACGTGATCACCCCGCCTGTCCTCTTAAAGACTAGACCATCTGCCAATCTGGCAAGAAGGTTGTTTTACGATATACGTGTCACTACCACCATGACTACTAGGTAGACGGGTTTTGCAACGTTTCGCCCAGGTATTAGGTACCACCGCCTTACCTATTTCTGCTGCAATAAGGTCAATGCTTGTCAATTTACTGTTCTGTTTTGGAGGGTATGTAGCCGGTAAACTTTTGCATGTGGCATTAAGACCCCACAAAACAGACAGCAACGCACCATTAATATCTTCATTGTCTATAGTCGATTATCGCATCTTTCCATTAGGAGAACTATCTGCTTAACAGTTATTGCTAAGTTTTCGAATTCTGTACCTGGCCCCGCAAAAAACTTTACTTATATTTTTTTCAACCAAAAAATCGAAGCCAGATTTTTTTTTTATATCATAAGATAGCAAACAAGCAGATAGGTCTCCTGATGGAAAGAGTCAACCATCGCCTATAGACACCAAAGATGTTAATGGCGCGTTGCTATCTTGTGGCGAGGTCTAATGCCACATGCATAAGTTTACCGGCTACCTTACCCTCCAAACTGGAACAAGACAGCGACAAGCACTGACGCTATTGCGGCAGGAATAGGTAAGGCGGTGGTACCAGACCCGGGCGAGACAATGCAGAACTCTACTACCTAGTAGCCACGATGGTAGTGATTCGATAGCCAATCGGTCGCCTTTTAAGACCTGCCTGGCAGAACGGCAGTTGGCCTATTCTTCAAAGGAGGCCGGGACCAACACGGCGAAAAATGCTACAATATGATCTCAGCTCGATACAAATCTGTCGACCACTTAAATTATTACCGTTTACAGGCACAAAATATTGTTTGATAATTTAAGTTTCCCTAAGATTCCCTAACGATGCAAAAAACCTGGGTAAGTGCGAGTCAGACTCTCGCACGAAGGGTTCCGTGCCATCATCTATAAAAATGGCAAAAAATTACGTTTTTTGTATTGGAGATAACCTTAAATATTTATTTCATTTTAATTTAATTATTTGTTTTTCAAGTAAATATAAATGTATAACTAAATATTCTAATCGCCTCTGTGGTCTAGTAATCCAGCGTTGGCGTTGACCACACGAGGTCCCGGGTTCGATTCCCGGGTCGGGCACATAAAAAAAGTGTTTTTTCAGTTTTCTGAGAAACACAAAATTGCCCGGGATTGGAAAGTGCCCGGTTGGTGATAGGCTTGCCACCGATCACATTGTGGGACATCGTGGGTGTACTTATTGTACCTCTGCCTACCCTTTCTGGGATATGGGCGTGAAGATACTTTTTTTTTAACTAAATATTCTTTGAATATTTCAAAAGTCTATCAGATGGCGTTGTTAAGATCGAGAATAGGTAAAATTGCAAAAAATCACGTCAGCTGTAATGGACGGGGAAGGGGCTTACGTATCTATTTTTTCTGTTTTTAGTATTTGGTATTATAGCGGCAACAGAAATATATTTATTTTACATCATCTTTGAAAAAAAATCCCCCTGTTGGTCGCAGGCTTCTTTGAAGAATAGGCCAACTGCCGTTCTGCCAGGCAGGTCGTAAAAGGCGACCGATTGGCTATACGAGTCACTAACATCGTGGCTACTAGGTGGTAGAGTTGTGCGTTTTCTCGCCTGGGTCTGGTACCACCGTCTTACATATTCCTGCCACAATAGTGTCAGTGCTCATGTCAAATCTGTTGTGTTCCGGTTTGGAGGGTAAGGTAGCCGGTAAACTCATGCATGTTGCATAAGACCTTGCCACAAGATAACAACGCACCATTAACACCTTTGGTGTCTATAGGCGATGGTTGACTTTTTCCATCAGGAGACCCATATGCTTGTTTGCTATCTTATACTATAAAAAAAATGTCTTTTTATCACGGTTCATGAGATACCGTATGGTGATATAGGACGGACAGGCGAAAACCCTAAAAATGAGAAAAATGAGAAAAATGAAAAATATGCATTTGCAAAAATTTGGTTTGTACAAGTTATTAAAAAAAATCAAAAGTTACCAGCATATTCTACCATGGTATGGTGTGCGAATATTTAAATATTATCATATGCTATGTGGTTTAAGAATTTATATACTATCTACTTATTTACACATTTCTAGCTATTATTTACATTGATAATATGTTGGGCAATGATGTAAAAAATAAATTGGATTGAATTTTACCAAATTATTTTTATTTACATTGAAATACATCAAGAAATATATATACAAGAAGATACAATCCAAGAGATATTTTATTTTTTAACATGAACTTTTGACAAGTCGATTTTTTTAGAATTACCACCGGATCGGAACGCAGCCGCATACCATCGCGAAACCGGTTGACTCTTTATTTAATAACAAATGCACAGTATGTGAATTGTGAAAAAGTACAAGTGTATAAGTTTAAATACTCTCACTATGATGGATCGAGTTTCACCAAGCGCATAAGATGTATCAACGATACTAATATATATAGGAATATATACATATACATATCTTCACGCCAGGTCCCTTACGGGGTAGCCAGAATAGTATTTAATATTTAAGTATTTATATATGTATATAGGAATACATATATAAATACTGAAATATATTTAATTAACCCTCCACCCAGAAATACAAAAATTTATGCTTATCGCACAAATGCTATTCTCACCGATCCCGACCACCCGATAACTCTGGCCCACGGAACACACTAAAACACTACACACCTACACACGTGACACCGTCGCCACCGCCGCCGGCGAGGACCCTGCTTTGCCCATCGGCGAACCGAGGGCCAAGGGCCAAACCAAGGGCGATAATAATAAATAATTGGTCTCACAGGAGTCACCCTTAGGGCGGAGGGCAAACAGCTCTACACGTTTAAACTCTGGCTGAGCACTCTGCTCGCTCCCGCGACCGTGAAAGCCTTTAATTCCAGCAGTATTTTTAAATTTAAGTCTGAAAAAAAAAACAAAGTCCCTGTCGGGAATGATACTCGAGCCCTATCGATTGCGTAGTTAGTGTCGCTTACCACTCGACCAACGAGGCGGTCGATGTTTTTGCTGAAGTGTGTTAGAAAAGGTAATTTGATAAAACTTTTTAATAAGGTCTTAAAAACTTTACTCACAAACATCTTACAAAAAAGTTTAACGTTACAATCTCAAACCAACTTCTTTGTTGGTCTTGTTTGTTTGAAATATATTTATTTTATGTTTTATGTATTTAGATATATCACGTTTTACAAAAAGTGTTTTTTCAATTTTCTGACACAAAGTTGCCCGGGATTGGAAAGTGTCCGGTTGGCGATAATCTTGCCTCCACACTCACATTGTGGGACCAAATATCTTCGGCTAATCGTGGGTGCACTTATTGTACCTCTGCCTACCCCTTCGGGGATATGGGCGTGAAGATACTACTACAAGTAAAAAAAAGCCTATATCACTCCTGCATATATCAAGCAAGCAGATGGCTCTCCTGATGGAAAAGACAACAATTGACTATAGACACCAAAGATGTTAATAACATATTGCTATCTACGTAGGTGTGGCTAGATACTAATGTCACACCTTTATGTTTACGGGCTACGTTACCCTTTAAACTAAGATACAATAATGGACGCTAAAGATTTTAATCTCTGTGGCGGGATTACAATATCACTCACATAAGTCTACTGGCTACCTTACCCTCCAAACAAAAACACGACAATGCAGTAAGGCAGTAGTAACAAATACCCAGACGAGACGTTGCGGAACTCTACCACCTAGTTCATAGTTGTCACGATGGTAGTGACACGTATAACCAATCGGTCGTCTTTAACGACCTGCCTGATAGAACGAAAGTTGGTCTATTCTTCAAAGGAGCCTAGTTCAACACAGGGAAAATTTGCTTATAAGTCCCACCCCCAGAAAAATTTTGTCAACTAGGAAGGACCTTACCTGAGATTGCGAGTTAATGGTACAGCTATGAAACTTGACAGATACCACTTTACGGTACTATAAACAGAGTGCTAACTTGTGATCAACTTGCATACGCTTATGTTTTTTTAAGGCTAAGTCCACACAGAGAGGCGGCATGCTTAGCGTCTAGTGCCTGGCGCCTCATGGCAAAAAACCAACACATTTGTTTACTTCAATAGTTCGCTAAGAAATTAGCTAGGTTGAGCGATCAGTCGCTGCATTCAGCTTCTTAAAAGCGACTGAATCGCCGATTGCCGATGCTAATACTAGCATGTGTGCGGTCTCTCTAAGGGCGTGATATGGCCGGTGGAGAACATTATCACAAAATAACTAATTATCGAATGTTCGTTTTACTAAGTTACTCGCTAGGTGGTTCGCTAGGCTCTAGGCGCTAAGTAAGCCTAGAGCCTAGCGAACCACCTAGCGTTAGCATTATCTATCTATCAATCACGTGCCCAAATTTTTTATTTCATAAGATAGCAAATAAGCTGGTTTTTCTCCTGATGAAAAAGAAGTAATTGTCGCCTGTAGACACCCAAGTTGTTAATGGTGCGTTGCTGTTCTTCTGACGGGGTTTTAATACCACATGCTAAGTTTACCAGCTACCTTGCCCTTCGAACCGGAACACGGTAGGTAGTGAGAAGCATGACAAGACGATGTTGCAGCAGGAATATGTACGGCGGTGGTACCAAACCCAAGCAAAATGTTTTAGAACTCTATCACATAGTAGCCACGATGGCAGTGACTCGCATAGCCAATCGCTCGTCTCTTACGAAGTTCCTAATAAAACGGCAGGTGGTCTATTCTTCAAAGGGAACTTGGACCACAACAGGGGAGAACAAACGAATACAACCGAATTGGAATCGAAACCTCCATTTTGGGAGGTTAGTTAAAAAGTAAAAGTATTTAAGTAATATTTTATGTACAATTTAGAATGCTGTCGAGAGGATGGCGGACAGAGTCGGTTTATAATTAGTGGTTACGATCGAGATAAGCGTGGGAGCACTTTCAGAAAAAGTGCATTAGGAGACAATGGCGATGGATCTCAGCATATTTTAGATTGCTAATTACACTTTATTACTGGAGCGCTAACATTCTTTGGTACAGTTAAATCCATTAGTCTATATCATTATTATTTATATTTAATATTATAAATGCGAAAGTTTGGATGTTTGGATGGATGGATGTTTGGATGGATGTTTGTTACTCAATTACGCAAAACCTGCTAAATGGATTTGAATGAAATTTGGCACACATGTAGATGATGAACTGGAATAGCACATAGGCTATCTCGCGGGATTCTCGAAAATCGCCCCATTGATTGTGTAGTCAGATATAAATCCAGAAATACAAACATCTATGCTCATCACATAAATGATTGTCCCTGTCGGGAATCGAACCTGAGTCCCATTGATTGTGTAGTCAGGGTCGCTAACCACTCGGCCAATGGGGCCAGGGCTAGACGTTGTAGAAGCAGCTAGTGGTCAGGATGGTAGTGACAGTCTATATATATATATATATATATATATATATATATATATATATATATATATATATATATATATATATATATATATATATATATATATATATATATATATATATATATATATATATATATATATATATATATATGTATATATATCGCGGGTGCACTGGAATTATATTAATATTATTATATAGTAGTTTCCTTATGTTAGGGGTAGATTAATTCGTGTAATTTATAAAAGACTGTCACTACCATCCTGACTGGTTCTACAACGTCTACCCCTGGCCCTGTTGGTCGAGTGGTTAGCGACCCTGACTACACAATCAATGGGACTCAGGTTCGATTCCCGACAGGGACAATCATTTATGTGATGAGCATAGATGTTTGTATTTCTGGATTTGGGTGTTTATTAAATATATTTGATTATTTTTATATGTATTTCTATGTATTAATATCGTTGACTAACACCCATATCACAAGCAAATAATTTGTTTACTTTGGGATTAGATCAATTCGTGTAAAACTGTCCAGAGACAGAGAGAGATTTATTCATTTATTTATTTTTCGGGACATGGAAAATTAAACAATTTGCGCCGCTTACAAAGGAAAAAGCGACGTCGAGTTGTCCGTATAAGAAATAAAGTTTACTGAGGTTTATTCCGGCGAAGCGAAGACTATGTCCTTGTGCTTTATTTATAGTCATAGAAAAGGAGACATTTAGAGGAAACGACACACGCTTATACTGAAACGGTAGGTTGTTAGGAGTTAATAGAATGCGAGGAATAATTACGCGTTCCCCTATAGCACATCCAGTCAAAGACTATGTCTTTGTGCTTTATTTATAGTCATAGAAAAGGAGACATTTAGAGGAAACGACACACGCTTATACTGAAACGGTAGGTCGTTAGGAGTTAACAGAAAGCGAGGAATAATTACGCTTTCTCCTATAGCACATCCAGTCAAAACTTCCGCCCTAATCACATTTCCTTGAGGAAAAACCACCTTCAACCTTGTCCCATTACACAACTTTAGTGAGCTTAACAAAATTCTTAATATTATTGGCACATGGATAATGAGTAGCTTTATCTTCATATTCTACACGATATTTCCAGTGACGTAACTGTATATTCGTGTTATACAATGAAACTGCAATTTCGTAGAACGCTAGACTAATTATATTACCGGTCCCGACATTGGCTTATTTGACGTTCGGCTAATTGAGAATTGGCCATTCGTTTATTTCATTCATAATACTTTTTGAGTTACACAATATATTAAGTGATAAGCAGGATCTTCACAACCGTATCCCCGAAGATTTAGGCACAGAAACAAGAAGTTCATCCACGTTTAGCCGAAGATACTTAATCCTAAAATGTCATAGGTGGCAAGCCTACCGCCATCCGGGCACTTATCCAGTTCTGGGCAATCCTCACCATCTCGATGTCTAAAAATCCACAGTTGTGTGACTCTTATGTGGAACCAGTTACCGGCAGAATTTTTTCCAAAAAGATACGACCTAAGGACCTTTAAGAAAAGAACTTACTCATTCTTAAAATGCCGGTAGCGCAACTGCAAGACCCCAGGTAGTGTAGTTGTTTATGGACGGCGGTAATCACTTCCCATCAGGTGAGCCTCTTGCCCCCTCTTGTATAAAATAAAATAGAAACAAACATTAGTCCCCTTGAACTAAAATTTCTAAAATAGTGTTGAAAATGTGAACCCATATATCAGTCTACCTTTGCTAGCGAACAAACAAATAATCATCGTAAGCGTCATCAATCATTCATAAGATATAAGACCGGTTGTTAGTCAAGATGTGTTCTAATTGCCTTTCATGCACCCTTTTGGGATAATGAGCGTTACAAAATCTATTAACAAAACGATGGTCGTTTTCAGGTCGGCGAAAATGCAGCGATATTATTACACATATTTATGAGTTGTGTAATGCTTTAATTTATACTTTAAAATTGAAATATAATTTTGAGGCTTTAATTTATACTTTATTTTTTATAATGCCCATTTTTAGTTTTTTTTTTAAATTTAAATCATAGTCGCCTCTGTGGTCTAGTGGTCCAGCGTTGGCGTTGACCACATGAGGTCCCGGGTTCGATTCCCGGGTCGGGCACATAAAAAAGTGTTTTTTCAGTTTTCTGAGAAACACAAAGTTGCTCGGGATTGGAAAGTGCCCGGTTGGCGATAGGCTTGCCACCTATCACATTTGTGGGACCAAGTATCTTCGGCTAATCGTGGGTGCCCTTGTTGTATCTCTGCCTACCCCTTCGGGGATATGGGCGTGAAGATACTTTTTTTTAAATTTAAATCATAAGATAGCATTAAGCAGCTGGCTCTCTTTATGGAAAGAGACAACCATCGCCTATAGACACCTAGATATTAATGATGAGTTGCTATTCAAGTGGCGGGATTTTAATCCCACAAGCGTATGTTTACCGGCTTTGGTAGCTGGAAGAGTAACTCCAAACTCCAAACCAGGACACGGCAATGACAAGCACTGACGCTATTGCGGCAGAAATAGGTAAGGCGGCGGAATCAGACCCGGGCGAGACAACGCAGAATTCTACCGTCTAACTGTAGTCCTTATGCGAAAGTTTGAATGAATGGATGTTTGTTACTCAATCACGCAAAAACTACTAAACGGTTTTAGATGAAATTTGTTACACAGTTAGATGATGACTTGGAATAGCACATAGGCTACTTATTATCCCGGAAAACTTAGTTGATACCGTGGGATTCGCCAAAAACTTGCAGCGGGCTGCACGCTGCAGCTAGTAAATAATAAAATCAAAATAACTTGTAAAAAGTTTTATTGAATAAAGTATTTCTGACTTCTGATTTCTAAAAGTATTTTTCTGCCTTGATACATACAAAATAACTTTATAGTGCTTAAATAAGTATTTAATGCAATTATGTGATTCAATTATAATAATAAAATGTTATTTGATAATACAGTAATCTATACATATAATAAAATCGTAGGAAAGTCAATGTATGTCCGGGATAAACTCAAAAAGTACTGCATGGATTTACTTCAAATTTTGCATGAATATTACTAACAGGTCGGGTCAACATATAGGCTACATATTATCACGCTATCACCTACGGGGGAGGAGCAGTGCGGAGTAAACGAAGTCCGCGCGGACGAAGTCGCAGGCAACAGCTAGTAACTAATATTGAAATTAAACTTAAGCACTGTGTATAAAAAAATCTATACATATTATTCCATGGTTATTCCAAAATACACGCGACGCCTAGTTTGGGAACCTCTGTTTTATTCCTACAGTGAATCAATATTAATGTATAATACAAATAGTTATCAATCAAACTAAGATTTTTTAACTCTTCGAACTCAAAAATTTATGCTTACATATAGTATTTGCTACATTGAGCTTAAATATCTCAATTTAGCGGAAAGTTTCAGGGATGGCTTGCAAAGTTAACTGGCTAACGGAGTTTTTTTAATATTATAAGATTGCAAACAAATAGATATCTCTCCTGATGAAAATAGACAATCATTGCCTATAGACAACAAAGATGCTAATGGTGGCTTGCTATTCGTGTGACGAGGTGTTATTGCCATTTGCTCAAATTTAAAAGGGTACCTTACTCTCCAGACAGAAACACAACAGCGTGGAGGATATACGCTATTGCGGCAGGTATATATAAAGCGGTAAAACTATACTCAGGTGAGACGTTGCGGGACTCTATCATATATTATGAAGGTATTTATTTATTTTAAAAAAAAGTGATCCGGTTCTCATAGAAAAAGTCGCTGAAATAAGCTAGTTACAAAATAAAGTTATTCCAGAATAGTTTTGCTCTTCCTTTGAGATACAGAAATAGTCGCGGTCGTAAAATGGTGAATGTACGTTTGGTAATAAAACTGTTAACTTTTTTAACACCTGTGCCTTAACAAAAACACAAGTGTAAGGCGAGTGGTACAATGGGAGCTATTTCCTTATTTTTCTCTTGTGTTCATTCGGGCCTTGATTGGAGAATATAAAGTGCCGTTAACGATATTGTTTTAATTTTATATAAGATTTTTACCAGACAATAGAACTACATGGTAATCCACATTATATTATAAATACGAAAATTTGAATGTTTGTATATATGGATGGATGTATGTTTGTTATTCAATCATGCAAAAACGGCTAAAGCCATTGAGATAAAATTTGGTAGACATGTAGGTAATGACCTGAAAAAGCATAAAAGCTACTTTTTATCCCAGTAAAATTTGGTGTTCCCGCGGGATTCACTAAAAATGATTATATTGCAGTGGGCTGCGCGGTGTAGATAGTAATAAAAAATGTTTTTTTTTTTGCTTAAAATAAAATTATACTATACTATTTAACTTCAAACTTTTCAAACTATATAACTTCAAAACTTGCATTTGACTTTTAAATATGTTCTGTTCTCTATCGTGCAAAAAAACAACGTGGTTAAATTTATTGTATGGTTTTGTTTATCACAAGCCTTTACTCGTGACTTGTTGCCGTGACTATTGAGTTACCATTATTTTCTTTTGCTCAGCCAACTCAAGTTAAGACAGCTTTTTTCTGCCTTGTGTTATTTTGTATACACACACACACATAGTAGTAGTCCGTAGCTTTCCTCATGAAAGTGGCTATGATACACAAATAATTCAGAGATCAACGCGTTTAAAAAAGCCTTTAATTTTAATCATATTAATAAAGAATAGCTTCTATGTTTGTCCGGGTTTCTTTTAAGAATAAACCAACTACCGTTCTGCCAGGCAGGTCGTAAAAGGCAACCGATTGGTTGTGCGAGTCACTACCGTCGCGGATACTAGGTGGTAGAGTTCTGTATTGTCTCGCCCGGATCTGATAACACCGCCTTACCTATTTCTGCCGCAATAGCGTCAGTGCTTATCACTATCGTGTTCCGGTTTGAAGGATAAGGTAGCCAGTAAACTTATGCATGTGGCATTAGGTCTCGCCAAAAGATAGCAACGCACCATTAACATCTTTGGTGTCCATGGGCGATTGTTGACTCCATCAGGAGATTCATCTGCTTGCTTGCTATCTTATAATATAAAAAAATGATTACGGACATTCCTGTTATTAAAGCTACAAAAGTGCAATACATTAATTACTTATAAATAAAAGCAACACACTTTTCTGATATAAAAACTGATAGTGTGAAAGTATTAGTTTTAAAAGTAATCTCTGTGTGTCACAAACTTTGTTAATAGTGTATCTGAAAAGCTTTCAGTGAGTGTTAGATGCGAAGAGGCGGAACACGTGTTTTGAGTGTTTTGAGACTTAAGTGATTTGTGTGTGTTCTACGGATATTTCCCTATTGCAAAGTAAGCAAAATTTCACTTTATTATGTTTATCTGGGACGAGGATCTTGAGAACTATACCATATTATTGTATTTGTGTTCCGAGAAAGTTGTTCCGTGTTCTTGATAGAGTCGTTATTCCCTTTGCGTATTTAGGCTAAGGTTGAAGAGGGCTAGGTCAAGAGCGGTAGTTTTTTTTTGAAAACTTAAATGCCTTTTATTCAGTTACTATTGACTCGCCCCGGCTTTACTCAATTATAAAATTTATTTACTTATTATATTACATAGAACATCTATACTAAGATTATAAAAAGTAAAGTTATGATTGTTTGTAATGGATAAAATTAAATAAGTATAGCCGATTTAAAAAAAGTATCTTCACGCACGTATCCCCAGAGGTAGGTAGAGGTACACGGTAAGTGCAGCACCACACAATAATGTGGTTTCTAAGTAAAAAAAAAAATACTTAAAAACCATATTATTTCGGAATAACATAAGTCACTTCCATTACAATAAATACCAATTATTAATACACGTCTTGTACTGTTTCGCAAAAACATTTTATTTATTGTTGTGAAACAGTACAAGTGTATTCATTCACAAAAATTTTATTGAAATGGAGTTTCACCAAGTGCCAACGATGAAAAGTGTAGAATATTCTTCTATATATATTATATTAAAAAATCTGGGTCTTCAGCTATCTACATACCAAATTTCATCGTAATCCGTTCAATAGTATTTGCGTGAAAGAGTAACAAACATCCATCCATACATACTCAGAAACTTTCGCATTTATTATATTTATAGGATTTATTACCTTTCAAAATAAATAATTAAATAAAAATAAAGTAAATATAAAAGGGGGCTCCCATACAACAAACGAAATTTTGAAGCATTTTTTACTCGACCTTAATAAACAGGTAGCAACTTGAATAGGGATGGTACGGAACCCTTCGTGCACGAGTCCGACTCGCACTTGGCAGGCTTTTAATAAATTAACGTTTAAATTATAATTGTGATCATTGTATTAATTTAGAATATTGTTTATTTTGGCTTCTTGGTTGAAATTTAAGTCTCAGCTTATCAATATGACTGTTGTCCTTTGTAAACAAAATTAAGTTTGAGAAGTCAAATGTTTTATTTGTATAAGAAAAGAACCCAATACTTACTTTTTATTTTTTGTCATTTTCAGTACAAAATATAGAATTTATTTACGTATTTTTATATCAATATACGTACAATATTATAATATTTGCATTACATTGGCCAATTTCCTTTTTGTGTACTGTTATTGTAAACATTTTTGAAATCACTGAAGGATAGCTAATAGATTTATGTATAGATTATTATATAGATCTAATACTGAATTTTAAACTAAACCCAAAAATAAAAAAATATTTTCTGTTGTAGTGTGTTTACGTGAGTGAGTGTTTAAGAATAATCATATATATATATATATATATATATATATATATATATATATATATATATATATATATATATATATATATATATATATATATATATATATATATATATATATATATATATATATATATTGGTATATATATATATATATGTGGTAGAGTTCTGCATTGTCTTGCCCGGATCTGGTACCACCGCCTGACTTATTCCTGCCGCACTAACGTCAGCTTGCCACTGTCGTGTTACATACAATTTCTCTCAAACGTATATGACTGTGCGCTTGTGTTGTGTGTGTTGTGTGTTATATACTGTGTGATTAGCGAATCCGGTTGGTCGTTTTTTGTTTTATTATAGAAGAGGGAAGTGATCACCGTCGCCCATGGACATCCGCAATACCAGAGGTCTTGCGTGTGCGTTGTCGGCCTTAATTCAACGAAAGGCAGTTTATTTGTAATATGCTAGAGCAGTTTTACGAAGTACCCACGATAGAAAGTACCCATACATTATAATCACGCCATAAAAATGATGAAATAATTTATGATGATTTGTCATGAGTATGAACTTTTAAACTAACGCGTTCTACTATCATTTTTAAAAATATATAAACGGGTCGAAAACGCGTACATACGAGTATATAGAACTTACTTGTAAAGCTTGACCACGGCTCGACGTTTCGGCCAAGTTACATCGGCCGTGGTCACGAGTGGACTCACCATTCCGCTCGTGATCACGTTCAATGTAACTTGGCCGAAACGTCGAGCCTTACAAGTAGGTTCTAATATGTACGCGTTTTGACCTGTTTATTGTCATGAGTATATGTGAGCGAAACGGGTTGCTAATATCTATATATTAATGCGTGAAGCAATATCTTTGAATTCCCAAAAATCACGCAGACTGAGTATGAAATTAGGCACAGCGAAAGTTTATATAAAAGAAGTATAGAAACCTTATTCGTATAATATATCTGCAACGTCTCACCGGGGTATTTGGTACCATCGTCTTATCTATTCTTGCCACAATTCGTCAGTGCTTATCACTGTCGTACTTCCTTTTAGAAGGTTTCGCTACACGGATAGCAACGCACCATTAACGCCTTGAAATCTGTGGGCGATGGTTTTTCTTTCCACCAGGAGAGCAATATGCTAGTTTTCTATCTAATAATTTAAAAAAAATGCATTAGAAATAAATTAAATTAATTAATACATTACACCCACTACTATGCGTAACACACGAATATACTTTTTTGTTTATTTTTAAAATCTGTTTTCAAACTTAGAAAAGATTTAATTGTTTAGTCTACTGAGTCAGTTTATTTATCTTGTAAATTTCCTAATAGATATTGGAGTTTTAATATTTTTTTATGCCTAAGATAGCAAACAAGCAGATGGGTCTCCAGATGAAAAGAGTCAAACATCGCCTATAGACACCAAAGATGTTAATGGTACGTTGCTATCTTGTGGCGAGGTCTAATGCCACACGCATAAAATTACCGGCTACATTACACTCCAATACCCTAAACCCTAAAAATTTTAACAATACCCTAACAATACCCTAAATATTTTTTTCATTTTTCATTTTACTTTACCACTTATTTAGAAAAATGCATAATATTTTTCTTGTGCTTCGGAAAGTTTTAAAAACTTTATAAAAAAAATTTAAATTACCAGTACAATCGACGGATTCGATCACAAAGCAAGGAAGAATTTGGCCACTTTGAACTAGTTGACAGTAGCTCAGTTAGTTAGAGCATGCTGGCTAGAGGCAAAGTCGCTGGTTCAAATCCTGTCGTATCGAAATTATTCTTTAATGTTTTTAATTTTTTTAATTTTCCCAAGCATGGCAAAAATATTAGATATGTATTTTTTTCAAAAAAATTAAAAGTTTTTAATTAAGATGTACTATATAGGAATCACTCTCTGATCGAGACTCAACCATAATTCTAATAATATATTAGTATAGGCCAACTGCCGTTCTGCCAGACAGGTCGTAAAAGGCGACTGATTGGCTACGCGAGTCACTACCACCGTGTATACTAGGTGGTAGAGTTCTGCATTGTCTCGTCCGGGCCTGGTACCACCGCCGTAACTATTTCTGCCGCAATTCGTGTTCCGGTTTGGAGGGTAAGGTAACCGGTAAACTTATGCATGTGGCATTAGACCTCGTCACAAGATAGCTACGCACCATTAACATCTTTGGTGTCTATAGGCGATAGTTGACTCTTTCCATCTGCTTGTTTGCTATCTTATATAAATAAAAGATTACCCGAAGATACTTAGTCCCACGAATTAATAAGTAGCAAGCTTACCGCCAACCGGGCACTTATCCAATCTCGGGCAATGTTGTTTTTATCAGAAAAGGAAAAAAACACATTTTTGAATTGCTCGACTGAGGAATCGAACCCGACCACATGACGTGTCAACACTGACGCTGGACCATTAGGCTACAGAGGCGACTAAATGTGGCCGACTAAATAACTAAACAGGAAGTTTCACAGATAGCCTGTAGGGTCAACCGATTTACGGATTTTTCGATTAGATATTGTAAAATGTAACATTTTTAACCAATTACTTGTATTATTAGAGACTAGCTGATCCGGCAAATGTTGTTCTGCCTTTTTTACTACTCTTTTTTTCTATATTTTCTCACCTTTTAAACCTTCCCTAGACTTCAACAATTAATTCAAAACTAAAATTAGCCAAATCGGTTCAGCCGTTCTCGAGTTTTAGCGAGACTAACGAACATTAATTGATTTTTAAATATATAAAGATTTGTAAAAGAAGCATTTAACCTCAAGCTTTTGTTTTTTCCAAATAATGTACTTTATATACGGTTTTATTTTTACATATCTTTTGGTCGCCTCTGTGGTCTAGGGATCTGGTGTCGGTGTTGATCAAATGAGTTCCCAGATTCGATTCCTGTCTCGAGCAATTCAAAAAGGTGTTTCTTTCAATTTTTTGATGAAAACAACTGATTTGGCGATAAGCTTGCCACTCATTACTTTGTGGGACCAAATATCTCCGGCCACTCGTAGGTGCTCTGGTTGTACCTCTACCAACCTCTTCGGGGATACGAGTATGAAGATATTTTATATATCTTTTAAATTTATTCATAATAATATTTATTTATATATTATAAATAAATAATAATAATATTTTTTTCTCACTTTTTTACAACGTACATTTAGTAAAATTACAACGTACAATTAGTAAGCGTAGGATTGTTTGGGGAGACATGAGTCCAAACTGGGTTGTACCCATATTTTGAATCTCCTGGCCTCCGCCTCTCAAGTAGGTACAATATTTTTAAATATATTTAAATTACAAATTGGAAGTTACAAAAGAATCATCGTACTTATTACATAAAAGTTTTTAAACGTATGCAAGCGTGTGTGGTGTGTATATCTATCTATGTTATGTGTGTGTATATGTGTGTGTATAATAATATATAATCAATGTTATATCAAGTTTAAAAGTAAATAGGTATTATATTTATCTATTTAGCGAATCAAAAGTTTGAAAAAATACATTAAGCATAAGGTTTAGTTATAGACGAAATTTTCAGTCTCATTATAATTGCATTTTGGCAATGTGTCTTTAACAAAGGATAGATATGGAGTAGTTTATTTGTCTGGTTATACAATTTGCCACCGGAGTAGAAAAAGAATTTACGAGCCCAAGTTCGAGATCTGTGTATGGGGCATATCATAAAGCACCTACGGGTATTTAATAAGCTTGTTATTAATGAATACGCATTGCCTCATAATGAGTTAATTATTCTGTGGAGACAAAATGCCTGCACAATATACAGCATATAGAACAACGCAATGTATAGGACAAGCAGCTACGCAAACGCATTTCGCCGTGAATACGCATCGATTTGGCCAAAGTATTACATCACTTAGAATTATATCCCTTAAATAATTCTAAAACTGAATCATTTTCAACGCCGAGTAAATTTTTTATCTGCTCATCATCAGGAAGTATTTATTCCTCAACTAAAATTTATTTTTCCGGTTAAATTATCACGAAGAAACCATGACTTATAAAATTGGTTTTGGTAAAATATCATTAAACTTTTATTATGCCGCCGTAACAAAAGACGAATTGTCGCCAAAAGCCTTTGTTATACCCGGTCGTAATGATCCGCGTTTACTTTCATTCAACGCAAGAAAATCACATTAACTATGGCTGTATTGTAAGTTGGGAGTAAAGTTCAAATAGAGAATACGCATGTACATCACAATGTACATACTCTATGCTGCAATGTAAAAAAATCCGCATAAATTAAATAATTAAAAATGCGAAAATCTGTCTGTCTGTTAGACTTTCATAGCTAAACTATTGAAACATTGATGAAATTTAGCAGCAGTTAGCAGTGGAATCAAATATAAGCTGACTTTTTTAAAGCGGCTTAATAGGGAATGAAAGATTTTTAAAATATTATGTCGATGCTATGCTCATACAACGCTGGTTAGCTGGTTAAGAATTTAAAAAATCGTGAAATAAAATACACAAAAAACATTATTACGGTAAGTTTACAGTGACAAACAACTATGTTAAAATATGTTAAAGGAATAAGTTTTAGCAGAACTCTACGAATAATATCATCATCATATCTGGTAATTAGATTATCGCGGGGGTTATTTTACTATTTGATTAAATTGAGTGAAAAATAAGCTATCTAAGCTATTTTTATAATTATATGAGTTATTATTCTTAAGTTTCTCGGAATTATTGAGATAAAATAGATAGAATTAAAATGTGTGATGTCTAAGGAACCCAAAGAGGACAATGATTGAAACGAAAATCAACAAAGAATTAACACTTCGCATAATTGTACGCATTCTAGATTGATACATACTCTGATACTGTACGTCATCGCCAACATATTTTAAAATGAAAATGTTACGGGAAGAAAATGATAAAAGCAAAGATTTATTATTGGCCGTGATCAAAGATATTTCTTTCGTCTTGTGTCGTATTTAGATTCAAAATAACACACAATCTTATAATATTGTGATAGGTAATTAAAAAGAAGAAACTGAAATATTATGTTTTTATCGTAGTCGGTTTTTAATGTAGTAATACATTATAAGATTCGGAAGATATTTTTTTTTTTTTATATCATAAGATAGCAAACAAGCAGATGGGTCTCCGGATGGAAAGAGTCAACCATCGCCTATAGACACCAAAGATGTTAATGGTGCGTTGCTATCTTGTGGCGAGGTTTAATGCCACATGCATAAGTTTACCGGCTACCTTACCCTCCAAACCGGAACACGACAGCGACAAGCGCTGACGCTATTGCGGCAGGAATAGGTAAGGCGGTGGTACCAGACCCGGGCGAGACAATGCAGAACTCTACCACCTAGTAGCCACGATGGTAGTGACTCGATAGCCAATCGGTCGCCTTTTACGACCTGCCTGGCAGAACGGCAGTTGGCCTATTCTACAAAGGAGGCCGGGACCAACACGGCGTATTATTTTACCAGGGTATTAAACTATGCTCCTGGCAAATATGCTTCTTGATAATTATCGCTATAATTATCAAACATATATAAGGCAAGCATTTTTTCAAACTGGTACTTCATATCAACATTTACTTTAGAAATTAGTAGTTAGAGCGGCTACTCATACACCTGCAGCAAGAGTGATCTAGAGCGCAAGACGGTCGGTCATGGCAATATAAATAAATAAATATTCACGGGACAAATTACACTGATTGATTTAACCCCAAAGTATGCAAATTATTTGCTTGTGTTATGGGTGTTAGTCAACGATACCAATACATAGAAATACATATATAAATACAGGAATATATTTAATAAACACCCAAACCCGAAAATACAAACATTTATGCTCATCACACAAATGCTTGTCCCCGTCGGGGATCGAACCCGAGCCCCGTTGCTTGCGTAGTCAGGGTCGCTAACCACTCTACCAACGGGGCGGTCAATATGGGATTTCTTCTAGGAGTATCTACAGACAAGCCTACCATTTATTTTATTTTATTTATTTATTACTTGGAGGTAAATTGAACTAAACACACGCGTTGAGAATGGCATCAGTATTATCTAAAAATCAAAAGATCTTAATAGCCCTGGCACTTTCTGTGGTTCTGTATGAATATTATGAAAGAATTGGAAGTTGATGATCTTAATTTTTGGAACGAAGTTCCTTACGGCAGGCTTGGAGGGGATAGGGATTTTGCTGCGCGACCGAACTGAAAAAAATGTGATAGTAAAACCGTAAGAAAAATGCGTGGAATAAAAGCGTTAAATGAGACGTGCGCAGGCGCGACAGTCGCGTACACAAGCGAGTAGTGCTGTTTAGCCGAAGGAAGTTCGTTCCTACCTGGTGTCCCGCGACACCACATCATTTTTTTTATTGAATATATATTGCTGCTCTTCAAAAGACCTCTCACTGTGGTGATACCATTTATAGAAAAGAAAGATACATTATTGCGGAATGTCGTAAGTGCTAGAGAAAGATTAATTAGTTGATTTGTAAATTGCACGGATCTCGTTACAACCTAGCAGTATGGCAGGGACAATCTACGGATCAAGGATGGCCTCGCGCTCCTCCTGTCCTGCTGTAGGGCAAATCTAGAAAATCGCCCGTGCTAGCATAGGCTATATATATATATATATATATATATATATATATATATATATATATATATATATATATATATATATATATATATATATATATATATATATAGATACATCACAAGGTGACAAATAAGGACCATCCGGCATCCCCTTTTACACCCTAGATTGCTTCTGCGAGACGTTTGTGAGTATATATATTATATATATATGTGTGAGTATATATATATATATAATAGCTCTCATGATGGAAGGAGAAACCTATAGACACCAAAATAGTTGAAGGTGCTTCCTATTAATATTGCGGATTGGTAATGCCACATAACTAGCGTTGTCGCTATTGTGGCAGGAATAGATAAAGCGCTGGTACCAAATAAGGGTGATACATTGCGGAGTTCTACCACTCAATAATGATAGTTGTGACATGATTTTGTGAACTACTTAGCAAAAAGGCACATAGGTAATTTTTAAAGGTACACCCAGAACACCACCCATAATCGACATCTTTAGTGTATACAGACGATTGCTATTATAATATATATTTCCATCATGAGAGCAATCAGCTTGTTTGCTATTCTGTGATACAAATATAAGTCAAACATTGAATAAACAACAAGATAAACACATTTAGCTACGTTTTAGTATTTTTAACCCCCAACGAAAAACGAGGGGTGTTATAAGTTTCAGGTGTGTATCTATCTGTGTATGTGTGTATCTGTGTGTCTGTCCGTGGCATCGTAGCGCCCTAGCGGATGGTCCAATTTGGTTGCGGTTTTTTTAATAGAAAGCCCTATTTTGCGAGATGGTTCTTAGATATGTTTAAATAGAATCTGTTCAGCCGTTTCAAGATCACCAGCTCTTTTCTAATTGATGAAAGGAATTAAACAACTTGTAATGGCTCTATTTATACTAAATTTTGTGTTCTCTTACTTTATTGATATTACAATTACATGGTAACCTTGACGCGATAATTTGAGATTCTCATTCGAATATCATCAGCATCTATTTAGCTGGCAATTTTCGTATGTAAATCACAGATTTTCTATATATGGCAGGCAACTTTTTAACGAGTTTCTGATATCGTTTGTACAAAAACTTAACAGACTTGTAAAAGCTTAATGACAATGCAGTACTATGGTACCATCCAACAAAGCTCATTATGTAGGGACTGGAACTCTTTGGTCCAGAGTTTTAACAAGATAACCTTGTTTGGACTCATTGGTTTTGTTGTTAAAAGTACAAAGTTTGATTAGTGCTCATGTTGACGAGGATCTGAAAATGGAGCTGAAAAAGTGGTACCGAAAACCACGCGTAGAATGAAGAAAGTGATAAGATAGTCAAGTTCGGATTCGATGGATTTTGATGACGCGTACTTTCCATTATAGGTATATAATGTCAAAGATCTGAAGATGGAGCCTTATGTATGTCATTGTAACTCGCAGACAGAAATTCCTAATATAGTTTAGAGTTTGGAGGCATTTAATTTGTTATAGTAGGTTCTTTCTCATGATGATAAGGCTCTGACGATTGAGCCAAAAAGTGACATTGGGACTCCAAGAATCCAGCTTAAAATACAACTACAATGAACGCCTAAACTAAATGAGGTAGAATTTTTGAATTAGCACTTAATTTTCTTGTATTGGCAAACAAGCGCTGGATGATTTTTAGGCTCTGATGAAGTAATTGAAAAGTAACCATGAGAACTCCTAAACTAGATAAGATAAACTAATCGAAATTGGACTCATTTGTTCTGTTTGGATAAGCACTCTAGTGCTAGACGATTTGCACAGTCTCATGATGGAGCTGGGAGTACGTTATGGGAACTTTGGATTAAAATAGAGAAACACCAACTACTTTGGTGTCATTTGTTATTATAAGGACTTTGGTGCGGAATGGCTTCCAGTGCCTGATGATAGAGCTGGAAGATGTGCCCGAGAACTCTTCAGCTAAACCAGGTTAATCCATCAAGTGGGGACTCATTCGGTTTGTTTTAGCAAACAATTTGATACTGGACGATTTTCAGTATGTGATGATAGAATCGGAAGGTAGTCATGGGAACTTCTAAAGTAAACAACATAAACCTATTAAGTTTGGGGTCCTTTGTTCTGTTTTAACTAACACCTTGGTGCTAGGCGATAGTCGGGATCTTATAATAGAGCTGATGATGGAGCATGGGAACTTTGGAATAATATGGAGTAGATTTATACCAAACTATTTGGAGCAGGATATTTTCTAGTGTCTAAATAATAAAACCGGATGAAGAAGAAGAAGAAGAAGACCATCTAAGCTAATCTAGATAAACCCATCAAATGTGGGCTAATTCGGTTTATCTTGGCAAACACTTAGGTGCCGGATATTTTTTAAGATATAATAATGAAGGAACTGGAAGGTGGTCATCGGAGATTAGGCTGATATAGTTTGCCTTTATTGATAGGAGATTTGCAGGGTTTGATAATGAAACTAGAAAGTGGCCATGGAACTCCTGCACTAAACAAAATAAGCCCATTGAGAGTGGTTTAATTTGTTATATTTTTATATACACTCTGAATCAAAATAACTTCCAGGGTTATAATATAGTAAAGCTGGAGGCCATGGGAGTTTTGCAATAATACAACTTAAACTCAGTGAGAAAGAACCGTGGTAACTTAATCTGATGCTACAAGATCCCCTTTTGAAGATCATTAGGCCTTTTCACGTTTTGCTCTTAAAATGATACGTATGTAGCAAAATGGCGGTCTAAGGATGTGTCGGGGGTTCTTGAAATTTTTAATTTTATCTTGTTCTCTCTTTACTAAGATATTTATGAATTGTAATATAAAAATAACCATTCATTATATTTCCATTCACAGTTTAAATGTATATTTCAGATATTGTTGTATTTTTCTTGGAGCAGTGTACCATTTGAAGTCTAACAATGCAGAATCTGTATTTATTTTCTAGGACCATTTGTTCTTTGTAATGCTGAAATAAATTTTCATGGATGCGTATGTCTGGAAGACATTGCTGTTTAACGATGAGATCGTTTTTATTGTGCATATGTTATGATCTTATGTAAAAGTAATTTTATATTCTGTTATGTTAAAGTAATTTAATTTTGGAGTTCAATAAAGAATTATGAGGCAGTTTACACTTCAGACCGACTTTTGACGAGAAATCAAAATTTTCCAACTCCTAATTTTTCATATTATATGGTGCTTTTATTTAATTAAATGGTACCATTAGATAGTTTATTCTTGTAAATATTGCGTCAATGAAACCGATTTTTTAATCATCAATTGTATTTCTTATAATAAATGTTCTCCGAAATCAAGTTTCGACAATTACGTAAGGAAGCTATTTTTCCAAAAACTGCTAAAATCAACAAACTTAATTAAAAAAAAAAACTAAATTATCAAAAATATCCAACAATTGTGCCTGAATGGATTACTTTTTTCCTAAAAGATATTTAACTATATCTAATTAATTTAGCAAATATGCCTATTTCAACGAAAATTAACGAAACATTAACTTGGTTTTTTGTTATCAAATAATGACATTTTCCTATAGAAATTGGCAAAGAATAAAACGATATTTTATTCTTATCCAAAAATAAGTCACTTAAATAATATTTATTTATTTTTTATTTTAAAAATAAATAAAAGAGAATACTATAAAATCCGCTACATGCATTCCCAAAATTAGTACCGCGTAGTAATAATTAAAATATTAAAAGCATCAGTACTATTTTCATTTTACCAGCACTACGTGCACTATATGGACGACGACGTCCAGCTCTCGCATTGATTAGAAAATATCTAAATTTCAATTGGGCGATTTGGTGAAATGCCTCTTAATCAATAGTAAATAAATAAAATATGCTCTAAATTTTTAACTCTCATTCTGTTTTGTTTGTTGCACTATTTTGTGTATGACGATGTGATGTGACGGATAAATAAGAGTTTGTATGTTTGAATGCTTAGCTTTTTCAATGTTTAGATATTTGAATTTTTGATACTCAATTACGAAAAAACAGCTGGACCAATTTGGATAAAGTTTGGTGTGTGCCATGTGTAGATGGTGTCTCGCGTATCGAATAAGGAGGATACGTTTTATCCCGAAAAAAAAAACAAAATTACAGTAGGAGTGCAGTGAGATCTTGGGTGCAGCTAGTTATGTAATAAAACTGTACAATATATAGTATTACAGAATAACATAAAATATATCGTTAACTAGTAACTACATATACATATAAATGAAATAATTTGACTACTTTGGGGTTTGATTATTTCGTATAGTTTTTCCGGTGATAAATTATGTATGCCCTACAAATTTCATATTTCTAAGCCAGTAATTTTCCCTTTGTAATAATAATTTCTTCATATCTATACTTCTTTCAGTATTTTCAATGGCTTTACTTTTAAAAATGTTATAGAAATAAGCACTGCCTTTTATCGATACGATAATATTAAATACGTAAATAGGTTAGAAAGAAATCTTTTATATACAGGTTAACTGGTTAAAAATTGTACAGTTTAAAGGACCATATGGTCCTTCAATATGTACAATCTTAACTACGTTCACACATAATCAATAAAAATGTATTAAAAAGAGAACATTGCTTAACTAAACAGTACACCTCAACGAAATTGGTGTTATAATATTCAAAAATTTTGATCACCGCACGGTCGACAGCAGCATCCTAACAAGTCAAGCCATGAGTTCGGCAAAGCGACCCGATTATCTACTCGTAATAAACATTTTTATCGGATATTCGAGTTAAAATTTAAATACTTATTTTTTTATTATAATAATAATACTTTATTTTCAGATAAAACATCCATAGCTTTGTTAGTAAATAATTATATATCCATAGATTATGTAAATAATTTAATTATATTTGCAGAAAGTTTTAATAATTTATATTATATGTCATACCATACAAACATACACACATAAACTTACACATGCATATACACATACATACACGCACATACACATACATCCGTATACATATACATACACATATGCACACAATTTATATTTTTACATAATTTGGTATCAGAATCGCTTTTGTTTAATATGTACAGACTTTTACCAGTTACCCTGTGTACATAAAATAAGAGGCGGATTTCCTTATAGGGCGAGTAGGACCGAGTTTAGGGTGGCAAATTTAGGGGGCGGTAGATTTTGATCGTTTTTTTGTTGTAGTCTTCTGTGAACTTACGTGTAAAATTTAAAAATGTGTTCATATAGCATCCTGCAGAAAAAACTACACATGTATATGGCGAAATGAATTTTTAAGTTATCGCGTTTTACTGTCATTTTTTAAAATATATAAACGGTTCAAAAACGCGTACATATTATATAGAATTTACTTGTAAAGCTCGATGTTTCGGCCAAGTCGCTGCTCCAGTCCGCTCGTGACCACGGTCGATGTAACTTGGCCGAAACGTCGAGCTTTATAAGTTCTATGTAAGGTTATTCCATAATAGGTGAAAATATTTGAAATCAGCGTTCGTTAAACCAGAAATCAAAAGTACTTTATTGAATAAAACTTTTTACAAGTTATTTTGACGCGTTAACAATTTTTTAAACTACTACCGGATCGGAAACGCGGCCACACACGTACGTACGTCTGATCAAAGATATCCATCTAAAAACAGATGTCGTTCAAAGGTGTAAAACTTTTTAATTTGTACGAATAACATTTCGTATACGAATAAAATTTCATACAAATCAAAAAGTTTTAAACCCTTGAATCACTTTTGTTTTTAGCTGGATATCTTTGGTTAGACGTACCGAATGCTGTGTTAAAATATTTTCAACTATTATGGAATGACCTTATATATGTACAAGTTTGTGACCCGTTTATATAATTTAAAAAAATTGTGACGATTACGATTATTATACGTTTAGTTTATCACCCTGGATCTTTGTTTAATTTGTTTTATAGTAATTGTAATTGTATTTTTTTTTAAATTTCTTATTTAGTAAATTTTTTGTCTTTACATTTGACACCTGTTTTAACATTACTGTAATTTTTACGCTAGTTTTATCTTTAATTTGCCAGATTAATTATAACTTTTATTTTGATTTAATAAAATTTCACAACTCTTTATGCATATTGATTATGATTTAAATTATACATCCCTAAATTTTGTCTTAGTAAATTTGAAATTCAATTCATACCAATTTATTAATTTTAATAAAATTTGCTTCTATATTTACTTAAATTTTATTGTTATTTTAAAAATATTTAAGTATGTCATTTCTGTGGACAAAGAATTCTCTTCAGCTGACTTTATTTTTCTGTATTTTACTTTAGTGTATTTTATAACTATTATAGAACTTGTCATATATAATTTTGCTTATAAATGACGTCAATAAGTGTTCCTATTTGTACCTATGTCGAATAAAATATTATTTGAAGTGTATCATTTTCATTTTGCTGATAATACAGATATTAGTACAGGGTATTTGATTACAGTGAATAGGATTTCTCATTGGCCCAGAGCAGTGTTTATCAATTTTTCCTAGACACAATCCCCTTAGCATGGTACAAAAAACTGCAACCCACGGCCGCCTAACTTACATTAAATGTTAAGTTTGTGTAAATGGTAGTTTAGTAATAAACTTTGTAACTAAACTACCGTCTACGACCCCCTTGCAAAGGCCTCGCGACCTCCCAGGGGGCTGCGACCCACACTTTGAAAAACACTGGCCTAGGGCAACCAACGTGTCAAATCCGCCTCTGAAAATACGTAAAGCAAATTAATAGACTTCTCGATATTTAAGGTCAGTTTGAAGAGGTAATTAAAGTAACTCACCTTACTGTTAACAATACGATCTGGTATTGTCAGTTTCGACGAAGGACACGGCAATGTTTTGTACCCTCGTCAGACTGATTCAAGTAGCATGTTGTCTACGGCATTTGCTTATAATTTATTAAATACTTTATTTTAGTCGTTTTTTTTGTTTATCCAATCTGAAAGTATTAAACTTTGTCTCATATATCACGAGGCAAATATATTTATATTATACATAATTTTGATTACGGAGAATGTTGACACTACCTTCGGAGTATGCCAATCTTGATATCCTCTCGAATCTGCATTCTTTGACGAAAGTAAAACAACGGCATCAAAAAAAATTAAAATTACCACATGGTGTGAAAAAATCAAACTTAATGAAAATATAAAAAGAAGAATAATATTCTCTCTTCTTTGTTATGTTTTCTGTAGGTGACTGATTCATCTTGAGGTTTTATACAATTATATGAATATATTATGTCAACCTCGTCTATTCGTTCTTGTCTGTCTAAACATAAAAACTTAAATCTATTCCTTATTCATTTTTAATTTATACGCCAATTAATTCTAGGTGGAATAGAAATAAGTTACGACTATAATAGAAATAAGTAATAATAGATAAATAATAATAGAAAATAGAAGGTAAGTTTATTATTATAACTTAATTTAAATGTATGTACGTATAATCCCCGGCACGTAAGCTGAAAACACAAGCAAATAATTTGCTTACTTTGGTGTTAGATCAGTAAGTGTGATTTGTCCCGTGAATATTATTATTAATTACTTGAACTGTACACACGATTCTGATTTTTAAATACTGAACCAGGTTGGTCAACTGTGGAAACGTTTCTCAAAGATTACGAACCAGTTCGAAGATATTCGCTTTTTTAAAAGCATGGGTAATATTTATCTGCAAAAATTCTTGTTGTAATTATGTGATGTTGTTTGCACTTTTTTTAAGTAGAAACACCAGCAGTTGTTTTCTGTATTTATCAATAGCAAAATAACTATTGGGCGAAGTTTCAAAATAAACCAAACATCGAATATAAATTGGAGCACGAGTTTTCGTAATATAGAATACAGTTGTACCTAAGACTAGAGTTTTATTTTTATATTCTACTCTCTAAACCTATATAAGCTTGTTATTAATAGGCTTGTTCTAAAATATTTGTTTTAAGACAAAAGGATTAATTTTTTAGGACATAATTTCAGCAAAAAAACAGTAACAGTTTATGATATAAAAATATCATAAGCTGTAATACTACTAAAACTAAACTTCGAAACTGATAGTATCATCAATTAGTATCCTTTGACCTGATATAATTACTCTTTAAAGCGTACATATTTGCTTTAATTTTACCAGCAATCTATAAGGCGAATACTGTAATCTATAGTATAATGTCTTTGGTCTAAGCTACGCCAAAACATGCAAAGGTTTAATCAAGCAACAAAGGTACGTTTTTTAATATTCTGTTACAAAGCAAACTGTAAAAAGCAGAGCAAGCCTGAGGGGCCTCTTAATTGCAATATATTTATTCGTTTATAATGAAACCTACGTATTTAGTTACTTTTTGGAAATATTAAGAGTGTCGCCTGGGGCTTCCCAACGCTATCGTTAAAGTACCTAAAAGCATAATTATGCTCACTAGCTTCGTGGCTACTAGATAATAGTAAAAGAGTAGTAATAGAGTAATGAAATTAGTAATAGACTTCTGTAGCCTCTCGCTTGGATTTTATAACATCGCCTTATCTTTATACGTCGCAATAGCGTCAGTGATTGTCATTGTCGTTTTCAAATTCGAAAGTTAAGAAAGTTATTAAATCTCCGTCACATCAACAGTAAAGCAACGGGCTAAATGAGGCTAGTTTTTCAAGCTAGGATAGCAAGCTAGTGTTAATAAGCAATCTAGTACTTCTGGAATCGTATGAACAAATCGAGCTTCAAATTTAAGTAAGTAAGCTAGTTTATAAAGCAGAACAGTTTTTATTACGACGGAGTTATATTTCTAAGGCTAGTAGCGCCCCCATAACTGATTTTACAATCCTGGCTTTTTTGTCAGTCAAAAAATTTTGTAAGTGCTCTAATTTTAAATCATTTGAGAATATAACGTCACCTTTAATAGCTTGCGGCCAATACGCCATTACTAAAATACGCTGTCAATGTACGTGAAATGTCAAATAACCCTTTGTTTACAAAATATTAAAATGATTTGAGCGTTTATTTGTATTTTTCTATAATTTTAGTGTGTATCTTAAATCTCAAGTAAAAACTAATTGTTAAAGTAACATGCCCAATTGCAATATAAGTTATCAATTGTTATGTAGACAAAAAGAAAAAAAAATGTAGACAGTAAACAGCTGTTCTTAAGTCCACCATAACTCGGGACGAAATTACGCGGTTGTCACTTAGTTATGTCATATTTAGTAGTAGTTTCCTGTATCTAAGGTTTACAGTGAGGTGGTCCCGTGTTAGTCCCGGGCTCCTTCGAAGAATAGACCAACTGCCGTTCTGCTCGGCAGGTCGTAAAAGACGACCGATTGGCGATACGAGTCACTACTATCGTGGTGGTAGAGTTCTGCATTGTCTCGCCCGGGTCTGGTACCACCGCCTTACCTATTCCTGCCGCAATAGCGTCAGTGCTTGTCATTGTCATGTTCTGGTTTGTAGGGTAAGGTAGCTGGTAAACTTATGCATGTGGCATTAGACCTCGCCACAAGATAGCAACGCACCCTTAACACATTTGGTGTCTAATGTTTATAGGCTATGGTTGACTCTTTCCATCAGCTCGTTTGCTATCTTATGATACCTATATAAAAAAAAAACAGTTTAGCCAACTGAAAACTAGCTTCGTACTAGCCAGTAAGCAGGAACCACGCGTTTCATTTGTTTGTTCACGGCGGGTTTTTGAGAATTAAGAGAATTTGTTTTTTTTATTTAATTAAGATTAAATAAAGAAAATAAAAATAAGATACCCAAACTAAGTGGATACGGAGATTATAACTGTACCGTAACCACGAATTGTAAAACGCTATCCTTTCAAACTATACAAACAAGTCTAAACATGATTTAGCACTACAAAAAATACAAAATGGTACAGTTTTCGAAGTAACTGTTTTAGTCGAATAACGTGTTTTTTTTTTCGAATTTTAGACGTGTGGTCACCTCAGTCACTGCAATAATGCTAGCTTAAAACAATCTAGCCTCATGTAAACAGAACTAGCATATTTCAAACCAGGTCAGCAAGCCAGAACAGTTTAATATAGAACTAGCTTCCTACCCTAGCTTCAAAAACTAGGCTCGTGTAGCCCGGGCATGAGGGTCTGCCTGTAACCTATAAGATTCAGTCTTAACTTATGGTGTGGTCGTGTTTAAAAAACATAAAATTTAAATAAAAATAAAAGTTTCGCTGGACAAATTACACTTATTGATATAACCCCAAAGTAAGCAAATTATTTGCTTGTGTTAAGGGTGTTAATCAACGATACAAATACATAGAAATACATACATAAATACTGTTATATACATAATTAACACCTAAAACCAGAAATGCAAACATCTATGCTCATCACACAAATGTCTGACCCTGTCGGGAATCGAACCCGAAACCTATCAATTCTTAGTTAAGAACGCTAGCCACTCGAGCAACGGGGTGGTCATTACGTCGGAACAAAAATGAGATAGTTTGTAGAATTGTAATGTATGGAACTCGGTTCTCTGTATCTATGTAGCGTGAAGATATACAGGTTGGCTGGTAAAAGTTTGTATATACTTATTGAAGGAGGGTATTTAGTACTCGGTTCTGAGCGCTAAGTGTGAGTTTTTCTTTTCGCATTCGATCGTGAGCGCGTTTGGAGTTTACTAGGAATTTGTATGTGATTTGTACAGCGCCACCTAGTGGTAAACTGGTTTCTCACGTTTACCACTAGGTGGCGCTGTACAAATCACGTACAAATTCCTAGTAAACTCGGAACGCGCTCACGATCGAATGCGAAAAGAAAAACTCACACTTAGCACTCTGATACCGAACATGTAAAAAATCCGCGCACGGCACGCAGGGAGAACTATATTCTTGTTGGCTATGCTATGAATGAGTGAATGATGAATAATGAATGTTGAATGATAAAAACGATGAATGACAAACGACGAACGACAAACGACGAACGATGAATGACGAATGACGAATGGCGAATGGCGAATGTCGAATGGCGAATGGCGAATGGCGAATGGCGAATGACGAATGAAGAATGACAGACGACGAACGACGAACGACCAACAACGTACGAAGGATGACGAACGACGTACGAAGAACGACGAATACGAACGAGGGTTGACGGATGATGGATGCCGAATAACGAATACAAACGACGAATGACGGGTGGCGGATAATAGATGATGAATGAAAATTTTATCTTTTTGTTTATGATTTAATAGTAGAACAGATATAGAAAGAATCGTACGAATCGAATATTGGTTGATACATTTCTGTAGAACTTGAACTGGTATATGTATTATTCATCAAACTACAAACTTGGGTATAAGTTACAATCTGTAGTTAGATCCTGAATAGTTTAATTTATGCTACAGCCATGCCAAAACTTTATTCCCGTTGTTAAA
The DNA here is from genome assembly GCA_036924255.1 of Apodemia mormo. Lineage (NCBI taxonomy): Eukaryota > Metazoa > Arthropoda > Insecta > Lepidoptera > Riodinidae > Apodemia > Apodemia mormo. The sequence goes on from JAUPFN010000016.1 coordinate 3,091,539, forward strand.
GTTAGTAACGGCTCTAACACTTGTCGGGACGAATTTTGCTTAGTTTTATGAGACTTTTCCAAATAAAATGCGAGGTTAAAGTAACTCGGGTTCTCGTCTACACGTAATAATATTTATTTTAATACATAATATAACTTAAAATATATATTTTTGTGCCAGATTTGTTACAGTTTAGGCAAATAAAACAGAGTTATTACACATTATGACTTTCTTTATACAAACCACAGACCACACAAATATTAATAGACATGATTACATAATTGATTAAGCACTTGTACTTTAGTTTCAATTTACAACATATTTATTTATTTAATATTTTATTGTACACAACAGTAAATAATATAACAATTACAAACGAAAGAAAAATCGTACAAAAGCTAGACTTATCTCTACAGTGTAAAGATTTCTTCCAGCCTACCCAGTTTACGAAACTATTAAGTAGAAGCAGCAGACATTGCGCACAAACAAAAAGTAAATCATAACATACAACACTTTAAAAGACGATAGTTAAAACTTAAAACACGTATAGGGAAATAGTGAAAAGAATACTTACTTAGGCCATGAATCACGAACTATGACTAATAAATTAAATAATTACAAATAACCAAAACTTATTTTAATGAAAAATAGTAATTTCTTAGACTTCTTTTAAACATTATTATCATATTGTCTATTATATTCTATACTTTTCAACGTCGAAACTTGGTAAAGTTCAATTATTGTTACACAATCGATTAAGCCCTATTTTAATTTCGCTTCACGGCATATTTTTAGCATACCACTCAACCGATTTTACTTTTTAAGTATCTTCAGGAAGTAATATGCTTAATTCCTTTTTAAATCCTAAAGATGTTTAAAAAGTGAAACTGGTTGAACGATATACCAAAAATATGACGTGGAGCGAAATTAAAATAGGGCTTAATCGATTATGTAACTATAAATGAATTTCACCAAATGGCGACGATGGAAAGTATAGAATATAATAGGCACGGTGTTAGACGGAAACGTGTAGCTGCTCATATGAGCAAATGCTCTTAAGTATCAGATGCTTGTAGACATATTATATCGTGAAAAAATTGAAATTTTCCGTATTGTGCTATTTTATTGTGCCGAATAATTAGCCATGACTTATAAAATACCCCTGGAGTGATTTTATTTCATTGGTAAGTACTACAAATTTGTATTTCTGGATCTGTAATTGGGTTACTTTAACTGGACCCAACATATGCATGTATGTAGCAGATTCACGAGAACTGTATTGGATGATGCCGACAAACTGGCTTACAGTTTGGCACATATAAAGTATAAGAAACTCTGTACATTATTGTTATAAAATAAAATTTAAAAAAATGAAAATACATATCATGCAGTAGCTAGAGTAAATCAGTAACGTGCGTGTCCCGTTATAAAAACTGACCTTTCATATGCACGATATGTATTTTCATACATGCATATGAAGGGCCAATTATTGTGTGGGGCAGGAACTTTATTGATTTAGGTCAGTAACTGCGGCTCGATATGTGTTTTCATACATGTATATGAACGGCCAATTATGGTGTGGGGGCAGGAACGTTATTAATTTAGGTCACTAACTGCGGCACGATATGTATTTTCATACATGTATATGAAGGGCCAATTATTGTGTGGGGCAGGAACTTTATTGATTTAGGTCAGTAACTGCGGCTCGATATGTGTTTTCATACATGTATATGAACGGCCAATTATGGTGTGGGGGCAGGAACGTTATTAATTTAGGTCACTAACTGCGGCACGACATGTATTTTCATACATGTATATGAAGGGCCAATTATTGTGTTGGGGCAGGAATATTATTGATTTAGGTCACTAGCTGCGGCTCGATATGTGTTTTCATACATGTATATGAAGGGTCAATTATGCTGTGGGGGCAGGAACGTTATTAATTTAGGTCACTAACTGCGGCACGATATGTATTTTCATACATGTATATGAAGGGCCAATTATTGTGTGGGACAGGAACTTTATTGATTTAGGTCAGTAACTGCGGCTCGATATGTGTTTTCATACATGTATATGAAGGGTCAATTATGCTGTGGGGGCAGGAACGTTATTAATTTAGGTCACTAACTGCGGCACGATATGTATTTTCATACATGTATATGAAGGGCCAATTATTGTGTGGGACAGGAACTTTATTGATTTAGGTCAGTAACTGCGGCTCGATATGTGTTTTCATACATGTATATGAACGGCCAATTATGGTGTGGGGGCAGGAACGTTATTAATTTAGGTCACTAACTGCGGCACGACATGTATTTTCATACATGTATATGAAGGGCCAATTATTGTGTTGGGGCAGGAATGTTATTGATTTAGGTCACTAGCTGCGGCTCGATATGTGTTTTCATACATGTATATGAAGGGTCAATTATGGTGTGGGGGCAGGAACGTTATTAATTTAGGTCACTAACTGCGGCACGACATGTATTTTCATGTATGTATATGAAGGGCCAATTATTGTGTTGTGGCAGGAACGTTATTGATTTAGGTCACTAACTGCGGCTCGATATGTATTTTCATACATGTATATGAAGGGTGAATTATTGTGTGGGGGCAGGAACGTTATTAATTTAGGTCACTAAATGCGGCACGATATGTATTTTCATACATGTATATGAAGGGTGAATTATTGTGTGGGGGCAGGAACGTTATTAATTTAGGTCACTAAATGCGGCACGATATGTATTTTCATATATGCATATGAAGGGTCAGTTATTGTAAGGGGGCATGTACGTTACAGATTTACACCCGCATTCATAAACGATACTATGCGATTGCATAGTATTAGTGAGCGCATAGGGTCGTTTAAACCGTTTCATAAACAATACTTAAGTGCCGGGCGCCACTATGCGTCCTTTCAAATCTACGCACAGTTAAGTTAACCGCCGAGCTATTTTACAGAACGCATAGGGTCCCGTCTTGGAGTCTGGTGTCCAGATGTTGTTTCACAAATTAGTATTGTATTGTCCAGAGCGAGGTGAGGGTTAATGTTAATAATATAAGTGAAGTTGAAATTTGTGTTTGTAACGGATTACGAAAGTGAAGAAAAATTCTATAATTAAATAAATAGAGGATAACAGGAACAAAGCATAATTAGAACAAAACAAGGTATTCGAGATTTGAAAAATATTTTTCTCCCTTCAAAAATATTTGACCGGATATATTTACATTCAAATAAATATTGATAATACTATATTAATTAATAAATAGGAATAAATTGAAAATAACAACACGTAAAAGAAATGTAGGTTAGAATTGTGGTTAGAATATTTTGATAATTTTATCTATTGACAATTGACATTTGTCAAACATACAGCGTGAAATACGCTGCATTAAAGCCAACCAATTACAGCTGGGTATTCGACACTATGATATCTCACAGGCAAGTAATACTTAAGTGTTGTTTATGAAACAGATGGCTTGTCATGTGAATTGCATAGCAAATTAGCGTTCTTCGCATAGTGTTACTACGTTACTTAGGTAAGGGTTGTTTATGAATACGGGCGTTAGAGCAGTAACTGTGGTACGATATGCGTTTTATACATTCCCTTTCTTACTACATTAAAGATAGGAAGGTCGAGTCTTAGATTTAAGTTCTATTTACAGATCAGTCCAGATTTTGCCGATAGCCAGATGATGGAAGCACTAAAGAGTGGAAAAGCACAGAAGAGAGATATGCTTAGTGAAATCATGCATATAAAGGGTCAATTATTGTATAGGGGCACGGACTTTACGGATTATGACCAGAACAGTAAGGAGGTTACAATTACTGTGTTGGTCCCAGGCTCCTTTGAAGAATAGGCCTACTGCCGTTCTGCCAGACAGGTCGTAAAAGGCGTATACATATGTCCCGTGTATACATCCATATGCATTTAGTAAAAATCGGTTATTTTAATATTACAAACAGACACTCCAAAGTTATTTATATGTATATTTGTATATATTTATAGTAGATGAATATTTCCAGTCAGAGTATTACAGTAAAAGATCTTATGTCAGCACTAAGCATAGTATTACACCCATATGAGTCGTGACAGTACTCCACCGTCTATATAATATGCAACATAATATAGACGGTGTAGTACCAAAGTAGTACTGTACCCTATGTGTAGACGTAATGGTTGTCATGCGTAGAGCAGATCCTTCTGAAACACAAACATATAAATATTTAACTTTTTCCACGACCTTCGTGATCTCAATCGCTCATGAATTTATATTTAGGTCACGCACATTCTTTAAGATATTTCTTGAGACAGGCTCAGCTTATTTTAAGAAATACGAATACGTAATAGAAATAGAGTGTTTTTGCTTTACATATTGAAATTTTATTAATTTATTTTACGTACCCTTCGTGCTTGGCATAAATTACTTTAAAAATTAAGAATTGTTAGGAAAATATCTACCAAGAGCTGACAACATTTTCTATATTCAGTAGAAAATGTTGTTAGCTCCCTTGGTCTTATAGCTGCTTACGTCTGCCTGGTTAAAATACAATAATTAAAATGCTTTTTGCTGTCTGGTCTTAATTTGCCTTATGTTCGTATAAAATATTAGTTAAGATATATGCACGACAATTTGGTAAAATGTCGTAGCCCTGAAGATACTGTAAACAGTGAAATCAGTTGGCGATGTAAAATAAGTAATAAGTGTTAAAGTATAAGCGAATTTTAACTTTTTTTTATGGAAGAGGGGGGCAAACGAGCGGAAAGTGCACCTGATGTTTTAAGTGATCACCGCCACCCATGGATATCCACAATACCAGAGGTGTTACAGTTGCATTGCAGACCTTTTAAAAATGGGCTATATAAGCTCTTTTCTTGAAGGTCCCCTATGTCATATCTGTTCGGAAAAATCCTTGCCGGTAATTGATTCTACAAAACAGTAGTGCGAGACAAAAAGTGCCGGAAACTTCTCCCGGTTGTGGATTTCCAGACATCAAGATGATGAAGGTGGAACTTTAAAGTTTGACTAGATGTCCGATGATGAAATTCAGCAGCAGGAATTAATCCAACGTCGGAACACTCTCCACGATAGATACGATAAAACGATAAAAGATGCAGAGCGAGCCTACGTTTCTGCGTAATGCCAAAGTTGACACTTTCGAATAACCTGATCGACAATGATTCGAACCGCTCTACGTTGAAAGCGATCAAGTGGAAGAAGCTGGTACCGGGTAGCTGGTTCTGCATTGTCTCTGGGACTGGTACCACCGCCTTACCTATTCCTGCCGCAATAGCGTCAGTGTTAGTCACTGTCGTGTTCCGGTTTGGAGAGTAATGTAGCCGGTAAACTTATGCATGTGGCATTAGACCTCGCCACAAGATAGCAACGCACCATTAACATCTTTGGTGTCTATAGGGCGATGGTTGACTCTTTCCATCAGGAGACCCATCTGCTTGTTTGCTATCTTATGATATAAAAAAATCTACTTGTCCTAATCCTGAAAATAATGTTCATAACAACTTACCTCTGATGAATTTTAAGTATTAATTGTTTTGTTTCTTGTTAAAATTTTTTTTTTTTTTTTTGAGTACCTAATATATGTTTTTTTCTCATGATTCGGTACTACGGTAGAACTATTCGGCCAAGGCCGAATAGTTCTCAATACTCAGTCGATAATTCAATTATCTCCGTATTTGACTACCCCACTGGTAGAGTAGTTAGCGAACTTAACTACAAATCGATGGGGCTCGGGTCTGAATCCCGACAGAGACAAACATTTGTGTGATGAGCATAGATGTTTTTATTTCTGGATTAGAGTATTTATTTGTATATAACAGTATTTATATATGTATTTCTATGTAGTAACGTTGCCTAACTGCCATGGGTTGCTCCCAATTCGTCACAATCCTAATTCGTCATTGTTTTTAAAATATGTATTTGTATAGTCCCGATTCATCATCAATAGTTCATTTAAGTAAAAGTGCAATCAAGGACATCACATGTACAAAAAGTAAGTATATGCCAAAAAGGTTAAATATAAGAGCAATTTTGAAATAAAATAATTAAAACATAAAATTGTAATATGGTAATAAAGAAAAATATATATTTTTCTGACGAACAGCAGAAAAAGTTATATATTTCTTTATAAAATATGCTGCTTGCTGCTATTTTTATCACCTAGTAGGTAGCTGTAGTAATGTAAGTGCACAAAAATTTTAAATATTAACATTTTACATTTATAAATCAAAACGAATATATATTATGTATTCGAAAAATATCACTTAGTAAACAGCATATTATATTAAGGCTCTTATGTATTTAAAAGTGTTTGTTGATAGTGTATAAATAGCTGGCGGCATTCACTTTCATTTTGTTTATTACGTTGCTATTGGTATTTGGGTACAGAAAATTATAGTAATAGGTATATTTTTGATGAAATTGTTTTGTATTCATATTCGTAAATAAGAGCATTGTAGTTATTTAAATACATAAGACACATTCATCACAACCAAGGATTTATAACGTTACTAGCTGTTGCCTGCGACTTTGACCGCGCGGTCTTCATTTACTCCGCACTGCTCCTAGCCTGTAGGTAGGATAGCGTGATATATGTTGACCCGACCTGTTAGTAATATTCATGCAAAATTTGAAGTACTTTTTGAGAGAGAACATACATATAGACAAACAGACAAAAATTCTAAAAACTATAATTTTGACTTCGATATCCATTGTAGATCACGCCCCAAGTATTCTTTTAAAAAAATATTCAATGTATAGTTTTGACTTTCCTACGATTTTATTATATGTATAGATAATTTCGATATATTTCCATCGTCGTGATTGGTTATGGTATATGATATTTTGATGTTGTCTTCTAGCGCTAGTTGACGAACTAATCACGAAACAACATGAAACGCGGCGGACCAATCACGAAACAGCAAACATATCGAAACTATAACGTTTTAAATCCTTGATCACAACCGAGACACAGTACTACCGTACAGAAGATTCACACCCTACCAGAAGTCAGGTTTAGGTAAAAATTTATACCTGGACTCACCATAGCTACCCACCTGCAAGCAAAATTGAAACTTATAACCGCGCGTGAACTTTGAATTTTCCGTGTGCGCCCTAGTTTTATTACCAAACTGCGAACGTTTTTGTACCTTGTTGATGTGGTATGCGCGAGCGCGATGTGATGTGACCACAACTGTCGCTTGAGCCGAGTGACAGCCCTCTGCCATACGCGGCCGCCTGGCGGCGCGCGTGTGTGAATACGGCCTGTTAGGTAAGTTGACCTAAACCTTGAAGGGGGTAATAGTGTATGTGATGCTCATTCCAAATAAATAAAAAAAAATAGACAGTATTTGCGTATCTACCAATTTATCTATACGCGTTAGTTGCGCGAATGTATTGATGCGTATGAATAATAAATTTATCAGATAGGTAATTAGGTTAAAATTTAAGGGTATGTTTTTTTAATTTATTTGGAATGAGAATCAGATACCCTATTACCCCCTTCAAGGTTTAAGTCGACTTACCTAACAGGCCGTATACTTAAACTACGGTGTGACACCCCCCTAACCGAGATATTGGTGACGTGAAATATTTAGTGAACTTATTGGAATAATAGAGGCTAAAAATCATCAGACATACAAAAATGTAAGTATTATTTTTATTATTCATTACATGTGTTTATTTACTAAAAGCACCAGAGGAAAGTATTTCACGCAATTGTTCCTAATATCAACTTCAAATACTCGTTATTTACCCTGCTGCTACTGATGCTGCTCTGACATTTTGTATTTGTACCTATAACTATCACAAAATTGTCGTAGTGTTCTGTGCGAATTTATCGTGATTTCTTTTGCTGTCAGATACCTGGATTTGTTATTATGGTTATTGTTATAAATAATGAATTTAAAGTAAGTACCAAAGTATGTGATTACATATGTTTATGTGAATATTATATATTTTTTCTATAGGTATGTATCGTGATGATTAAAACTTCCCCCCGAGCTATTTCCATCTTAAACTAAATACAATTAATATTTAATACAATTAAAATCAAGTAACTAACTGTACTCTATAGCAATTAAATTTAGATGGTGATGAATTGGGATGATCCCAATTCGTCATCATCTAAATTTAATTATTTGTATTTAAATATTTATATTTAAATATAAATATATAAAATATTTATATTTAAGTATAAAATAATTATTTTTTTGGTAATGACGAATTGAGAATTGTATGGAAGAAAATTTTAATGATTATTCGAAACTGTGACAAACTAGGATAAACTCACACTCATAATACAAAAAAAAATTGCCTTCTTTGGGGCTGGATAATTTCGTTTAATTTTTTCCAGCGATATTTATTATTATTATTGCCATTTTCTTGTAATTCATTCATGGACTATCTAGAACTATGACAGTTCAATCACTGAGATTTTAACTCATTCCTTACAATATATCCCATTGTCGACTCAGACAATGGTATAGTAAACGTTTGCGTGTCGTGAGCGACATCGCATCGCTCAGTATAAAAATATTTCAAAGGGTGTTTTAAGTATGTATTTTAGTTTATACGATAGGAAACAACCAGATAGTTATCCTCATGGATATAGATAACTATATAGTTCTAGACGGCCAAGACGTTAATGATACGTTGTAATCCGTGAAACGGGGCTTGAATGCAACCTGCATATTTACCTGCCACCTTACCCTACAAACTGGAACACTACACTAAGCACGACACGACGACACGTCAGAGGCGCTATTTCGGCAGGAATAGGTAAGGTAGTGGTACACATTCCAGTCAAGACATTAAACATCTCTAAACCTAGTTTTTTCTATAAGATAGCAATAATAAAATAAGCATATAGCTCTCTTGATGAAAAAAAAAAACACGGGGAAAGCCCGGACCACGAGGGGGTAGCCCCGTAGTAATTTACCCCGTAGGGTAGTAATTAGAGGTAAGTATGTTGGTGAGACGTATTAGCCTTCTTTCGATTTTTACGAGATATCCAGCTGTAAGGCGGTTAATCTATGCTCAGCCCCCCAATTCACAACAAGTTGATGCCCTTAGAGCTCTAACACACATAAACACGATAGAACGTCGAGACGTCCTATGACGAGTTATAATATGTAAAAAAAATGTGTAAGAGTCTTAAACGCTTCAACTCCTTGGCCGTTTAACTATGTGAATTAGGCCTCTGTTCCTGTAGAAGTAAAACATTTCCTACTAAGCGTAAGCTAAAATTATTCCTAAAAATGTCTAATAACCAAATATCCAAACAAATTGTGGAACGCTTCGTTATTATTAAATTGGTTGCTTCTACGAATAACGGGCGGAAAGGTGAGCCCGTGGGAATAAAGTTGTCAAGAGACGGAATTCTGAATTATTCTAAACGCTTATCGTGTTTTAATTACCCACAAACTTCCATCAACTAACGACCTTAAAACACGATAAAAGCATTACCACAGAATACAATAAATTCCAGTATTCTGTGGCATTACTGAATACTAAGGATTTTTGTCGTGATAATACAAAATAAGCATGAGAGTTGAGTTTATTGGAAAATTTTTATTCAGATTTTAGTTGTAGATTTTTAATAGTAGTAAAAAGTATTTTCACGCCCATATCCCCGAAAGGGTAGGCAGAGGTACAACAAGTGCACCCACGATTAGCCGAAAATACTTGGTCCCACAAATGTGATAGGTGGCAAGCCTATCGCCAAGCGGGCACTTTCCAATCCCGGGCAACTTTGTGTTTCTCAGAAAACTGAAAAAACACTTTTTTTAATTTTTAATAGTACACTTAGAGAAACCGGAAACACGTCAGTTAACACGTAAATGCTGCGCGAACACGCATATATATTAAAGGAAATATATAGAGCAAATCTGGTGGCACTTTATCTCTAAAGTTAAAGTGCCGTAAATTGCCTCATATTATAGTATATGGGTCGAAATAGCAACAAGTTAATCCCTATTGACTAGTTACATGTAGTGGTTAAAGCAATCTGCAAAAGCTAAAAGAAAAAATAATAAAAAGTAAAAAAAAGAAATTCAAAATAAAATTCTACAGTATCTTCACGCTCGTATCCCCGAAAGGGTAGGCAAAGGCAGAACAAGTGCACCCACGATTAGCTATAGTTACTTGGTCCTACAAATGTGATACGTGGTAAGCCTATCGCCACCAACCGAGCACTTTCCAATTCCGGGCAACATTGTTTTTATCAGAAAACTGAAAAAACACCCTGACAGTAGTCAACCCACTGGTTCTACCTCTATGACTTCTTCAGTAGTATTGACCTGCGACGCAATTACATAAATATGAAGTAAGTTTCTTAGGTTGCTTTTAGGTCCCACACTTAGAAAAACATGCGCTATGCAATCGACTCCGTAGATGTCAATTAATGACGAACGCTAGTTGGTTTCTGCGTAGTTTTTATTCTTCTATTACATATTTTTTGTTAAATACTCAATGCCTCATAAGTTATTTAAATGGTTTGTTAATTAAATTAAATCTCACCAATAATATTTTCATGTCAAATATTGCAACGACGGGACCATATAGCTTGCACTGTCCAAAAGTTATGAAATTTTAGGTAGAAGCAAGCTTCCAACTCTGCACGCCTTCACTGTACAAGTCTAAACTTCACAAACTCTACATCATAGTTAAAATCTGTCGCGTAGTCGTTTCGTTAATACAAAAGCTATACTATAAGAGAAAAGTAACTAACCGTGAACAAATATTTCACTTTACGCCCATGTGATGGTTTTGTTGATATATGACGGACGGACTGTTGGCATCATATCCCGAGAATTTTGCGTATATGGTACAATCCACGATAATAATCTGGTATAATAGCTGCCACGTGGTCTAGGGGTAGCCTATTCAGCTCAGACCATTAGGACCCGGGGATTGAACCCAGGTCGGACAAAAGTGTTATTGAGGTTTTTTCGAGGTTTTCTCGAAAATCTAATCCTCAGTAGCAGCTCGGAGTCTGGCGGAGTGGTGTATTACCACACCTGTGCCTCGGATGAGCACGTTAGACTGTCAGTCTCGGTTATTGCTAGAAATAGTCGATAATCGTTAACATGTCAATAAATGCGGCGATGAGTATCACCACTTATCTCGTCAACCGACAAACGGGTGAATCGCGGTGAACTGGAAAGTCTATAGACGTTCGGTTTACTCTGCCTACCCAAGTGATGATACATGTTTAGGTATAATTCAAACCCAAGTTACGAGGGTTCAAAAAACAATGAAGCGCTTCGTCATCTTTCCTCCATCCTTCGAAGCGAAAAAGGGTAGGCAGTACCCTTGTGCTTCGCTTCGCTCGTTATGCCGAGGACACTACTGTACATAGGCACTACCAAATATTATGAGTAGTTTCTGCTTCATAAAAATTAGTCTGTACAACATGCATTTGAATGATATTTTATACTTATAGATTATAATCATTAATTCGTAACAAACATCTTTCGCAGATATACTGTTACTAATTAATCAAAATTTAAGTTGCCTGAAGGTCAGCCATAGATAGCGTAACAAGCAAATGATATGCAACTTTTAACGTTCTCAATATTTACATATTAACTGGATACTTAAATATATATATCTCTTCAAAGAAATATAAAAGATATTAAGATAGGCTTTTTAAAATACAAAAGTACTATTTTTATACATTTAAGTAAATAAATAGAAAGAAGTAAGTAAAAGTAAGTAAATAAATATTACTAGCATTGTATAAAATATAACAACCGGCCATGTGCGTGTCGGTCTACGCGCAAAGTAGGGTTTTGTAGTTACAACATTAAGTAAGCTTTTTATTGTTTCATATTACGAATATATAACCTATTTAACGCCATGGTACAAGTTGATATATCCACACTACAGATTCATCGCCTGTAAAAGCTTCTCCAGGTACTTTTTGCATGTTAGTCGATTGTTAATCTTAAACTTGAAAGGCCTGTTTAGTCTTTTTTTACAGCAGAGGGGGCAAACGAGCAAGTGATGCACCTGATGGTAAGTGATCACCACCGCCCATGGACAACTGCAATATCGGAGGTCTTGCAGCTGCGTTGCCGGCCTTTTAAGAATGAATAAGCTCTTTTCTTGAAGGTCCCTAAGTCGTATCCGTCCGAAAACACCCCCGAGGGTAATTGATTCCACAATACGCACGGTTGTGTATTTCCGGATATCGAGGTGATGAGGATGGAACTTTAAATTTTGACGCGATGTCCGATGATGGAATTTAGCGGCAGGAATTAGTCCGTATAACTCTTCGGAACAATCCCCATGACACATACGGTAAAAGATGCAGAGCGAACCTACATCCCTGCGTAACGCCAAAGAGTCAAGCCGATTAGAAATAGCCTGGTCGTCGATGATTCGAACCGCTCTACGTTGAATGCGATCAAGAGGAAGAAGCTGGTAGTGAGAAATAGTCGCGATAGTGTTCCTTTTATTTTAAATTCAGTATATACTTGTAATACTATCGTGAATTTTTTCCTACGTCCAAAACTAACCGTTTAACTGGTAGAGAGTTGGAGTACACTTGACTGTAACAAAAATTAGCACTTTAAAGCTTAATATTTCAAAAATGGACCCCTTAATCGAAAAAATGTTTCGAAAAATCGAAAAACTTGCAATATTTTTTTAATATCTCCCCAACGATACCCCATACATATTACATTGGGGTACGCGAGATAAAATAAACATGGGGATGTTTATTTTTTCTACTTTAGATGTATAAGAGGCAACTATCTAAAAAGATATAAAGATTTTATTTTACCACTTTATCGGAGTAACTAATTTGTAATTCGGACCAAATTACAGTTTTCTAGTACGAATAATCTCTGAGCTAGGCTGCGGACGGAAATAAACTAAAACTATAAGCTTTCCTAGTCGACTTCGGAACCCTAAAAACGTATTTTTATAACACAAATTAATTTACTTTGTAACGTTCCGCGGACGTGCGATATCTATGGTGACACTGAAAAAAAAGAATTTACGAAACGTAAGTTTCTTACCTAAATCTGTAAGTGACACGGCCTTGAGACTTGATAGATACAGCTTTATGTACTTTAAACGATCGCGTTTAATTGCCGTAAGGTCACTGGATACGCTTTATGGTTCTTTAACGATAGCTTTACTTGCCTTATTTAAAGACTAGCTGTTGCCTGCGACATCGTCCGCGCGGACTTCGTTTACTCCGCACTGCTCCTCCCCTGTAGGTGATAGCGTGATAATATGTAACCTATATATTGACCCGACCTGTTTTGTGTGAATATTCATGCAAAATTTGAAGTAAATCCATCCTGTACTTTTTGAGTTTACCCCGGACATACATACGACAAACAGACAAAAATTCTAAAAACTATATTTTTGGCTGCGAAATCGATTGTAGATCACGCCCCAAGTGTTCTTTTAAAAAAATATTCAATGTACAGTTTTGACTTTTCTACGATTTTATTATAAGTATATGGGTGATTCCGTTCTGTGATATAATGTCAATACCGTGTCATGTCTATTTTTAGAATTTATTTATAAATTGTTAGTTTTTTTTTGTCGTAAACATTAGATTTTATGAGGTAATTAGTTTAAATCATTTATTACGACAAAAAAAATTTTTTTTTTTTTTCGGGTAGACTTGAAATAGTAGCAAGTGTATTTTTGTGCTCTCATATGTTTAATTGTTTAAATTAATTATCTTATTACTTACCTATGTATTAAGTCTTTTTGGCACATTTATAACACTCCTAAGCCTTTTCTCAATTAATTTTTCCCTCTTCACACTTTACTTTATATCAGTTATGGATCTGTCATCACAGTCAACTGTTAACTTTGGTGAGATTATGAAAATGATTGAGAGTAGGATGAATGACTACGATGACAAATTGCAAAAGCTTAGTCCTACTACTCCTGAGAAGCAGATGGATGTGGCGGCACTGTCACAGGACTTTGTGGAGTTTAAGGCATCAGTCTGGAAAATGTTTTCTTTAATGAAATCTCAAATGGAACTTCTTTCCCTGGGTCTGGACCGTCATGAAACGTATGTAAGAAGAAAAGTAGTACTACTTCATGGTATTCCTGAAGACTCCAAAGAAAATGTTGCAGTCACAGTCTTGAACACAATTAACAGTAAGATGAGTATATCCAATATTTCAAGTAAGGATATAATGACTTGCCATCGTCTGGGGCTAAATAGAGGTAAGCCAAGACCTATTTTAGTACGGTTTAACGAATACCAGCATCGTCACCTTGTCTGGAGTAATAAAACTATACTAAAGGGCTCTGGCATTACTATTTCTGAATTTCTGACTGTGCCTCGTCATCGTCTCTTTATAGAGGCGCGTAAACATTTCGGAATTAGTAATTGCTGGACTACTGATGGCAAAATCTTCATCATTCTTCCGGATAAAAGTCGTCGCAGAATCGAAGTACAGTCGGATCTTCACAAGGTCATTACTCAGTTTCCAACGCTTGAGAAGCCTAAAGAAACTCACAAGGTCCCTGAACAAGCTCCTGTGATGACTACAAGGCTACGACGCAGATAATTATCACCGTTCATTATGTTATTTCTTCTTGTCTTAACATTCTTTCACAATCCTATAGTTTTACAAAAGAAACAGGGTAGAATTACCATGCATTGTTTAAATTTATCTTTATTTGCACAGTACCTACTTGTTAACGTTGAAATAGGCTCACTTTTACAGTTACCTTAAATTGCTAACTGTTTTTATAATTTTTATTTTAATATTCTTGTTCAATACGATACTTTGTTTACATATGTCATAACTCATAATGAACGAAGTGACGTTTGGCTACAACACTGACGTTTGACAGTGACAGTTGTTGATCTGAATTCTTGTATATTTGCCATTGTCACGATATAATTGAAAAGAACTGTTCAAAAGTTTTTTTATTTTATTATTATTGTTTTGTTTTCAATTATTTGGATATAATATTATACTCAACGCATTAATGTCTATATAAACTATAATACTGATGTCTGTGAATATTTTTATGTCGTAGTTTATATAATATGTATTTTAATTTAGTCTCTCATTGTCTTAGGATCAATGTTTTTTTTTTCTTCTTCTTTCTTGTACAATTGTTTGCCTTAATGAACTTTGTAGTATTCATGGCTGGTATTGTAAAAAAGATTTACACGGTTGTGGACTTTTTTTTTTTCTTTACCATTTTTTTTACGTATTTGTCAACTTGGGGGTTTATTTCACTAAAATTCCATAAGGATAAATAGGTGTGCCATATATTACAATAAAATAAATATAATATTTTATATTCTTTAGTAGAATTAATTATACCAAAATAGTTTTTCGATAAAATTTTAAATTTATAGCATACGTTTTAGTTAATTTTTTTTTATTAAGTTTTGTTATGATTAGTGAAAATATTATTGATGATAAGTATTTCTCTTGTTCTTCTGACGATGATTTTTGTAGTGTTGGTAGTGACGATTCTCCCGGGCAGTCGTTGCATGATCAAATTAATTCAATATTTTCTCCTATATCGAAAAATTTCAATTTAGTACACATTAACGCACAGAGTATTCCTGCTCACTATTCTGACCTTCTCTCAACCTTTAGTGACGTTCCTATTGATGCCATCTTGATTTCCGAAACTTTTCTTAAGCCTTCCTTGTCTTCTTACCAGTTTTCTTTACCCGGCTTTAAGTTGATTCGGAATGATAGAATCGGGAAAGGTGGAGGTGGTGTGGCTATATACATTCGATCTGAGTACTCCCATAAAATTGTTTCACTATCTCCAAATCCCTATAGTGCATCTGCTGAATATATATTTATTGAAATTTCCCTCGGCTATACGAAAGTTCTTGTAGCAGTATTTTACAGTCCTTCCCTCCTTATTGATTACTTTCCCACCCTGGATGATGAAATTAATAACTTGCGCCCTCTTTACGATCACATTATCCTTTTAGGTGATTTCAATACATGTCTCATAAAAAATGACCACCGTAGTAATAAACTAATCGATGTTCTTAACTCTGTGAATCTTCATATTCTCCCTCTCTCTCCGACTCACCATTTTCCTAATGCCACTCCTTCACTTCTCGACTTGATCATTGTTTCACGCCCTGAGTGCGTCAGTACTCATGGACAGCTACCAGCTTGTTTTTCCTATCACGACCTTATTTTTCTGTCATATAAAGTCCGTACGATGAAGAGGAGAAAGGTCTATGTTTTGCGTCGTTGCTATAAAAATATAGACCTGCAAGTGTTGCGAGGCGATGTCAATTCAATTGATTGGTCTGCTGTGACTAACTGCTTAGATATTAATGATAAAATAGCTAACTTCAACAACATTATATTAGATCTTTATTATAAACATGCTCCGATGAGAAAGGTTAGATTAAAACATGACCCTGCTCCATGGATTGCTGACGATATTAAGCTTTTTATGAGAAGAAGAGACAAGGCCAATCGCCATTACAGGAAGTTTCCGACGGTTGAAAACCTAACTGCTTATAAACTGTTGCGTAATCGGTGTAATCAGCTGTGTCGTCATGCTAAGCGCCGCTATATTCACGAAACCATTATATCGTCTGGCTCTGATTCTGGCAAGGTTTGGAACATTTTAAGATCCCTCGGCGTTGGTCATTCATCAGTTCCTAGTGAGTGTAGTGTTGATCTAAATGACCTTAATGTTCATTTTTCTACTCCACCTGTAGTTCTAGACAATGTAACTAAGGCGTTCACTATAGCGAGCTTAGCCTCCAATCCGCTTCCTTCGTGCCCTACCTTCAACTTTCAACCAGTCAATGAATTAGATGTCAAAAAGCACGTACTTTCCATTTCGTCCGCGGCTATTGGTTGTGACGGTGTGTGCTCACGTATGATTGTCCCTATTCTCTCTGAACTTCTTCCAATACTCGTTCATATATTCAATTTTTCCTTAACGTCAAGTTCCTTTCCGGTAGCTTGGAAAATGGCACATATTAGGCCACTTCCAAAGATTCCGAATGCTTCTTCTCCTTTGCACTTTCGTCCCATTTCAATTCTCCCATTCCTTTCTAAGGTATTAGAGCACATAGTTCACTCGCAGCTAAGTGTCTTTCTGAGAAGAAATTGCCTTCTACATCCTCTTCAGTCAGGTTTTCGACCAGGACATAGCACCGTCACTGCTCTGATCCGGGTAACTGATGATATCCGTCAAGCTATTGATGATAAAAAGCTTACTTTACTTGTCCTTTTGGATTTTAGCAATGCTTTTAATTCAGTAGACTTTGACATGCTAATAAGAGTACTTGCTTCTCTTAATATATCTCCATCTGCTCTTGACTGGTTTCAATCTTATCTTCGAGATCGATCTCAATGTACTGTTTCTGGCGAACATAGATCTGACTGGATTGACTTATATGCAGGCGTTCCGCAAGGTGGAGTCCTTTCTCCTCTTCTATTTTCGGCATTTATCAACACTATTACTTCCATTATTAAATCAAAATTTCATCTTTATGCTGATGACCTACAGATTTACCGCCACTTTAGCGTCACGAATATAGCGGAGGCAATCAGAGACATGAATGACGATTTAGATGGGATTTATGAGTGGACCAAATCCTTTGGTCTATCAGTAAATCCAATCAAATCGCAAGCATTAATTCTTGGTAGTCGTCCTATGAAGAAATTGATCAATGACAGTCACATTCCTACATTAACGTATAACAATACGCCTATACCTTTCTCCTCTTCCGCTACTAATCTGGGAGTAACTTTTAATTCTGACTTTTCTTGGAACACTCACATTAATAATCTAAGCCGTAAAGTGCATTTTGCATTCCACTCTCTTAAACCACTTCAAAATTTTTTACCTGTAAAAACAAAAATATTTTTAATGCACTTCCTTATTCTCCCAATAATAGATTACGCTGACTCCTGTTATCTGGATGCTACAGAAGAGCTATTAAATAAGCTTGAAAGATTGCAGAATCTTTGTATTCGCTTCATCTATGGCATAAAAAAGTATGATCACGTTTCTAATTTCCGAGCTGAACTTCGGTGGCTTCCTATTAGACAGCGGAGAAAAACTCATATCCTTTGCTTGCTATACAAGATCCTTTTCAATCCTATAGCCCCTAAATATCTCCGTGACTCTTTTAGTTTTTTGCACTCTCCTGATACCCCGTGTCGCTCTAACGTTAGAACCTTGTTGCGCTTTCCTCCTAGTAACTCTGCTGCCTACTCGCACTCCTTTGCGGTACATGCAGTAAGTTTGTGGAACTGTCTGCCTAGTGAGATTCGCCTCTGCCAGACTTTTGATTCTTTTAAAAAACGCGTCAAAGAACACTTTTTAACAGAATTGTAATTTTTCCTTATACCGTATGTATTTTTTTTTCTTGTATTGTCATTAATATATATATATTTAGTTTAGGTATGTAACCATAATATCTATTTTTTTTTGTACATCAAGTCTACTTTATTTGATTTCTTTTTTATCTCCTTTATCGGGTTGGCTGGAAGAAATCTCTTTAAGTAGAGATAAGCTCGCCCATTGTACTTATGTTGTGTTTATATATTTTTATTCTAATTGTTCTGTGTACAATAAAGTATTAAATAAATAAATAAATAAATAAATTCTAGAAATGGACATGACACGGTATTGACATTTAAGTGATATATTGTAAGTTTTCTGTAAGTGGCAAGTTATATTATATGAAAATAATGTTGAAATATGTTTATTATTTTCCAATAAGTACAAAAATTTCATAAATTAATTATTAATTAACGACCTGTGAGAACAAACAATACAGGACATTGAATATCACAGTTAGAACGGAATCACCCATATATAGATTATACGTTACGTATACATCTATATTTTTTAATATTACTAGCTACGTTACTCTGCAGACTTGGGCATTTTAGAAGCAACTTAAATAAAACACAATAAAAGTAATAACAGTCATAACATTTAGCTAAACGAAATATACACTAAAAAGGTGTAAAACACCTTTTGAGTGGAGTTATTGGGGTAGGGGTTATCTTTTAGTGACCATCAGTAGCATTCCGTAACGTGTTACAGTACAACATACTTGGTACTTGCGTGAAAAATTTATGTCGATATCGAGTTGAATTGTAACGTTATCCATTCATTGTCAATGATTCAATGTTATCTTTTGAAAAAATATAGTATGATATTTAATTTATGTCAGATAATAACATACACACATAAATATCTTCACGCCAGGTCCCTTACGAGGCAGGCAGGGGAACCGAGTGCCATACATCACAATCCTGGCAGGCTTGTCTGACTTCTTCCATATTAATCTGTCTTGCCCTTCTCTCCGAAACACAGTAAAGCTGTTTCACGGGAGAAACAACCAAGATGGTGGTACTCATGCAGTGGGGAGTGCGGCACAGCGCGTCCCTCCCACCGGTTGTTTGTTCCTCCCAATTGATAATGAATAACGATTGTTTTATTATTAATTGCATTACATTGTGGAATGCAAAAAAATAAAAAAATATTACAGGCTACTTGTTACAGATTTCTACCTAAGACCACATAACCACAGAATATGGAGATAATCTGTGATATAACTCCGTGGTTGCTACTAATACCACACTAGTGGAAAATGAAAATCCGTTCTGCAATGGCCCTGACAAGAGCATGGCTCTTAAACTTAAGAAAAAGTTTATTGAAGCACTAAAATTTAAATTAAATACAGACCAAATGAAAATCAAAATAAAATTACGAAGCAAAATGGAATTAAGAATATTTAACATAAGTAACGAAAACGATTCGCTGTCAGATTCTAAATGAAAATCTCTTGGAATCAGTTTCCTTAAATAAATGAGAGCGATAATTTAAACTTCCCAAATGTATATATATAGATATCTCGCACGTCAGTTTGTTTACGCAGCGTTGACAGATGGACGGACAGTGTAAATATTCATGAAGTTACGCGAACGCTTACGATGATTGTTTGTTCACTAGCAAAGGTAGACTGATATATGGGTTCACATTTTCAACACCTTATTTTAGAAGTTTTAATTAAAGGAGTTTTTAATGTTTGTTTCTATTTTATTTTATAGAAGAGGGAGCAAACGCACCCGAGGCTCACCTGAGTGCTAAGTGTGAGTTCTTTTTTTCGCATTCGATCGTGAGCGCGTTTGGAGTTTACTAGGAATTTGTATGTGATTTGTACAGCGCCACCTAGTGGTAAACGTGAGAAACCAGTTTATCACTAGGTGGCGCTGTACAAATCACATACAAATTCCTAGTAAAGTCGAAACGCGCTCACGATCGAATGCGAAAAGAAAAACTCACATTTAGCACTCTGATAGTAATTACCGCGCCCATAAACAACCACACAACCAGGGGTGTTGCAGTTGCGCTGACGGCCTTTTAAGAATGAGTAAGCTCTTTTCTTGAAAGTCCTTATGTCGTATCCGTTTGGAAAAAATCTGCCGATAACTGGTTCCACATAGGAGTCGCACAGTTGTGGATTTCTACACATCGAGGTGGTGAGGATGAAAGTTGTTATAATGTAACCTTTAAATATATACTATATACATATACTCCTTGGTTCTGTTAGAGCCGGAATGCTATCGCAAAAACTCTGTAAAAGCTACGTAGAACCGTTATTACTTTCAGCTAAGTACTCCCGATTACCCCGCTCTTCGTTGGAAATGGGCTTGGGTAATCCATAATAAGGTAAAAATTTTCCACCTATAGACAAAACCATATCTTATAAAGTTTCTGCAAGCCAACACAAAAATAAAGAATTCTTTTTTTTATTCCTTTGCTTTCGTATGTCGCCATTGTCTAAATCAATGTCTCGTATAGATTACCCAAACTTATTATAGTACCTACTTATTATAGATTACTTTTATAGTTCCACATCTGGTATTCCAATCTACAAAATAAATTATAGTTTTTAATAGTGGTGCCAAGGACTAGTAGCTTGTGTTACTTGAATTAAGACCCCTAGTAGTACTCTGTATATATTTCTGTTTTGCTTAGTTCAATCATTATGGTGAGCGTTTGTGGTTTTCGCAGACAATGTATTTTCCATCACAGGTAAACCAGGTAAAACTTAACTAAATTTAATATCATCGGTGCTGGTTACCACATGTCCTGGCTTGGAAAGTAAAATCGATTGAAAAAAAATAAAAATTAAAAAGAGGAATAGAAGATAATATTAAAAAGAGGAAAGATTTGATTTTTTTTTGTTACGATTTTACTCAACAACTACGGAACCGATATTAAAAAAATCACCTTTAGAAAGTTTTATTATCTAGATGTAACATAGACTACTTTTTAGAAAGAAAGAAAGAAACTCTTTATTTGCCAGAATATGGGAATTACAAGTTATTAAGTTATTTGATTAAGTTATCAACATATTCTACCATGATATGGTATGCAAATATTTTAAAACTATAATTATTTATTATTAAACTAAAATATTGTGAGTCGATTTTTTACAATTACTACCGGATCGGAACGCGGCCACACACTGCGAACATCCGGCGGAAGAAACTCAGCGGGCTTGTGTTTTTTATTCAATTATAGTTACATAATACAAATTACAAATATTATTTCACATCACAAAACTTATTTCTATAATTTATAAAATTCATTTTTTGTTTAATTAAAATGTTACCCGAAAGAGCAAAAGAAAGTTATGATTTTGGCTCACGCGAACGAAGTCACGAGTAATAGCTAGTATATAATACGAATTTTTGTTTGTTTGAACACGCTTATGTCAATCTAAAATCACTAGATTGTCATTTAAAGTTAGGTTTGTAAATTTTAAGTAATAAAGTAGAATATGTTAGCGATACTTAAACGTTTTGACGAACGTTCGTCTATGTAACACGTACCTACAGTTCTGTAAATCCTTTGGGTAAGATACCATTATTGATCGCAAGTTATTACAATAGGCTTTACCTTTTCATCCCCAACTCTGCCACACTTTGAATAATGTGCGTGAAGAGGCTACAATGTAGCTTATCACTTATCCACCTCCCAAAGAATTTAGCTAAAGGCCGATGATTCCAAAGTTTTATACTGGAAGAATTATTAAAATATTGCCTGATGGAATATCTCCATAATGGCAGAGATAAGTCAAAATTTCTAAATTATTCATATACTTTGTATTATCGTCTTTGTGAATTTTCAATAGCGAATGTGTTGTTTAAAATTCAGACAAGCAGGAGGGTATACACTAATTAATACAGGTTAATGCGTTAAAAAGGATTAAATGAAAAAAAATATTATATCATTCTATAATATATTTCTAAACTTATTTTAGGTTTCCCAAGTAAATTAGAGATAGTTTTAAAATAGGTATTAAAAATAAACTCACTTATACTTCCAGTTCACTTATGTTTTATTTTTACTGTTCACACCTAATCGGTTTCGCTTATTACAGCATCATCAGGGATGTTCTGCACAGTTATAATATTTAATAAATTATAAGTATTTTTATAGCTATAAGTATAACTATAATTATAACTATAAGTATAATTTGTTAAATATCATAACTGTGCAAAACATCCTCCGTGTTGGTTCCGGGCTCCTTTGAAGAATAGACCAACTGCCGTTCTGCCAGACAGGTCGAAAAGGCGATCTATTGGCTACGCGAGTCACTACCATCGTTACTATACTAGGTGGTAGAGTTCTGCATTGTCTCTCCCGGGTCTGGTACCACCGCCTTACCTATTCCTGCCGCAATAGCGTCAGTGCTTATCGCTGTCATGTTCCGGTTTGGTAAGGTAGCCGGTAAACTTATGCATGTGGTATTAGACCTCGCCACAAGATAGTAACACACCATTAACATCTTTGGTGTCTATAGGCGATGGTTCACTCGCCATCAGGAGACCCATGTTTGCTATCTTATGATATAAAAAAAAACATCCCTGATGAACGTGGCGTGAACAGTAAAAATAAAATATAAGTAAACTGGAAGTAAAAGTAAGTTTATTTGTAAAATCTTTTTTAAAATGCAGTTTCACCGAGTGCCGACGATGGAAAGTATCCAATTCAAAAACTTTTATAATTTTGCTACGTCCATCCTTCCGTCTGTGCGTACGCAGCCTAGCTCAGAGATACTTAGTATTAGAAAGCTTATACACGTAATCGATCATATAGCAAAGAAGAGTTTCACCACGTCGAGCCTGTCGACACTACCTCAGAGGTAGAGCGCCCCGGCTTTAGTGAGGCGGTCGTAGGTTCAATCTCTGCGAGTCGATATTTTTCTTTGTTGTTTTTAAAGTTTTTCTAGAAAGCTGTGATTTGGCAGGAATATAATATAATTAAAAAAATAATATATTATATTTAATCACGGTAATAGTGGTAGCATAAAATCATAAAAAATATTTTTTAAGGTAGCTCCAAGCAACTATTTCTATTGTTATTTTGTTGCTAGTGCACCGAACCTACTTAATTTATATAATAATAATAATATGTAATAGAAAACAAAGCAAACAATCTGAAACAAAAGGCGGTCTTATCGCTATTAAGCGATTTCTTCCAATCAAATCACAATAAGAAACACGACTAGGACAAGGTACAACTTTCAAATCCATAGTAATATAATAAATGCAAAAGTCTGCCCGTCCGTCTGTCTGACTGTTTGTTACGCTTTCACGCCTAAACCACTGAACCGATTTTTATGCAATTTGGCATGAAAATAGTTGAAGATCCGGGGTGAAACATATGTTAACTTTTTTCAAAAATCAACCCTTAAGGGGCTGAAATAGGGGATGAAATTAGTATGAAAAGCTATATCGATATGTTAGTCTATTCGCGGGCGAAGCTGCGCGGGTCGGCTAGTATTATATAAATTACACGACAAAGATATTACAAAGCTAAATTAACAATTAAAATAATTAAGAAAAAAAAATGAACAACATTTTTATACACAACTCGCCAAATGACGTAATATTTTTACACTTTATACTTGCAGTGTTATTTAAGCAAAAGATGATTCTACTTATTTTAAAATCTTCAAACATACGAATCCAGAAATAGTAAGTAGTAAATCAACAACACAATTACCATTGCCCGGTCCTGTATCGATAAAACAATTCGTTTAATTACGAGTAGTACCATTTTTTACGAGGCGTAAGCTTAAATTGATTCTATAAATGTTAAATGACCAAATGATCCCAGAAATTTGTGGAACCGTATTTTTGTCATTTTATTTTATAACAATAATATACAGAGCTCCTTATAACTTACATGTGCAAAACTTTAGGCCCGTTTGTTGGCATCGGAGATATGACACGCGTTATTATTAAATTAGTTGCTAGATGTAACTGCTACGAATGATGGATAGTTGATTGTAAGAACCCAGCAATAGTCACTTATGCAAATAAATATTTTTTTTCTTTCTTTATAACTTTAATGTTTAACTTGTTTTTTAATCTTTGTTTAACTTTAATGTTTATGTTTCCATAAATTTGCTACTTTAATAGAATTTTAATTAAATATTTAAACGATATTTTAAACATACCGTTAAATCAAGTCATATTTTATTATATTGAGTATTTTCACAGCTTTCAAATAAATGACACTTAAATAGAGTGAACGTACGTTAGAAATCTCATCTCTTAAACAGGCGAGGGATCAATTTTATGTTTTATTAACACCTTTTAGCATAAAGGGCACTCAGACACGAGTTAATGCAAGACTGCGTGGGTTGTTTTATTTAAGTTGTAATCTATATCTTTATTAATATTCTAAATGCGAAAGTTTGGATGTTTGGATGGATGGATGTTTGTTATTCAATCACGCAAAAAATACTGAACGGATTTAAATGAAATTTGTCACACAGGTAGACGATGACCTGAAATAGGATACAGACTACTTTTTATCCCGGAAAAGCCAGGTGATTCTGTGGGATTTCTCAAAAACTTTTATAATGCAGCAGGCTGCACGCTGGAGCTAGTACTGTCATACTTTTTTGTTGATTTCTGTTTTTGAAGTTCCGTGATTTTTTTATGATAGCAAACAAGCAGATGCCTCCTAGAGGGAAAAGGTAACCATCAACAAAAGATGTTAATGGTGTTTTGCTATTGCCAATCGTTTGCCATTTACGTACTACCTGGCAGGATGGTAGATGTATTTTTTTTTCTTTTTTTTATACTGGGTGTCATAAGATATAGCCAACCCCTCCTCCCCCCTAACTCATCTTACGTAATAAATGAATAGCCCCTAACTCAGTTAATTTTGACCGGAGGGGAAAAAGTCATATAAAGTTTTTGATGTAAAATTATAAGTTCTACCCATTTTATTTAAAACTTGTTTAACCTTTACCGTTTTTGAGTATTGCGAAAAAAATACATTTTTTAACTCTTGCCGGGGACTACCGACCAAAAAAACTTAGCTTATATATATATATATATATATATATATATATATATATACACTATTCACATTCTTATGTACAATTTATTACCTACACGTGTCTCGCGGGCGGCATTTGCCCATGCGTATTACAAAGTACTTTGTGGCCCTTGCACTGTTTCGAAATATTCCGAGACATCGACTCCGTGAGAGGTGTACCAATGTGTGCGTTGCTAGAGTACTATTTGTATATAGAATGACTTCTGTAGCTTTACGGTATTCTGTAATGAGGCTTGACAATATAATCGACATTTAAAGGTAATAACAAGCTAATTAATTTGCTAAAAAAACATTTTGATGAACGTACTGTTCGTTACACGAGGTAATTAGTCTTTTAAAAATATTTTTAAAAGACTAACGCGTCTTTTAAAAATATTTTATTCACAAAAAATTAATTAATTGCATTTGAAATAGTAAAACACGCAATCATACATTTGAAAAAGAATGGAATACGGATACACGACATATAGTATTTGAAAACTTGATCTTTACAGATGCTGAACGTGGACTGAGTTAGCTCTAGGACTGAAGTTGATGAGGAGCCAAAAGTGCTAGGCTAGCACTTTTGTATGCTTTGCTTACTAGGGGGGCGCATAAGTCAAAATTCTTACTAGGTTGGATTGTAACAGCCAATGTACAGTATACTTATACTTTTGGAGTGAAATTTACAAAATAGGAGAGAAAGAAGTTATATGTAACGAATGCGAAATCAAGGAGTTGGAGTCTCCGAGATTTCGATCTCATCATCGACGGACGGATTTAGTTTTGGTTTCGGAGAAAAGGATATTTATTATCTTGTAGCCAGTCATTTTATGTTGTGTAAAAATAATAAAGCGTAAAATTAAAAGTAGGTACAATGAGGATAATGACAATATTATAATAACTTTCATGAAGAACAATATTTGATTTTTCTTTAATCCTTTTAACACTTCAGGATTATCGAATGCTACAGAATCTAAATCTACACTGCCTAAACTAACCAGAGGTAAGAGTGAAATTTTTTTCTTAAAACTAAGTGTATTACAACAGGAGTCATCTAATATATTTACATAGGTCTTAAGAGGTTTTAATACCATGTTAACATTACCCCTTGATACTAATCTGGTGTCTTTACAATACACGATACTACCTGGAGGTAAGTGCAGAAATCCATGTCCAATAAACTTAAGCATGTGTATATATATCAAGCCCGTCACAAGTATAGCAACGCACCATTAACATCTTTGGTGTCTAAAGGTGATGGTTTATCTTTCATCAAGAGAGCTATCTGCTTGTTTGTTATCTTATGATATAAAACGTTAACAAAACAAAACGTTAAAAGAATAAGTGCCATAGAGTTTGTTATACTCTAATAGTACCCTACGCAGCGCGTGGTGTGCATCACTAAGTTACGGAAGAGCCTTTTCAACCCTTTACCCAGTTATGAAACGCTAGCGATTAGCTAGAAAACGAGTGTGCTCGTTTCACTTACAACAGTTTTCAGCGATAAATTACTTTGACCACATTCGCATTTGTGAATCGAGTGACGCGCGTAAATACAAGCAGTTCCAGATAATCTTCTTCTATCTATATATATATAAAAGGCAAAAGTGACTGACTGATGTATCAACGCACAGGCCAAACCCTTAGGGCTAGAAATTTGAAATTTCGCACATGTGTTTTCCTTATGATATAAGCATACTCTAAGGAAGGATTTTTCAAAATTCAACCCAGAAAGGGGTGAAATAGGGGATAAAAGTTTGTTGAAACTTTTTATACCCTGGAAATATTCGCATTAAATATTGTATGAATTGAGTAAAAAATAAATAATGAATTACGTGTTTAAGCGTTTTTTAAAATTCGATCTCTAAGAGTGTAGAATAGGGGATGAAAGTTTTATATAACCGCACAAACTATTGCCAAACCGCTAGTGTAGGACACATGAAATTTTGCACACTTATTTGTCTTATTACGTACCTAAGAATTCACTAAGAAAACCTTATTAAAATTGAACCCTCAAAAGGGTGAAATAGGAGAAAAAAGCTTTAAACATTTTATTCCTTAGACAATTCCTTCCTTCCTATTTTTATGAAATTTCGTATAAATTGAGTATGACAAAAATAATATTTCAGCGTTTTTTTCAAAATTCCACCCCTTAAGAGAAAAATAGGCCATCAAAGTTTTATATAAACGTATAGGCCAAACCCCTCGGGCTAGAAACTTGAAATTTTACACACGTATCCCTGTTATAACGTAAGTATCCACCAAGGAATGATTTTTCAAAATTAAAACTCCAAATGGGTGAAATAGAGAAAAAAATATTTGTATAAAACTTTTTATTCCTTGGACATATTTGCATGAAATTTCATATGAATTGAGTACAGCAATAATAATGAGTTATGTATTTCAGCGCTTTTCAAAATTCAACGCCTAAGAAGATAAAATAACAAGCCAAACCCTTAGGTAAAAAAAAAAAAATTCGCATACATATTCCTCCTATGACGTACGCATCCACTAAGGAAGGACTAATCAAAATTCAACCCTCAAGGGGGTATAATAGGGGATAAAATTTCTTTGAAACTTTATATTCCTTGGACACACATGAATAAAATTTCGTATAAATGAATATGGCAAAAAACATGAGTTATGTATTTCAGCGTTTTTCAAAAGTTCAGTTCCTTACAGGGTAAAATAGAGCATGAAAGCTTTATATAAACGTACAGGCCAAACTACAGGCTAGAAACTTGAAATTTCGCACACGTATTACTCTTATGACGTTAGCATCCACTGAGAAATGATTGTTCAAAATTTAACCTCCTAAAGGTTGAAATAGAGGAATAAAAATTGTAAAATTTTTTTCTTGGACATATTTGGATGAAATTGCATATAAATTGAAGAAAAATTAAAAACAGGGTTAATCTCGACTTAACTTCGAAATTTCTTAACCAATATTTTTCGGCCTTCTTCAATATTTTAGTACTTAAGAACTACGTAAAATGCAGTTTCAAAAATCAACATCGAATCAAGTTTTAAAAAATTACAGCTTTTGAAATATTAATATTTTGTGTTTCCCGCAAACTTATTTAATATTTTTTAAATAAATTTCAGGTTAATATACCGATGGATTTAAAAATCTAATCATTTTTTCTCTCTAAAAAATTGCGTCAAAACCGCAATTTCATTAAAATCGGTTGTTTTAATTTTTGAAAATATGTGTTTGATTTTCTTTTCAAAAATGAAATGACTATCATTTTTAACAAAATTAAGATTTTTGAACTCTGAAAAAATCTTTGCTGAAGTATACCTTTTCTTCCTTTGAGTTTAAAATACCTCAATTTAGCGGGAAGTTTCAAGAATAGCCTGCAGGGTCAACCAATTTACAGATTTTTAACTTGCTGCTATGTATGTAGATCAGGAAACTACTGACTTTACCCCGATTTTCGAAAATCGAATTATAGGACTATTTTCACGATGATGTCAGTATGTCTGTATGTATGTATATATGTAGGTATGTCTCTCTCTGTGTATGTAAACGTCTCATAATTTTTGAACGGCTTGACCGGTCTAAACGCGGTGCATGGCATTCGATTGGATTCCGCTCAACTTACAAGTCCTAAAAATTTGAACCCGAATCGGTTCAAAGTTTAGCCATCTATCAAGAAAATTTTGAGAATTTTTGCAAAAACCTCAAAAATTTTTTCTAGCTTCCAGATTTATGTACCGATTGAGCACAAATTCTAATTAGCTCTTTTCCTCAAAAAGCCGCTTCCAATGCACAAATTGCACCAAAATAGGTTTTTTCGTTCAGGAGTAATCGTTGACGAACAATTTTGAATAAAGTGTTTTTTCAACATAACTTCGAAATTTTTCAAGCAATAATTTTTTGATCTACGTTATTTTAGGACTAAAAAAACTACGTCAAATGCCGTTTCAAAACTTAAAATCGATTCAAATTTTCAAATATTAAAATTACGCTATTTACAGGAAACTTACTTCGTATTTTTTATATAACTTTAAGCTAATTTTCCGATTTATTTTAAAATCTTCTGCTTTAAAGACTGCGTCAAATACCGTAAAATGGATTAAAATCGGTTGAATCTTTCGGGATTTATCAATGACGAAAGTTTTTGAGAAAGGTTTTTTTTAAATATTTCTTAGACATATTTTACCTAATAAAACAATTTAGAGTTCAAAAATTGCGTTGGATGTTATTCGAAAAACCAAGGTCGACCACAATTTCGAAAAAGTATACAGCTTTTTGAACACTGGAGAACCACCATTTTTACAAAAAACTTTAGATTTTTGAACTCAAAACTCTACGCTTAGGCATATTTTTTTCTTTGAGCTTAAAATACCTCAGTTTAGCGGGAAGTTTCAGGGATGACCTGCAGGATTAACCGGCTAAAAGTTTTTTTAATACAGTTACATTAGTTGGTTAGATAAGTGTGTTACATATATAGCAATCCTAATAGATAGGTATAATTTATTTAGGTTTGTGGTGTAGTTCGGTATATATAATATAGTCATAGGTACATTTAGGTTTGGTATTAGAAGTTTCTTTTATAACTACGTTAGTTTGTTCGATAGGTATGTTACCGACAGGTATTTTTAATGTGATTTACTAAAATGTTTATAATAAAAATATCGTATATAAATAAATAAGATGAAAATATAAATATTATATTTTATACAATACTAGCGGCCCGCCCGACTTTGTAGACATTTTCAATAAAGTGGCTTATAAAGGTTAAATAAGTTCTAAAGTGAATATGCGCGAGCGAAGCCGCGGGTAACAGCTAGTCTATATATATAAAAATCAATTGCTGTTCGTTAGTCTCGCTAAAACTCGAGAACGGCTGAACCCATTTGGCTAATTTTCGTTTTGAATTAATTGTTGAAGTCCAGGGAAGGTTTAAAAGATGAGAAAATATAGAAAAAAAAGATTAGTTAAAAAGGCAGAACAACGTTAACCGGGTCAGCTAGTTTTTTAATAATAATATCAGTGGACAAATTACATGAATTGATCTAACCTCAAAGTACCTAAGCAATTTATTTGCTTGTATTATGGGTACCTATTAGTCAACAACACTAATACATAGAAATATATAAATTCTGAAACCACCGAAACCCAGAAATACCAACATCTATGCGCATCACAAAAATCACTCGACCAAAGGGGCGGCCAATATACATATATATAAATATTAAAAAGCAAGGCCAACGGCCGTGTTGGTCCCGGCATCCTTTGAAGAATAGGCCAACTGCCGTCCTGCCAGGCAGGTCGTGAAGGCGACCGATTGGCTGTCGAGTCACTACCATCGTGGCTACTAGGTGGTAGAGTTCTGCATTGTCTCGCCCTGGGTCTGGTACCACCGCCTTACCTATTCCTGCCACAATAGCGTCAGTGCTTGTCGCTGTTGTGTTCCGGTTTGGAGAGTAAGGTAGCCGGTAAACTTATGCATGTGACATTAGACCTCGCCACAAGATAGCAACGCGCCATTAACATCTTTGGTGTCTATAGGCGATGGTTGACTCTTTCCATCAGGAGACCCATACGCTTGTTTGCTATCTTATGATATAAAAAAAAAACTTTATCTCATTCATTTATAATGTCCTAAATTACGTTACATTAATATATGGTTCAACATATAATAATATAACATAAATAAAATATATAATAAAAACATAACAACAAGTCAGACACTGTCCGATTCGTTACACCAATATAAAGCAGGTTGTTAGTTTGCCCTCTCAGAAAACCCACTGAGAGAGTTTCCATAAAAGGTTTTCCCATGTTAAAAAAAAGTTAATTGCGTTTAGATTATTTTTATAAAGCATAGGTGAATTATAGATGGCATCATTATAGTGCATTTGAAGTATCAATTTAAACTAAATATAATTTTATGGCTTATAAAATTTACTTCATATTCAAAGAACCACTTACAATAGGGCAGCTATTAACTTACCTTGAAAACATTTTACGTATAAAACTCCTTTCAAATATTTGATAAAATGTAAATTGAATTAGGTACTTTATTTTAATGAAACGGTTTTTATATTCCTTGATAAATGCTTTTAGAAATTACGATTAAATGGATGAGAAAGAACCCGCGATGCTTTATTATTTCTACGTACTAATTAAGCGTACAATCTTTTTATATTATAAGATAACAAACAAGCAGATGGTTCTCCTGATGGAAAGAGTTAACCATCGCTTTTAGACACCAAATGGTGCGTTGCTATCTTGCGAGGTCTAATGCCACATGCATAAGTTTACATTCAACCTACCTTACCCTCCAAACCGGAACACGACAGTGACAAGCACTGACACGATTGCGCCGGCTGTTGTACCAGACTCGGGCGAGAAAATGTAGAACTATCACCCAGTAGCCACGATGGTTCCATAGCCGATCGGTTGCCTTTCAACCTGCGACCTGCCCGACAGAACAGTTGGCCTATTCTTCAAAAGAACCCGCAACCAAACGGGGAAAACTATAGGTAATTACCAGGTACATCTGTATTTAAAAATAACACTAAGTACAACTATATTATAACGTATGGATTATTGTATGAAAGTGAGAGCTGGGTATATAAGTAGAATAAACGCGGTTGAAGTTAGAGCGTCACGAAAAATCTGTGGTGTAACACTTGTGCATTGCGCATCTCGTACGTAATACCGAAGTAAGAGAGATGGCCAATTGCATTAGTCTTTGCAATTGTCTTAGCTTAGGACAATCCTAAATAATATGCTGTCTTTTGACAGCAAGAAGTGACAGCATACTAAATTGGTTAATTGTAAACACTTATTCTAACTTCATCCGGTTCCTCTGAATAGAATAAATAATAATTAAATAATTGTCAATTGTAAATCGAAGTTAGAATCAGTGTTTACGTTCAACCAAATACAGTCCACTACATGCTTTATTTAGGATTGTCCTAAGCTAAGAAAAATTTAGTGCAATTGTCCAAGAGGTTGGTATATAAATACAATTAAGATTCATAAATAAAAAGCATGCTTTGCTGGTTCGGCCATGTTGAAATAATAGCAGATGAACAAATAAAACAGATTGACTTTGCGATTGAGGATTGATGTAGATACGGAGGAAATCCAGTGTGACGTACCATGATTAAACCGGTTGGATGCTGTCCAAAGGTGGTGTAAAGAGTCTCCGAAATCGGCGTTTTGCATGAAGTTATGAATATGGAGAAAGTAAAGCTAGCCTGTCTGCTTGTCTGTTTATCTGTCTGGATCGTGATGTATTACACCCGATTTAATTTTCTTACCCGTAAGGGATTTGGCGTGAAGATACATGTGTATGTAATAGAACGTTAACGCCGTTTGACTAACTGAATCACTGATAACATTCTGTCTATACCAGTAGGCCTGCAAACATGAAACTTTAAACAAGACTTTTT
The DNA here is from genome assembly GCA_036924255.1 of Apodemia mormo. Taxonomy (NCBI): domain Eukaryota; kingdom Metazoa; phylum Arthropoda; class Insecta; order Lepidoptera; family Riodinidae; genus Apodemia; species Apodemia mormo. The sequence goes on from JAUPFN010000016.1 coordinate 3,124,320, forward strand.
GGTATAGCGTAGGGGAGCAATAAAAATTGATTTCTCGTGGGATGTCTGATAAATGTGTAAAGTCGTAACTTTTTTTATATAAAAGCACCAAATTATGCTTTCTTAAAGTTAATAAATATAATATAAACAAAAACAAAATATTCGAAGTTATTTTTAAAATTATTCTTCAGTTCAAACGTGTACAAAAGTATGCATGCAATAAAACACTGTCATTCAATGTAAAGTTGATATTTAAAAGCTGTCTTTTCCTAACCATCATCATTTAGTTAATTTGTTCTCACTTCATCAGCTGACCCGTTGAAATATGTCTTTTTTGTTTCTTTTAGAATGTCACTTCTGAATTTATTATTAACATGATTTTTTACATAGTAGGATAATAAAGAAGAAGACAGCTTTTCTGATAGTTGGTGATAACCATAATTTATAGACACTAAAGATGTTTAGTCGCCTCTGTGGTCTAGTGGTTCGGTGTCGGTATTGATCACAGGAGGTCCCGGGTTCGATTCCCGGGTTTTTTTATTAAAAAATGTATTCTTTCAGTTTTCTGGTAAAAGTGACTTTGCCCGGGATTGGAAAAGTGCCCGGTTGGCGATAGACTTGCCACCTATCACCTTCGTGGGACTAAGTATCTTCGACTAATCATGAGTGCACTGATTGTACCTCTGCCTGCCTCTTCGGGGATACGGGATTTTTAAAAGATGTTTATGGTGCGTTGCACGATTGTATTAACACATATATAAGTTTATTGCCTACTTTGGTGGTAGGTAGGGTGTGGATAATTGCCTACTTCTTTTAACTGGAACACGATTATGACAAACACAAACGCTGACGTGACAGGAAAGAGCACATCGGTGGTATCCGTGTTGTTCTGAGCCCCCTTGTAGAAAAGACTATGTGTTATTCTGGCAGTAAGTTTGTAAAATGCGCCCGATTGGCTATACTTTTTTTTTTTTTATATCATAAGATAGCAAACAAGCAGATGGGTCTCCTGATGGAAAGAGTCAACCATCGCCTATAGACACCAAAGATGTTAATGGTGCGTTGCTATCTTGTGGCGAGGTCTAATGCCACATGCATAAGTTTACCGGCTACCTTACCCTCCAAACCGGAACACGACAGCGACAAGCGCTGACGCTATTGCGGCAGGAATAGGTAAGGCGGTGGTACCAGACCCGGGCGAGACAATGCAGAACTCTACCACCTAGTAGCCACGATGGTAGTGACTCGATAGCCACGTGTCACTACCATCGTGAATACTAGGTGGTAGATTTCTACAACGTCTCGCCCGGGTATATGGTACCACCCCTTACCTATTCCTGCTACAACAGCATCAATGCTTGCCATTATGGTGTTCTGGTTTAGACGGTAAGTTAGCCGGTAGAAATATGCGTTTGTTAAAAAAATGTGTTAAGTGTTGTACCTAAAGATCGAGAAGAAATTGCAAAAAACCACATTTGTTTTATGGGAGCCCCCTTAAATATTTATCTTATTCTGATTTTAGTTATTGTATGTTATAGCCGCAAAAGTAATACATTATCTGTGAAAATTTCATCTGTCTAAATAACACGATTCATGAGATATAGCCAGGAGACAGACAAACGGTTTCCCCCGTGTTGGTACCGGCTTCCTTTAAAGAATAGACCAACTGCCGTTCTGCCAGACAGGTCGTAAAAGGCGACTGATTGGCTATACGAGTCACTACCATCGTGACTACTAGGTGGTAGAGTTTTGTATTGTCTCGCCCGGGTCTGGTACCTATTCCTGTCGCAATAGCGTCAGTGCTTGTCACTGTCATGCTCCGGTTTAGAGGGTAAGATAGCCGGTAAACTTATGCATGTGGCATTAGACCTCTCCACAAGATAGCAACGCACCATTAACATCTTTGGTGTTTATCGGCCATGGTTGACTCTTTCCATCACGAGACCCATCTCCTTGTTTGCTATCTTATAATATAAAAAAAACGGATGGACCTTGGAATCTTAGTCCCGTTAGTAGCAATAGGTTCGAGTTTTACTCTTTAGGTAGGAACCTTAAAAAGGAAAGAAAGGGGTAAAGGTACAAATGCTAATAAAATAACATTTGACAAATATAATGAAACGGCCTTATTACAGCACGCAGCTCAGATAAGGCGTCTCCTGTTAAATAACCCATTATCTGTCCTATCCATCCCTTATTTCCCGCCCCTATTTAAATTAGCTTCCTCTAAATTTCGCAACAATATAACGTCGGATACATTAAGACACAATTTGTTTTGCTTTAAAGTTTACAAAATGTGAAACATTCTACTGTAGGGTTTTCTACTAAAATTTTCACGTGCGGTTCAAGTACAATTCTTTTTATTTTGAAAATTAATAAATAATATAATCACGTTGATTATCTTGAGGGCAGGCAGAGTAAATCGATTCTTAATGTCTAGTTACATTCACCAGTGTGTTGACTGGCGAAAAAGGTGGGGATCTTAGTAGCCGCATTAGTCGTTAATTTCTTCTTATTTGTGATTAGCATGACCCTGATTGTGACATGCTCATTCAAGGTAAAGGACACATTGCTATCAGACTCCTAGCTGCTATTTATACGCTTAAATAATATACCATTAACATTTTGCTCGGCCTGGGAACCCGACCCGGTTTCTCATGATCTAAACCAACGAAGGTAAAGAGTATTTGCTTTAAATATTGTTTCTCCTTTTTTGTTTTTAATATTATAATAATAATAAAAATAGATGATGACGTGGAACAGCACATTGGATTATTCCCGTCGGATTCACTAAAAATCAATATAATGCAGTGATTGCTGTGTGCAGCTAGTATTATAAATGTGAAAGTTTGTTTGTTTGGATGTTTATTACTTAATCTGGCAGAAACTGGTGAACCGGTTTGGATGAGATTTTACGCGCAGGTAAATATACCTAGAATAGCGATATAGGATATTTGATTTTATTATATCCCTAGATAACAAGGAGGTGGCTCTTCTGATGTACAGAGAAAACATCGCCTGTAGACACTAAAGAGGTTAATGGATTGTTGCTACCGGCTACCTTACCCTCCAAATTAGAAAATTACAATAACAAACATTGACGCTATTGCGGCAGGAATAGGTAAAGAGGTGGTACCATATACGGGGGCCAGACATTGCGCAATTGGCCTAGTATTCAAAGCCAATCAGTCCTCCTGCAACCCGCCTAGCAGAGCGGAATTGGTCTATTCTTCAAAGTAGTACCAGTATATAATAGAGGATTTCCATCCATTTATTGACTTTCAACTTCGTTTGACTGTTAGAATCGTTAAATGGTAAGAATATTGATGATTCAAGCGAAGAATATTAAGAAATATAAACAAAATTAAAAAAAAGTGGCCACATAGACAGTAGTTAATAGATTTTTGGAATAACATATAGCATACTTTAAAATTATTGGAATCTATTGTATGCTTAATTTTGGTTGTTTTTTTATATCATAATAATCATGATAGCAAACACAAATGGCTCTCTAGATAGAAAAAGAAACCATTGCCTATAGGCGTTAATAGAGCGTTGCTATTCGTGTGGCAGGATGGCAATGTCATATGCATAAATCTACCGGCTACTTCACTTTCACTTACACGATGGTAGTTACACATATAGCCAATCGGTCGCCTTTTGTGACTTGCCTGGTAGAGAGGCAGTTGGCCTATTTTCTAAAGAGTCTGGACTAACACGGGATAAAATACGGGATAATGAGAGTACATAGCTATATAAATATATGTATAGTAAAACAGTACAAGTTTTCACATGTAAAATTTTTAGTATATAGCTTCTCTTAATTCCCCGTTACAGATGAAACTTACCGACAAATATTTTTGTCTGATTTAACGGAGTAGTATACCATATCAATATTGAATTTAGTAAACACAGTTGCCGCCAATCACTATGGAGATGATCACGACCAAGTACAAATTCTCATAACAACGAAAATAAAAACAGCGACTTTATTACCAAATGCTAATTGAGGCCTCTGGCAACTTTTTTAATGGAGAAAATCGTAAAAAGCCTTGAATAATTTTCACGAGTTAAATTACTATAATAACGACACACAATTTTCTAAAGGACGTCAAAATGAAAAAACAAATGACTGCTTCGCAAATTAAAAAATAACGTATTCCCAGAGAGTTCCATTTTTGAATTTTGTGTCTTTTTTATTGCAAGTTGCCAGTGAGAAAGTTTCGCTTCATCAAATGTAGCTATAATTTTCTGTGGTTACTATCTAACAAAAAATTATTTTCCTAAAATGTTTCTTGCATGACGACTTACGAGTTATATTACTTATGTTATTATTGACTTCATTTCACTACCAAATTAGGTAACAAATATTTGAACCCAATTTATTTAATACTTTGGTTTTATTTTATCCTTTTTTAGATTATAAAATAACAAGCAGATTACTCTCCTTATGTAAAAAGAAACATCGTCTATAGACACCTAAGATGTTAATGGTGTGTTGTTACTCGTGCGGCGGGATAGCAATACCACAAGTATAAGTTTATCGGCTAGTTTACCCTTTAAACCGAAAAATAATGACAAACATTGACGCTATTACGGCAGAAATAGATAAGGCGGCGATACCAAATACCCAGGCGAGACATTACGGAACTCTACCACCTAGTAGTTACGATGGTAGTGACACGTATAGCCAATCTATCGCCTCTTAAGACCTGCCTGGCAGAACGGCAGTTGGTCTATTCTTAAAGGAGCCCGGACCAACACGGGGGAATTCGGGTGTTTATATGTTTTTTATGAATATAATACCTATTTATTCTATATAAAATTGACGAAGATCTGAATCAGGGTTTCAGAAACTAGAGAAAAGGAGACAGGAAGAAATTGGAGGTGGGAAGTCGGCTATTGCAGTTTTATTGAGTTTAAATAATAAATAGCAAGCAAGCAGATGACTCTTCTGATGTAAAGAGACAACCATCGTTTATAGGTCCCGAAATGTGAATGAAAGTAATGCCGTGTGCTAAAGTACCGGCTACCTTAACTTCCTTACCGGAACACGACTACGAGCAATGATGATATTGCGGCAGGAATAGGTAAGGCATTGATACATTTACCGGAGCGAGCCGTTACAGAACTCTACCCCACAATAGTCACGGTAGAAGTGACCTGTTGTCAATCGTTCACCTTTTTTGAAGTGCCTGGCAGAATACCATGTTCTAATCTTCAAACAGGGCAAGAAACAGCAGGGGTTGGCATAATTTTGAAGGTAGAATAAAGATTAGTTAATAAATTGAACTAATTCAGTTGTTTGTTTTTAATATTATAATTAATTTAGGTTTATAACTGCAGGTATCGTTTAAATAATATTATACACTAACTGGGTAATATTCATGCGCGTACCGAGGGGGCAGAGGCAGGGAGGGGCAGTTTCCCCCCTTGAATTTGTTTACTTCTTTTATATCTACTGTTGTGATAAAAATATAGTATTAAAAAATACAAAATTGACCATTTTTCTCGTGTTTTAAAAAAATACTTTTTAATTTTGGTTGATAATAATAGATTAATTAATTAACACAGATTTTACGATTGAAATAACTTTAATGTAGATGAACAAAAGCTACAAATATTTGAATAGAGACTAGTAATTTTCGTTAAGTTCGATGATTCAATTTGCCACACAAAACTAGTCATTTTTTCTCAGTGCATACTTGCAGCTAAGTTTTAGATGAGCTTACGGTATTCGAATATATACAGTAGTAATGAAATTACACTATCGTATGCATGTGGCATCGCTATTTTTGATTTAACTTATTTTTAACTTTAAAATCTTGAAGTACGTACGTCACGTATGTATTGTATATCAATACCTCTCATTTAAAATCAATGCATTGCGACTATAAAAAAGTCAAATGCAATCGTACATAAAATATTTCATAACTAATATCCTTCTTTTTGTAAAATCAGTAAAAGCCCCTGAAAGCGAAAACATAATTTTCGTTTTTAGAGAAATGACGAGACATATTAATGCCGCGTCGTGCGTACCTTGCATTATAATCCTGAATATTTCAGTTCGATCTAACGTCGTCCTTACGTGTAATGGAACAAGTGAAGCCTTGACAGATCTCAAACTCACGTCACAGGTTTGTTCATATGTGGGAGTGAGATGCAAACAGAAACAACGCTACGTTAGAAAGGGATACGTCCAGTGTGTCAAAGAATATTATACGTTTAGTGGAAACGAGCACGTTGCCTCGGAGAGTTTATACTTTTTAGGAATATATTTTTCACCGCAATAAGAATAGGATAGGAACATCTGTTACCTCTGGATAGAAAATATGTTATTGCATCGTCATTTAGATATTTTACCAGTAGATGTAAACGGTTTTAATAGTGTATAGATTTTTATTATTAGTACTTACACTCCACTAATCTCTAGGTTATTTATTATTTCAGTACAAAACCCCTAGTTTGTTTCTTTTTGTTATATAAAAGCATATTTTTAGTATTATTTTTATTTTAATTTAAAAAAAGTGCAAGTAAAGTTTAAGTCAAAATAGCAATTGCGATGCATAAAAATGTCCCTGGTTTCATAAATGCGTAATTTTTATATATCTATATTAATATTATAAATGTGGAAAGTTTTGATATTTGCATAAATGGATGTGTGTTCGTTACTCAATCACGCAAAAACTACTGAACGGATTGTATGGATGAAATCCAAATCCGTTCAGTAGTTTTTCGGCACACAGATGATGACCTGGAATAGCACAATCCCGGAAATTGTGTTATTCCCGTGGGATTTACCAAAAATTGTTATAATGTAGCGGGCTGCACGGTGCAGCTAGGTGAAAATAAAACTATTTTAATCATTATCAAAAATATGTTATTTCTATGACAATTTTTATCCAACGATCTCATTTTGGGACTTCATGATAAATTACTAGATAAACAAAAACTACCAGGTACAAAAATCACTTAAACTATGAAGCAGTTTTTACTAGCGTTCTTCAGCTACTCCAATAACTTTAATAAGCGTATAAAAAATAATCAGTAAACATGTTAATTACTATTAATCTCCTAGTTGTTGCCTGTCGGTATTGTTTGCTAAATTATCAATTTCTTTAAGTCAACTATTACTTTTCACACTCCATAGAAAAATTATTTTATTTTCCTTTCTTATTTAAATAATACAATAAAAAATCTACTCACTTTTTGCAAGCTTTTGGGCACGGTTTCAATCACGTTAATACGTAATATTAATCTGTTTAGATATTTATTAGTATATTATCGGGCCTTCTATAAATATTTGGCTGAAAAGTTTCGAGTAAAGGCCCAAGCATACTCAGAACACATTAGTCAAGAATTACTAACATGGTCTGAGTATTGATTGAATGATATTATTCGGTTTACTACCGCATTTTGCAAAAAAATCTGTCTGTAAACCTATTAAAAGCCTCAAATGACTTAACAAGTGTCTTTAAATATATTTATAAGCAAGATAACCGGTCTCTCAAATATGTATAAATGTATAGAGATGTATATATTGGTATATTGTTAACTAACGATAATTAAATGTATGACTTCATGATTCATTATTTTAGAGAAGTAACCTGTTAACATATTATGTATTAATTATCACCCCGATCCTAAACTTCAGGCAGCTATTGCATACATATATAATCATTTATCTATTACATACACATGCGAATATTTTTCTTACTCGGGATCTTCTTAGTATATGACCGCGTTTAGATCTGGTAGAAATTTTAAAATGGAAGCTCTTTTGATTAACTCGAAGATCGAATTTAGGACTTCACTATCAGAAACATACAGTTTATTTACTAAATCGCTAGACTATGAACTACATACATAATTCGCTAAAAAACTGATAAAAAGCCAGCCAGCCAATATTAAGTTATTTGTTTGTAAAAAAATACACCAACGAGTTAAAATATAACTCAGTCAGAGCGTTGTCCGGCTTAAAGCAAGGTCACCAGTTCAAATCTACCGGTCATGATATAATACATATAGTGCTAAAATACATATAGTTAGAAATATTAAAGTATTGCTTAATATTGTAAGTGTGAAATTCATCTGCATCAATAAACTCTTTTAACTAGTATAACGCTGAATCATAAACAAACAGAAAATTAAATCTATCCTCTTTATATTATTAGACAATATTATTCTTTAAACATTGGACTATTCGATACATACTCAGTTTACTGTGTATCACACGCTGATAAATAAATAAAAATCGTCAACAATAATACCTATAGTAAGAACAAATGTCTATTTTGTTTCAGGTATAATCTATGTCGTTATCTCCACATCCAGGCCAGTCCGGCTCGGCGTGCCCCTGCTCGCAATCGCGTTTCAGCTGAAAGCTCTCGCGCCTGAAAATACCGCCAGTTTCAGTGATTCAGTGATTTCTAAGCGGATTTACATTTTTACACGGTAAGTTATTGCAGTTTTATAACTTTATACCATTAAAATGACAAAAATGGTATTTTTCTAATGAAAACTGAAATAATCGCTAGTTTGGAGGCTGTATCAATCGTCATATAAATTGAAAAGATGAATGTATTACTGTAATATCGTTTTTTTCTGTAATGTTAAAGGGAAAATCAGTTTCCATAAAAAAACAATCAATTTTATGGTTGGAGTTGTTTTTAGTGAATATTTAGAAACTTGTAACTGATGGATTCGTAAAATTACGTTACCATTACAAGTTATAACAATGATAATAATTGATAAACTATACTTCGATTATAAATATGAAAGATTTGGTTGTTCGTTTCTAATGGAGAAAGCCCAAAAGAATTTAACCAATTTCAAAAATTCCTTTACTCGTAGAAAGCTATAATACTATTCCGGAGTAACAAAATCAACTTTCTTACTCGACTAAGCAAAAGAAAGTAATTTCGCGAATTAAGTCATGGGAAATGGCTAATCTGTATTAATATTATAAATGCGAAAGTTTGGATGTTTGGGTGGATATCTTTGGATCGATATGTTTGTTCATATCACGTTCAATATTCAAATTTATCCCGGATTAGTTAGGGAATCCCGCGGGATTCACCAAAACTTTTATAAAGCAGCGGGCTGCACGCTGCAACTAGTATCTATTATTTTTATAATGCATGAGTGTAAATCTCAACTACTAATCACTTTGTGATCTAAATTAGACCATTTATGCCATAATTATTACTAGCAATCGCCCTCGGATCCAAAATTGACCATAGACTAAACAATAAAATCTCTTCTAATTTTGACAATGCTAGCCATGTATATTATAGTATATATTAGTGTATATTATCACATATATCACATGAACGTAGGATCTGCAATGTTTATTTTCATTTATTTAATGTGTTACTAATGCATATTAATTAAAATATAAAGTTTACCGCCTTACCTATTCCTGCCCTAATAGCGTCAGTGCTTGTCACTGTCGTGTTCCGGTATGGAGGGTAAGGTAGCCGGTAAATTTGTGCATGTGGCATTAGACCTCGCTACAAGACTCTACTAGACGCGCCACAAGACACAAGACGCACCATTAACATCCTCGGTGTCTATAGGCGATGGTTGACTCTTTCCATCAGGAGACCCATCTGCTTGTTTGCTATTTAAATATATATATATATATATATATATATATATATATATATATATATATATATATATATATATATATATATATATATATATATATATATATATATATATATATATATATATATATATATATATATATATATATATATATACATATATATATAAAAGTTTTGCGCTCCGTCACAATGTTAACTAAAACTGGGCCAAATTTCATACTTCACAGCCCGTGTAAGTACCTCAAAAAGTCTATAAAATTTTGGCTTCACATATTATTATATAGATTTACATATATATCTCTTCGGATGTATTTTTTTGGTTTTACCGCGTTATTCACCCTGTAGTAATTTTAAAATTGTTAATTGAAACCTAAATGACGCATCAAAATTACATATAAAGGTTTATTTGAATAATTATCCTCGGAGTTTTCAATTAATTATATTGCTTCACGTGGCAACAGGTCAGAATGGAGCACTGCCCCCACCCTAAGTACTTAGGTATCACAATAGACCAATCCTTGACCTACAAATCGCATTGCTTTAACACGAAGCAGAAAGTGTTTGCACGGAACAACCTACTAAGTCGACTCATTACCACAAAATGGGGAGCAACACTACATGTACTCCGCATAATTGGCACTGCTTTGTTTCGCTGCCGGGGAATTTGCTTGCCCAGTCTGGCATCAATCCGCACACGCGAAGCAGGTTGGCATAACCTTAAATACCCAACTTTGTGCCCGTTAAGGAGGAGCTGCCCCCGGGTCATGATTTGCAGTGGACTAGGTGGAAGTCACTTAACCGAATTCAGACTCTAGTAGGCTGCTGTAACCAAAATATGTACCGCGGGGCTTCTATTTAGAGGAGCGCTGTGATTGCGGGACCCTAATCCAATCAATGGAGCACCTCCTATCATGTCCATCGTGCTGGACGGTGGACGACCTTAACGAAGCCAATGACGCTGCCGTAGCTGTGGTGCGGTTTTGGTCAAATAAAATATAAAGGCTGAACTTCCTGACACGAGAAGTTTTTTTTTATATAGTAGAGGGGGTAAACGAGCAGATGGTGCACCTGATGGTAAGTGACCACCGCCGCCCATGGACATCCGCAATACGGGGGTATTGCAGCTGCGTTGCTGGCCTTTTAAGAATGAATAAGCTCGTTTCTTGAAGGTCCCTAAGTCGTATCCATTCGGAAACACCCCAAGGGTAATTAATTCAAAGAAGATTGCTTTAATACTTCATCGCCATATAAACGTTGAGTAAGCCAAACCATTTTCGCTTTCCATTCCAAAATTTACGCTTCAAGTAATTACTGGCTAAACTGATACTTTGTGACAGATTATTAAGATGGTGAATGTGTTTTTTAATTATTATTTCTGTCTTTCTTTAACGATACAGATAGGTATAATAATAAATTGGATACTTTCTATCTTCGACACTTGCTGAAACTGCATTTTGAAATAGATATGACTTGTAACTGTGTAAAACATCCCTGATGATGCTGTAATAAGCGAAACCGGTTGGGTGTATAAAACTATATGAAATACAAGTGAAATGGAAGTACAAGTAATTTATTTGTATTCTCTATATAAGTATACATTTACTTTGATTTTTTTTATATCATAAGATAGCAAACAAGTAGATGGGTCTCCTGATGGAAAGTCAACCATCACCTATAGACACCAAAGGTGTTAATGGTGCGTTGCTATCTTGTGGCGAGAACTCTACCACCTACCTAGGTGAATAATGATGTATAACTGAACAAATAACCTGAATCTAGTCCTTCTGAAGATAAAAAAGATATATTCTAATGTCTGCTATTATACTAATCAGCCATTGTACGACTCTATGCTCCAAACTAGACTATAAACATTTGGCATACCTATAAACATTTTTTTATATTATTAGATTACAAACAAGTAGATAGTTTTCCTGATGAAAAAAAAAAACAAATATCGCCAAAAGACATCAAAAAATTTAGTGTTGCTTTGCTATATGTGTGGCGGGATGGATAAGTTTCCTGGCTACTTTACTCTCTAAACTAAAACACGACAATATCGATCACAGACGACATTGTGTCAGAAAAACGTGAGGTATCAAGCCTGTGTGAGAAATCGTAAAACTCGACCCGTGTGAGCCCGGGCTCCTTCGAAGTATATAGCTGGTCTATTGACCAACTGCCGTTCTACCAGACAGGTTGTAAAACGTGACCGATTGACTAGACGTGTCACTACTATCGTGAGTACTAGGTGGTAGAGTTCCACAACAACTCGCCCGTGTATTTGGTACCACCGCCTTACCTATCTATCCGCATTAGCGTCAATGCATTTGATTGTTATGTTCCGGTTTGGAGGGCAATGTAGCCGTTAGATTTAAGCACGTGGCATTAACATCTTACTACACGAATAGCAACGCATCATTAACATTTTTGGTGTCTATTGGTGATTTCTTTGTGGCTCTTTCCGTCAGGAGAGCCATCCGCCTGTTTGTTATTTTATGATATAAAAAATAGAAGTCATAATGACAGTGGTAGGTTTGTCTAATCATTCGCATTTTAGGAACTACCTGGCAGGAGGGCAAATTGTTCAGAAGCAGCCCGGATCACAAGAATAAAAGTAAATAATTAATACACATAAAAATGCGTATTTTTTATATGTAATAGCAAACAAGCATATAGCTCTCTTGAAAAGAGACATTTTAGATGTTAATGTTAAATTGCTATCAATGCGTGCCCAAATGATATGTTACTTATTTTTTTATATACAATGAATTTACGCCCAGCAAACTGAGCAGGTGTTGCTGGAAGGACGAGTATAATATATATAGCTGTTATAAGAAAAAGAAATTATGATATAGAAATACATACTTCTTAATTTCAAAGAAGAACATTAGATTTTTTAAACAATCATCTTAACATTATTTAGATTTACTCGTACAAACAAACTACAATATCGTTAAATATTACAAATTTTCGTATATTCCGTAAAGTTAAAAAATAATCTTACGTCCATGACTTCTTGTTTTAAAATAAAAATCCACTACAAAAATTTTTCCATTTCTTAAGAGCGTGTATTCGATTTGCAACTAAAACTTCATGTTTTCAAGATTTTTTTCAGAGCAATATCGTAGTAATGTGAGGAGATTATTCGAAGGACATAACAGTTTTAGCAAGATTAAGTCTTGATTTAGTGCGCTACAAAGCAAGAATATAATATTTGGTAACGGTGTTTTTAAACAAAGACAATTCATTCATAGCGTTTTACGAAAATAGACGTCAGAGTTATACTTTAGGACAAAAAAACTATTGTTATGTGCCAAAATATTTCATTTTATGAATTATTCTTTCAGGATGTATGGTCTTAAGTGCAAAATCAGTTCACCTTAAAAAAATTTTTTCACAAGTATTTTTATAGAAACCCAAAATATTTATGATATGTGAATTAAGGTAACGCTCAATATACTGTTCGTTCGTTCGTTCAGTCCGTTATATGAACTCATTTATTTCGATTAATTATTTTAAAAACACTATAAATCCTGGCGCGCAATTGTTTGCCGATCAGATTATGATCCTGCGGTAAATCGAATAATCAAGACTTAATCTTGCCAAAAGTGTAATATCGAATAATCTGCTCACATTATTACGACATTGCTCTGGAAAAAACTTGAAAACATGAAAATTTCGTTACGAATCGAATACACGCTCTTATGAAAAGAAAGTAGTTTTTTAGCAGAGTGATGTTAACGTTCGTTGACCGTGTATTAGCGACCCTAGGTACGGTTCCCAAAACCCATCGCTCGGTTAGAATCCCGGTAGACTTGTTGATGATATAAATTACGTCAATGTCAGCTACAAACAAACGCTACGCGGAGCTCCTTTTTCCAGGTATGGGACCTAAAGGCAACCCACTTCTTTTTAATGTAAGAAGTCGGTTCGTGTGGTAGTTCCCAATATATATATATATATATATATATATATATATATATATATATATATATATATATATATATATATATATATTTACACTAGCTGTTGCCTGCGACTTCGTCCGCGCGGACTTCGTTTACTCCTCACTGCTCCTCTGTAGGTGATAGCGTGATAATATGTAGCCTATATGTTGACCCGACCTGTCAGTAATATTCATGCAAAATTTGAAGTAAATCCATACAGAACTTTTTGAGTTTATCCCGGACATACAGACAAACAGACAAAAATTCTAAAAACTATATTTTTGGGTTCGGAATCGATTGTAGATCACGCCCCAAGTATTCTTTTAAAAAAATATTCAATGTACAGTTTTGACTTTCCTACGATTTTATTATATGTATAGACTAGCTGTTGCCAGCGATTTCGTCCGCACGGACTTCGTTTACTCCGCACAGCTTCTCCCCCGTAGGTGATAGCGTGAATATGTAGCCCTATATGTTGACCAGACCTGTTAGTAATATTCATGCAAAATTTGAAGTAAACTCATGCTGTACCTTTTGAGTTTACCCCGGACATACATACAGACAAACAGACGAAAATTCTAAAAACTATAATTTTGGCTTCGATATCGATTGTAGAATACGCCCCAAGTATTCTTTTAAAAATATATTCAATGTACAGTTTTGACTTTCCTACGATTTTATTATATATGTGTAGATATATAGATTTAACACTTGTGATTGATTTGATTTAATTTTCGATGAATTTTCGGTAGACCATCCCTTACATGCTGTATAATATTTTTATTGCAGCAGTTTGGGACCCACGCGGGTTCTAAAGTGGCCAACGGCTGTTTTTTATATAAAGTGTCGTTGATGGCCGGGCCCACTTTTAAAACATAGAGCATCTCCCAATTCTACCAGACAAATTGTAAAACAGTTGGCTATGAGTGTCACTATCATCGTAACGGGTTTTGTGCCAGCGCCTCTGCAATAGCATGGGTTCTTGCCATTGGCGTATTCTGGTTTGGAGGATAGGGTAGCTGGTTATGCATGTAGCATTAATACCCCGCCACAAGAATTTCAACACACATTAACATTGTTGACGTCTATAGGCTATGTTTGTCTCTTTCCATCAAGATAGTCAGCATGCTTGTTATTTTATTATATAAAAAAAACAGTATAAGTACTCAACCCACGATTTACTTCGCAGCCGAAGCATCCTAAGGACAATGAACCGTCGACGCAATGATAACACATAATAACATTTTCTTTTCGAAAATATTCCATGTTTGAACTTGTAGCTCATCTGCGTTGAAAAAACTAACCAACGATGTTACGAGGTGGAAAAATAAATATTTAAGTCCAGGCATCATACTGACATATGTTTGAACGAAGAGCCTAAATAATCCAGTGGCACTGACGGTAAATATTTGCATTCCACTTCTCAAAGCCAAAACATTAAACAAATTCGATTACTTTAAAAAAAACTATACAGAACGGCATTTTATACATATCTTGCAAATAAATACTTTTCATTTTCATTCATTATAACAAGATGGCTTTCCTGATCGAAGGAGAACTGTCGCCTACAGACACCAAAGATGTTAATATTGCGATGCTACCCTTGTAGTGGGGTCTTAATACCAAATGCATAAGTTTTTTAACTTCCCGCTACGTACCTACTCGTATATGTAAATAAGAAAGTTACTGATTTAGTCCCGACTTTCGACAATCAAGTTTTCACCAGATTTCGAAGTTTTGAGGTACAAGGAACCTTTTCTGACTATTTTCATGATGACATCAGTATATCTGTATGTATGTATGTGTATATGTCGCAGTGAAATTGTCAATACCGTTAGATTATAATCTACCTAAGTGATATTATAATCTAACGGCTATTGACAATTTCACTGCGACATATATAAAACTGTGTATCCCCGAAGGGGTAGGCAGAGGTACAACAAGTGCACACACGATTAGCCAAAGACACTTGGTCCCACAAATGTGACAGGTGGCAAGCCTATCGCCAAGCGGGAACTTTCCAATCCCGGGCAACTTTGTGTTTCTCAGAATACCAAAAAAACACTTTTTTACGCGCCCGATCCGGGTATCGAACTCGAGACCTCATGTGGTCAACGCCAACGCTGGACCACTAGACCACAGAGGCGATAAAGAATGTATGTGTAAGCAGCCTCAGCTAGTGTCGGGATTCTGGGAGTCGACATATCGAATTACGTTCAGTTTCGCGGTCATTTGGAAGGTAAGGCTAAACTAGCCTCCAAAAAGCTCGGTGTGCTCAGCAGAGCGAGGCAGTACTTCTTGCCGGCCCATCGCCTTCAACTTTATAAGGCTCAAATTCGGCCCCACATGGAGTACTGTTCTCATCTCTGGGCCGGAGCTCCTCAGTACCAGCTCCTTAGAGAGCTCCTTAGAGAGCAGCTCCGTAGAGCGGTTCGAATCGTTGACGACCTGGCTATTTCGAAACGGCTCGACTGATCTCGGCAATGCGCAGAGATGTTGGTTCACTCTGTGTCTTCTATCGTATCTTTCATGGGGAGTGTTCCGACGAGTTATTTAGGTTAATTCCTGCCGCCGAATTCCATCATCGGACATCGCGTCAAAATTTGAAATTCCATCCTCACCATTTCGATGTCTGGAAATCCACAACTGTGCGTTTCTCTCGACACTTTTTGCCTCGCACTACTTTGTTGTGGAACCAATTACCGGCAGGGGTGTTTCCAAACAGATACGACTTGGGGGCCTTCAAGAAAAGAGCTTACTCATTCTTAAAAGGCCGGCAACGCAACTGCAAGACCTCTGGTATCGTGGATGTCCATGGGCGGCGGTGATCACTTACCATCAGGTGCACCTCCTGCTCGTTTGCCCCCTCTTCTATAAAAAAAATATATGTATGTAAACATCTCATAATTAATGAACGGATTGACCGATCAAAATGCTGTTGACGGCATTGGATTGGATTCCACTCAACTTGACTTCCTAAAAATTTGAACCAATTTGGTCCAGGAGATTTTGAAAAAAAACCTCACAAAAAATGTTGACGAAACATTTTTTAAAAATATTTTTCAGATTAATGTACTACTACTTGTAGAATACGTAAAATCTAGTAAGCTCTTTTCCAAAAAAAACTGCTTCTAATACATAAATTGGATTAAAATCGGTTGATCGTTTTGAGGGTTATCGTTGTCGAAAATTATTAAAAAAAAGTTTTTTTGACATAACTTCGAGATTTGTTAACCAATAAATTTGACGATAAAAACTACGTTAAATGCAGTTTCAAAAATCAAAATCTAATAAATTTTTCAAAAGTTGTAGCTTTTCAAATATTAATGTTTTGTTTACAGAAAACTTTCGTAATATTTTTAAAATTACTTTCAGGCTTTCAGGCTAATACACCGAGCGACTTAAAAATTGGATCAGTTTTTCTCCATAAAAAACTGCGTCAAATGTCGGGAATTGGATCGAAATCGGTTGATTTATTTGGGATTTATCAACAAAGCGGATATATATATATATATATATATATATATATATATATATATATATATATATATATATATATATATATATATATATATATATATCCGATCGCAGAATTAACCACTTTTTCATGAAATGGTGGCATTGCATGATGTGGGCAACTAAAATCGACTAGATCGTGAAATCGTTAACGTTTTACGATTATGTCATCCACGATTGGTCATATCGTAAAAATTGGATATTCATAAGGTATTTCATAAAATTCCAGAATATATTAGTATTTTGTTTATTGTTTTTGAGTACGACAGACATTTATATAAACTAGGAATGCTAGGAAATATTAAAAGTCCTTTCAACATAGTTTTCAGGTCGTTACTAAATAACATACAGTAAGGGGAGCCGCCTTGTTGACATTAAACAAAGCTCTTCTAGTGCCTCTACCGGTAGATAATGTAACTATTTTACGACATAATCAATTAAGTTTGACCCTACTTTGACCATTTCATGAAGTAGTCGCGCGATTTGTTAACCATATCGACAAACGCTTTCTTATCATTGATCTGATCAAAGAACATCATAATGTGGCCAATGGACAGTAAACAATTTCATGAAATGCCACCATTTCATGAAATTCTCGAGTATATAATGATGTGGCCAATTCTGCGATCCGGCCACAACATATATATTACCATGAAATTTTTCAGCTTTAGATTATGTAATTAAGAAAACTAAAACTTTTCAGATTATGTAATTAAGAAAACATTTTAGAGCTCAAAAATTGCGTTGGATACCATTCGAAAGATTAAAATCGATCACAGTTTCCAAACGCTGTATAAGCTTTTCAAAAATGAAATTACTGTAATTTATAACAAAATGTTGATTTTTGAACTCCGAAAAAATTCTATACTTAGGTATTTTGAGTGTCTCATTTACTTTTTTAAATACATTTGAATACCACAATATAGTGGGAAGTATCAAAGGTGGCCTGCAAGCCAACCGTTTTACAGATTTTTTATATAGGATCAGCTGGTGTACCTACCAACTTTCATCAAAATCGGCCAAGCTATTCTCAACTAGGAAACAAATAATGATGAGACAGATAACGGGACATACTGACAAAAAATATATGCATAAAATTGATGTCAGGTACTCATAATGCTCTTATTTATTACAGAATTTAACAAAAAGAAGTCATGTATAAACATACTACATACACTTCCGATCCGGTAGCAATTTTTAAAATGTCGGTTCATCAAAAGTGCCTCTAAAGGTTAATTTAAATAAAACATTTTTTGATTTTGATTTTACAGATTTATTTCGTAGTATAGATTTCCACTCAGACATATCAATAAAATATGACAGATACTTAAATAAATCCTTTTCTCAATTCTCAACAGAGAAAGCTCAAATTACATTTTTTCTGCTCTCATTTATAAAGGGACTTTGTAATTTAATATCGAAAACACTCAGATTTATTGCGCGACATTCTCTTTGACAAATAACAGTCAAATAGATACGAAATCATAAAATTATTCTTTCAAGGGTCCTGTCCGTGACAATTTACTTACATGTTAGTGAAATAGTTTTTTGGTGGAGCTAAATTATTCATTTTATTAACTGACAAAAAACGGGGGAGGTTCTCAATTCGACGAGTAATTTTTAGGGTTTCGTACCAGAAAAGGAAAAACAGAACCGTTATAGGATAACATCGTTGTGCGTCTGTCCGTCTATCCGTCTGCCCGTATTTCAAAACCCTTTTACTGTGGAACGTGTAGAGATATCGAGTGTATACGTCCCTCTCATCTGTGAAAAAGAAGTCATCGCGATCTTAAGATATGACTATTTATATCGCATGTTTCGTGATTTGTTGCGATTCCAGAAGGGAATCAAAACCTATAGGGTACTTCCCGTGACCTAGAATTATGAAAGGTAAAATGCAAAGTTTTACAACACATGTAAAGAAAAAAAAAATCCAAAAATAGTACATTTTAGTTAAGCCACAAACAAAACGCGATCAGAAGATATGACCGTTTATACCGTTTAGACCGTAAAGAATATTACGTCCTGAAGATGCTTTAAAAAGCGAAACCGGTCCATTAATTTAAAATTATTTGTCTATATTTGTAATGAAATTAAAGTACACGTGATTATAACAGTTTGGACTAATGACCGTTTATGTTGCATACATTGCGATTTCCTATGTGTACATAAGATTATCTACAAGTTTACAAGTTTTTACGGAACCCTCGTTATGCAAGTACAACAGGTTTTTTTATGTTGACCACGCATAACTTTTTATAGAGTAGGTCGGTGTTGTCTACAGTTTAAAATATGTTTTTTCAGTTTTATATAAAAAACGTTGCCCGGGAATGGGCAAGTGCCCAAATGGCGATAGGCTTGCCACTTATCTCATTCTGTGGGACTAATAAACAATTGCACGAACTTTGTTTTAACTTGGTAACAGTCTTTAAAGAAAGAAAGAAAATATTTATTTGCAAGAATATGGGTGTTACAAGTTGTTAAAAATAAATTAAGTTACCAACATATTCTACCATTATATGGTGTGCAAATATTTAAAAAAATACCATTATATAATATTACAATTAAAACATTGTATTTAGTGACATGCTGTCACATTATTTTTATTTAAGACAAGAAGTGACAGCAAACTTAGGATTTTCTTAATTTAAGACAATATTGATGCAATTGGCCATAAGTATCTTCGGCTAATCGCGAGTGCACTTGTTGTAACTCTGCCTACCGCTTCGGGGGTAGGGGCGTGAAGATACTTTTATACCCATATACATTAGGAAATAAAAATAAACCACAAGGGTAGGAAAATAGTGGGTGATTTATTGTTCACTCATTGGTTTTAATGCTGAATTATGTGTGCAACTCTTGTCTTATAGTTGGTCTCATATAAATTTGAAAAATAAATAAACTCTAATAATAGGATAATAATGGATAATTGATTGTTCATTCACCGATTTCAATGCGAAGTGTTGTGTAGACCTATCAGTCTTTCCCATATAAATTAATTTTTTTTTTGGTTCCCATACAAGCTATGGTGTACCCGAGAGGTTTGCCTGCACAGTTTACTGTACAGGTTAACCGGAGTGTGTCAATGAGAATGTCACACAAATGTACACGTTTTGATCTCTACTCAGCTCAAGTTTACCTGTACCACGGTAATGTTATCTACCAATATTCTATCTTCATACAAATGAGTGGAACGCGAGTTATCTACCTACGCGCTCGGAGTTCGGCATGCACTCGATACAAAACAGACTGAAGGTTGCGTCGCAGTGACGAACGGCCGATATGACAGCACAGGCAAATGCAGTTAAAATATTGAAGGCGGGCAGCCCTATCGCATTTTACGTACAGCACGGCGCGGCCGGCAGTAGGTATTCATTTTAAGGACAGGGCCGAGTCAAAATACTGGTAGATAACATTACCGTGCCTGTACAGCAAACTGTACAAGCAAATATATTCGGTACACTCTAGCGTGTATAGACTGCTTTGGTTATTTTTATATTACACACATCGTATTTCTCTCATACTAGAGCCACATTTGCGCCTATCGTTCCAAATTTATATGTGAATTAAGGCACACTCAGTCAGTATGTGAAAATAGCCGATAATACCCGGTCACATCTGCATTTATCGTGTCATTGCACGAAACCTTGTGACGATAGACGCAATTGCGGCTCCATCTTAATATGGCATTTATTCCTATGCAAAACAATCTAATAGCATCTCATCTTTACGCTTAGTGTTATCACTCCCATACTTCCTTTTATATACTCATTCGTTATTCCATACACCCTCCATCTTCCACCCACCCTACTAATATTTACATTACGTCAGAAAAATGGCGCTTTAATAACAGCTACATTACTTATCTCCGTGTAAGCATGGGGAGAGGCGTACAGAAGACGCGTACTATGTAATATGGTCATGATATATTTTACTATATTTCAATGTTTTCCCTTATTGTTACTTCTAAAAATATGCAAAACGGGTGATCCTGCAATCCATTCATCAAAGTTTCCGCTAAGTTGAGGTATTTTAAGCTCATAGCGGTCAAAAATTTGTTTTTAAGTTATATTCAATTCCGTACAAATTGTTTTTTATCTACTTATAAACACAGATGCAGAAAGTTTTATCTTTAACCATTGTGTGAGCGTAAAAAATTAGCAGATTTAGTGTTTTATCATAATTGATGTACCTGAGTTGCTCAATCAAATCAGCCTACGAACTCCTTTAATTTTTCTAAGAAAGGGAAGTCTACTTCCCGAAGCTAAAACTAGATATAGGCAAAATTCCTTTTTGATAAAGGGGTGCCATACACATAACGTGAAGTGTCAAAAGGTTGACCTTGATTTGTTCAAACTTACGACTCATATGTTGAAAAAATGTTTAATACAAATTTCTTCATATGATTGCTTACATCATCGTAATGTCGCTGTCTGTTTGTTATTATGTAGTCTTATGTAGTTAAGTTACATTTCAATTTTATTAGTGAAAACTTATAATTGGCCTTGTTTATCGATCTGTATAGCTGTTAGTTTTCCATTGATATTAAAATAAAATAAAATAAATAAAATATACCAAAGCGCATACTGGACAGCACCTTTTTTTGTTAAAAAAGCAATATCTACTTTAAACATAACCTCGGGCTAACATCATATTTAAGTCGCCTGAAAGAACGTGTTTTTTTATTGTAATTGTAAATGCATCAAAAATATGTATGTACTCATCAAGAAAACTAGTGTGTTCGACAAATTACGATCATAGTCATTTGAAAACACCACTTTTGAAAAAAAATTAAATGTTCAGAAACTTCAATTTTGTCGAAAACGACACTATCTTAATTTTCGAATGGCATTCAGCGCTACTCAAAAATAACAAAATTGATTTTAGTGAGTCACAAAACTAATTTTGATCACGAAATTCGACAAAACATCGAAAGACAAATATTAACGATAATTATTAACATTAACGGTAATATATTGACGATAAAAAAAATACAGCCTATAAATTACGCGATTACATCTTTAACTATATACTAATTTTCAAAAATATCATTTCAGCCGTTATTGAATTAAGAGAAAAAAATCAAAACTGATGAGACTTATTATGAAATGTGATAAAAAATTGAATGAACAGACAGACAATATAGATTTATAGAGTAGTGTAGATATTTTGTCGAGAATAATATTAGCATAATGGTTTTATAGACGGAGTTACTAATTTAGTCATTTGAAGTGTTTGAAGAAGATCTTGACATCATTTTATTCCTTCATTTTTGTTTGAAAGCATTTAATGGCTTTGAATTTAAGGTTGGTAATTTTAAGTTGGCTATTCTCATTATAATCGACTTTTCTCAATTCGGTTTTATTTTATCCAACTTCCAAAGAAATTACGTTTTTTGAGTGTACCTATGCATATTGTGTGTATGTAATATGATACAAAATACACATGTATTTATTTGGAACACTCTATAGTCTTAATAGTTTAATGGATTTTTGCCAAAAAGTTGTGGCTAGATTCATTTTAATTATGAGAATGACATAGGCTAATATTTTTGCGAATTAAGTCGTTGAATTATTTTTTGTAATTACTTGTTAATTAATTTTATTTATTTTTAAAAATAGTTATCGCCTCTGTAGTGTAATGGTTCGGTATCAGTGTTGCCCACATGAGGTTCGGGGTTCGATACCCTATCGTTTCTGTGGTGTAGTGGTTCGGTGTCAGTGTTGACCACATGAAGTTCCGGGTTCGATTCCCTTACGATTTATTAGCCTAAAAGTTATTTCAAAAATATTAAGTTTTCTATAAACAAAATAATATCATATTTGAAAAGCTGTAACTTTTTAAAACATAATTTGTTTTTGATTTTTAAAACTGCCTTCGACGTAGTTTCTTAAGTACCAAAATATTATAGAAGTTAAAAATTATAGGTTAAAAAATCTCGAAGTTATGTCGAAAAATACTGTTATTTTCAAAATTTTTCTTCAACGATAACTCCTGAACGGATAAACTGATGCAATTTATGCATTAGACGCAATTTTCAAACTCAATCGGTACATTAATTTGAAAGTTATATTAAAAAAAATACTGTTTTACCAACATTTTTTGTGAGATTTTTCAAAATTTCTCAAAATCTTCTACACCGAATTGGTACAAATTTTCAGAAATTCTAAGTTGAGCGAAATTCAATCGAATGTCAACGGCGTTTCGATTGGTCAAGCCGTACAAAAGCTACGAGATGATAGTGGCGTGCAGTCCATAAATGCGCAAAAGCAGTTTACTTGCAATTCATGACTTTAATTAACAGTAAATAAATGAATACACAAAATATATTAATTAAAAAAACACATAATATTTTATAACTAGCACCTATTTGCAAGCACACACACATTATGTTTGCTAGATGTTTGGTATCTCTAATCAACTAATGCTGGGACGATCTGTAGGAAATTTGCTAGCATGTGTGTAGTAATTATAGTCTTCGTATACAGTTTGCAAGTGCGTACACACCTATGAATTTCGTAAGTAGCGATGACGTAATCTCCTGCGGCATTCCATAGGCTGTTGTTCGGCAGTTGTCGAGAGTAATCGGAAATGTTGCCTAATGCGTATAATCCGACTAAAAATAATAGATGGAAATCTAATAAATCACGGACTGCACATTATGTATTTTTGTTTAGTAAGGTTTTATTTGTTTAAATAGGAGAAATATATTTGTGTTTTGCGAAAGCCATTTGCTTTTTTCGTGTGATAAGCATTGTTAATTATTTTGTTTGCGTTATATATTTATTATTAGTTTTCTTAGATTTTTTATTTTAACATCTGAAAAATTGTACAAGTTTATTACTGAATTTTTATAATAATCATAGTGATTTGCTTTTACTAGTGAATTAGTTTTAGATTATTTTAAAATATTATTTGATTGTGAAATTTGTGTTGAAAATGTGTGTTTATTAAAAAATAAAAATAACAAGTTCTCACAATTGTCATTCAGTGAAAAGATTCAAATTGTATCTAAAGGTAGGTGTGTACCTGAGTTACAATTAAACCAGCAAAAAGTAAACGTAACTCGTAAGTTTCATGTTGAAAGTTATGAAACGTATAACTAGCTCTGTGATTCGGGATATTGTTGCTAGTCGCGGGCGTTTAAACGATATAGGCTTAAAAAAGTAGGCTTTTCAAAATAAGCCTATAAGCGCGCTTACGGATTTTAGCTGTTTTCGTTTAAACGTTGATGTTTATGATACAAAAATTTAAATACCATATTAGCATGATTGACGAAAAGTAACCTTATTCAATAACGTTAAAATTCAAAATAAAATAGAATAAAGAACCTTATCTCTATACTCTAAGACTCAATATAATTTTTCATTTTATTGGAATAGCAACCTTATTACTATTCCTATAAGAAACGATAACAATTTGGATTGGTTATCGTATTAAGCGGCTAAATTATTTTCTTCTTGTTTACGCAATATTTGTGTCGGACTGACAACGCTCCGTTTTTGGTTGATTAGTACTTTTTACAACGAATTGACAACTTACGTTTTTTCAAGTTCCAGTACGCTTTTCGTTGTTGAAGAAACGAGAACATGATACGAATCCCTTTACAAATTTTCAAAGTAATTTTGTTTATATTAATTATGGAAATTAGGTTATGGATAAAAAACGTGTATATTGTGTTACTATTCATTTCAGATAGTCCTAAGCCTAAAAAGTACGAAGGGAAGTTGATTGATTGATAAAGTATCTTATATATAAAATTCTCGTATTACAGTGTTATTTACCATACTCCTCCGAAACGGCTTGACCGATTTTTATGAAACTTGTTTGCTATCAAAGAAATGAAATAAATATAAATTAAATATATTATACATACAAATAGTCTAAATTAGTCAACCTGTTTAAAACTTTCCTTTTAATTTAATTGAAAGCATCTTATGAGATTTCGAAACAAAAACTTAAATTTTTAAAGGTGATTTAAGAGATCACTTTTTACAAAATCACATTTTCAAAGGTTTTGTTAAAATTGTTAAGTGTATGTATTAAAATAAAGTACTACACGAGATGTATATTATAAGATAATAGGATACGTAACAGTCATGATTGTGTAAAATTGTCATATAATAATTCTTTTGTCGATTTTCGATATTTACTGTTTTTTCTTTCGATATTTATCGTTTCTTAAAATGAATCGATAAATGACCGATTATCGGTTATGGGTTTTGAGTTTGCTAACATTCATTTGATTCATGATGATAAAAGTTCATATAGGTAAACAAAAATGTTAAAACGTATCTGCACCCACTGTATATACTCTTTGACTTTTGGAGATATCGGCGTGCGGAATAGTACTTACGCTGCGCCTGTCACTAACTCAAGGTCGTTCGCAGGTATAAAATTTTGACGCACTTCAAAACGTCGCATTGATTTAAATTTTTGCATACTTATCAAAGACGGATGACAATGCAATAATATGAAAAAACCGTCCCGATATCCTTACTGGCACACTCAGAATTAGCGACTATTGGTGTTTGGGCTCCTGCTGCCATCCTTGGATGAAAGAGCTGGTTTTTAGGTTCCTTCTCCGAAAATTTCATTTTATCTAATGTCGTTAACTTATCAGTGAAAGGCAGCAGTAACTTAAGTTATTTATTACGAGGGTAAATTAAATATTACTTCAAAAAAAAAAACTAAAAATCACGCTCTTATAAAAAATTGAAACAAAATATAAGTAATAGTTAAAAAAACTAAAAAACACGCTTTTAGAAAACTCAAAGTAATAAATAACTTTAAATTAAAAATAGTGTAAATAATATTCGATTCAGGTCGGGCTCAAGACTTGCGATGATGGGTTTAGGGGAATAGTTATACCATTACTAGGTGGTAGAATTCTGTAAAGTCTCGCCCAAGTTTTGCTACCACCTATTCTTGCCGCCTCGTCGGTGCTTGTCGCGATCATATTCTATTTTCAAGGTTAAGTCAGCCAGTAAACTTATGCATGTAGCATTTCATTCCGAACACAAACAGCAAAGCACCATTACTATTTCTTCTAGTCTTTACAAGTAATTGTTGTATTTTTAGCATGTTAACTATCCTATAATAAAAAAAAAAAACAGCTGGTCCTAGGTTTTGATCTCAATTTGCTACTGGACGAAACAAATGTCCTCATCGCCAACAGCAGTGAGAGCGTCACGAGCTACTAGAAGACGAAATCGGCTAGTGCCTGGTTGTTATATCAGTGTTTTACTGATTTATTGTACTTATTGTAGTTACGAGAGGTAACATTTTTTATGAGGCGTAAGTCTAAACTATTTCTATAAATGTCAAATTACGAAATGTACAAACAACTTGTGAAACGCCTCGTTATCATTAAAATGGTTGCTAACGGTTATTGCTACGAATAACGGATTGTTAATAAAGAAACCCAGTATAAATAAATCGCGATTTTCATAATCTACTATGGTAATCAAGAAAAGCCATGACGCTTTCAGAAATTTTGTCATGTATTATTTTACCATGAAAGACTTCAATTAGAACTCAGGGACACGAGTTTCGTTATATGGTTTTTGTAATTACTACATCGCAGCATGAACGTTTTCTTAAGTGCCATTACACAAATGTTTGAAAGAAGCCACAACATTTCACGCTATTTTTCGCATAATGAGTGTTATCATACTTTTAGTCTAACTTAAACATATGTGTATAATAACGGCAACGTTTCTACTTCTTTAATTTATTTCTTTAAAATATATACCGTAACTTGTATCGTATATATTTGTCGTATTCTTATTAACTTCAGCTTCATGTGTCTGCTGCTGTCATTTGTTTTCTAAAAGTGTAACGATGAGCAATAGCATCACTATCGTCGTGAGTTCCACAACGTTTTAGTCAGGTTTAGGACTTTAGCCTTACCATGAAACTGTATTATATCTGAAGGCAGTACTTCTAATACCTACTTGAAACCAAATTTCAAATACTGCTGTCATCTTCTGAGGTCTAACCCTCTCTGTCTAACATAGCTGTATAAACAGAGATTGGGAGACCTCATAGTCAGAGATGTAACGTAAATATTTGTTTCAATTGATTAATACGAGTGCTAGCTCCACCTATACCTAACACTTCATGGGCCTTACCTAATCCTGACACAATAACGTCGATACTTACATTTAGTCAAAAAGTATCGGGATTTTGCTTATGGTTCGAAATTTAATTTCTCAATTTTGACGTGAATACGTCATTCAATTTGCCTGCATAGGGGAGACAATTCAAAAAACAGTTGATAACAAAATTGGAGGATAGTTTGGTGTTATATCTACATATCACCAACATCCAAAATCTAATTATGTTATGCTGAGCGTGAATTGTGATGCTTTGCGGGGAGTGGAGTAGGGCATGCCGCCATTTTTAGGTAAACTCACTGCGTTATATATTTTGCATATGGCATATCTTCTGACTCAGACCAACTATAAAGTTCGATTGAGTTTTATTCGAAAGCTCTTATAATGATTTATTAATTGTGTGATTTAAAAAATAAACTTAAACGCTTATAGTGAATATATATGGCATTTAAATAAAAAATTCAAAGAAAAGTTGTGATCAGCCAAAAAATCTTTAAAAAACCATGTTCAAATACAAGGAACGTATACTGTCTAAAAGTGATTTTAAATAGCAATTTATGACACTCATGAACCTCCATATGAAAGAGTGAAGAAGTTTCAAGAACGCAAAAAGTTGAAAGCGTCCAAACCAATCACGATAGCACCTGTACGAAGAAGGACTTTTTTTCAGAATGTCTGAATCTTTGCTGGCCTTAATTAAAGGTCTTCACAGCTTCACCGGTCGCGGGGGTGAACATTGTGCTCAGTCGGAGTTTAAAGATGTGGGGCTGTACGCCCTATGCCCTAAGGGTGTCTCTTATGTGACCAATCCTCGGCTTAGGGTGGGGTCGTGATTTGCGATATGAGGGTTGGGTACGGTTCGCAGATGGGCGAAAGAGGAGTCCTCATCGCCGCCGGTGGTTTTATTTTATAGAAGAGGGGGCAAACGAGCAAGAGGTGCACCTGATGGTAAGTGATCACCGCCGCCCATGGACATCTGCAATACTAAAGGTCTTGCAGTTGCGTTGCCGGCCTTTTAAAAATGAGTAAGCTCTTTTCTTGAAGGTCCGTATTCCGACAATAGCTGAGGCTGTCAGGAGAGTATCCCCAAATCGAGGTGATACAACAAAGGGTGTCTTTTTTGCGGTGAAAACGCAAAGCTGTGTCTTCTTGGGGTTAAAAGTGACCAGGTTTTGACGACCCCATTCAGAGACATCGGTAAGTCGATTCTCGACTTCAGACACAAGCTTGTTTCGGCACTCTTCGACGTGTTCCCGAGAAATACCGCTTCAGCCGGAGTATGTAGCATCACCAGTACTATCATCCGCATAGCAATGTATGTTGCGAATTCGCATCATGTCATTGATATGCAGAAGAAACAGAGTCGGTGATAGCACGCAGCCTTGGGGAACACCAGCATTGACAGATTTAAGGTCGGAGCACGCACCGTCGACAATGACCTTTATGCTCCGGTCAGCCAAAAAACTGGTGATCTACTTGCATAATTTCTCGGGAAGCCCATAGGAAAGCAGCTTCGCGAGAAGCGCTTTGTGCCATACCCGATCAAAGGCCTTCGCTATGTCCAAACTAACTGCCAACGCCTCCCCCTTGGACTCAACTGCTTCCGCCCACCGATGAGTTAGGTATACTAGAAGGTCACCAGCTGAAGGGCCGCGACGAAAACCGTACTGACGGTCGCTAATCAGCTGGTGCTCTTCTAAATACTTGAGTAGTTGAGAGTTGATGATTGTCTCCATAATTTTAGAGAACAAGGAGGTTATGGCTATATGGTGACAGTGTCGCGTGTGTATGTGTATGGCGTTTTGGTGTATTCCGTTTGCCAGAGTTATCGGGTAGTCGGGATCAGTGAGAACGTGGCAGGGTTTACGTAATTTGTGATCGGGATTAGGATCTGGCGTGTCGTCTCTTGCGGCTAATACCAGTGGGTTAGGGTGTGAATTGTTACGATCTAAATATTTTTAAAATGCCTGGCTTAGCTCGGCAATTCGAGAACTTTATGCAAGTCAAAATTGCACATATACCACAGTTCACCCGTGACAATACACAAGTATTTGTTTTATACCACTTGGAACGGATGCAAATCAATACGGGGACATGCAAAGGCTACGTAAGCGTATGAAAGAATAGGTCTTACGCACATCTTATAAAGTGTCACCTTTGTATCTAAGTGACATTTGACTGCGTTTGTTGATGAGGTTGTATAACTGACATCTAATTTAGCCTTATCTTTCACTCTATGTATCAGCGTTACCCCGAGGTACTTGACTTTATCGGATGACACTTCCGAACAAGGTAATGTCGCTTAACTTTCGCAAACCGCGCTTTTGCTGTCGCGGTTGTTGACCGCGGCAAAAATACACGGCTGCACTTTTATCTGAGTTGATTTTGATACGCCATTTTCTGTACCAATCGCCAAGGAAACTGTAGAAAAACTGGACGTACATATATAGGGCAAGGTCGTTGGCGAACAACGCAAGCTCGACGTGTGGCTCGCGTCACACGAATAAAGGAAGAATAGTAGGGGTGACTAGAGAGCCCTGTGGGACCCCTGCTGTGATCGGCCTATGGGTGGAGAGGAAACACTGAAATTGGTGGTTTGTTAGGTACTCTCGTATGATTGGTACGAGTCTGTCGGCACTCCTATTTGGTATGACTTTTATATTAGTCTATTATGCCAGATCTTATTTAACGCCTTCGCGACGTCGAAAAACAGAGCACCGATGGGAATTAGCACTCCCGGGGCTGCATTTAATCCGTTCAATATGTACTCTGTGAGTTGGTACACATGATGAGTGCAAGAGTGAGCTGCTTGGAAACCGAACTACTCATTTATGAGAACTTTGTCGTGAACAAATGTCTTAAGGCGAAATAGTATCATTTCTTCGTAGATTTTCCCTACCGTATTGATTATAGGCTAATGGAACTGTAACTACTGATGTTATTTTGGGGTTTTCCCGGTTTGTGTATTCCTATGACGGTGGCTACTTTCTACTCGTCCAGAAAGGCCCAATCAGCTAGGAGTGCATTGAATATGCACACTAGTAGATATATAAGGGAAGGTGGGAGCTATTTAACTACCTTATTTGTGATTTCATTAGGCCCTGGGGTATTTTTATTGTATAAGTTTTTGATTATTTCACTTACTTCTTCGGTATCGGTGGGTAATAGCAGGTCACCCTCTGGTTGTAGCACCAACCTATGTTCTACTTTGCTATTCATAAGATGGACGAAAAATGTAACCATCGCAAGATATTACCGTGATGTAGACGTATTCAAGTAAAAGATGTAAAGCTGTGTCAAGGACACAGCCGTGCATCTTTTGTCAAGGACATACACGTTTTTTGTTCGAAATTCGTTTTTTGTTGTTAGGTTGTCATAACTGTTTTCCATTTCGGCGCGAAGTTTGACCTGCATCTGTTATTTAAATTAAATATAACAATGTTTTTAGTTAATCCACATCTAGCGTTTATTACGAATTTGTAACTAGATTTAAACGATTTCTTCGATACAACGAGTTTGTTTTAAATTTTGCATCGTCAATGGAATTTTGTGTTCAGAGTCCCTAAGAGTTAATATTCAAAAGTCTTTTTTCGTAGGTTCTTCTCCCCGTGTTGGTCCCGAGCTTCTTTGAAGAATAGATCAACTGCCGTTCTGCCAGGCAGGTCGTAGAAGGCGACCGATTGGCTATACGAGTCACTACCATCGTGGTTACTATGTGGTAGAGTTCTGCATTGTCTTGCCCGGGTCTGGTACCACCGCCTTACCTATTCCTGCCGCAATAGCGTCAGTGCTTGTCACTGTCGTGTTCCTCTTTGAAGGGTAAGGTAGCCAGCAAACTTATGCATGTGGCATCAGACCACGCCACAAGATAGCAACGCACCATTAACACCTTTGGTGTCTATAGGCGATGGTTGACTCTTTCCATCAGAAGTCCCATCTGCTTGTTTGCTATCTCATGATATAAAAAGGTATAATAAATATTATGAATGAATTATTTTTGAAAAATATAGAGACCAATTTTAACCTAAAGTGCAGGTTTCTTTTTATCGCCTTTTACGAGATGCCCAGTAGAATCTGTCAATCTTCGAAAGAGCCCGGATCAATATGACGGAGTCTTTTCTCTGTCAAAAATATTTTCAATCAAGTAAAGTTTAATAGAGTAAGTTTCGGTAAACAACAACAGTTATCTTAGGAGTTGCTTAGCTTAGTTTTGTTTGGTTTTAATTTATAAAATTGAATTATCAAGTTTTGAATTTCAAAACTCGATAAACTATTTCATGGTCTTGCTGATAGCGAGGTTTGGTATAAATTATTTTTTGTTAAGTATATTAGAGGACAGCCAATAAGAAAATGTTTCTGCTGAAAGATAGCTGTAATCAGCTGATCTACTGTCGACTGGTTCAACGTGGCGAAAAGCTTTTTGTTTGTGAACTATTTCATCGATTGTCGAATCTACACATATGGCTAAGACTACTATAGTATAATTGTCTTATATATGTCACCAAACTGTCTCGCTTTTTACGGCAACTTTAGGTTTACGATACTTTTACAAATATAACATTAATGTATCCCTTATAAAAGTCTTTGGAATATGAAAGCCTGTTTCCCCCTAGTCGGTCCGGGCTCCTTTGAAGAATAGACTAACTGTTAGGCAAATCGTAAGAGGCGATCGATCGGCTATACATATCACTACCATCGTAACGCCGTTTACAACGTCTCGCCCGTAGACGTATCACCTAACATTTGCAATCCGCCATGACTTTTAAACGTAACAAAAACTCATCAAAAACGTCGCCAATTGCTTAATGGTCACTAAATGCACTTTTAGCAATGTCGCGCCACCAAAACTAATCAAGCGGCAATGACTGTCACTAGCATACACGGCTGTTATGTGTCTTACAATAACTAAACAATTACAATAAATAAATAAATAAATATTCAGGGGACAAATTACACTTACTGATCTAACCCCAAAGTAAGCAAATTATTTGCTTGTATTATGGGTGTTAGTCAACGATACTAATACATAGAAATACATATATAAATACCAGAATATATTTAATAAACACCCACACCCGGAAATACAAACATTTATGCTCATCACACAAATGCTTGTCCCCGTCGAGGATCGAACCCGAGCTCCGTTGATTGCGTAGTCAGGATCGCTAACCACTCGACCAACGGGGCGGTCATAATCATAATTCCGCATTGCGAGTTACGTGATAACGCCGCCGGTGATACCACCGCCTTACATACCTATTTGTGCCGCAATAGCGTCAATGCTTGTCATTGTTGTGTTCCACTTTGGAGGGTAAAGTAGCTGGTAGACTTATGCATGTGGCATTGCCATCCCGCCACATGAGTAGCAAAGCACCATTAACATCTTATTTATTTGACACATCAACTGAAGTACACACAATAAATACATTTAAATATAATCTTAAACTAGGCTCTTATGTGCATGCCAATAAAAGGCATGTACAACATTCTCTTAAAAACTACATGTTACTGCAGCTAACAAAACGTAAAAAATAAAAACGGTAAATTAACACCTCTCGCCCCATTGGTCGAGTGGTTAGCGACCATAACTACGCAATGAACGGGGCTCGGGTTCGATCCCCGACGGGGATGGTAGTTAAAAGTCATAATATTAGAAGAGTCCTCCTACTATTATGACTTTTAACTATCATGTCCTTCAATATGTACAATCTTATATTACTCAACGTGTATAAGTATCTTAATCCTATATCTTATTTGTGCAAGTAATTTAATATACACACCTCACAAAGATGATCCGTTCACTTTTTGTTAAGAATGTATATCTTCATTTCACAAAGAAGTCCGGCAAAATTACGTCGTAGAGCGACAATGTAGCCGCAACGTAAGTGGACCAGAGACATTATTAATCTAGCAGACACCGTGTCAAGTGAAGGGCGGGCGGGCGGCGTGCCTCCACCCTTACCACGAGAGCTGTAATTATTTCCATTAGGCAAAAATCTTTCCAGCTAATGGTCATTCTCTGAGGGTTTTTTCGTTTGGATAAATACTAAAATTATTCAAAGCAATAATAATTTTATACAAAGATCTTATTTATTTATTACAATAATTACAATAAAAAACAAAATATCCTTACATAACAATATATTGTTTTTTATTTTGTTATATAGGATTTCAGGCAGCACGAAAAATTCAAACGAGTATCCTAACGTGTAATTACAATCATGATTACTAGACATTTTTTAATTTCATAAAATAAAGCAAACAGTTCTCCTTATGGAAAGAGATAACCATCACCTATAGACATCAATGGTGTTAATGATACTTCGCTATGCACAAGACAATATAGGAGATGCTCTACATCAAGATTCCTCTGTTAGAAACCCTTACTATCTCTGACAGCATTAACATTTTAGGTGTCGAAATAGTAAACGACGTCTAATTCCGTAATCATCTGGAAAGTAAAGCTAAGTTAATAGGATAATTAAATCATATCAGACCATATATATATATATATATATATATATATATATATACATATATACATTTACAAATATATCAGGCACTTACAAAGTATCACCTTTTACACAAACAGCTAAAAAACATTTCGGGGATTAAAATTCAGACCACAGAATGCTGACAGCATTAAACCCTAATATGCGTCCAAAAAATTCTAACTAAACATAAAGGCGTTTCGCTTATCCGCAAGCTTGAGTAAAATAAGTCAAATTTCTACTTTACGCTAATATAATATCTAGGATCCAATTACGAAGATTGGCTGTGTACCGAAGAATTCGCGAAGTAGGGAGGGAATTTAATTTCACTTCTAACGTAATGTAGTCGAGAGTTAGACAAGTTTGGATGACGTATACTGGTAGTCTTACAAGTTTATTTACTATATATAATTCATATTCTGATGCCGGTTTTGTGTACTAGCATAGTCAAATACATATAAAATGTGTATTATGAAATCATAATATGAAGAAAACGAGAATTGTGACTGTGTGACTTGTTGTCAAAGAGATCGCTTATTCAGCTCAGATCATGGTGTCCGGTCTCAATTCCCGGGTCGGACAAAAGTGTTAAGGTTTTCCAAGGTTTTATTAAGAAATCCAAAATCTTAATAGTAGTTCGGAGCCTGGCGGGTGGTATTTAATCACTCTCGTGTCTCGGATAAATTTAGTAACCTTTTCTTAAATTCAAGAGCCGTGCTTTTGTCGGGGCCGTTATAAAACGGTTTTCTGTTATCTACTAGACTGCCTCGTGGTCTAGGGTTTAGTCTATTCGGCTTAGATCGTGAGTTCCCGGGTTTGATTTTTCGAAGTTTTGCACAAAAATCCATAACCTTAGTAGCAGCTCAGAGTCTATCTAGCGGGTCATGTTTAATCACTCCCGTATCTCGGATAAGCACGGAAAGCCATCGGCCCTGGCTATCGCTAAAAATAGTAAAATATCAGA
The DNA here is from genome assembly GCA_036924255.1 of Apodemia mormo. Taxonomy (NCBI): domain Eukaryota; kingdom Metazoa; phylum Arthropoda; class Insecta; order Lepidoptera; family Riodinidae; genus Apodemia; species Apodemia mormo. Next base: position 3,158,943 of record JAUPFN010000016.1, read on the forward strand.
TCGGTAAAATGCGGTGATGGAGATCACCATTCATGTCGCCAACCAACAAACCGGTGAATCGTAGTGAATCGAAAATTAATAGACATTTGGTTTACTCTGCTTACCCCGCAACGAAACATTCCTGATGATACATTTAAGAATGTGTGTGATGGATTCTCTAACACATCAACGTCCAAGTTGTTATAACGGTAACAAAACATACAAACCATTATTCGTTCCACACTCAACACCGTGTCTGACCCGTCATATGGTCTCTACAGATCACTCTAGTAATAATAGATACAAATAGAAGAGAGTCAAGGTCAAGTTATCTTCCAAACCGGAACACGACAATAGCTAGACGCTGTTGTGGTAGGAATAGGTAAAGCGGTACCAAATACTCGAGCAAGACGTTTATAACTTTTTTCCGTGTTGGTACGGGCTCATTTAAAGAACCAACCAACTGCCGTCCCAACCATAGACCAACTGCCGTTCTGACTGGCAGTTCATGATAGACGACCGATTGGCTATACATGTCACTACCATTGTGACGATTAGGTGGTAGACTTTCGCAGCATCTCTCCGGGTATTTGGTACCACCACTTTACCTATTCCTGCTGCAATAACGACAATGCTCGTCAATGTTATGTTCCGGTTTGGAGAGCAAAGCAGCCGGTAAACTTATGCATTTGGTATTGCCATCCCGCCACACGGATAGCAACGCGCCATTAACATTTTTGGTATCTATAAGCTTTAGTTTCTCTTTTCATCAGGAGAGCCATCTAATTATATTAAAAATTATGCTTGTTTGCTATCTAATTATTTTTAAAAGAATGAGTTGCGTGAGTGGCAGCACAAACCAAACATATTGTTTGACAATCCTGTTCACCACGTTTCACCGGTTTGTTGGCGAGCGAGTAGGTTATTAAGCAAGCAATGGGTCTCCTGATGGAAAGAGTCAGCCATCGCCTATAGATAATAAAGATGTTAATGGTGCGTTGATATCTTGTGGCGAGGTCTAATGCTACATGCATTAGTTTACCGGCTATCTTACCCTCCAAACCGGAACACGAAAGTGACAATCACTGACGCTATTGCTACAGGAATAGGTAAGGCGATGGTACGAGACCCGGGCGAGACAATGCAGAAATCTATCACCTCGTGGTAGTGACTCGTATAGGCAATCGGTCGCCTTTTACGACCTGCTTAGCAGAACGGCAGTTGGCCTATTCTTCAAAGGAGCCTGGGACCAACACGGGGAAAAGAGTATACGTCAAACTGCGGGGTCCCCTTACTCTTAGGTACGTCTGATATGTCACTATTTCTTACGACTAGATTTTAGAGACATATTTTAGCATATATTTTTGCATGACTCATAGTTCGAACTCGGTATCTTAAGATCTATAAGCAAATCTGTTAAATGACAACGAAGCAATCAGATAATGTATTGTAAGCTAGAAAACTACAAACAAGCACTATCGTCACGATACAAAAAATACGTCAAAACATAATATGAATTGAAATGGAACGAAAAGAAGCAAGATAACCGCGAAAAATGAAGTAATATACATTTTTATTCAAATATCTTATGAATCGCGTCTCAGCGATCTCCTTGGATTGAAAAAACCAAGGATACGCTAATGGAAATGCTGGAAAAACGTTATTTTATTCAACCGATTACGATAATGTCACGATTTTGTTAGACGAAATCAATTTTAGCGGTTTTTGTTTGCCAAAGATAGTATATATAAATAACAGCGAATAGTCATCGAGTATTTATTTTATTTATATAAAAACCCACGCATATGATTTGATCAATCGTTCAAACATTAACCACTTTTTACATAAGATAGACAATAAGGTTCACAAAATGTAGATGCAGTGTAAACATAAGTAACGAGTTTAATCCGCGTATAATATTCGAAAAATGCGCTCAAATTCTTGTGAGTTTTGTATCATCAGGTTCTGACCTAATGACAAAAAGAACATTTGGGAAATTTATTTATACAAACCGAAAAATCTGTAACTTGTGCTTGCATGTGATAAACTCTAATTTACGTTTACCTGCTTTGTAATAATCTTTCTACAACACCTGTCCTTGTACAGGTTTTGCTCGAAGAGATCCCTTAAAGAGATACGCCTATGTATAATATTTTATCCATTTATTGTTAGATGATATTTTGTTTTTGTACATAAAGAGTTGAATAAATAAATAAATAAATGATTGACCCTTCAGGCCATCCCTGAAACTTCCGGCTAAAATTGAATATTTTAAGCTCAAAGGAATAAGCATAATTTTTTTAGTTCAAACATCTATTTTGTTAAAAATGACAGTATATTGATTTTTGAAAAGCTGTGTATTTTGGAAACGATTTCAACTCAATTTTCGAGAACTAAAATACTGCTTTAAAATACTGCTTTAAGTTGATAAATTTTTGATACGTTATTGATAAATCCCAAACAAATTGATCGATTTTGATACAATTAACGGTATTTGACTAGTATTTAAAATCTGATAAGGAAAAATCTGAAAAGATTTTTAAGACGATCGGTGTATAAGCGTGAAAGTTTTTTTTTATTATCGATAGGGAAACGCTTGACCACGTATCGCATCTCAGCTTACCATCGCCTGATGGTAAGCTGAGATGCGGCCTAAGATGATACCTGCCGTACCTCTACCGGTACCGCTTTCCTAGAAGGTATCTGTTCACTCTTCTCTTGAAGATCCCCAGGTTGTATCTGTCAGGGAACACAGACTCAGGAGGTATATTACAGTACCTTGTAGTTCGGATCAAGAATGTCAACCCGCAAATGTCGAAACGCTTTGTACGGGTACCTGGAACGTCCACCATATGGCGATGTCTGGAATCTGTGCGCCTTGACGATCGATAGAAATTAAGCCGTGCAATTTTGCAGCGCACTCTCAAAAGTAAATCCGATAAAAAACCGATAGACTAGCTACTCTGCGGCGATGGACGAGGCTTTGGAGTTCTTTGCCTACCAGATCATCGTCGTTTATGAGCCTTTTGGCACGCATCTTTATCGCCTTAAGCGTCTCCAGCTGGTATTTGGCGGATCCATCTCAGAAGTGAGAGCAGTATTCCATGCACGAACGTACGTGTGCTTGATAAAGATTGAGTAACTGTCCCGGGCTGAAATACTGTCTCACCTTGGCCAGAATACTAAGATTTTTAAAGCCAACTTAGGATTTCGATTCGATATACGAGCCAAAGTTTAAAAGAGAGTAGGCATTAAGGTGATACCAAGGTGCTCGATGTGGTCAGTTATCGGCACGGACACACCCTGAAAAGACAGAGCTAGGTAGAATGGACTCTGTTTAGAGGAGAACAGACACGACTGAGTCTTAGCCACATTAAACTTGACCAGATTGGCATCACCCCAATTGGAGACCGCCTGTAAGGACAGATTCATACGATCGACCATCGCCTCTCTGAGAGGCCGAATCTGTGCCGTACAGGCTCGGGCACTGAATACGTTATTCTCCACAACAGTGCTATCGTCTGCATACCCATAGATACCGGGCTTCAGCAGACCGTTAATATGTAGCAGGAACAGAGTTGCGGAGAGAACTTGAATTTGGTCGGACGAGCAGCCGTCGACGACTAACCTAATCGACCAGCCACTCAAAAACTCTGAGATCCAGGTGCAAATATCAGTAGGTATATCGTACAAGCTTAACAATAAGATTATCATGCAAGAATCTGTCAAAAGTCTTCGAGATATTAAGGGAGACAGCTAGTGTCTCACTATGATTCTCAATGGCTGCACTCAAGACGTAGGTGACATACGTTAGAAGATCTCCAATGGATCAATGGATGACGAAACCCGTATTGGCGGTGACTGAGTAAATCGTTCGCTTCTAGGTGTGCCCTTAGCCTCGTATTTAGTACACGCTCTATAGTCTTGCAGAGTATGCACGTGACTAAAATTGACCTACAGTTATAGGGGTCAGCACGACTGCTTTTGTTAGGCACAGGCTGCAGGTAAGCAAGCTTCCATGATTTTGGTGCTTTTCCAGTCGTTATAGAAAGGCGAAAGATGCATGTGAAAACAGAAGCGAGTTCAAGCGCACAGGTTTTAAGTACTATTGCTGGAATCTCATCGGGCCACTGGCTTTGTGCACATCCAGATTCCGCAGCATTTTAAGAACCTCAGTCTGAGGTAGACACAGGCATAGAGAAGCTTCTCTAGACCTGCGTCCACCAGTGTCCATAGTACGGAGAAGCGGGGGTAGTCGAGATATCGGAGACGTTGACAGCAGATGTCGTCACGGACATACGCGCACACACCTGACCGAGCTTTAAAGTTATGCTCCAGGGTGTAGCCGGGATAGCTTAAGTATGCCAAATCAAACGGACATCTTATTCATGTCTCCGTGAGGAACAAGATACAAGATTTATGAGTCTCGTGCAGCGAGATTAGAGTGTAAGCCTCTGATGTTAGTGAAGTCCGCTGTGATTGAGAGGGAATGCTGCCGCTGTATAACGTTAATCTTATACCTTTTCTTTTTTCTTTTTCGCTATTGAGAGTGAGTGAAGTAGGTATGAAGATGGCAGTGAATCGAGGAGCAATCCAGACCCGAGACACACACTTGGAAGTTACATAGTAAGGGACTAGTCTGGAGATTGCGGGGACGCCCGAGCCCCCCCCCCCCCCCCCCCAGAATGTCCATAGAGCCCTCTCATCCAGTCGCCGACCGGCATTTTGAGATTTTTCGCTAGTTTGCGGGGCAGCCTTTCACGTATAGCTAGCACGCTACTTGGACCCCCTTACTGACAAACGGTCGGCCAGCGGTGCACCGTGCCCCGGATCCCGCTACCCTTCATTACTAGTCTTCAGATGCATCGACGTGAGTGTGTATCATATCGTCCAGATTGTATAGGTGCAACTGATTCGACCCGTCTTCACAGTAAACTTACCTACTTATTATTTCAATAATAATAAGTAAGTTTGCTAAAAACAACGTAATTTTAATGTTTGATAATCTGAACCTTTTGAAAATAAAATTTGATTTTGATTTTGAAACAGCATTCGACATCGTTTTTTTAGTACTGAAATATCATAAAATACCAAAAATTTCGAATTTTCGAACACTACACAAAACAATTTTTTTTAATTTTTCGTAAAGGATTACTCCCAAACGGATAAATCGATTTTGATAAAATTTATGCATTAGATGTAATTTTTAAGGAATAGAGCTGATATTTTTTTGTACCAAATAGGTAAATTAATCTGGAAGTTATAATAAAAAAAATTCTGTTGCACCAAATTTTTTTGCGATTTTTTTCAAAATTTCTCAACTGACTTGGCCGACTTCGTATAAAATTTTCAGGAAGTCTAAGTTGAGTGGAATCCAATCGAATGCCATCAACCGCGTTTCGATCGGTCCAGCTTCAAATATTATAAGATGTTTACATACACACACAAGTAGTCATACTGACGTCATCGTTCAAATACTCGAAAAAGGTTCCTAGGACCTCATAACATGATCTGGTGAAAATTCGATTTTCGAAAAACGGGGCAAAATCAGTAATTTCCTTATCTACATACGTAGCGGGAAGTTAAAAATCAATCCAGCCATCTATTAGGCTTTAACTCTCTATCTACTCTACTCACTATAATAAATAGTGGAGTGCCTGGAGCACTCAAAACCGTAAAACCTTGGATTAGAGTTATAGTGAATGAATTAATATGATCGATGTAGGATATTGTTTTTAAACTATAAATTGCAATGTTTACCCAAAATTTTTTTGTGCACTCCATTGTTTCATTTTTTAAACAAATTATTATGAAAAATTAATGTTTGACCATATAATTTCGCTTTAAACAGTATTTTGTTTTATTTTTATGTTAAATCTTACCTGAGTAGACATATAGGAATATTTTTAAAAGATACCTGTGTATAAAAATAGCAATAGGGACCTCGAACAGGTAGAAAAACGTGGAGGGGAGAGCGGAGCAACAGCTGCTATGTACAATGGAATTTCTCGGCAAAAAAAATTAGTACAAAAACTGTTTATTTAAATATATTACATTGTTGTCTACATCAAATATTTTCTCTTATTATTATTAATATTAAGAGGTTACTCCTCTACTAATTTTTATAATTTCACCTAAATTTGTTTCGGAAAATGAACCCAGGTGTATACGTAGGTCACACTATATGTTTTGTGTAACTTAAAAAAAAAAAACATGTTATAACCAAAATATTATGTTTATTGCTTTTTAAAATAATCTCCTTTACATTTTAAATATTTTTTCATGCGATCGAACCATTTTTTAAAACAGGAGGAGCACAGATCTGAAGGCATGTTTTCTACGTGCTGATTGAACGCAAACACTGCCTGTTCGGAGTTAGTAAAAGTAAAACCTCTCATCAAATATTTGGTTTTGGGGAAAATACAGGAATCACAGGGTGCTATGCATAGGATGAGTGACGAAATGTACTTTTTCGGAAGCTAAAAATGACTTTTTTTGTTGGCCATGTGTGAAAAAGCGTTATCATGGTGTAGGAGAATGCGGCTTTTGGGTCGTCTTTCGCGAACTTTTTCGAACACCCTGGGTAAACAAATTATAGAATACCACTTAGCATTAATACTCTTTTGATCTTCAAGTGGAATTGTACAGATGGGACCCGTACCTGAGAAAAAAAACGCGATCATTTTTTTACCAAAGTTTCTCGCCTGTCTCACTTTTGATGGCCTGTTTTCATTTTCAAACACCCAATCACAAGATTGCTGTTTTTTTTTTCGGGTTCAAAACAATAAATCAACGTTTCGTCTCTTGTGACAATGTTATAAACAGCATTAGTATGTCCGTGGTCGTACTTTAGTAGCATCTGTGAGCACCATTCCACGTGAACCTGCTTTTGTTTCGCTGTCAGTTCATGAGGGATCCAACGACAACATAGTTTCCGAACTTTCAATTCTTCGTGTAAAATTTTCTGAATTTAGCTCATACCAATCCCCAATAGTCCTCAAATTGTCTCATAGGCAATCCGGGGGTTTTCTTCAATTAACCACTTAACAGTAGCCACATTATTTTCGTTGACGGTAGTTGAAGGCCGCCCTTCACGAAATTCGTCATGTAAAGAAACTCGACCTTTCTTAAATTCAGCAAACCATCGCCTCACGGTGCTCAAACAAGGTGGTTCTCTCCCAAAAGCATTTTGAAGACGAGCAGTACAGTCTTGCGGAGAAAGAGAACTTTTAAAATCATAAAAAATCATCGCTCTAAAATCTTTTCGACTTAATTCTATTTTCTTTGCGTACGTAGAACTTTGATGTGTGATAAAAAAAGAATTGACAAATCATTTCTTCAAGTGTCTCTTACTTAAAAAAATCTGAAAGTAGTTTATATAAAACTAGCATTAGAATCGATTTAATTAGTTTTAAAAGTAGGTTTTATTTTATCACAAAAATCTTTTTTTTGTGTAGACACACTAGGTCTTTTTAAAATTTTATTTATTTATTCACAAAATTCTTATCACTTAATCTTTCTGGCAGTTTTGACTGTCTGTCTGTAATGTGGTGGGAAATGTTATCATCGCATAGCTATTTATTATTTAATAATACCTACAGATCACTGCTCAGAGTGATCAAGTTTATTGACGCCTATGGTGATAATAATTACGCGACGTCATTAATACAACTAAGTCTACCGATAATGGAAAGAGTATTTGCTATTTCAATTTTATTTAATATTTTATATATTATAATAAAAAATAAGAAACACCGTATATATTAAATAGCCAACCAGTAATGCAAAAAACAGTCATAAAAGAAATATTTACAAAGTCACCACTTATTAAGAAAATTATTCGAAACGGGCGATAAAATCACCTCCCAAATTACGTGATGATATTCGAATTTCACTGCACGTATACTGTTCATTATACAACTAAGTTTTATACGCGTTTATGTAAAGGCCCATTTTCGTAATGGAACTTGGTAAAAATGCAAAATGTTTTGCTAAGCGGCTGGCTCCCAATCCGCTGTGTTAAAGTCGAGAATTTATGAAGGAAAATTAAAATATTGGTATTTTATTACAGCACTAGCGAGGCGGACTACAAACTCATCTATATTAGATTTTACACTTTCAATCGTCGGCACTTGGTGAAATTCCATCATTTTTAGTTGAAACTAGTTTATCACTCACTTGTACTTTTATTTCACTATTATTATACACTAAATTATATAATGTTATCGACCGGTTTCGGTTTTTAAAGCATCTTCAGGACGTAATATTCTTTACATCATCTATATTAGGTGGTAGAGTTTTGCAAAGTCTCATCAGGGTTTGGTACCACCGCATATTCTTGCTACAATAGCGTCAATGTTTGTTACTCAATTGCTCCGGTTTGACGGGTAAAGTAGCCAGTAAACCGATGAATGAATTAACATACCATTGACATTTTTGTGTGTGTATGTGTGTGCATGCGTGCGTGTGTGCGTTCATGCGAGCGAGCATGTGTGCATGCTGGCGTGCGTGCAAGCGAGCGTGCGTGCGTGCGTGCCTGCGTGCGTGCGTGCGTTCATGCGAATGAGCATGTGTGCATGCTAGCGTGCGAGATGCATGCGTGCGTACGTGCGTTCATGCGAGTGAGCATGTGTGCATGCTGACGTGCGTGATGCGTGTGTGCGTGCATGCGTGTGTGCGTGCGAGCGTGCGTGCGTGCGCGCGTATTGGTGTGTATATGATGATGCCAATGTATGCTACACGCATATGCAATAACATATGTTATCTAAAATTAATATGACTATATTTTTAACACCATTAAATAAGTATGAAGTATATAAGAATATCCCTAAAAATACAAGCGCAACTGATGATGTTATTAGTACAGAAGTACTAAAAAATGATACTACTGTAATACCAAAACTTCTGAGACAAATAATTAACTTGTTAAGTTTAGAAGGGAACTTCCCAGAATAACTATATAAATTTATAAGAAAAACCAGTACTCTTAAAAAAGAAGACACGTGTGATATGGATTAACTCTAGTATTCTTAAAAATATTTGATAATGTTATGCATAAAAGTCTTTTTAAATACTAACTGGAATATAAACTGTCTCAAAGCATGTTTTGGAAAGGTAAAAACTATAAGTTTTACTAATCTAAAACATAAACGGAACGGAATATACGGAATAAACAAATAGATATCCACTTTGTGTATTATTAGACATGGGTAAATCATTCGAGTTTGTTTCATACCGAAAACACACTATTCTTCAAAGAAGCCCGGAAAAACACAGGGGTGTGTATCTTTAGTTTAAAACGATAAGGCATACATCATACATTATTTAGTTTGCCATATAATAATCATAATAATCACATAGCTGGATAAATTACACAGGTTGATCGAACCCAATAAAGCAAAGGTTAAGCAAATTATTTGCTTGAAATCGTAAAATCACGCCATTTCATTAATGTCATAACCATAAAGCTTGAAAGCGGCTTTCCATAACAAAGACAAACTGTAGAGTGAGTCAATTTATTTTCTCATCTAAAAGCAAGACAGTTCTGACAGCAAATCCAGTATGTATGCATTTTTAGAGCGTGCATTTCGAACACTTTACATAATCTCAATTGCATTGTTTACCCGTAGTTCAGTTTCCATTACGCACAAGTGCACAATATACATTATTTATGAAGTGTATGTCATCACTGTTTACGCTTAACCTCATTCGATACATCTTCTAGTTATTAATAAATTTTGTACGGATTATTGTAAATCTATTGTTAATTTTTTGCAGCACTCGCCATTGCTCACAATTTCGCTCACGTTTTATAAGGGGGTAAAGTGTAGAAAATTTATTAATTGAATTACTTCTGCTCTCCCACAGTTTGGTGATGCCAATCAAGTCATATTAAAACCGGCAAAGTGCAAGTTAGACTTGTATACCGAGGGTTCCGTACAAACTTTTAGGTAACCTTAACTATACATAAATTTCATGATTCTAGGTCAACAAGAGGTGCCTTATAGGTTTTGTTATTTTTGTGAACTAACTAAAAGTTTACCGTTTTCATATTTTTTCCTTTACATTTGCTGTAAGACATTGCTTTTTATTAAATTTCATAATTTTAGATCAACGGGAAGTAGGTACTCTATAGGTTTTCATTCCCTTTTCAAATCGCAGAAAAACCAAAATATATGAATAATTCTAAATTAACGGGAAGTAATAGTAATCTATAGGTTTTGAGTCCCATTTGAAATCGCAGAAAAACGCAAAATGTATGATATACGTAGGTGTAGCGTGCAGCCCACTGCGTTATGAAAGTTTTTGGCGAATCCCACGGGACCATCTAATTTATACGGGATAAAAAATAGCCTATGTGCTATTCCAGGTCATTTATCTACCTGTGTCCTAAATTTCATTCAAACCCGTTCAGTAGTTTTTGTATGATTAAGTAACAAACATTCATCCATCCATCTATTCATTCATCCAAACATCCAAACTTTCTCATTTATAATATTACTAGCTGTTGCCTGCAACTTCGTCCGCGCGGACTTCGTTTACTCCACACAACCCCTCCCCCGTAGGTGATAGCGTGATAATATGTAACCTATATGTTGACCCGATCTGTTAGTAATATTCATGCAAAATTTGAAGTAAATCCATGCAGTACTTCTTGAGTTTACCCCGGACATACATACAGACAAACAGACAAAAATTCTAAAAACTAAATTTTTGGCTTCCATATCGATTGTAGATCACGCCCCAAGTATTCTTTTCAAAAAATATTCAATGTACAGTTTTGATATTTCTACGATTTTATTATATATGTATAGATAATATAGATATGGTCATATCTTTTGATTGCGTTGATTTACTAGTTTGATTTTTTCATACTGAGAATAATATAGACTGAGAATAATATAAAGTATTTGATATAAATTTCAACTTGATACCTCCACTCATTCCTGAGAAAAAGTTTTGACAGACGGACACACGGATGGACGGACGTGGACATAAGGGTTCCATTTTTTTCTCATGAGGTACGGAACACTAAAATTACGCTATATGCCTACTTATTACCCGATTACGTTTGAGGGCTATGATTTTTTAATGTGTTTGCATATGATTTCTTTGGTATGCTCTGTAGTCTAAACAGCTGGATGAATCTTAGCTTGAGAGGTGTCGTTCGATTTATCTTAATCCTGAGAGTGAGATAGGCTCTTTTTATATTTTTTTTATAATATTTTTAAATTCATGATATTTTTTAATGAAATTCTGATTAACTAATTAGAAACGGCTATTCACGTTTAATCGGTGTAGGTTCCGACTATTTTCGTAGTTATATAAGGCCCTTCATCAGGTTGAGTTGGACGTTTTCGCGGTCGCGACTCATCTGGAACGTAGTCTGATTAAAATAGTTTAAAGTAATCTGTAGGACATAGGTACTTAAGTAGGCTTAAAAATAGTAATTTATTTGAATAAAGACCAATACAAAGATAAGAAATTTGCGGCCTAATATCTACCAGCGTTTTTGTTATCTTTAAGATAATTTAGTTGCATTTGTACGATACTAATACATATATAAATACTGAAATATCCATACTTCCTAATATTATTAATGTGAAAGTCTGTCTGTCTGTCTGTTACGCTTTCAAGGCTAAAAACCGCTGGACCGATATTCATGAAATTTGGCATAGAAATATCTGAAGATCTGGGGTCAAACATAGGCTGAAATAGGGAATAAAAGTTGTATGAAAATCTATTTAGACGCCATGTTAATATACTCGCGGGCGAAGCTGCGCGGGTCAGTTAGTATTTAATAAACATCCAAATGTAATGAATGTAATGAATGAATGTCATTACATCAACAGAATAATGATTTTGTCATTACTTAAAATCATTATTTATAGTTGTATCTAAAATCTAATAAAATAGCAACTTTTATAAATCGTTATAAAGTACCACTGGTTGTATAATAAAATAAATAGTTTGCATTTGGCATAAAACCATAATAAATCTATCTTAAGAAAAACAGATGTCGGTCTCTTCGCTAACAACGTGAGCGGGGAGCGTAATGTAGTATCTCATAATGTTCTGAGGAAAACTTTCATGTTCCCTAGAATATTTGCCTTTTCAACTTAAACAGTTTTTTGTTAAGTCCTTATAAGTGGACGGCTTATTATATTGTGGATTTTGCGTGGATTTTTGTGACTACAATTTTTAGAGTTCCGTATCTCATAAGGAAAAAACGGAACCCATATAGGATCGCTTCGTTGTCCGTTTATCTGTCCATCTGTCCGTCTATTCGTCTGTAAAGAGGCTTTTTCTTAGGAACGCGTAGAGGTATTAAGTTGAAATTTATTACAAATACTCGGATCTAACAGGTACATCTCAGCAGTGAAAAAATCATACTTGTAAGTCAACGCGATCAAAAGATATGAACATTTATGTAGCATATTTTGCGATTTTACAAGGAAACCAAAACCTAAAGGATACTTCCCGTTGATCTTGAACTATGAAATTTATGTGTAGCTTAGGTTACCTAAAAGTTTGTACGGAACCCTTGATATGCAAGTCAAACTTGCACTTAACCGTTTTTTTTCATAAAAAATAAATCGGGGAGATGGAATTCCTGATGGAAAGAGAGATGCATCGCCTTAAGACATTAATGTTAAATAGTTCAGTGTCATCGCGTACGTTGAGGATAAATTTACTTTTTTATATATTTACTTACTGTTGCCTGCGGACTTCGTTTACTCCCCCCCCCGTAGGTGATAGCGTCATAATATGTAGCCTATATGTTGACCCGACCTGTTAGTAATATTCATGCAAAATTTGAATCAAATCCATGCAGTACTTTTTGAGTTTACCCCGGACATACATACAGACAAACAGACAAAAATTCTAATAACTATATTTTTGGCTTCGATGTCGATTGTAGATCACGCCCCAAGTATTCTTTTAAAAAAATATTCAATGTACAGTTTTGACTTTCCTACGATTTTATTATATGTATAGATTTTTTTGTATCATAAGATGGCAAACGCTGTGGCTTTCCTGGTGGAAAGAGTAACCATCGCCTATACGCACCAAAGAAACATCTTTGGTGCATATCGCTTATATGCACTATTAGCAAATCGACGAGTCCTACGTATACTAGTGCCACTCGTAAAACTACGGAAACCATTTTTTTGCACCAAAAGCCTTAAACTTACCTTATATTTGTCCTAATCTATACATATAATAAAAATGTAAGAGGTCGATTTCTGTACATTGAAGATATTTTAAAAATTTTTTTTGGAAGATACTCTTTAATCGATACTGAAGCGAAAAATGTAATTTTTTTAATTTTTGTCTGTCTGTCTGTCTGTCTGTCTGTCTGTATCAAGGCCGCGCATCACGCCGAATCTACTAAACGGATTCAAATGAAATTTAGCATGATTAGAGTTACTACTCCGAAGAAGGTTATAGGATATTTTTTATCCCAAAATTCAGTATGGTTCCCGTGGGATAGGGGATGAAGGTAAAAACGTATATTTAGCTTTAATTCATTAACCTGTCATCCGAAATCTCTTATTATTTTTTTGTTCAAAAGTAAGTACTATAAAGATTATCTCTTAAAAATTTCAAGTTCATGAGTTTTATAATTTAGAAGTTACAGACATCAGAATTTTCAACGGTTTCGGGTGGTAAGTCCAGTTGAACGTGACACCCGGAGTGTATACAAAACCTTTGAACGCACGGCTCAATATAAGTTAGCATTATCATTTCATAGTGTTACGAGAGATTCAGTTCTAGAATGTATACTTTTTTTAAAGTTATTATAAATGCAATTTTACTAGCTTAAAAATTAGTAAAATATTTGTAAAATATAAACCTAAACATTTTATTTATTTATATAAGAATAATTATAATATATTTGAAAATATAACAGGTCAATTTTCAGGTTTTTGCTAATATCTCAGAAAAGATGCATCTAATCGAAATTGAGTATACAAATAGAATTTGTTCTTCATAAAATTTAACGTAAGCATAGGCTATTGGGAAAATTCACTATTTTGTTTTTACATTGCATAACGTAAAAAAGGATAAAAAAGTATCTACACGCCCATATCCTGGAATACGTAGGCAGAGGTGCAAGAAGTGTACCCACGATTAGCCGAAAATACTCTCTCACAATGTGATAGGTGGCAAGCCAATCCCGGGCAACGTTGTTTTATCAGAAAACTGAAAAAATACATTTTGTTTTGCTTGACCCGGGAATCTGACCCGGGATCTCATATGGTCAACGACGACACCGGATAGCTAAGACAACACGGTAAATATTTCAAAATTAGATACATCAATCAGTTATCTTTTAAAATGAATGAAACTTCTGCAAGTGTAGATGTTAAAGTGCCTAAGCCACTTAGTATACTGACTAACGTCGGACTCCAAAATACTTTACAAAAAATTGTTAAGTAGAATATACGAACATGTACTTATAAGTTCTGTCCAGAATAAGATCAACATCTTACAGAAAAAATTTACACACATATAACGTCATCAAAACAAATTCTATCAAAAGATACTTAACTTTCCTTTATTTGTGAGAATCAAAAATCAAAAATGTGAGGAAAAATTACGTGGCGTTGTTGTTTTTTATTAAAGTATCATCACGCCCGGTTCCCTTGCGACGTAGGCAGAGTAAACCGACCGTCTATAGACTTTCCGGTTCACCGCAATTCACCGGTTTGTCGGTGGTGAGATAAATGGTAATCCTCATCGCCGCATATTCGATCGACTATTTTTAGCGATAATTGGAACCGAAAGTTTTACGTGCTCATCCGAGGCACGGCAGTGGTAATATACAGACCACTCCGCCAGTTTCCGTGTTGCTACTGAGATTTTAGATTTTCGAGAAAATCCTCGAAAATATCTCAATAACATCTTTGACCGACCCAGGGATTGAACCCGGGACCTCATGACCTGAGCCAAATAGGCTGTCCCTAGACCACGAGGCAGAGTAGTTTGTTATAATAATAAAAAAACCCTTGACTGCTTATTGAAAATGATACAAATTTACATTAAAAATATTTTTTAGAGAATGAAAATATTAATAAATTTAAGAAAAGTGCAACAAGATGTTTTTTTTATTGCAAATTGTTTTCAATGAAAAAGAATAGCTTCTTAGTCAAAGGCTATTTTGTTTTTTATTAATAACAAACTACAAAGCCATGTGTTAATTTATTTATTTTTAACTTCCCGTTACGAAATTTGCTTTAAATAAAAATTATTCAAAAAATAAACCTGAATAAATAACTTTTTATCTTTTTAATTAGGTATATATTTTTAACTTCCCGCTACGTAGCTACGTAGATAAGGAAGTTACTGATTTTGCCTCGATTTTCGAAAATCGAGTGTTCACCAGATCTCCACGTTTTAAGGACCTAGGAACATTTTCCGACTATTTTCATGATGACATATGTATGTATGTGTGTGTGTATGTGTGTGTGTGTGTGTGTGCGCGCGTGAGTGTGTATGTGTGTATGTAAACATCTCATTAATTTTGAACGGCTTGACCGATCGAAACGTGGTTAATGGGATTCGATTGGATTCCACTCAACTTAGACTTCCTGAAAATTTTAACTAATTCAGTAAAGGAGATTTTGAGAAATTTTGGAAAACCTCACAAAGGTTTTTGGCGGAACAATATTTTTTTAATACAATTTCCAGATTAATGAACCGATATAGTACAAAAAGTAATCAGCTTTACTTCTCAAAAAACTGCCTCCAATGCATAAATTGCATCAAAATATATTTATCGATAAAATTAAATAATTTAGTGTATAATAATAGTGAAATAAAAGTACAAGTGAGTGATAAACTAGATTCAACTAAAAATATATTTATCCGTTCGGAGTTATTTTTTTCGACATAACTTCGAATTTTTTTAACTAATCATTTTTAATCTTTGCAATATTTTAGTACTTACTAAAAAAACTATATTGAATTTCAAAAATCAAAATCGAGTCAAATTTTCAAAAAGGTACAGCTTTTCAAACATTAAAATTACGTTGTTTACAGTAAACTTATTACAGATTTTTTAAAAAACTTTCAGGTTAATATACCGTTTGATATAAAAATCGAATTAGGTTTGCCCTCTAAAAAACCGCGCTAAATACTGGAAATTGGTTACAAACTGGATTTATTTGGGATTTGTCAGTGACGATTCAATATAAAAAAAGTATTAAAAAACTAAAAAAGTTTTTATTTACATTTCTTCGACATTTTTTAACCTATCGATTAAAACAATTTTGAGTTAAACAATTGCGTTAAATGCCATTCGAAAGATCACAATCAATCATCAATTTTAAAAAATATGATGTATGTTTTTCAAACATTAATTTCCTAAGTATCATTTATATAAACTAGATTTTTTGAACTCTTCGAACTCTAGGGAACTTCTAGGGAAGCGCGTTCTATCTTAGGCCGCATCTTAGCTTACCGTCAGGCGAGATCGTAGTCAAGCGCTTCCCTATTGATAATAAAAAAACATGTCGATTCCACGCGTATTTTACGAAATATTGGCAAAAAATTGCAAAAAGCCGTATTTTAATTGTTTTAAACAAAATGTTCCTAACCCCCACACGTCCTCCTCCACGGTCAAGATATTATGCTTAATAATAATAACATTGCAGTTATAACGTTCACTGGAAGCAAATACTATTTATTTCGCCGTGACTTATAGGTCTTGACATATACTACTGCAATGGAGTCAGATGTTGTTAATTATCAGACCTACACCATGGATTTTAAAATTAGTTAGCTTAAATATCATCGTTGCCCATTAGGAACCTAGGTACAAGCCAATACTTTCACCTTCAATTTTTTGCTCTCAAAAAATCTTAAAGTTGTTATGATAATAATATCTAACGTTGTTGAAACCAAAAATGTCTATTTTGAAGTTTTAATGCTGTAACTTTTGATCGCGATTTTATCGATTTTAATCTTCCAAACAGCATTAAACGCAGTTTTAGCAAGATGAAAAACGTTGTCTTGGGAAAAAATTAACTGGTTGAAAAATCTCAAAGTTATGTTTAACCACATTTTTTTTAATTTTTTCGTACGCGGTAACTCCTGAAGAATTATTGACCGAGCCTTCTGCTCTGAAACCGGCTATGATGTGACAAACGTTGCACGTAATATAACAAATATAAACTAAACCGTGCAGTCGTTAAACATCGAACAGCTGTCAATGGAGTAAGGATAACACCGTAAATAACTCTGGGTGGAAGATTTTTGGACTCACTTCAAGGTAGACGAAAACATTTTTTTATAAATAAGAATTAAATTCGCAGCCTCTTGGCTTATTATGATTGCCCTGGCAGTGGCGTATTTTAGTTGCGACACTTTTATCCGGTGGAAGGATAGCCCCAGCCATGTTTAAAATTATAATACAGATGAAGACATTTGCTTCACCGGTGTGCAATTTTCCTTTCTATAAAAAATAGGTTTTGCAAAAATGATTTTATTCAAATATAAAATCATTTTTTAAATGGAATGAGTATATAATGGCATACAAATAAAACTGTAAGCATGACTGTAGAAAATAAAAGGCGAGGTGACTTCAGTTAAACACTACCTAAATCCCTACAAGACACAAGGTTCGTTATCAAAGTCAACGTGTTTTCAAATCCACACTAAAAGAATCCTTTCTTAATATTTCTCATTTGATAAAAGTGCTTCGCCGTCCAAAGTATTGCTGAATACGAGAAATACTGTGGTCAGTTCCTAATAATTACTCTGCAAGGATGGCCAAACGCGAACGAAGTCGCGGGTACAGCTAGTGTAGTAAAATATTTGAAATTTTGTACAAAAGTACAAATTTTTAACACTTCTTTCGATTTATGTCAAAATTACAAGCTGTAGAACATTTATGCACAAAAAAAAGACAAGCCCGTTGAATTTCTTCCGCCGGATCTTCTCAGTGTGTGGCCGCGTTTCCGATCCGGTAGTAACTCAAAAAAATATTGACTCGTCAAAAGTGCCTGTAAAGGATAATTTGAATAAAAATGTTTTGACTTTGACTTTAATCCGCTCTTCTGTAAAGTTGTATCATTACACATACGTAGGGCCCGTCAAAATGCTGCTTTGCTATCCGTTTGGCGGGATGGCATTGTATCATGCATTAGTCTACCGGCTACCTTACCCACCAAACCAGAACACGAGAATGACAAGCACTGACGTTATTGTGAAAGGAATAGGTAAGGCGGTGGTACTTAATATATATTACATAGTGGTATCAAATGTAATTTTTTATATCACAGGATAGCAAGTAAACGGATGGCTAGCTTGATGAAACACAATTCGTCTGCACAATTTACATCTTTGGTGTTTATGGGTGATAGTTATCTCTATTAGGAGAACCATCAGCTTGTTTGTTATCCTGTAAAATAAAGTATAAACAAAATAGTTAGGAAACTTTAAGGCTACACGCCTCAAAAAACCTGTTACCGTAAAATAATTATGCTTATTAATCAGTTTTCATATTTATAATTATTAAAGACTAGCTGTACCCGCGACTTCGTTCGCGTTTGGCCATCCTTGCAGAGTAATTATTAGGAACTGACCACAGTATTTCTCGTATTCAGCAATACTTTGGACGGCGAAGCACTTTTATCAAATGAGAAATATTAAGAAAGGATTCTTTTAGTGTGGATTTGAAAACACGTTGACTTTGATAACGAACCTTGTGTCTTGTAGGGATTTAGGTAGTGTTTAACTGAAGTCACCTCGCCTTTTATTTTCTACAGTCATGCTTACAGTTTTATTTGTATGCCATTATATACTCATTCCATTTAAAAAATGATTTTATATTTGAATAAAATCATTTTTGCAAAACCTATTTTTTATAGAAAGGAAAATTGCACACCGGTGAAGCAAATGTCTTCATCTGTATTATAATTTTAAACATGGCTGGGGCTATCCTTCCACCGGATAAAAGTGTCGCAACTAAAATACGCCACTGCCAGGGCAATCATAATAAGCCAAGAGGCTGCGAATTTAATTCTTATTTATAAAAAAATGTTTTCGTCTACCTTGAAGTGAGTCCAAAAATCTTCCACCCAGAGTTATTTACGGTGTTATCCTTACTCCATTGACAGCTGTTCGATGTTTAACGACTGCACGGTTTAGTTTATATTTGTTATATTACGTGCAACGTTTGTCACATCATAGCCGGTTTCAGAGCAGAAGGCTCGGTCAATAATTCTTCAGGAGTTACCGCGTACGAAAAAATTAAAAAAAATGTGGTTAAACATAACTTTGAGATTTTTCAACCAGTTAATTTTTTCCCAAGACAACGTTTTTCATCTTGCTAAAACTGCGTTTAATGCTGTTTGGAAGATTAAAATCGATAAAATCGCGATCAAAAGTTACAGCATTAAAACTTCAAAATAGACATTTTTGGTTTCAACAACGTTAGATATTATTATCATAACAACTTTAAGATTTTTTGAGAGCAAAAAATTGAAGGTGAAAGTATTGGCTTGTACCTAGGTTCCTAATGGGCAACGATGATATTTAAGCTAACTAATTTTAAAATCCATGGTGTAGGTCTGATAATTAACAACATCTGACTCCATTGCAGTAGTATATGTCAAGACCTATAAGTCACGGCGAAATAAATAGTATTTGCTTCCAGTGAACGTTATAACTGCAATGTTATTATTATTAAGCATAATATCTTGACCGTGGAGGAGGACGTGTGGGGGTTAGGAACATTTTGTTTAAAACAATTAAAATACGGCTTTTTGCAATTTTTTGCCAATATTTCGTAAAATACGCGTGGAATCGACATGTTTTTTTATTATCAATAGGGAAGCGCTTGACTACGATCTCGCCTGACGGTAAGCTAAGATGCGGCCTAAGATAGAACGCGCTTCCCTAGAAGTTCCCTAGAGTTCGAAGAGTTCAAAAAATCTAGTTTATATAAATGATACTTAGGAAATTAATGTTTGAAAAACATACATCATATTTTTTAAAATTGATGATTGATTGTGATCTTTCGAATGGCATTTAACGCAATTGTTTAACTCAAAATTGTTTTAATCGATAGGTTAAAAAATGTCGAAGAAATGTAAATAAAAACTTTTTTAGTTTTTTAATACTTTTTTTATATTGAATCGTCACTGACAAATCCCAAATAAATCCAGTTTGTAACCAATTTCCAGTATTTAGCGCGGTTTTTTAGAGGGCAAACCTAATTCGATTTTTATATCAAACGGTATATTAACCTGAAAGTTTTTTAAAAAATCTGTAATAAGTTTACTGTAAACAACGTAATTTTAATGTTTGAAAAGCTGTACCTTTTTGAAAATTTGACTCGATTTTGATTTTTGAAATTCAATATAGTTTTTTTAGTAAGTACTAAAATATTGCAAAGATTAAAAATGATTAGTTAAAAAAATTCGAAGTTATGTCGAAAAAAATAACTCCGAACGGATAAATATATTTTTAGTTGAATCTAGTTTATCACTCACTTGTACTTTTATTTCACTATTATTATACACTAAATTATTTAATTTTATCGATAAATATATTTTGATGCAATTTATGCATTGGAGGCAGTTTTTTGAGAAGTAAAGCTGATTACTTTTTGTACTATATCGGTTCATTAATCTGGAAATTGTATTAAAAAAATATTGTTCCGCCAAAAACCTTTGTGAGGTTTTCCAAAATTTCTCAAAATCTCCTTTACTGAATTAGTTAAAATTTTCAGGAAGTCTAAGTTGAGTGGAATCCAATCGAATCCCATTAACCACGTTTCGATCGGTCAAGCCGTTCAAAATTAATGAGATGTTTACATACACACATACACACTCACGCGCGCACACACACACACACACACATACACACACACATACATACATATGTCATCATGAAAATAGTCGGAAAATGTTCCTAGGTCCTTAAAACGTGGAGATCTGGTGAACACTCGATTTTCGAAAATCGAGGCAAAATCAGTAACTTCCTTATCTACGTAGCTACGTAGCGGGAAGTTAAAAATATATACCTAATTAAAAAGATAAAAAGTTATTTATTCAGGTTTATTTTTTGAATAATTTTTATTTAAAGCAAATTTCGTAACGGGAAGTTAAAAATAAATAAATTAACACATGGCTTTGTAGTTTGTTATTAATAAAAAACAAAATAGCCTTTGACTAAGAAGCTATTCTTTTTCATTGAAAACAATTTGCAATAAAAAAAACATCTTGTTGCACTTTTCTTAAATTTATTAATATTTTCATTCTCTAAAAAATATTTTTAATGTAAATTTGTATCATTTTCAATAAGCAGTCAAGGGTTTTTTTATTATTATAACAAACTACTCTGCCTCGTGGTCTAGGGACAGCCTATTTGGCTCAGGTCATGAGGTCCCGGGTTCAATCCCTGGGTCGGTCAAAGATGTTATTGAGATATTTTCGAGGATTTTCTCGAAAATCTAAAATCTCAGTAGCAACACGGAAACTGGCGGAGTGGTCTGTATATTACCACTGCCGTGCCTCGGATGAGCACGTAAAACTTTCGGTTCCAATTATCGCTAAAAATAGTCGATCGAATATGCGGCGATGAGGATTACCATTTATCTCACCACCGACAAACCGGTGAATTGCGGTGAACCGGAAAGTCTATAGACGGTCGGTTTACTCTGCCTACGTCGCAAGGGAACCGGGCGTGATGATACTTTAATAAAAAACAACAACGCCACGTAATTTTTCCTCACATTTTTGATTTTTGATTCTCACAAATAAAGGAAAGTTAAGTATCTTTTGATAGAATTTGTTTTGATGACGTTATATGTGTGTAAATTTTTTCTGTAAGATGTTGATCTTATTCTGGACAGAACTTATAAGTACATGTTCGTATATTCTACTTAACAATTTTTTGTAAAGTATTTTGGAGTCCGACGTTAGTCAGTATACTAAGTGGCTTAGGCACTTTAACATCTACACTTGCAGAAGTTTCATTCATTTTAAAAGATAACTGATTGATGTATCTAATTTTGAAATATTTACCGTGTTGTCTTAGCTATCCGGTGTCGTCGTTGACCATATGAGATCCCGGGTCAGATTCCCGGGTCAAGCAAAACAAAATGTATTTTTTCAGTTTTCTGATAAAACAACGTTGCCCGGGATTGGCTTGCCACCTATCACATTGTGAGAGAGTATTTTCGGCTAATCGTGGGTACACTTCTTGCACCTCTGCCTACGTATTCCAGGATATGGGCGTGTAGATACTTTTTTATCCTTTTTTACGTTATGCAATGTAAAAACAAAATAGTGAATTTTCCCAATAGCCTATGCTTACGTTAAATTTTATGAAGAACAAATTCTATTTGTATACTCAATTTCGATTAGATGCATCTTTTCTGAGATATTAGCAAAAACCTGAAAATTGACCTGTTATATTTTCAAATATATTATAATTATTCTTATATAAATAAATAAAATGTTTAGGTTTATATTTTACAAATATTTTACTAATTTTTAAGCTAGTAAAATTGCATTTATAATAACTTTAAAAAAAGTATACATTCTAGAACTGAATCTCTCGTAACACTATGAAATGATAATGCTAACTTATATTGAGCCGTGCGTTCAAAGGTTTTGTATACACTCCGGGTGTCACGTTCAACTGGACTTACCACCCGAAACCGTTGAAAATTCTGATGTCTGTAACTTCTAAATTATAAAACTCATGAACTTGAAATTTTTAAGAGATAATCTTTATAGTACTTACTTTTGAACAAAAAAATAATAAGAGATTTCGGATGACAGGTTAATGAATTAAAGCTAAATATACGTTTTTACCTTCATCCCCTATCCCACGGGAACCATACTGAATTTTGGGATAAAAAATATCCTATAACCTTCTTCGGAGTAGTAACTCTAATCATGCTAAATTTCATTTGAATCCGTTTAGTAGATTCGGCGTGATGCGCGGCCTTGATACAGACAGACAGACAGACAGACAGACAGACAAAAATTAAAAAAATTACATTTTTCGCTTCAGTATCGATTAAAGAGTATCTTCCAAAAAAAATTTTTAAAATATCTTCAATGTACAGAAATCGACCTCTTACATTTTTATTATATGTATAGATAATTATATGTACATGTGGGTTTAATATTTTTTTTAAGTAAGAAACGATCGTGCAACCTTGAGTTTAATTAATTCGTTTCGTCCAGACCTTCTTTGAAGAATAGACCAGCAGCCATTTTCCAGGCAGGTCGTAAAAGGCGACCGATCCGCCATGCGTGTCACTGCTATCATAACTGCTAGGTGGTAGAGTTCCGCAACGTCTCACCTGGGTATATGATACCACCGCCTTACCGATTCCTGCCGCAATAACTGCTTCTAATCGTCGGTTTCCGGTTTAGATAGTAAGTTAGCCGTTAAACTTATGCGTCTGGCATTGCCATCTCGCTACACGGATAGCAACGCACTATTTACATCTTTGGTGTACTTAGGCGATGGTTTCTCTTTTCATCAGGAGAACCATCTGCTTGTTAGCTATGTAAGTATATAAAAAAATTACGTCGACGCACATCACATATTCGTAGTATCGATTAAAATCTTCGCTGAATGTATATTAGGGAATAGACTCCTTATTATGCGACCCCAATTTAACATTTTCACGAAAATTTTCCCAACGCTCTTTCAGGTCTATTTTTATTGTAGTAATAAAGATATTATCTTTTATCACAGATAAGTAAGCTTTGTGCTTGGCATATTGATGTCATATTTACTAACTATCAAATTAATATTGCATAACACGTCATAGCTGGAGTTATCGCTGAAATAATATAACGCGTAATATTTTTTACCAACATTAAATAAACCGGCCAAGTGCGATTCGCCTCGCGCACGAAGGGTTCCATACCGTTCATACTAATATTATAAATGTGAAAGTCTGTCTGTCTGTCTGTCTGTTACGCTTTCACGCTTAAACCGCTGGACCGATTTTCATGAAATTTGGCATGGATATAGTTGAAGATCCGGGGTCAAACATAGGATAATTTTTTTTTCAAAAATCAGTCCCTGGAGAGCTGAAATAGGGGATCAAATTTTTATTAAAAGCTATCTGGATGACTTACTAATATAATCGCGGGCGAAGCTGCGCGGGTCAGCTAGTCATCTGTAAAAGAAAATCACGTTTGTTGTATGTATACTTAAATATTTATTTTATGTATTAGGTATTTATTTTTATAGTTAATATATTTCCAAATACTTACTTTTTGAAAATATTCAAGTTTTTACCTGTTTATTACGATCGAGTAAAAAATTGCTTAAAATTTTTTTACTCGATCTTTTCTCCGTGTTAGTTCCGGGCTCCTTTGAAGAATAGACCAACTGCCGTTCTGCCAGGCAGGTCGTAAAAGGCGATTGGCAATGTAGGTCACTACCATCGTGACTACTAGGTGGTAGAGTTCTGCATTGTCTCGCCAGGGTCTGGTACCACCGCCCTACCTATTCCTGCCGCAATAGCGTCAGTGCTTGTCACTTTTGTGTTCCGGTTTGGAGGGTAATGTAGCCAGTAAACTTATGCATGTGGCATTAGACCTCGCCACAGGATAGCAACGCACCATTAACATCTTTGGTGTCTTTAGGCGATGGCTGACTCTTACCATCAGGAGACCCATCTGCTTGTTTGCTATCTTATGATATAAAAAAAAAATACGTTTGTTGTATGGGAGCCCCCTTTAATATTTACTTTATTTTTATTTAATTATTTATTTTAAAAGGTACAACTAAATATTCTGTGAAAATTTTAAGTCGCTACCTGTTACTGTTGTTAATATTGAACAAAAAATATGAAAAAAAACACGTTTATTGTATGAGCAACCCCCCACCCTTAATATTTTTTTATTTTTAGTATTTGTTGTTTTAGCGGCAACGGAAATACATAATTTGTGAAAATTTCAGCTTACTAGCTATCACGGTTTATGAGATACAGCCTGGTGACACAGACAGACGAACAAACAGACAGCGGAGGCTTTATAATAGTCCTGTTTTACCTTTTAGGTACGGAAAACTAAAAACAGAATTTCTCAATGCGTAGGAATCTTTTCTCAACCTATCTTAATCATATTATGGTAGAATATGCCAGTATTATTATTTAAATCCAAACTAAAATTTATTCGTGTCTTTCATTAATCCCTTTTCCAGAGGGATGTTCTTCAGAGGTAATCCTATCTACTTAAGAAATACCTTCAACGTGAAACATATTTGTCGAATAAGTTTCTCTTCAATAAAGCTATTATCTGTACTTGTATAAACGGATACACGCGATTTGACTTAAACTCTAATAATGGCATATTATAGTATCTTTCAATTATAAGTGGTTGTTTTATCCACAGATCACAAAAATACTAATAGACACTGTCGTAGGCGGAAAACCTGTAGCCGCTCATATAAGGAAAAGTCGTAACTGTCAAACACTTGTAGATATATTATATCGTGAAAAAAAAATAGAAATATGCCATGTTGTGCTACATCATTTTTTTATATCATAAGATAGCAAACAAGCAGATGGGTCTCTTGATCGAAAGAGTCAGCCATCGCCTAATACACACCAAAAGATGTTAATGGTGCGTTACTATCTTGTTTTTATTTTTATATATCATAAGATAGCAAACAAGCAGATGGGTCTCCTGATCGAAAGAGTCAGTCATCGCCTATAGACACCAAATAGGTTAATGGTGCGTTACTATCTTGTGGCAAGGTTTAATGCCACATGCATAAGTTTACCGTCTTCTTAACCCTCCAAACCGGAACACGACGGTGACTAGCACTGACGCTATTGCGGCAGGAATAGTTAAGGCGGTGGTACAGACCCGGGCGAGACAATAAAGAACTCTACCAACTAGTAATCATGATGGTCATTTTTTAATGTTTTTTTATACTACAGAATAAAAAGCCCCTGGAGCGATTTTATTTCATCGGTAAGTACTATAACTGTATTTCTGGGTGCAAATGCGCGCTACAATAACAACCAAAGAAATTACCTTGAAAGGTGTATCCAGTTAATCCGTGGTCTTATTCATAGTTTTTTCTAACAAAGTTTACTGGCTACCTTACCAGCAAAGGGAACCGAATATATATCAATAGACGTTAAGGTTCAATACAATTAATTCAACGGTGTGTATGTGAGATATTCCCGAACGCTACATTTTCTAGATTTTACAACTTTTTGTAAATCTACTACAGTACTAGCTGATGGTTGACTAGATGAAAAGAAGCAACGATCGCCTAATGAAACCAAAAATGTTAACGGTGTGTTGCTGTTTGTGTGGCAGGGATGAAATTAATTTACATTACCTTCCAAACAGGACCACGATAGATACGAGTACCTACTGTAGGCGTACTACATTTCACGCGTTATATCACTCGTTATAAAATAATTCACCTATCACACCAGTTATATATACCGAAACCGTTCGTTGTATATAACGCGAGCGTGATTTAATTTTACGCGGACGATGCTACTACTTATGCTTATAATTCGCAGAAATCCATCATGCGAAAGAGACAAAACAACAACAGTTGTGCAACACGGTAGCACCAGCTAGAAGAGAGAAAATGTTTAATATGTTTTCACTTTACTAATCACTTATAAATAGTAGTCACTGCGCAGCGATATAACATGCGGATTAAAATGCACCCACTGTGACAATAATCGTCACTAATAAAATATAACGGTCGTGATTTATATAACAGTGACAAAAACAAATAACTTCACGATTCGATAGTGATATAAAAGTAGCTATAATTCCCATCGTTGACCTACTGACACCATTACGGCAAAAATAGGTAAGACGGTGGTACAAAAATCCAAGCGTGACTTTGCAAAACTTTACCAGCTAGTTAGTAATCACGATGTTAGTGACACGTATATTCTTTCTTTCACCTTTTACAAAATACCTAGCTGCAATACACGTTACGTTACGGATACACGTTACGGAATAGGACATTCCTCGAAAACGGCTTAGATTTATACGAGGTATTTTTTTGCAATGTGTAAGACAAACAGCAAAAACTACAAAAGTAAATCCATACTTTTACTTACTAATATTATAAATGCGAAAGTCTGTCTGTCTGTCTGTGTGTATGTCTGTTACGCTTTCATGGCTAAACCGCTAGACCGATTTTCCTGAAATTTGGCATAGAAGTAATTGAAGAGCCGGAGTCAAACATAGGCTGTTTTTTTCAAAAATCAACCCTTACAGGGTTGAAATAGGAGATGAAATTTGTATGAAAAGCTATCTTGACATGCTAATCTACTCGCGGGCGAAGGTGCGCGGGCCAGCTAGTCCAAATATAAAGTCATTATTTCTAAATTTATCAATTTTTCCGACACAAAACCTAAAAAACATTGAATTTATCCACGTCGGAAATTCTATATCCCCATTAGTCTCAATACAACACACCTCCTGTTCACTGAGTCGTAACGATAAATCACCGACAATAGCCAGTCCTAGGGAGGGTTAAAATCAGGCTACGAACCGTTGAGCTTAAGTAGTAGGATATGTTTTCACTTCAAATGTCCACGTACTGACAATCATAAAGGATAATGTTCTTTTCTACACACTTAAGTATATTCAAGATATCAATTTCAAATTATAAAAAACTGTAGCACTTTGATTTAAGAATAAAAATAAAACAACAAATAGGTAAAAACAAAAAACCAACAAATACAGTAAACAAAAAAAAACACATGTAAAAGAAATGTATCATAATTAAATAGCAGTAATATGATGGAAACAGATATCATTATTATAGTCACTCTCATGTTCCGCTTTGGATGTTTATCATCCAGTACCCACAGCAAACCCACAGGGTGGTAATATTTATACCCTACAGCTGATTTTCTGGCCTACATTCCCCTAAATGTCACTTGAAACGGCTATGAAAAAACTGATAACTATAAAATATAAAACTACAATAATTTATATGCGAGTTAGGTAGAATTGATCAAACATCAATAGATGCTGTGGACCACATTTAACCGGGTCGTGGTGTGGTAATTAACTGGCAAAGATCAAAAGCTTAAAACGATTTGGTAATATCACTACAATGGTGACCACTAGATGATTGGGTTCCAGTTCGGAGAGTAAGATAAGCGGGCAACTTATACCTGTAGCAATACTAAATTCACAGAATATAAAGCAATGTTTAACTCTCAACTAGCGTAACTAACAATACATTACACCTAAAGGCAATTTACTAGATCTAATTGAACACAACATTTTACATATTTAAGAGATATTATCGATCGCCCTCTGACGGACTAAATAATAAAATCTCTTGACAACGGACTTTACCCATACATGTGATATATGTACATTGTACAATGTACATGGCTGTATATTGTCGTGTATGTCAAATGAATGAAATACGTGTAATATTTATTTTTATTGACTTAATGTATGTCCAAAGCATATTATTCAAAAATATCAGGTTTCTGCTTTTTAACTCTGTTTTTTAACTCTGCCAAATTCTATACTCCACCGTTCGCGTTATTGCCAAAAGAAGGGGTACAAAGTGTTTGCTTATTAATATACAAAATTCTACAACGCGATCTAGGTTACAGAGCCGTTGTGTTATTAAAATGTTTATTGTTTTTTTTATACACTATATCACCATTTCAATAAACTTCACACACATACAATTTAAGGTTATAATATAACGCATAATATCTATTTTAACATAACTTGGAAGCCCTTGAAAAATACAATAAAATTTCACTTATGTAATAGCATGAAACCTTATTGCTGTATTATATCTGGAGGCAGCACTTCTAATCAAGGATTTAAAAAGGTTTGGTTATGGTATATGATATTATGACGTTGTCTTCTAGCGCTAGTTGGCGAACCAATCACGAAAGAGCATGAAACGCAGCGAACCAATGACGAAACAACAAAAATATCGAAATTATAAAGTTACGTACGTTATAATTTCGTGTACGTTCTTGCTTCTAATACCTACTTGAAACACAATTTTACATACTGCTGTCATCTTCTGAGGTCCTACCCTCTCTTTCTAACACAGCTGTATAAAAAGAGATAAGGGGACCTCATAGACAGAGATATAACGTAAATATGTGTTTCAAGTGATTAATACGAGTGCTAGCTCCACCTATACCTACCTAATACATCATGTGTTATAGTACTAGCAAGGAAGTTACATTCTACCCGGAATATTCACACACGCTTCAAAATCGTTCCGAAGAGTACCACGACATAGGTGGAGTGTGTCTCTTTCTACTAAATAAAGCGCCAATCGCCATATATAAGTGAGGCCATGCGTAGTTTGCAAATTACTACTAAGTAATTTACTTATTTGAGAAACAGTTTTTGCATTGCATAAGTAATTACGTAATAATTAAAATAAGCACATTTTATAACTCACTGTGTTAATTACAATACATTTTATGCTAATGTATTTATCGATGTGTATGATAAAAGGAATTTTACAATTACCGAATATATAAAAATCTACCATCAGATAGTTTTATTTACACTGACAATTGCAAGAAAGGGACAACATCCACTCTTGTTGTCTTGCTCAGAACGTTTTTCCCCTCTGTTAAGTAAGAAACAAATGTCAACTTTATGAGTAACGAAATAAAGTACATTTTTATTTTTCAAATATTGCTTCGTAGTAATTCCAGTTATCGTATATAAGTTCCTTGAGTACTAGTGATTGTCCGCCGGTCGAAACTTGACCGTAGACTAAAAAACGATTTTTTTTTTTTGTTTGACCATAGGCATTAGCCGTAAAGAAAGAAATGTATATTAATTATCATGTATGTCACACGAATGTAGTGTGTATAATGTTTAGTTTTATTAATTTAATATATTTCTAATGGAAATTATGAAAAAATATTAGTTTTCTTTATTTCTACGTAAGGTAAACTTTCATAGTGGCAAATTCCATACTCCACCGTTCGCGTAATTGTTCAGAAAACGGTCCAAAGTTTATGCTTCACGTGTTAATATATAGAATGGTGTCCGTAGTAAGTGTCTTCATAACACACGAGTCTACGAGGCTCTACGTGGGGCGGGAAATTTAATATGGCGTGTCCTTCACTTGTGCAGATCATTACCTCGCTTGTTTCATAGTAGGGGGCGTAACGGTCAGTAATCTAACATTTGGGGTGCCGAAGTGATACTCTAGTCTCCTGAACGCAATATTTTCTTCATAAGAAACCTTTCTAAAGACGTCCTTAAAGAAAACATTGCCTTTTTTATTATCTTAGATTTTTCTCAAAAGAATATTATCATATG
Source organism: Apodemia mormo (assembly GCA_036924255.1). Lineage (NCBI taxonomy): Eukaryota > Metazoa > Arthropoda > Insecta > Lepidoptera > Riodinidae > Apodemia > Apodemia mormo. Next base: position 3,189,236 of record JAUPFN010000016.1, read on the forward strand.
GAATGAAATATATAATTTTATTTGATTGTATTATGTTTTACATAATATATCTATATATGTATTATTACGTGAAGAAAAACTTTGTACCCATTTTCCGGTAATTACACGAACGATGGAATATGAAATTTGACACAAAGTTTATATTGCGGATATTTTTTATATCATAAAATAGCAAACAAGCAGACTCTCATAATGAAAAGAGATAGCCATAGCCTATAGATACAAAGGTGTTAATGGTGCTTTGCTATATTTGCTTAGGTATCTATAGGTTATTGCTATTAGATATCTATAGTCTATAGAAACTTAAATAAACACATTTAACATTACTGATAAATACTTTCGTTTTTTAAATGTGTAGTGTTATCGAGGAATCAATTATATATTATAAATTCAGTTTGTGATCATATCACACCAAATTTAGAGGTAACTGTTAAGACTCGCCTAGGTCTGCTACCACCGCCTTACGTATTCCTACTGCAATTGCGTCAGTGCTAGGCACTGTCGCGTTCTGGTTTAGAAAGTAAGATTGGCTATCTTACCCTCCAAACCAGAACGCGAATTTATGCTCTTTAAACTCGTGAATATTGTATTAACACATAATCATACGGATAGCAACGCATCGTTAACATCTTTGGTGTCTATAGGCGATGGTTGTTATGGAGTGATTAGGAAAGCCATCTGCTTGTCATCTTATATATAAAATTCTCGTGTCACAATGTTCGTTCCCGTATTCCTGTTTTAATTTTATATGTATCTTTAATTTGATGTGTTTCTGATTAATTTACTTGTAATTCGAATATTGAAATAAATTATTATTATTATTATTATTATTCCTCGGAAACGGCTTGACCGATTCTCATGAAATTTCGTAAGCATATTGAGTAGGTCTGAGAATCGGCCAACATCTATTTTTCATACCCCTAAATGCTAAGGGTATTCCACAAATGATTTTTTTTATTTTATTTTTTAGATAATTTTTTTTGTTTTTATTTTTTTATTATACAGCATTAAAAAATATATGCAACAATTAATTTTCAACTCTTTACGATCAACACATATTTTTTAATTCAATAATTTATATGGCAGAACAACGTTTGCCGGGTCAGCTAGTCAGCTAGTAAAAATATATATTTTCGAATAAGTTGAAATTTTTGACCAAGAATCAAGACAAAGACCAAGTTTCTCAACTGAAACATTTTATCACTGGGCTAAACTGTTAAATACCCACTCGAATTTCACTTTATCGATAAACCAGCAATATTTCAATATCCGTAGATTATTAAGCCATAATATTTAATAACAAATCTATTATTCCCAAAGTTTCAACGTAATCAAATGAGTTATGGCAGAATTTTCTCTCTTATATTCTCGAATATTCTAACATAAATAACCTTCAAAACTCATAATTTATTACATTTTTTTCTGCAGACACTTGGAAAGTTCTCAAATTAAAACCGCTGTAGTTAAGTTGCTAATAATTTCTAGAAAACAGTTTTATTGCACAAAATATAGTCCTTTGTTCTCTGAAATATTAAAATTAATCACCAACTGCCCGTTGCTTTTAAGCTGTAGCGGGTGTTGTAATCGAGGTAAAGTTATCACTGTGGAGGTCAATAGCGTCACACAACGATGGAAAAGGAATGACTTTCAAGTAAGGCAAAGAGCGCTTACTACCTGGGAATTGAAGTTCATCTGAGAAGCGTTGAAATAACAATTGACAATGAACTGCAACAGCTGCGACAGCGGACTAGAGGGCGAGCAGATTGCTCAGCCAGAGTTAAGAAACTTGTATATAATTATACAAGATAGCGCCTATTTCTGCGGCAATAGCGACAATGCTTGTTATTGTCGTGCCCCGGTTTGGAGGGTAAGGTGATCGACTTCATGACCGAGAAATTTGTAGACAAACAAACAATCATAATCACTTACAAAATTCAACACTCATGCTTGGAAGCCTAATAATAAATCCCCCGAGGTGGTCCGGGCTTCTTTGAAGATTAGACCAATTGTCGTTCTGCTAGGCAGATCGTAAAAGGTGACCCGAGGTGAGGCATCACTACCATCGTGACTACTAGGTGATAAATTTCCGCAACGTCCTGCCCGGGTATTTGGTACTAACGCTCTACCTATTCTTACCGCAATAGCGTCAATGCTTGTCATTGTCGTGTTCTGATTTGGAGAGTAAGGTAATCGATAAACTCCTCGCAACACGGAAAGCAATGCACTATTAACAGCTTTGACACTTTTTAGCTCTTGTTTTTGCTAACCTAAAAAAAATTACCCAAATTAAAAAATGAGTTATTTCTAAAAAAAAACAGCAAACGCCTTTGTGATGGTGAAACGGTGGTTATCACTTACCATAAGGCTGATGAGCCTTGTGATGATTTCTATATTTTCTATAAAAATGAAAATACCTGCTGACAGCTTTGGTATTTGTTGCCAAGTCAAAGTTAAATCTGTTTTGTTGACACTTTTGATGGGTCAATATCACTACTTACTTATTATTATAAATGCGAATGTAAGTTTGTTTGTTACGCTTTCACGCGAAAACCACTTCGCCGATCATCATAAAACTTTGTACACATATTCTTGGAGGTATTGGAAGTAACTAAAAGTAGTAAGTAGATACTTTTTATTAAACAAAAGCCTGATATAATTTTTAATAGATTCAGTCGCTACTTTGCGGAAATCCATAATTTAAAGAAGAAATTATGGTATTTAATTTGCAAAATTTCTTCTTTAACTTATTTAATGGCTTAAAGGTGATCTAAACCCCGAGTAAAAGCTAGTTTTTTTATAAATATTAGCAGATCGACACGCGGCCCCATACCGAGAAGATCGAGCGGAATAAATTCAGCGGCCTTGTCTTTCAAGAGTTCCGAAGTCTACGAGGAACCGATATAGTTTCGCAATGTGCATCCGCCCGTCCGCAACTTAGCTCAGAGAATTTTAGTACTAGAAATAAATAAATAATAAATAAATATTTACGGGACAAATTACACTGACTGATCTAACCCCAAAGTAAGCAAATTGTTTGCTTGTTTTATGGGTGTTAGTCAACAATACTAATAGATAGAAATACATATATAAATACTTTTACATATATAATAAACACCCAAACCCGGAAACACAAACATTTATGCTCATCACACAAATGCTTGTCCCCGTCGGGGATCGAATCCGAGCCTCGTTGCTTGCGTAGTCAGGGTCGCTAACTACTTCACTAACGGGGCGGTAAAGAAAGCTGAAATTTAACATGACTATACATATTAGTCACGCCGACAAAATGGTAAAATAAATTCTTGAAAAACATATTTTAGTGTACCTCTTCTACACGTGAAGTGGGTATGTTTTTTTCCCCTTACGAGTCAGGATAATCATAGTATATACATTGCTACATAGTCTGTCCGAAGAAAGTCGAAGAATGCATAAATTTGTCTCTATATTCATTACTAACCATGAATTGCAGTTAAAATCTATTAGGTGGTAGTAATTTACTAGGTGGTAGAGTTCTGCATTGTCTCGCCCGGGTCTGGTACCACCGCCTTACCTATTCCTGCCGCAAGAGCGTCAGTGCTTGTCACTGTAGTGTTCCGGTTTGGAGTGTTAGGTAGCCGATGAACTTACGCATGTGGCATTAGACCTCGCCACAAGATAGCAACGCACCATTAATACCTTTGGTGTCTATAGGCGATGGGTGACTCTTTCTATAAGGAGACCTATCCGCTTATTTGCTATTTTATGATTTAAAAAAAACGGTTCACGTTGCCGAAATTATCTCCCATTTTTCAGCAAATAATCTTCCTTTTACATGTTCAATTCACTCTTCCTATTCCCCAAAGAAAACAGGCGTGATGATTAATTTATTTTATTTTGAAACAGATAAAAGTTCTTCTGTAGCTTAATTTCATTACTATACTTGGTAATAATTCATATGAAACTACAGAAACAAAAACAATTTCATTGCACGAGGACGCGCAAGGATTTGCATTTCAAATAAATTATTGTTGGATAATCTATTACCATAACAATGAACGTGAATTTCATTATTTTGAATTTGAAACAAAACATTCTATACCAACTGATGTACTCGCATTCATCCGCTTAGAACAGTTTATTTCTTAAAATATAATAAAAGTAATTTAAAACATTAAACCGACTTCTGTCAACTAAGTATATCCCAAAAACTACTAAGCCGATTTAGATGAAATTTAGATAGTTCTCTAAGTTGAAATATACCTGTTTTTAATCAAATAAGATCATCTCGATATGTATTTTTTAGTTTTCAAAAAATCGGGGACAAGCACACAAACATGCGTACACTTACGAAATTTACCACATGTGCTTGGAAGCCTAAATAGATCAAATCATAGTCAAATGATGAATCCCCGTGTTGGTTCGAGTTCCTTTAAACAATAGACTAACTGTCGTTCTGTTCTGTAAAAGGCGAACCGAGGCAAGGTGTCACTATCGTCGTGGCTACTAGGTGGTAGATTTCTAAAGCCTCTCGTCCGGGTATTTGATACCACCGCGCTACTTATTCCTGGCCCAATAGCGTTAATGCTTGTTTTAGTTTGGAGGGTAAGGGGGCCAGTAGACTTATTCATGTGGCATTGCCATCCCACCACATGGATAGCAACGCACTATTAACATCTTTAGTTTCTATAGGCGAAAGTTATCTCTTTATATCAGGATAGCCATTTGCTTGTATGCTATCTTATGATATGTATAGTAGACAAGAAAGTATTTAAGTTTACTCGTTACAAATATATTTTTTGTTTATACTCATATAATACCGGATTCCTAAGACTTTGTTGATCCTCATTTACGTCAAGTGGCTTCGTATCGGCTGTGAAATATTGTTAGGAAGGTTGTTTTTTCAAAGTTTGAATCAGATTAGAGATATTATAATAGATTTCGTAAATTTAAAAATAAATTTGGAAAATCCCAAAGTGCAAGCCTCATAATGCTCGTTTCATTTAAAAAACAAATGACACTGAATTATATAGTCACTAGATGAAAAGCCGGCTTCGCTCGAAAGTCTCATAATACGCAATCATATATATTAACTCAAATAGTAGACATTAAAAAGTAGCAACACTGTAGTGACGTCATCTTTCAACTATTACCTACGTTGGTTTAATAAAGACATTAGACAATACTATAGTGTTGCTATTTTTTAATTTCTACTCTTTTATGAACGAAGAGAAAAGTTTCACGATAATCTGCGCTCCGTTCGATACTTTAATAAATGCTCACGCCATCTACACCACATATTTGTAACCTTTAAAGAAATATGGCCGATTTGTCTGTCAGCACCGTTAGAATTTTTAATCACTATTTTAAAAAAATACTTGAAAATAAGAATTTTACGGATATATGTTGTCGACTCAAAATTATTATTTTTCACGCTTTATAATTTAGGTAAGGTTTCGATTGAGTCTACCGTAACCCTTGACGAAATTATTAATATAGATTTTCAATAGGAAATAATTCCGTGATATACTAAAGAAGTTAAAAGATGGTACCGATTCGTTAAGTATATTGAGCGTAATCGTGACACACCTGTACATACAGAGATCGGGATGTTCACAAAACATTTTTTTTAAATCAGTTTTTTTATATATTATACTTAACTTTTTTTAATTTATATCAAATATGTCTATAATTAGTTATTCTTTATATCTGTAATATTATTATTAGCTGTGCTCGTGATTTCATCCGCGTGGAAAATTTTCTAAAATAAAAGTATCCTAAGTTATTCCTTATTGCCGTGGTTTAAAAGATAGAAAGTCCAGGGGTTTTATCTGCATAATTTCTGTTTCCGTGGAATTTTCTAGATAAAAACTGTCCTATGTCCTTTCTCGGGTCTTAAACTATCTTTGTACTAAATTTTATCCAAATCGGTTCAGTAGTTTAGGGGTGAAGAAGAAACAGACAGACAGAGTTACTTTTGTGTTTATAATATTGGTATGGAAGTATGGATAGATATTAGTGAAATGAGAATACAAAAGATACAGTTTAGCCATTGATATAAAAAACTTATATCAATGAGTTTAGCTCAAGAAAAATTGTTGACTTTGACCTGCTAAGAGTAGAGCACTCTCTCAACCCTTTGTTTATGAAGTATGCAATACAAATTGGAAACGATAGATTCTCGACATACAAACGTTCACGTTTCTTATATGTATGGATAAATAACTCTCTTTACGTACTATCAAGTTACCCATTATTTATGATTGTTGGTTTCAATATTACTACATAGTATAGTCGGCACTTAGTGAAATTGCATCATTAAGACATTCCAATCAAAATCACTTGTACTTTCCGTTTACTTGTTTATAACACTTTCATTAAACCGAACCGATTTTATTAAATAAATCATTATTAATAAAACTATTTGAGTATTTATATATGTTTTTTTTTTTATATATAATAAGATAGCAAACAAGCAGATGGGTCTCCTGATGGAAAGAGTCAACCATCGCCTATAGACACCAAAGGTATCAATGGTGCGTTGCTATCTTGTGGCGAGGTCTAATGCCACATGCATAAGTTTACCGGCTACCTTACCCTCCAAACCGGAACACGACAGCGACAAGCACTGACGCTATTGCGGCAGGAATAGGTAAGGCGGTGGTACCAGACCCGGGCGAGACAATGCAGAACTCTACCACCTAGTAGCCACGATGGTAGTGACTCGATAGCCATTCGGTCGCCTTTTACGACCTGTCTGGCAGAACGGCAGTTGGCCTATTCTACAAAGGAGGCCGGGACCAACACGGCGAAAATGTATTTCTATATATTAGTATCGTCGATTGACACCCATACTACAGGCAAACAAATTGTTTACGTTGGGGTTACACCAATTCGTGTAATTTGTCAAGTAATATTTATCCTCTTCTATTGCACAAAATGGAGGCCATAGGTATTAGAGGTATTGTATTAGACATATTTCGAAGTTATATGACCAATCGTATACAGTCTGTTAAAATAGGAAATATAATTAGTGACAGTGCCAGCCCGTCTTTTGGTGTGCCCCAGGGAAGCGTGCTTGGTCCTACCCTCTTTCTCATTTATATCAACCACCTGTGCCAAATGAAATTGACAAATTGCAGGATAATATCTTATGCAGATGATACAGCCCTCATAGCACATGGCATAAACTGGGACCAAGCTCGCCAATATGCTGAAAATGCATTAAAAATTGTTAAAAGGTGGCTTACTGACAACTTACTCACTTTAAATGTTGAGAAATCTAAGTATATAACGTTTTCACTTAGAGAACACAACCAACCCACAGACAGTTCATTTAATATAATAGCACATTCTTGCAGTAAACACGCTCCTAACAGTAATTGTATGTCCCTCACCCGAACAAAAAACATAAAATATCTAGGTGTAATCATAAATAGCACTTTAAACTGGCATGACCATATTAACAGTCTTGTGGGAAGAATAAGAAAACTTATTCCCATTTTTAAAAAACTAAGATACTGTGCCGATGAAAAAGTAATAAATTTAGTATATAATGATTTGGGACAGGCATTGTTGCAGTATTGTATCACATCATGGGGTGGATCGGACACTATAGCATTACTGCGTCTAGAACGTGCTCAACGTGCCGTTCTGAAGGTTATGATGGGAAAGCCACGTAGATACTCTACTGCGACTTTATACAGTGAATGTAAAGTCTTAACAGTGAGACAGTTATATATTCTTCAGGTCATTTTAAAAAACATTCATCTCTGCTCTATAAGAATATTCCATCCAGCAGGAGATCAGCTATTGTCTGTGACATCATCCCTCACCGCACCATGGTAGCAAGACGACAGAATTATGTCACTGCGTCCCGAATCTATAATAAACTAAACAGTTTACACTCAATATATGCACTAACACTAAGTCGATGCAAATTTGTTATCAAAACCTGGCTTTTAGAACTAAATTATTATGAGACCGAAGATATATTAAAGTAGGCCATACACACGTAAACAAAAACACACACGAATACATACACTACACTCTAATCTCACTCGCAACACGCAAATTCAAACATGTATATAAAACACAGACACACACACACAAACACATACATACATACATACACACAAGCGTAATTGTACATATGTTGCTTGCGTTAATTTACAAGATTGTGACACTGGGTGAAGGCACTGTCTCCTGTACCACAGTTTACACTAGCACAGGAGACAGGGTTAAACCTGTGCTTTGATTTTTCGTGTACGAATGCAAATAAAGTTTATTATTATTATTATTATTTTTAACTCCCGACGAAAAAACCAGGGATGTTAGTTTCAGGTGGGTATCTGCAGTGTATCTGTGTCTGTCCGTGGCATCTTAGCATTGTCCGATTGGCTGTGTTTTTTTAAATGAAAGTCCTATTTTGCGAGATGGTTCTTAGCTATGACTCAATAGAATCAAGCCGCCGTTTCAAGAGCCGTTTCAAGAATTCAGCCGTTTCAAGACCACGAGCTCTTTTCAAATTGGTGAAAGAAATTAAGCAACTTGAAAAAGCTTTATCGATAATAAATGTTGTATTTTTTTACTTCAATGATATTGCAATGACATGGTAACATTGATCTGATGCTGCTAGATCCTCATTCGATGATCATCAGATTCTATTTAAGTGGCATGTTCGTATGTAAATAACAGATTTTCTAAATATTGCAAACCACTTTTCAGTGACTTTCTGATGTCCGTTTGCACTTAAACTTGGAAAACATATGTAAGTTCAGTGGCAATACAATCTTATGGTACCAACCAGCTGATCACATGATGTAGTTTGGATGTAGAGAGACGATACAACCGAGTTTTGACTCAGCAGTTTTATTGTTATAAGCACATACTAAGTTTAATTACTACTCATGATTACGAGGATGTGAAGATGGAGTTGAAAAAGTTCTACTAAAACTCACAGAGAGATAGTGCCAAGACAGTGGAGTTTGGAAGCGTTTATTTTGATGCAATAATTTCTTTTTTATGATGCCGAGGTTCTAAAGACAGAAATTTCCGAATCCTGTTGCAAAATGTAAAAAAATGAACAGTTAACTCCTAAACTCAAACAGGTAAATTTATGGAGTTAGCACTCATTAAGTGCTAACTCCTTGGTAACATTACAAAAACATTCCAACACAAAAATGTTACCCAAGTATTGGCTAACATTTTTGTGTTGGATCTAGGTCTCTAGAATCTTATGATAAAACTGGAAGGTCACCATGAGAACTCCTAAAAGAAACAAGATAAAACCATCTAGATTGAACTCATTCGTTCTGTTTTTACAAACGCCCCAGTGCTAGACACTTTCCAAGGTCTTATGATGGAGCAGGAAGAAGATCATGGAAACAAAAATAAAATGGGGCAATGCCATCAATTTTGGGGTCGTTTGATCCGTTCTTTTAAGGACTTTTGAACAGGATAGCTTCCAGAACTTGATGTTAGAACTGAAAGAAGTATATGAGAATTCCTAAGCTAATCTAGATAAAGTCGTTGAGTGTGGGCTGATTTGGTAGGTTTTGATATGCACTTTGGTGCTGGATGATTTTTAGGATCCGATGGTGGAATTGGAAGGTGGCTTTGGGAATTCCTAAACTAAACAAAATAAACCTGTCGAGTTTGGACTCATTTTTTCTGTTTTGACAAACACTCTGGTGGTAGATGATTTCCAGGGTCTTATGATAAATTAGGAAGGAGATCACTGAAACTTTGAATTATAATTGAGTAACACTGTATATTTTGGCCTTATTTGATTCCTTCTTTTAGGGACTTTGGAGTCGGATGGATTCCTGTGTTTGATGATAGAGCTGAGAGAAGTCCATGAGAACTCCTAAGCTAAACCGGTTAAACCCATAGAGTGTTGGCTAATTCGGTTTATTTTCGCAAATTCTTAAGTACTAGATGTTTTTAAAGATCCAGATTCCATCATCAGAATCGGAAGGTGGCCACCCGAAATTGATTGATTTTTAAAATTTTTAATTTTATTATTGCTTATAACTAGATTATAACCAATCTATATTAATATTATAAATGCGAAAGTTTGGATGTTTGGATAGATGTTTGGATGGATGTTTGTTATTCAATCACGCAAAGACTACTGAACGGATTTAAATGAAATTTGGCGCACAGATAGATGATGACCTGGAATAGCACATAGGCTACTTTTTACCCGGAAAAGTTAAGTGATCCCGCGGGATTCGCCAAAAACCTTTATAATGCAGCGGGCTGCACGCTGCCGCTAGTAAATATATAAATGCGAAAGTTTAATGTATGGATGATGTTTGTTACTCAATAACGAAAAAACAGCTGAATCGATTTAGATGAAATTTGCCACACATGTAAATGATGACCTGGAATAGCACATAGGATTTTTGAGGAAATAAGTTGTTTTTTGGTATTCACCAAATACTTTTATAATGCAGCGGGCTTCGGGGTGCAATTAGTACTATAATGCGAAAGTATTTTACGGCTAACACGTGGCACGGATTTTGATGAAATTCAGCATGGAGATAGTTGAAGATACGGGGATAATATAAACTATATTGTTTGATCTCAACCCCTAAGTGGCTAAAATAGGGGATGAAAGTTTGTATGAAAAACTATATCGACGACATGCTTCATTACTTGAAGACGAAGCTGCTAGCTTTGTATTAAACACAAGCTTTTCCCTGTAGTTCGCTATGTGATTAAATCTTGTTGTAGATTCCATGGTAAAAGGTATTTTTTATTGATAGACTACCTTGAGTTCTAAGGACCCGGGACATCATGATTTTTTTGAGTGCCTCGTGGTCTAGGGGATAGCCTATTTCAGATCATGAGGTCCCGGATTCGATCCCCGGGTCGGACAAAAGTATTATTTTCCCAGGTTTTTCTCGAAAATCCAAAATCTCAATAGCAGCTCAGAGTCGGATGGTGTGTTACTACTCCTGTGCCTTAATATATATATATATATATATATATATATATATATATATATATATATATATATATATATATATATATATATATTAAGATACATCAATGTATTGGAAATTTAGTAATTAAATACTAGGTGGTAGAGTTCTGCATTGTCTCGCCCGGGTCTGGTACCACCGTCTTACCTGTTCCTGCCGTAATAGCGTCAATGCTTGTCACTGTCGTGTTCCAGTTTGGAGGGTAAGGTAGGCGGTAAACTTATGCATGTGGCATTGGACATGTGTCTATAGGTGACGGTTGACTCTTTCCTGGACACCCATCTGCTTGTTTGCTATCTTATGATATAAAAAAATTAAGAGGTTCTTTATAATGTAGACTATTATTTAAAGAAACTGCATCGTTGAAAATATATAAAAAGTTGATACTTTTTTTGGTGGCGTACTTAACGGGGAGGTAGGATAGATAGAAATCCATCGCGGACAAAAGACTTGACACGTAATTTATATATATTAAGATAAGATAGTAATTTATATATTAAGATAGATTAAGTATTGGAAAATTATGAGATTCTTTATATTGTAGACTATTATTTGAAGAAACTACGCCGTTGAAAATATTTAATAAGTATCAAAAGTTTCAAGATTTGTCTATAGACAAACTCGAAGCGAACGGCTATTGTTAAACATTTTCTAACTCATAAATTGTGAAATCAGTGAAATGAAAATATTACAGAAGCTTTATAGTCCTCCATAAAATGTAATGGCAGAAGAACAATTAGCAGCATTTTAAGGCGAGGCATCGGGACAACCGGGCAAAACTGGTTTGCTAAATCACATTTTTTACATTGATTTTTAAATAACGATATTACAAAAATTAAACGATATATCTGAAGATATTATCTAAAGAATGTGCTAACTTATTACACGATAGAATGTACTTTACTTGATCATATAAAATTCCGAAAACAGGCTAAAAAATCTCTAAAACAAATAATTTGTTAATAATATTTCTAACTTCCACATGATGGTGATATTTTATGGTGATATTTAGTTTTAAATACAAAAAAAAATATATTAAATTTTGGTTTTCAGCTGAAGTCCTATATTTATTTATCCAAAAATTAACACGTTTCCCAAAGGCCGCCCATTTCCTGTAGAATTGACGCGAGCCAAAACACCTTGCCTTAAGCCTATTTCGGCTACTTATGTCATCGAAACCAGTATCATTTTATAGTGGACTAGCTGTTGCGAGCGACTTCGTCCGCGCGGACTTTGTTTACTCCGCACAGCTTCTCCCCTGTAGGTGACAGTGTGATAATATGTAGCCTATATGTTGACCCGATCTGTTAGTAATATTCATACAAAATTTGAAGTAAATCCATGCAGTAGTTTTTGAGTTTACCACGGACATACATATAGACAAACAGACAAACAGACAAAAATTCTAAAAAGTATATTTTTGGCTTCAATATCGATTGTAGATCACGCCCCAAGTATTCTTTTAAAAAATATTCAATGTACAGTTTTGACTTTCGTACGATTTTATTATATGTTGGATATAGTATAGATAAGTTTTTCACGTTGAATTTACTGAGAGAGAATTTACTAAAAACCGAAAAGTGTAAGCCAAACTAGCACAATTAGGTTCTCTTAATATCTGCATGTATATGATGTGTTATTTTACACGGATAATTACTTTCTCAGATACACAAACAGACAACATACACTCACACACAGAAACACGCGCGCGCGTTCACACTTACAGTTCCTACTGATTCTGTACATACAACCAGAATATTTTTATCCATCGATCCATGTATAACAGATATAACTATCCATAGAGATAACCATCGCCCATACATAAGAGACGTTGTACGTAACCGTCTATTTTGCGGGGTCATTTAAAAAACTGCAAAACCAATCTTTTAAAAGGACAGAGAAACTGAGATTAATACAGGATATGGTCCAAGAGTGGTGTCTCTAAGAATCTCTATAATTGGCATTTTAAGTAAAGAGTATTTTCACGCCCATATCCCCGAAGAGGTAGGCAGAGGCACAGCAAGCGCACCCACGATTATCCACCACAGTGTGGTGTGTGACCACAAGATCCACAATACAGTCAAAAATGAGTTAAGTGCACTAAACTGATGCTAAACATCAATACAATTGGTCAGTAAAAAAACATCTAAAAAAATAGCTCTCTATTACTTTATTCAACGTCAGAACCAGTCCCCAAGTATGGCACGTTAAAAAATTAAAAAATATCCAACTTCAAACTTCAATTTTTCTAAACTGACTGATTTAGTGTGGATTGGATCCTTTTCGTGTAACGAAGTCCAATTATACATCCACCACACTCCACCACACCAGTCATAGAAACAAAAGCATACGTAGTCAGTATATTTACTCAACGCACGTTTCACTTCGCAATCGAAGCAACTTCAGAAGAAAGGAACACTACTTCGCTAAACAAAAGTCAAAAGTTATTTTATGGACTAGTGATTTCCCACGATCTCGTTCGCGTGACCTAAAATATTACTTGCTTTTACTGAATTGATTAAAAAAGATGCCTATAGCCTTCCTCGTGAATGTGGCTATAATACACAAAAAGATTTTTTCAAAGCGGACTGGTATATCCGAATGTTAATTCGTTCAATCAAGCAAACAAACTCTTCTTGCTTTATTGTATTGCAAAATATAGTTGTGCCAATAATTTATATTATTGATTCGGTGTACTCATCGACATAGTAATACCTCACTAGCGGTCCCGTGTCGAAGTTGACCACATAAGGTCCCGGGTTAGATTCCCGGGTCGGGCAATTCAAAAACGTGTTTTTTTTCAGTTTTCTGACAAAAACAACGTTGCCCGGGAAAAAAGTGCTCGGTTGGCGATAGGCTGGCCCCTATCACATTGTGGGACTAAATCTTCGGCTAATCGTGGATGCATTGGTCACCTCTGCCTACCTCTTCGGGGATACGGGCGTGTAGATACTTGTTTAATATATTTGTTTCCGCGGAATTCGCTACAAAGTTTTACAGTGCAGCGGTCTGCACGATGCGGCTAGTAATATTATAAAACTGCAAAAATTTAAATGTTTGGATAAGTGAATGGACGGATGGATGTTTATTACTCAGTCTCGCCTAAGCAACTAAACGGGTTTAGATGAAATTTGGCACACAGGTAGACGATAACGAGTTTTACATCAAAAATTTTCGTAATGCATCAGGCTGCATGGTGCAGCTAATAAATATTATTTTCCGGAACATTGGTAAGTTTATTCCAATCCTTACTCCGCGGCTACATATATCGGCCTACAGTGAAGTATCGCGCTAGCAAAATGTTGTAACAAACTACATCGCGACAACTGCTTACATCATAATATCACTACTCATCAAACCGAGGCCCGCAGGTTATATTTTGCGGCCTGATGATATTTGTGCGGCCCACAACAAAGCATAAAAAAATAAAATATAATAAAAAAAGGACGCTGCAGTTGCTCTGTTAACGTCTTGTCAAATACGATCCATAAAATTAAATTCATTATAATTTTTAAAAAAAACAAAGCATAACATTTTTAAATAATTTTCTTCTCAAATTCTTAATTTATTGACATTCATTCTTTATATTCTTTAACTGCGGCCCTACCATGAACTCTTATAGCAGGTCAATTTTCGCCGATAATTAAACTGTCCTGCTATTTTGTACCATGAAAGCGTTATCTAACAGGCCAGTCAGTGACCACGTGACCTATGCCGGCGAGCGATCGTTTTACTATTCAAACCAACTTCTGCCCTGCGTTAGCGTACCATGAAGTGTTTTTGTCAGACCGAAATCGATATTTGAACTGCTAAAGTGTCATAATATTACCGGTCACTTGCAGGTGGAAAAAAGTAACTTTTATTGGATTGCTTTGTTTTAAATATACTGTAAACGTAGGTATTTTTTATTATTACTGCTATTCCTAGCCCTAGTCCTATTAGGAATTTATACTGTATATTTTTTGACATTAACTGTGTTTTAGAAAAATATTGATATTGGTATAAAACATAGTACCTAATTCATTACTTCTATTTAAATTATTTATTTATTATTTAATATTTACTTACTTTTAAAGCATTTTTTATTTATTTTTAATTTTAGATAAAAAAAATATCTTCCGCCCGTATCCCCAAAAAGGTAGGCAGAGGTACAAAAAGTGTACCCACGATTAGCCAAAGCCTATCGCATCCCGGGCGCTTTTTCCAATCCCGGGCAACATTGCTTTTGTCAGAAAACTGAATAACACATTTTGTTGAATTGTCCGACCCGGGACCTCATGTGATCAACTCCGACACCGGACCACTAGACCACAGAGGAGATACACATAAATTTAGATGTGTGATGAAAATTAACGTTTTGAGTGTGCACTTTTATTGAATCCCGTTGCAATATCTTTATGAGTATTTAAAATATCTCATAAAACTTCCAATTGTTCATTGAATATATTCATATCATACGATCGTTTTGCTTCCGACATCAATCACGTTCATGAAATCAATGTGTAATTTTAAGATTTAAAATAGTCACAAACTATTCCAAAACTCTAATCTCAAAAAATCAAGACGTACTCAAGAAATTTAAAAACCGCGCTCATAACATAAATGTCTTTATTAAACAGTTCAAGGTCATGTGTAATATTCCCAGAGTTGCGTTCTTAAATGGATGCTGCTTAACAAATATTACGTGGTTTACTTTATGTTCCATATATTTTACGTAGACTTTAAATAACTTAAAACTCGATCTCTTTTGTCAATTTGTATTCTTAAATTCAAGATTTCTAATTAAAATGCATTAATAATAATAACTTTATACTAAAATTTAAAAATCGGCAAGTTATGTGTTTCTCAACCTTAATTTGATATGTCCTGCCAGAGATAATGTAACCGGCCAGAAGACGACGCATTGTAGGTCAACAAAAATTAGTTCATGGTACGATCGTAAAACCTGACAGGTTAATACTCATAGTTGAACTGCCTGGAACTTGACAAGTATTATAAGAGTTCATGGTAGGCCCTCTGTATGCTACTGTTTACTGTATTTCTTTCGCCTAAAGATTACGAACCTATGATACTCCTTCATAAATATGAAAGGCCATATCGTAGTATGTTATTTTTTTCTATCATGGAACAAAATAAAATAGCATACACACACTAGGCATAAACCTACTGTGTCGACGTATGCTATTTTATTTTGTTGATATTGATCAAAATATGATTTATAGATGAAGTTACCTAAACATATGTATGCGGGTCAATGACAGTTTGCTATTATTATTATTGTTTATCGTAATTATATTATTGTTTCTGTGTCGCGAGCCACAAAAATATCACCTACGGACCGAACTTTGACGCCCACTGCAGTGACGCGTCAAGGCCCTTCGCGATGCAGTTCCACGATATCCCTATACATCATGCTAGTTCGGTACTTCGCCGTAGCCCGATATAATATGTAGCCGTGGTATTATGATTTTCGGTCTGACTTTTTTCCTCTCAGATTAATTTTCTTTAAGGAATTTGATGCCAAGATATTTTGATGAAATATTAACTTAAACAACGTTAAGATAATAGAAATGACCTTAAAATAATTGAAGGCTCCTTTATGTAAATGTTATGACTCAATTAACTAATTCAGCGCTCAGTTAATATCATTATGTTGGCAAATAAGCCCGTACACTACAAGGTAAATAAGTCTTAAGCTTACAAACTCTATCCATAAATATTTTAAAATTTTAGCAACCGTGTATTGTTCCGGGTCCCTTTTTGAAGAATAATAGATCATCTACCGTTCTGCCAGGCAGGTCGTATAAGGCGACCTATTGGCTATACGAGTCATCACCATCGTGGCTACTAGGTGGTAGAGTTCTGCATTGTATAATACGGGGTAAATGCATTATTCCGTATTTATTCGGGCTTCTGTGAAGAATAGACCAACTGCCGTTGTGCCAGACAGGACGTAAGAGGTGACCGATTGGCTATATCATACCTACAATAATGTATCCTATCATAATCACTACCATCGCGACCATTATTGGTAGAGTTCCGCAACGTCTCGCCTGGATATTTGATACACCGCCTTACCTATTCCTGCCGCAATAGCGTCAGTGCTTGTCATTGTCGTGTTCCGGTTTATAATGTAAGTTAGCCGGTAGACTTACGCATGTGGCA
The DNA here is from genome assembly GCA_036924255.1 of Apodemia mormo. Taxonomy (NCBI): domain Eukaryota; kingdom Metazoa; phylum Arthropoda; class Insecta; order Lepidoptera; family Riodinidae; genus Apodemia; species Apodemia mormo. The sequence goes on from JAUPFN010000016.1 coordinate 3,206,368, forward strand.
TTACCATTTCGTCACACGGTTAGCAATGCCCCATTATATAGGCGATTGCTTCTCTTTCCATTAGGAGAACCATCTACTCGTTTGTTATGTTATGATATTAAGAAAAACATACATTTTGGTACACCGTGACTCTCAGGTTTATTAAATGATAGATGAGGTGCGGCTCTCATTGCCACATTATGCTAAATTATGAATAAATAAATAAATAATGAGTCGCTTATTTCCCATCGATTATTTCGCGATAACCGATATGATGGCTACTATTGCTTATTTTTTGCGATAAAAGGTACTGACAGCTTTAGAGTTGAATCACATTTGTCAGCACGGAATCACCTTTTTCCGTTGCTCCATCCTTTTCTGATGCCCAGAACTGCTGTTTGTTAGAGCGAGAAAAGTAGCAGGAATGCGATCTCATCGAGGATTCCGCAACGTGCAATCCCATTTTCGATATATTTCTCGCTTTATCAAACTGACTATTTGACTGTTCCAAGCGACAGAAATGGATGTAGCTCAACCCCAAGGTAAGAGGGCCTTAACATATTACTTAACTCCGAGTTGCTATTGACCTATTAATTTTGAGGATAAACCCTCACAAAACTAATATAAAGTAGTTTCCCGTGTTGGTTCCGGGCTCCTTTGAAGAATAGACCAACTACCGTTCTGCCAGGCAGGTCGTAAAAGGCGACCGATTGGCTATGGGAGTCACTACTATCGTGGCTACTAGGTGGTAGAGTTCTCCATTGTTTCGCCCGGGCCAGGTACCACCGCCTTACCTATTCCTGCTGCAATAGTGTCAGTGTTTATCGTTGTCGTGTTCCGAGTTTGGAGGGTAAGGTAACCGGTAAACTTATGCCTGTGACATTAGACCTCGCCACAAGATAGCAACGCATCATTAACATCTTTGGTCTATAGGCGATGGTTGACTTTTTCCATCAGGAGACCCATCTGCTTGTTGGCCAGGTGGAATCCAATTGAATGCCGGGTTTCGATTAGTCAATCCCTTCAAAAATTATGAGATGTTTACAGCACACAAACACACACACACACACGCACATACATACATACATACATACAGACATACTGACGTTATCGTGAAAATAGTCGGTAAAGGTTCCTAGGACCTCAAAATGTGGACATCTGGTGAAAACTTGATTTTCGAAAATTGAGGTACAATCAGTAACTTCCTTATCTACATACGTAGTGGGAAGTTAAAAATGATTAAAATCAATTCAGTAGTTTTGATTTATTCATTACTGTCCGTGGCCCACACGCGTTAAATTTGGAGTAAAACAATTCCCCTTTCCCTATACCATGAAGATTTCCTGCTATCTTTGGAATATCTAAATTCATAAATTACATTTTTACTTATTTACTTTTTATATTTTTACATGATTTTTACCTATTTTACCGAAAATCGGGGCAAAATCAGTAGCTTTCTGATCTACATACGTAGCGGGGAATTTAAAAAATGTTGGATTCCTATTTTTATTACCTAAGTCAGGATTTAGTTATGACATAACGGAAAGTCACCAGAAAAATTTAAACAAGAATTCTTGTGTAGTTCCAGACTCCTTTTGAATAATAATAATTATATTAATTAACCACTTACAACATTAATATCGCTGCTACTGCAGAATTCTGCAACATCTTCCTCAGGTTTTTACCAGAGCCTTAGCCTAAACAGCCCCTACCAGCCGCAATAACGGCAATGCTCGACACTTCCGCTGGTATTAAGGTTTGGAAGGAAAGGTAGCCTGTAGACTTATGCATGTAGCATATAGATGAAGGCACAAGGATAGGAACGCACTATTAACATCTTTAGTGTCTACAGGCGATGGTTACCTCTATCATTACAAGAACCATTTGCTTGTTTAGTAACCTACGACATTAAAACAACAGATTTTGTTAATTCGTTTAATTACATTTTTTGCCAAAATATCCCTCCTAAATATCTAGTCTTAGTTTCAACTACTAATAAAATGTCAATAATCATATTATTGTGGTTAAATTTTTATTTCTTATGTCACGCGAAACGACATACAGTCACGACAGGTTATTTTAACTTTGTTAGACGACTTAATATCGTTAACATTAATGTTGATAAAACTCAAAGATTTAAATACCGGTATTTTGTGGTAACGTTATTGCACGCGGCATGCCATAACGTTATTTTCAAGCACAACGATATTCAAAAATGATACAAAATTTGTTAATTACTATTTAATAACGTTATTCATTACGTTCTGTTATACAGTATACACTACGAATAACGTTATGGTATAAGGTATTATGACGTTGTCTTCTAGCGCTAGTTGTCGAACCAATCACGAAACAGCATGAAACGCGGCAAACCATTCACAAAACAGCATAAAACGCTATATTATAACGTTATTTATCCTGTCCTGACTACGCGATCGACGGGGCTCGGGTTCGATCCCCGACGGGGACAAGCATTTGTGTGATGAACATAAATGTTTGTATTTCCGGGTTTGGGTGTATGTGTATTAAATATATTCTTGTATTTATATATGTATTTCTATGTATTAGTATCGTTGACTAACACCCATAACACAAGCAAATAATTTGCTTACTTTGGGGTTAGATCAGTTAGTGTAATTTGTCCCTTGAATATTTATTATTATTATTATTATTATTATTTATCGTTAAAAATTTCGTTCTGTTATTTTAGTAGCGATACATATTGTGTTTGAAAATAATAGGTATCACTACATTAATACCGTTGTGTATCGTAAAATTAGTTATGTTATCTGATAACGTTTTAAATCCTTAATCCCAAGACATGTAGTTTTACATGTCTTGAAAACGCTAAGGGCATTTGTTACTTTTAGTTTTGCTTATTTTGCAGAGTGGTATATATGTAATACAGAAATTAAATACTTTAAACTTAGTTAACCTTTAACAGGCGACTTCCAAACTCCCTAATATGTCTAGTACCCAAGATAAGATCTTCAAACAATTTATATGGAACTTAACAAAAAGTATAAGCCTTTAAAACAAAAAAAAAAAGAATATTTTTAAATGGGCTCGCAAACGAACGTGTTTACAGGTTACAAAAATAAAAAATACAGCAAAATTAAGAACACACTCTTTTTGGTATATTGATGGCATTCGATTGAATTTCACTCAACTTAGACTTCCTCAAAATTTAAACCATGTCGGCCCAGGAGATTTCGAGAATTTTTGAAAAATCCTCAAAAAACTTGTTGGTAAAACAGTATTTTTTTTAATATAACTTCCAGATTTATGTACCGATTTAGTACAAAAACTCATCAGCTCTATTCCTCAAATAACTACGTCTAATGCATAATCCGTTTGGGAGAAATCGTTGACGAAAATATTTGAAAAAAGTAAGTGGTAGAGTTCTGCATTGTCTCACCCGGGACTGGTACCACCGTCTTACCTATTCCTGCCGTAATAGCGTCAGTGCTTGTCGCTGTCGTGTTCCGGTTTGGAGGGTAAGGTAACCAGTAAACTTATGCATGTGGCATTAGACCTCGCTACAAGATAGCAACGCACCATTAACATCTTTGGTGTCTATAGGCGATGGTTGACTCTTTCCATCAAGAGACCCATCTGCTTGTTTGCTATCGATATAAAAAAAGTGTTTTACATTACTTAAAAATCTTTAAAACAATCTTTTTGGTATTCTACGATATTTCAGAACTAGAAAAACTACGTCGAATGCCATTTCAAAAATCAAAATCGAATCTAATTTTCAAAAGATACAGCTTTTTAAATATTAAAATTACGTTGTTTTTAAATTTGTCTAACACACCAATTGACTTAGAAATCTTATCAGCTTTTGTTCTTTAAAAACTGCGTCAAATACCGTTAATTGCATCAAAATCGGTCAATTTGTTTGGGATTTATCAATGATGAAAATTAAAAAAAAAATGTTTTTGACACTGCGTCGAAATTTTTCAACCTATTGATTATTTAGCTAAATCAATATCTTAGATCTCAAAAATTGAGTCGAATGCTATTCGAAAGATCAAAATTGATCATCGCTTCCAAAATATACAGCTGTCCAAAAATCAACATACCTACACTGTCGTTTTTACAAAATAGATCTTTGAACTAAAAAAATCGATGCTTATAGTTTTTACTCTTTTAGCTTAAAATACCTTAAGCAGGAAGTTTCAGAGATGGCCTGCAGGGTCTACCGTTTACAATTTTTTTTAAAATAAATTTACAATAAATTGAGTACATTCAAAACTGGTAATGGACGTGATCTTTGATAAGAAAACTACAATCAACCGTTTTTAGCTTGGTTGGGTAGGTAATTAATAGCATCTTTTATACTAGTATAAATTATTGTCATCATTTGTTACGTCCGGACTTTGGTTTTTAGGGTTCCGAAATGTATTCCGAAATGTAAAACCAAAATGGTATGAAAATATTTATTTGCAGAAATATAGGTGTTACAAGTTATTAAAAATTAATTAAAATTTACCAACATATTCTCATGGTGTGGTGTGCAAATATTTAAAAATTATCGATTTGTTCCGCATTCGACCTACAAAGTTTCGCCCCACGTCAAAAATCCGTGTTCGTCCTACATTTTATTCCTGTTTCGTCCTAAAAAATGTTTTTCTACTTATTATTATAATTTCGTTCTGATTCGCCCCAGATTTTATGCTTGTTTTGCCTCGTCCGTTTTTATAAACAATTTTAAGTAAGGTCAGAAACAAAAATGTCATTGTTTAAAGCAGGTAAATAATGCGAAACTGGAAATAAAAGAAAAATTGAATATTATTAAGTTTTAAAAAACTATAAAAAATGATGCTGACCTAAATCAAACTCGATTCCGATGACAAGGAAATACAAGGCGACTAGATGACATCGAGGTGAATAAAATAATTAACGATTCAATACAGTTCATGTTAAATGGTTCTATTTCTTTAGGCCATTGTTTGGAAAAATATGTCTTTTGTTTCTAAGTAAAATCTTGATATTGTTTTTTTATTTCTTTTATATTTTTAGATTGATGTTCTATACGTTTTTATATTTTTTTATTACGCTTTAATTTTTCCATTTGATTTAACAGTTTTGTAACATTTTTATTATGTAAAATCTCAGTTAATTGTTTTGTAAAGATATATTAAATACCTAGATTCATTTAGCTAGTTATTAGCTGTTGTAATTAATAAATCTGATCTGTGATTTAGATTGTGATTTAGAATTGTACATGAGGCTTTTATAATAAAACATATTTTTTTATTTATGGATGGTTTTATTAGAATAACTAAAATATTCAAATAATTTTTACATAAAATATTTCAATCTAATAACTTCTTTAGAAATAATACGAGAAACAGCAAATTTGGTACATACCTAATTGATTATTTTATTACACGAAGGAAATCTTATGTTTCAGAAGTGACTAAGTTCTTGAAAAATTTGTGTTTTTGTAAACGGTACTTTTAGGACCTGATATAATGTAGGGCGAAACAGGAAATATTTCGTATGTGAGGCGAATACGGAAATTTATGGAATTTGGGACAAAAACTTAGGGCGAATACGGAACAAATCAAATTATCATTTTTTTATTCAATTCAACAAGCATAGATGTGTGTATTTCTAGATTTGTGTGTTTATTATTTATATGTGTATTTCTATGTATTAGTATCGTTGTACCCATCTCTCAAGCTAATAATTTGCTTACTTTGTGGTTTAGATCAATGCATGTAATTTGTCCACCGATATTTATTTATACATATTTACACACAAAAATATATGTATTTTTGTGTGTAAATATGTTTTATAACACAGTCGAGTGTTATAAAGAGGGTTAGTCGAGCCAACCCGGGGCAACACGGGGGTGTTGCCCCGGGTTGGCTCCCTTTGAAGAATATACCACCTGCGTTCTGCCAAGAAGTTCGTAAAAGGCGACCGAGTCACTTCCATCGTGGCTACTAAGTGGTAGATTTCAGCATTGTTTCGCCTCGTAATAGGTGGTAGATTTCAGCATTGTCTGACCCGAGTCTGGTACCACCACCTTACTTGTTCCTGCCGCAATAACGTCAGTGCTTGTCATATTCGTATTCCGGTTTGGAAGGTAAGGTAGCCGGTTAACTTATGCATGTGGCTTTAAGACCCTGCTTCGAGGATAGCACCGCATCATTAACATCTTTGGCGTCTTTAGGCGATAGTTGTCTCTTTCCATCGGGAGAGCCATCTTCTTGTTTGCTATCTTATGATATAAAAAACAGGTCCCGAACCAACACAGTAAAAACTAACAAATATATTTTTTTTAATGGTGTGATAAGATTTAGTTTTTAATGTATCAGGAAAGCCATTTACTGAGGTCTACTCAGAGGATTAATTCATTCCAACCCTCAATTTACTTTGAAAATCACAATATTGACATGTGAATTACGAAGGAGTTTGCAAGTCCAAGAGCTTGAATGGCCGCTCCCAGGAGAAGTTAAACGGTTTATGTAAGCTAAATGGCAAAGCGGCAACTTCAAATTGAGAACTGCAGGCCTACTCTTGAAAACAATATAAATCTTAAAGCAATATTGATAAAAACAATAAGTTTCGAATATCGTCAAAAAACGGTACTTTTGAAACCAATATTGATTCAGTATAGTAACGACATAATTATTGGTAATACATGTCATCGTTACACGTCAAGCTAGTGTTACAAGTGGAAATTTTAAGTACCGTTTTAAACAAAATAACGAATAAAAGCAATAATGAGTAGTTCCAAAAAATTTCAAAATCCGTGTGGCGTGTCGCCGAATCCAATAATTGAATATAGTAAAAAGTTTTAAGTTAAATTTTATTATATGTATGCATTGATATATAAAAACCCAAGATACACAATCAGTATCTCAAAAACGTCCTCTAAGAATGAGTGCACAATTTAAAATTGTGCACTCACTTCAAATAGAAGCCCGTCGCTCACGTCACTGCACGCGCGTCAAAAATATAGAATTGTTCTCTGATAAATTGTAAAATACAACATCATAAACGTTAAAAAAATATAAGATATTGTATTTTCGGTAAGTATAAGAGTTTATCGATTTATTTTTGTCGTTTATATTACTAAATATAGGGTGTAATGTATGATTTTCATTTTATTTGTCTTAAAAACGTACTCGACGCTCCAAATATAATACGACAAAATTTCAATAATCACTTTTTCAGTAAAAGGACAGTGCATTACAATCTCCTTTTAATTTAGTCGAATAATACAAATTGATCCTGTTATTATTAGTGGAGTCGATTTTTTTTCATTAATAAGTTATTTTTTTTTTAATAAGATTAATTTTTTTCATTAATAATTTTGAATACCTTTTATAGTTGTTAACCAACTGCCAAAAGAGAAGAGGACATCAATTTGACGATTTTAAAATGTTTGGTTATATTGATTACTTATTTTGAGGACCAAGTTAAGTGATTCTTTTTATTCTATTTGTACGAATATAAAATAACAATATATAATTGTGATTCTTACGATGAACTTTGGAGATATATCACGAAACTTTTAATATAACAATAGGAAATCATAAGTAGCATCGAATTTTGTTCTGTTTACACGTGTTGTTGATAACGATTTCTTAAGTGGAAGGCACAGGTTGCATTAAGAATGTTTATTTTTTGATTTAATAATTTATTTTTAATAAAATGTTGTTTTTGATTGCGGGTATCTTATACTATACATACTATAAATGTTAAAGTTTGTATGTTTGGATGTTTGATAATCAATCACGTAAAAAATGTCTGTACCATTTTGGATTTGGACTCGGATATAAGATGACCTGGAATAGCACATAGAATACTTTTATTCCAATGTAGAGATCTGCAGCTAGTCTCGTATAAATTTTAAGTGACTGTTTATATGTTGTACAAGTTGTTTTATTTGCACACTAGCTGGTACCCGCGGCTTTGCTCGCGCATATTTACTTTAGTTTTTTTTTTTATTAAAAATCTCTACATTGCCGGGTGGGCCGCTAGTACGTTAAAAATAATATTTACATATTCAACTTAATTATTTATATACGACATTTTTGTTATTAAAATGTAAGTAAAAAACGTAAGACCTGAACTTCCTATAACTTCTAAATTTTCTATACCTAATATCATAACTAACTATACCTCAAACTAAAAATACCTATTAGTAACACACCTATCGAAAAAACTAACGTAATTATAAAATAAATTTATAATTAACAGGAATTATCTAATCTAAAATTACCTTTGGCAATAATATTATATGTACTAAACTATACTCCAAACTAAATATACGTATCTATTAGGATTTCTGTATATGTAACACACCTATGTAATAACTAATGTAACTATATTAAAAGAATCTGTAAGCTGGTTGACCCTACAGGCCACCTGAAACTTCCCGCTAAATTTAAGTATTTTAACCTCAAAGAAAAAACTATGCCTAAGCATAGACTATTGAATTAAAAAAGTTCAAAAATCCAAAGTATTTTTTTAAATGATACTTAGTTATTCAGTATTTGAAAAGAATGTATATTTTTTCAAAATCATCAATGAGTTTGATCTTCCGAATAACATTGAACACAATTTTTTAGCTCTACATTGTTTTATTGGAATTTTTTATACGAGGGTCAATAAAATTTTCAGAAGCCGACATCGCATTAGCAATTAACCTATTGTGTTTCAAATGTCTATGGGCAGTATTCGCTCGTTCGTCTGCAGATACTATAACTAAACAAATGTTCGTTTACATATACTGCAAAAAAAACAGAAAAATTGAAATCTAATTCAAAACAAGAATTCTACGAAAAGCTAAATTTATTTCTAGGAAATTAATGCGTTTCCTTACTATGTTATCGATACATTACATAATAAGTCTGAAAAAAAATCGTGTCTGTTATCATGTAAGAATCTATGAACTTTATAAAGTAGTCATAGTCACCATTGGAGTAAATTTCCTATTTCAGTATATTCTAAATCTATTAGACTATTCAAACTAAATGTATCAATATCAAGCGTCAGATACTACATGGCTATAAACCCACAGTTTGCCCATATGTGTAGGTTCTGTGTAATAGAACCAATAACCTATAACTTTTGAAATATAAATAAACTCTTTTAATAGTCATTATTTGTTTTATCATTACATAGTATAAAACAAAGTCGCTTTCTCTGTCTGTCCCTATGTTCTTATGTCCCTATGTATGCTTAAATCTTTAAAACTACGCAACGGATTTTGATGCGGTTTTTTTTAATAGATAGATTGATTCTTGAGGAAGGTTTAAGTGTATAAACCTTTCCGATATTCCCACAGGAATAAAAGCTGTGCGGGTGAAACCGAGGGCAGGTCGCTAGTTGATATATAAATGTAAACGCAAAAACAGATTTTCGACAAGTTTTTTTTAATGTAAATTTTACAAACCCTTAAAATACTACCTCAATGCATAAAAATATTTATATTCGACTCCACATGTGCCTTGTCCTACCGGCTAACTTAAGTCAAAACATTTTATTGCTTTTTGTAGATTGTTTTTTAAAAACGACTTTAAATCTTGCATTTAAGGTTGAATATGCAAAAACACGTTTGTGCCATAACTATAAACTTTTTAGACTGAATTAGCGACAGTTTTGAGTGTCAGTTTTGTTTGGAACTGTGTATCTTTGGTATTTTATATCAATGTATGTATGTATGTATATATATATATATATATATATATATATATATATATATATATATATATATATATATATATATATATATATATATATATATATATATATATATATATACATATTGTGATTGTAAATGACGCCCCAAATATTCTTTTAAAAAATTATAATTCTTTTAAAAACGTATATATATATATATATATATATATATATATATATATACATAATAAACTGTACATTGAATAATTTTTTAAAAGAATACTTGGGGCGTGATCTACAATCACAATATATATACATACATATAATAAAATTTAACTTAAAACTTTTTGTAGATATAAAAAATCGGTCAAGTGCGAGTTGGACTCGCATAACGGCGGTTCTGGTAATCAGCATATTTTTTGATCGCTTTGATTCTAGTTCAATACAAAGTACCCCATAGGTTTTGAATTTCCTTTTGATGTCGTAAAATATACAACATAAATGGTCACACTTTTTTGTCACTTTGACTTATAGGCTACATATTATCACGCTATCACCTATGGAGGAGGTGCTGTACGGAGTAAACGAAATCCGCGCGGACGAAGACGCTGGCAACAGCTAGTATATATAAAGCAAACAAATAATGCAAAGCAAATAATTATCACTCGATACCAATATTCATCAAATTCAGCCAGGCCGTTCTTGGGTTATAACGAGACAAACCGGCATAGAAATTTAAAAAGGTGATAACGATGTGTGCGAGTTATAAAACGAATATTTTTCACAAAATTTTAACGATGTATTTATTCGTCGATGATGTATATTGTATATGTCAAATAAAACAATATTTGACAAATAAAAATTGTTTGTAGTACATGGCAATCATTTTTATTAGATGTTTAAGGTGTTTTTGATAACTTGCTACATTAATAAGAAAAGTTTCAATTATGAGACACTTCTTGAGAGTTTTTTCCGTCTAAAATCTTATCATGATTTTCTTGGAAAGACATATAAAAAGAGTACTTCTGATGATAATACAATCGTGAATGGTACTTCAACTGAAGGCTCTCCTAACAATGTGGCATACTAGCGTTCCGAAAACTGAAAGAAAAGACTCGGCATTTTTTGTCAAGTTTTTGTAGATTAATAAAATAGTTTGAATGTAACAATATAAACCGAATTAAATTTTCTATAGTTGTTTCTATAATTTCGATGTTTTCAGCAAACTTACTTCATATTTTTAAAATAATATCTAGTAGTAGTATAATAAAATAGTTTTATTTTAAGATCTAGTCAACTTTTCTGATTAAAAACTGCGTCAAATATAGTAGGTAAATCGGATTAAAATCTGTTGATGAGTTTGGGATTTATCAATAACGCAAATTTTTGAAAAAAAATTATTTGACATTTCAATGACATTATTTTAACCGACTGATTAAATAGAACAACATAGAGCTCAAAAATTGCTTTGAGCGTCATTGAAAAGATTTAAATCGATCATCATTTTGAAAATATACACCTTTTCGAAAATTTTTGTTGAACTTTGAGTTCAGAAATTCTGCTTAGGTATATTTTTTGCTCCGTGGAGCTTAAAATACCTCAACTTAGTAGGAAGTTTCAAGGAGGGCCTGCAGGGTCAACCGTTTTACAGTTTTTATAAATCATAAGATAACAAGCAGATGGCTCTTCTATCAGAAACCATCTTCTATAAACATCAAAAGTGTTAATAGTGCGTTGCTATCCGTGTGGCGGGATGGAAAAGCCACATGTATAAATCTATCGGCTACCTTACCCTCTAAACCAGAACACGACAATGACAAGTATTAATTCTATTGCGGCCAGAATAGGTAAAGCTATAGTACCTAGTAGTCACGATGATTGTGACATGTATAGCGAATCGGTCGCCGCTTATAACCCGCTTGGCAGAGCTCTAGTTGGTCTATTTTTCAAAGGAGCCCGGACCAAAACGGGGGAAAATATTCGTAGCAGTTTTTTCATCTTCTATAAATAATTGTAGTGGTGAATTACTATGAAAATTTTCTTACAAATTCTTTAAATGTATTTAAAAATTTGGTACGTTACTGTTATGTAAATCACAGTGGTAATCAAAGAAGAAAGTTTTACAAGCAAAACAGAAAGTTCCAGCTGCAAAATTTTAATATTAAACTCTTTTAAAGGAGTTTTAAAGCGAGAATTTTATCTAAGAATTATCTTATTCAGTTATTTAAAACTATTTTACGGTACTTTAGCTGATGATCGCGGTTTTGTCTACAAGAATAATAAATTATAAAATAACCTAAAAACAATGTATTTTGTCAATACTTGGATACGTGAAACTAATATTAAAACCAAAATTAAGGTAGGTAATTAAATTTTGATTTTTTGGAGAACTTCTGTTTGACTTCTGTAATGCCATTGACATAAGTAGTCAGCTGTGACTTACGACTGAAATTTATTTCATACTATCTGTTCCCGCGACTTCGTCCGCTTGGAAAATTTTCTAAAATAAAAATATTCCTTATTATCTGCCAGTGAAAGTCCCATCAAAATCAGTCAAGCCGTTTCAGATATTAGCTGGAACAAACAAACAGACAGACATACAAAAATTGAAAAAAAAATGTTATTTTGGTGTATGTACCATGTATACATCCATAAGTACTTGGTAAAAAGTGGTTATTTTAATATAACAAACAGACACTCCAATTTTATTTATTTGTACAGAAGTTCGTTATCATAGACTGACTAGGTTAATACAAGAATTACAATGTCATTGCATGAGTCAACGTAGTACTAAGTTGTTGGTAAATTAATTACAATGGAATGGCGATTTTTTTACCTGTGCCAAATTTTGTACTCCACCGTTCACGCAATTGTCCTAAAACTAGGTCCAAAGTTTTACCTTCACGTAATTATTATATAGATTAAATATAGCTTGTGTTTTTTAAAACCATACTATTACACATTTCATTAAAATCAAAATTTTCAAACTCAAACAAGTGGCCAGCGTTTGTAATAAAATGGTGTTACAATACTTTACTTTTTAAAAACATATTTCCTTGTGTTTTTTTTTTAATTTGCGTTTTACAAAGTACGTATTGGTAAAGGAATATCCTAACTAGAATTCTACGGTCTGGCGGAAACCATAAGGCAATTCTATTTTAGTAACGCCCACTACAATAATATAGAGACTGATTATTTAGCGAGCTGTGCTGAAATATATATTGGATAGTGGTCAATGACGTCAGTGCGCAGTGAAGAGAGCTGGATTGGTTTTCGCAGTTACAATTCTGTTAGTCATACAAGAAGTATGCTATGTATGGTTTTTGTACTGTGTTTATTTTTGGTCGGAAGAAGGGAGTTATATTTTTTCTATCGAAAAAGTAATCAGAATATTGTAAATAAAATAGTATTTTCTTCACGCCCGTATCTCGAAAGAGGTAGACTGAGGTACAACCATTGTATCCACGACTAGCTGAATATACTTAGCCCCACAATGTGATATGTGGCACGCTTATCTCCATCCGGGCACTTATCCAATCCCGAGAAACGTTGTTTTTATCAGGAAATTAAAAAGAACACATTTTTGAATTGCCCGACGGGGGAACCGAACCCGGGACCTCATGTGGTTAACACCGACTACTACTAGACCACACAGGCGACTTTTAAAAAGAATTTCTTAAAGATTCAAAATGTGTTTTTTCAGTTTTCAGATAAAACAACGTTTCCCGGGATTGAATGAGTGCTCGATTGGCATAGGCCACCTATCACATTCTGGTACTATCTTCGGCCTCTCTCTTCGGGAATACGGCCGTGAAGATAGTTTTTTTTATCATAAAATTATTAAAGGAGATATTGGTCAAGTAGTAGCAATCCTAACCACGCTATCGATGAGGCTCGGGTTCGATAGACATTTATGTGATGACTAATGAGCATAATTTTATATCACTGGGTTTGCATGTTTATTATATATATATATATATATATATATATATATATATATATATATATATATATATATATATATATATATATATATATATATATATAATATTTTGCTATCTCCTGCTTAAAAGGGAGAGAAACAGGATGTGGCCCAGGGCACCCTGAGCTCGCAACTCAGAGGTTATTAGGTCTGATGCCGCTGTTGATTCTGGTTTGATTCTGGTTATATATACATATATATATATATATATATATATATATATATATATATATATATATATATATATATATATATATATATATATATATATATGTATATATATATATGTTCTTTTATGTGTAAGTGTCTGACTGCCGTCCATAACACAAGCAAATAATTTGACAAACCATACAGAAAAGACCTTCCTGCCCAACGAATAATATCACCCTAACCACGGATGACAAGATTCTGCAACGAATAGCTAGGTTTCAATACAACGATATGTTTATTTCTGCCATCATAACATTAGTACTTGTCACTTATGTATTCCAACTGAAATAACAGAGAAGCCAGTAAATTTACATATTTGCGTACTTACTACACTACACGCCTTTTACAAACTTTAAATATCATAGGATAGCAAACAAGCATATAGCTCTCCTAATGGAAAGGCAACTATCTTATATAAATAAAAAAGATATTAATAGTGCAGGGTGGTAATGCCACATGCGTGATTTTACCGGCTTCCTTAAACTTCAACTCAAAATACGTCGGTGACAAGCATTGACGCTATCGCGAAAAGAATCGGTAAGGCGGTGGTATAATAAAAGGCACAAATCCGGCCTCATAATTATGGAGTACTGCTCTCACATGTGGGCGTTGGCTTTTCACTACCAGCTCCTTCGTTTTATTTATTTTATTTATTTATTTATTTATTTAACAAAATCCACAGCGCTTAACAACAAAATATGTACCTACATACAAAGCGTAACTTGGGCTTATGGCCAGTTATGGATTTACATTATATATGCAGGACTTATACAACATAGCAAACGACACAATAAATATCAAATAGCGTTTCAACATAATTTAACTTTTACAAAAAAGCCTAATCAATAAATACAAACAAATTTGACCGCATTCAACGTAGAACGGCTCAATTCGTGACGACGGGACTATTTCTGATCGGCTTGATTCTTTGACATTACTTAGAAATGTTTCTTCGCTCTGCATCTTCTATCAGATCTATCATGGGGAGTGCTGCAAGGAACTGTTTATTTTAATTCTTACCACAGAATTTCACCATCGAACATCGCGACAAAATTCAATATTTCAACTTTCACCATCTCGATGTCTGGAAATCCACAACTGTGCGGTTCTCGCGGCACTTTTTTCCCTGCACGACTCCTCTGATTACCTGCAGGGATTTTTCTGAACGTACACGACTTAAGGACCTTCAAGAAAAGAGTCTAGTTTTTCTTAAAAGGCCGGCAACCTAACAATGACAGTTTTTGTGTTTTGCTTTCGATAGAACCAACAAAATATACTACGGTTAATGAAAAACAAATTAATGCGTGGTTTTTATAGCTGTCTAATGACTTTTTTTATTTAGGAGTAGTAAAATTTTCTACGATGCATAAGTTAAAACTGCTCCTATAAATGTCAAATTACCAAATATGTAAACAACTTGTGGAAACCCTTGTTATTATTAAATTGGTTGCTAATAGTTACTGCTACGAATGATGGATCGTTGATAATGGGGACACGGCATAAAAGCAATAGTAAACAAAAGGTTTAAGTGTTTGAAAACTAGTTAATTTATGGCATAAAATTCTTTTGAATATATACGCAATTTCGTATGTGTGAAATATATATGACGATGACCCAAAAAAACAATAAATACAAAACTGACTAAAAATAACCTTTCATTATAGTAAAAGCTTTTTGTGACCGTATATTATTTTTCCTTTTTTAGGACACGGCCTAACTACGCAAACAAATTATTATTCGTTTAATTTCTTTTCATTTAGTACAAAAACAGTTTAGTAAACTTACTACGATATTAAAAAAATACAATAAGAACCCTCTTTTGTATGTGCGATATAGAACATTAGAGGATTTGTGCGTTTACTGATAAATATCAATATAGATTTACAATTATTATAACAATATACATTTACAATTATTACAACAATATACATTTACAATTATAACTGTATAATACAATCATACATTTTTGCGTATCTATTATAATAAATTTCAGCAAATCTATATTTTAAAGTGGTTTTTATCAGCATATTGGAGATATGAAAAGGAATAAGTGAGGTATAGGAGTTAGTGGGATGGCTATCTTTTTCTTACTCTCTGATTCACTTTTCATATTACAAGATTTAAAAAACAATCCCGTTGATTGAATTCAATTGAAATTATAAAACATTTTTTTCACACATACCTTTTTTTACAGTTGGCCTATTCTTCAAAGGAGCCCGGGAACCCGTGTTGGTCTCGGGCTCCTTTGAAGAATAGGCTAACTGCCTTTCTGCCAGGCAGGTCGTAAAAGGCAACCGATTGGCTATACGAGTCACTACCATCGTGGCTGTTAGGTGGTAGAGTTCTGCATTGTCTCGCCCGGGTCTGGTAACACCGCCTTACCTATTCCTGCCGCAATAACGTCAGTGCTTGTCACTGTCGTGTTCCGGTTTGGAGGATAAGGTAGAGGGTAAACTTATGCATGTGGCATTAGACCTCGCCACAAGATAGCAACGCACCATTTACATTCATCGGCTTATTTGCATTCAAAAGTTATGAGATGTTTACATATACTCATACACACACACATACAGACTTACTGATGCCATCGTGAAAATAGTCGGAAAAGGTTCCTTGGATCTCAAAACATGGAATTCAGGTGAAAATTCGATTTTCGAAAATCGGGGCAAAATCAGTAACTTCCTAAACGTAGCAGGAACATCGACATAGAATACCTCTAGACTCGTAACTTTAAACAAAATGTCTTTCATAAACGGCCCCAGACGTTTGTTTTCTTTAAACAACTAGTTTGTTTTTTATTACCATCAAGTAATAATGATTGGCGGTATGATCAATGCTCGTCCCTGATTGGGTAAACTTCGCATTGTTATATTCAAATCAGTGGTGCGTGAAATTTAAAATAAGAACAACAATTTGAGGGCCTGAAAAAGTAGTTAGGGAGGGTGCTATATGAAAGGTAGCAATGAAAGATTTGACTTAATTTTTAACCAGTCGATTTTCAATATTTCACATTTTTTTTATATGTACTTAAAACTTCTGAAAATCGAATTAAGTTTTGTGACATACAGCGTTTTAATTATAAAAATTTTGCCATTTACAACAAATTTTATTAAATATATATAAAATATTTATAAAAATATTTTATATATATTATTTATTATTTATTATAAAATATTAATAAATATAAAATATTTATTACACAAAATGTACAAAAAGTGAATTTAACGTCTGAAGACATTTTCTTCCAGTTAACGTTAAAGTTGTAATTATATATTCTAGATTGAAATATTTATTGATGGAACCTCTTGAATATAATTTGGGAGATAATTCTAGAGACGTATTGCTGTAAGCGTAAAAGATTCCAAATAACTTTCTGTGTTGTGGACTGGAACCAAAAAGGCATAACTGTATATAGAGCACTGAATACGACCCTGGGTATAAATGTAATGAAACCGTTCACGTAAATATGATGGAGAGAAAGGATCATGTGTATTTAAAAAGCAATATAATAATAAGATCATTCCGGCGGTTACGCAAGTCCAACCATTTTAATTGAGATCGAAACTGACTTACGTGACCAAAATCTAATAAATCTTCTTCATATTTTTAAAACAACTTTAAGACTTCACGTTTTTCAAATCTGATTTTAAGAAACTGGTCAAATAACATAAATTTAATTTACTTGAATCTTTTGCTTTGCTTTATTCGTTCGGGATTTATTTACGACATTCATTTTTTTTTTAAATCTTTTTGACATTATTTTGTTATTTTTCAACTGCTCGATTTTGAAGCTAAGACAAAATTTAAGAGCTCAAATATTGAGTTGAATGCCTTTCAAAGGATCAAAATCGATTATCGTTTTGAAAATATACAACGGTTCAAAAAAAGAAGAAAATTTCCTTCACACCCATATCCCCGAAGAGGTAGGTTGAGGTACAAGTAAACCCACGATTTGCCGAAGATATTTAGCCCCATAATGTGACAGGTGGCAAGCCTATCGCCAACCGAGCACTTATCCAATCCCGGCCATTGTTCTTTTTATCAGAAAAATGAAAAAACACATTTTTCGATTTGCTCGACACGAAAATTAAACCTAGTACCTAATGCGGTCAACATCGACACCAGACTACTAGACCACAGAGGTGTCAACTGTTCAAAAACGAAAATAGTTATATTTTTAATAAATTCTAGAGTTATGAAATCTTTGAGTTTCAAAAATCTATGTTTTAGTATACTTTTAGCTCCTTTGAGCTTTAAATACCTAGCCTACCTACTGTATTTTGTCGGAATCTATTTAAAAGACCAATCGTTTTTAATGTAGCAAAGAGAACACACAAACATCTTGTACTTCAAACTGAAAAAAAATCAACAATAATTAACTTATTTCATTGAGCATAATACCATTCCTTTAGAGGCACAATTGTATTAACGCGGCACAATTAAAAAATAACTCAATTTTGAGCGCTAGGAATGTTTCTATACATTGATTTCGCTGAGCAGGAAGCTAAAAAGTCCAAATCAATTAATCAATTAAGAAGATATCTAATAGCATAAACGCGAATGTCTGTCTATCTGTCTGTGTGTCTTTTATGTTTTTACTGATAAACCACTTAACTAATTTTAATGAAATAATAATGATAGTAGAACATCCGGGGTCAAACATAGGCTAAAAATCGACCCCTAAAGGACTGAAATAGGGGGTGAAAATTTGTATAAAAAATTATATAGACATAGAACCTCTTCTTTTCTAAAGTCGGTTAAAAATGTATTTTTAATGTAAACCCTGCCTTGAATACGTAACGTGCGCATTAATTATTCATATTGTATTTGAATATGACAATATAAGCTCAGTGTTTTCTCTATCGTAGGAAATTTACAAACATGTGACCTGTTTTATTCATCGATTTTTTATAAGTTTATGAGATACCTGATTTATATACTCGTCTAACATAAAATAATATTATATTCTATATTTTCCATCGTCGGCACTTGGTGAAATTCCATTATTGTAACACTGGTACTTTAATTTCACATTAAAACTTTTATTTTTGTATATCACTCGACGGGTTTCACTTTTTAAGCATCTTCAGGATGTAATATACTTTATTTGTAAGTATATTGTAAGTATATTACATTCTGAAGATGCTTAAAAATTGGAACCGGTCGAGTGATATACAAAAATAAAAGTTTTAATGTGAAATTAAAGTACAAGTAATACAATAATTGTGTTACAACATAAAATAACACGAAAAATAATATCACGCTAGTTTCCTTCCCTTCCCCGTGTTGGTCCTGAGCTTCTTTGAAGAATAGGCCAACTGCCGTTCTGCCAGGCAGGTCGTAAAATACGACCGAGTGCCTTATGCGCCTCACTAGCATCGTGACTACTAGGTGGTAGAGTTCTGCATCAGCTCGACCAGGTCTGGTACCACCGCCTTATCTATTCCTGCTGCAATAACGTCAGTGCTAGTCACTGTCGTATTCCGGTTTGGAGGTTAAGGTAGCCGGTAAAATTATACATATGGCATTAGACCTTGCCACAAGACCCATCTGCTTACAGACAAAGAGGCAGACAGACTTTCGCATTTATGATATTATAGTTTAGTATATAATGTAACAGTATGGATAAAGTAAAACGCTGTCACTAAATCCAGGCGAGACGTTGCGGTGTTCTGCTAAAGATATCTGCTATAGACCCTTGCTAGATAGAAACTACCCGTGCTATAAAAACTATCCTTTCAATTCTAATATAAGCTCATTGTACATTAAATTAATTTGATAATTTCGGATCTGTAGGGCTACTCTTGAAAACCGATTTCAATTTTAAATGAATATTTATTGAATTCTGAAGTATTTCGTACTCTGGACAACTATATTCAATTATTAAATTCGGCGACAGCGCCACACGGGTTTTAAAATATTTTGGAACTACTCATTATTGCTTTTATTCGTTATTTTCTTTAAAACGGTACTTAAAATTTCCACTTGTAATACTATCTTGACGTGTAATGATGGTATCTATTTCCAATAATTAGGTCGTTACTATACTGAATCAATGTGGGCAATATTGGTTTCAAGAGTACCGTTTTTTGACGATATTCCAAACTTATTGTTTTTATCAATATTGGTTTAAGATTTATATTGTTTTCAAGAGTAGGCCTACTGGTTATGTTTTTAGAAGAATTTTGGGAAGACTTTATCAATCTCTAACTTAAAGTACCTTACAAGCAAATCATTCAGTCGTAAATGCTAATGCGTCATAATAGTGTAAATGAATTTTTTTAAATTGATTTGGCGAAGATAAAACGTACGTCTGAATAAAAGTTAAACGACATTAGATGAAATTCACCAAATTTTTCATAGCTCGGCTTTAGTACGACCGCTTTCGGTCGCAATAGCGACATTGCATGTTAATGTCATGTTCTAGTTTAAAGGGTAAATTAGCCTTTAAACTTGCCGTCCCGCCATACGGATAGCAACGCACCCGTTACTTACATCTTTAGTCTTTCTAGGCGATGTTTTTGTATTCCAATAGATGGAGCAATTTGGTTTATTTTTTTTATTTTTTTTATCATAAGATAGCAAACAAGCAGATGGGTCTCCTGATGGAAAGAGTCAACCTTCGCCTATAGACACCAAAGGTGTTAATGGTGCGTTGCTATCTTGTGGCGAGGTCTAATGCCACATGCATAAGTTTACCGGCTACCTTACCCTCCAAACCGGAACACGACAGCGACAAGCACTGATGCTATTGCGGCAGGAATAGGTAAGGCGGTGGTACCAGACTCGGGCGAGACAATGCAGAACTCTACCACCTAGTAGCCACGATGATAGTCACTCGATAGCCAATCGGTCGCCTTTTACGACCTGCCTGGCAGAACGACAGTTGTCCTATTCTTCAAAGGAGGCCGGGACCAACACGGCGAGAAGGTTGTGAGCTATCCTACGATGTAAATATAATATCTAAGTAAACGTGCATTCTGGTATAATGGGCGAAAACCCTAAGGCGTATTTTTATACTATAGACAAAAATAACCGAGAAGCGGTCTGGCTTACGCTAACTGTGGAAAGTCTTATTGCGGTAAAGTAAACTTTGGAAGATTGCGTTATAAATAAATGTATCTTCTTCAAATGATATTTTTTATTTCATATATTGCTATAAATAAACTTATGTGAGCACGCTTGTGTCATAATATTTGTGCTATTATTTCGTGGATATTAATAGACTAGCTGTTACCCGCGGCTTCGCACGCGCATATTCACTTTAGAACTTATTTAACCTTTGATTATAAGCTACTTTTTTTAAAATCTCTACAAAGTCGGGCGGGCCGCTAATATTGTATAAATATAATATTTACATTTTCATCTTATTTATATACGATGTTTTTACTATCAAAATTTAAGTAAAATACGTAAGATTAAAAATACCTGTCGGTAACATACCTATTGAACAAACTAACGTAGTTATAAAAGAAACTTGTAATACCTAACCTAAATCTACCTATGACAATATTATATACTAGCTGTTGCCTGCGACTTCGTCCGCGCGGACTTCGTTTACTCTGCACTGATTCTCTCCCATAGGTGATAGCGTGACAATATGTAGCCTATATGTTGACCCAACCTGTTAGTGATATTCATGCAAAATTGTAAGTAAATCCGTGCAGTACTTTTTGAGTTTACCCCGGACATACATACAGACAAACAGACAAAAATTCTAAAAACTATATTTTTGGCTTCGATATCGATTATAAATAACGCCCCGAGTATTTTTTAAAAAAAATATTCAATGTACAATTTTGACTTTCCTACGATTTTATTATATGTACAGATAACGAACTATACCACAAACCTAAATAAATTATACCTTTCTATTAGGATTGCTATATATGTAACACACCTATCTAACCAACTAATGTAACTGTATTAAAAAATCTGTAAGTAAGGGTTAACCGAACCCTGCAGGTCATCCCTGAAACTTCCCGCTACATTGAGGTATTTTAAGCTCAAAGAAAAAATATGCTTAAGCATAAAGTTTTGAGTTCAAAAATCTAAAGTTTTATTAAAAATGGTGGTTATTCAGTGTTCGTAAAGCTGCCTATTTTTTGGAAGTGATGACCGACTTTGATTTTTCGAATAACATTCAACGCAATTTTTGAACTCTAAATTGTTTTATTAGGTAAAAAGTCTAAGAAATATAAAAAAAAAGCGTTTTGAAAAACTTTCGACCTTAATAAATCCCGAAAGAATCAACCGATTTAAATCCATTTTACGGTATTTGACGCAGTCTTTTAAGCAAATGATTTTAAAATAAAGTGGTAAATTAGCCTGAAAGTTATTTTAAAAATACGAAGTAAGTTTCCTGTAAACAGAGTAATTTTAATATTAGAAAATTTGAATCGATTTTAATTTTTGAAACGGCATTTGATGTAGTGTTTTCAGTACTAAAATAATATAGTGAATCAAAAAAATATTGCTTGAAAAATTTCTAAGATTTGTTGAAAAAACACTTTATTCAAAATTTTTCGTCAACGATAACTCCTGAACGGATTTATTTATTTATTTATTTATTTATTTATTTCAACTAAAAATCCACAGCCGAATATCAAAATAGGTACAATAATATAATATTTACATTACATTGGCCAATTAAGGATTTTCTTTTTGTACACTGTTACTATAAGCATTTTTACAGTCACTGACGGGTAGCTAATAGGTTTATATATCAAAGACTATATAGGTATATATCGTAATAAACAAAACTAGACATACAACAAGAAGCAATTCTATAAAAATATGTGTGTTTGTGTGTGTTGTTTGTTTGTGACTAAGTGTATTAGAATACAATCAATACTTATGTTTAAGAATATAATATAAAATAAAAATAAATATATAGGTACATAGATGAAATTATTTTATTTACACAGGATGGTTATGGTGCTTGGCAACAAATACATTGCAAATTACAAAATAATAAAAAAAAAAACAAAAAAACATAAAGATATATATTATATATAAAAAAAAGATAAACATATATATATATATATATATATATATACATATATATATATATATATATATATACACACATATATATATATATATATATATATATATATATATATATATATATATATATATATATATATATATATATATATATATATATATATATACACACACACATATATATATATATATATATATATATATATACATATATACATATACATATATATGTATATATATATATATATATATATATATATATATATATATATATATATATATATATATATACACACACATATATATATATATATATATATATATATATATATATATATATATATACATATATACATATACATATATACATATATGTATATATATATACACATACACATGCACACACATACATATATACATATTCATATATTATAAACGAAAACAATATGTAATAACTTATCGAGTCTTGTTTAAGGCATAAAGAATTATCATCGCTAGCGACACGAATTGCGCTAGTAAACAAACTGCATAAACCGATTTTGATGCCATTTGTGCATTGGAAGCTGTTTTTTGAAGAAAATAGCTGATTAGTTTTTGTACTCAATCGGTACATAAATCTGGAAGTTATATTAAAAAATACTATATATTTAAAAAAAAATTGAGGTTTTTGTAAAAATTCTCAAAACTTTCTGGATAGATCGCTCAACTTACACTTCCTGAAAATTTGAACCGATTCGGGTTCAAATTTTCAGGAAGTGTAAGTTGAGCGGAATCCAATTGAATGCCATAAACCACGTTTAGCCGTTCAAAAATTATGAGATGTCTACATACACACAGAGAGACATACCAACATATATACATATATACATACATACATACAGCAATACTGACGTCATCGTGAAAATATTCGAAAAGATCTTATAACTCGATTTTCGAAAATGTGGGTAAAGTCATTAGTTTCATGATCTACATACGTAGCAGCAAGTTAAAAATCTGTAAATTGATTGACCACTTCCTGAAATTTCCCGCTAAATTGAGGTATTTTAAACTCAAAGGAACAAAAGGTATACTTAAGCAAAGATTTTCAGATTCAGAGTTCAAAAATCTTAATTTTATTATAAAATAAACGAGAGTCTAGATATTTCAAAAATTTTCGGTATTGATGAATCCCAAATAAAACAATAGAATTTGATCAAATTGCGGTTTTTGACGCAAGTTTTTAGAGAGAAAAGATGATTAGATTTTTAAATTCATCGGTATATTCAGTAAGTTTTAAATATTAAGTAAGTTTGCTGAAAACACAATTTTTTTATTTGTTTTTTTGAATTATTATTTGAAAAGCTGTAATTCTTGAAAACTTGATTCGATTTTGATTTTTAAAACTGCACTTGACGTAGTTCTTAAGTGCTAAAATATTGAAGAAGGCTGAAAAAATATTGGTCAAAAAATTTCGAAGTTAAGTCGAGAAAAATGGTCAATTCATATGCTTAATTTAGTGGGAAGTTTCAGGGATATCCCTTAGTGTCAACCGTTTACACATTTTTTTTTGCCACGTCGCCTAAAAAGTTACAAAAATGTCGGCAGTTGACTCAACGTGATGTTGTTCAATGTAAAATATTCGGTAATTTTAGGGAAAATAAAGGAAATTACAAGCATTTTAAAATACCATAATATTTTTGTTTTTATAATTACAATAATTTCCCCCTGTTTTGGTCCAAGTTCCTTTGATGAATAGACCAGCTGGCGTTCTACCAAGCAAGTCATAAAAGGCGACCGATTGGATAAATGTGTCAATGCCATCGTGACAACTTGGTGGTTCCTCAACGTTGCGCTTGGGTATTTGATACGACTGCCTTACCTATTCCTGCCACAACAGCATCAATCCTTGTCATTGTCGTGTTCTGGTTTGGAGGGTAAGGCTAAGTTTATCGGCTAGGTAAACTTATGCATGTGATCGCCACATGGATAGGGTATGATAGGGTATTGAAAAATTAATCATCTGACACTCTACCAGGCAGTTCGTAAAGCGAACAATGGACCAAAAATGTCGCATGACACTAGTATCGTGATATATAGGTGGTAGAATTCTGCAACGTCTCGCTCGGGTTTTCGTACCACCGCCTTACCTATTCCTGTCGCAACAGCATCAATCCTTGTCATTGTCGTGTTCTGGTTTGGAGGGTAAGGCTAAGCTTACCGGCTAGGTAAACTTATGCATGTGATCGCCACATGGATAGCAACGCACCATTAACATCTTTGGTGTCTATACGCGATGGTTTTTGTATTTCCATCAGCAGAGCCATCTGCTTGTTTGCTATCTTATATTATATAAAAAAACATTATTTTTTTACAATGTAATCGATATATGTCTCTTCCAGATCGGACTGGATTTTCGTCAGCCATGTCAGCCATAGCTTCGTCATTTGTAGTGTATGCGACGATGCTATGGCCCAACATATATACAAAAATCTAATCATCCGATTTGGGGACCTCCTCCTTTTTGAAAGTCGGTTGAAAATATGGTTTATTAAGATAAATCCTACGTAACTCAAATGAATGTAAAATAGCAAAAAATAAATCCCTATATTTCTTTCAACGTGAAGTAATTAATCAAGGTAAGGCGAAAAGTTGATTCAATCTCGTCTCGTTCCACAAAGCACCCTTTGTGGGGCTCCCACGTAATCCATCACTGGTGTTTGGCTTCACATGGGAGAAAACATTTTGCAAATACTTTATTTACAAAATGAACCTGTTATTCGTATAAAATTCTGTAAACTGTTTGACCTTGCAGACTATAGCTGAAACTTCCCGCTAAGTCGAGATATTTTAAGTTCAAATCAGTCTAAACCCAAGTAGCACGTTAAGCTGTATATAGGCTGCATTTAGGTTCATTTTTAAACTTAAAGCTGTATACGAAGCCGTACAAAGGCTATAGAAGCTCTTCTACAGCCGATACAACACCAAAAAGGGCCCCAAGTTATACAGCTTATTGCGTTATGTAGGCTGCACAATAGCTGTACAAGCTGTTATAGGCTGTACAAGGGCTGTTATTTGGTGTATAAAGAAACTACAACACTAAGGATACTCCCTTGTAACTGTCTTGTACAGCTAAGAGTTAAATAGGCTGCACAATAGCTGTACAAGCTGTTATAGGCTGTACAAAGGCTGTTATTCGGTGTATAAAGAAACTATAACACTAAATATACTCTCTTGTACAGCTAAACGTTCTTAATAGGTGTTTGAAAATGATAAAAAGTAACAATCGGTTTTTGATATTGTATAACATTAATTATATCACATATTGGTATCTGCAGACGCCATAATTAAAAATATATTAATAAAAGATAAATTCTTGGACTTGGAGCAGTGTGAAACGGTGTATTCAAAGTGCAAATTATAATTTATTAAGAAATTATATATGATTTCTCTCAAAATATTCACGCGCCAACGAAATAATCAAGATAACACAAATAAAATCATTGCAAAATACGGTAAGTGTTTGTGTTTAAGGTTAGAATATACAAGTATTTATGATACAATATTGTACATAAAGGCATAATGATCATAATATAAGTTGCTTAATTTCTTTAATGTTGTTTTTAATACACAATAATGGCGGCGTTTTGTAATACAGCCTAAAGTGTATTTGGAGGGTGATATACTGCAAATAGCTGTACTGAATCTCTTTTTTGTTCTATTATACGGCTATTGGCTTTTAATTACCGTCCAAATACACTTTAGGCTGTACTAAGTCCCTATATAAATCTATTGTACAGTAATTGGCTTTTAATCACTTAACTTATGCTTAGAGATGCGTACAAAAATTGAAGAACCCTAAATACAAAACATATGTTTGTCACTTGATTTCGCTATTGTGTTGTATTGATGTCGGTCGTTTGACTTTACAACTAAACCAACTTATTGTTAACTATAACTTATGGGACATGTATTTCAATCATGTTTTACTTTATTTTTCAGGGAAATATGCCTTATAAAATAATAAAAACAATTGAGAGAAGCCAAAACCGTATTTGTATCGTACCCAGTTTGTGGGAGGATAAAGGTGAATTATAATGACCAAGAAAACAACTTGATATAACTAAGTTGATCAAGAACGAAAAATCAAGCCCTTTAAATATTGGTCTATCACAAAAATATTTTTAAGAAGAATACGTTGAAAAATGAAAAATGAAAATGAAAAATATTTATTTGCAAGAATATGGGTGTCACAAGTTATTAAAATAAATTAAATTACCATCATATTCTACCATAATATGGCGTGCAAACATTTTAATTTAGGTCGATTTCTTTATAATTACTACCGGATCGGAACGCGGCCACACACTGAGAAGATCCGGCGGAAGAAACTCAGCGGGCTTCTTTTTTTCTATTTCACGTATTACAATTGTATGTATTACAATTTACTAGAATTATTTCACATCAAAAGTTGTTTTTACAATTTACAAAATATGATCTTATGCTCAATCCAAATTTTTACAATTTACAAAAAATTTACCATTTTACAAAATTTGCCGTTCAGTTTTTATTACATTTAAATTTCAAGGTAAATTGTACAAGCTTATATTTCTGTTTATTAACATTTAATCTTATCTGCTAAAAATTCTCTAATATCATAGTATGTTTTATTTAACAGTAAATCAAACAATTTTTTGCGAAATATATTTATAGGTAATAATTTTAGACTATCAGGAATATGATTGTATATATTAACTGCCATACAATATGCATTTTTTTTATAAATATTTAGTCTTTGGCTTGGCACATGTAGCTTCTCACTGTTTCTAAAATATGAGTTCCCTAATACTTGAGCATTTGTTTTAAACAAATGTTGATGTTTTTTTACAAATACGCATACCGACAGTATGTAAAGACAAGGTAAAGGTAGTATTTTAAGAGTTTTAAATAGGGGTTTACATGAATGTAGTTGATTAACATTACATATTGCACGTATACATTTCTTTTGAATTCTGAAAATCCTAATTAAATCAACTGAGTTTCCCCAAATAGAGATTCCATATTGCAATACAGATGAGACATATCCGTGATATGCCAGCAATGCAGCATTTAAGTTGGCTACTTCTCTTATTCTTCTCAAAACATAGATAAATCTGTCAATTTTTTTGCAAAGAGAATCAATGTGCGCTTTCCAATTGCAATGGTTGTCAATAAATATTCCTAGAAATTTAGTGTATTCAGTATTTTCTATATTTATATTGTTAAATAATATATTTGATTTTTGAACTTTATTGCTATAACATGTTTGAAATTCAACTATCTTTGTTTTAGTCAAGTTAATTTTTAAATTATTACTTTTTAACCATTCCGAAACTTTAAGTAAGGTTTCAGTTGTTTCTTTTACTAGGTGATTTTTATTTTTACATTTAATGAGGAGTGTAGTGTCATCTGCAAATAAGAATGACTCACGTTGCATAGTCTCTGGAAGATCATTAATGTAAATTAAAAACAGCAAGGGTCCTAAAACACTTCCCTGTGGTATTCCACAGTCACTACAACTATAATTTGAAGTATATATTTTTTTATGTGTCCCAGAAATTTTTGAAATTTCTACACACTGTTTCCTATTTTCTAAATAACTTTGTATCCACTCTAATGATTTCCCTCTTATACCATATTTTTCAAGTTTTGCCAACAGAATTCTATGAGAAACAAAGTCGAATGCCTTACTCATGTCTAAAAATACACAAAGTGGATAACTTTTTGTATTTAGGCATTCCGTTATACTCTTTACCAGTTCAAAACATGCTAAGGTTGTCGACCTACCTTTTCTAAATCCATATTGATTATTTTTTAATATATTACATTTCAGTAAGTAATTATGAAGTCTATCATACATAACTTTTTCAAAAATTTTTGAGAGAATCGGAATTAATGTAATGGGTCTATAGTTATTCATATCGCAAGGATCACCTTTTTTAAGTATTGGTCTAACTATAGACTTTTTTAGTCGTTGTGGGAACTTCCCTTCTAAAAATGTCAAATTAATAATATGACTGAGCGGCTTTGATATTACAGCAGCAACATTTTTGAGTAGTTCTGTACTAATATTATCATAACCAGTTGCACTTGTATTTTTTAAGGAGTTTATGATCTTAAATACTTCATGCTCATCTACTGGTGTAAGAAACATAGTTTTACTGCTATTAGGTAACCCAAGTATTTTTGAAGTGTTTGTGAATTTGTCATTGTTAATACTTGTTTTTGATTGGTTTATAAAAAATCATTAAATAGGTTACAAATTGATTGGGATTTTGTATACTCTGTATTGTTCACTCTAATTTTCTCAATTTCTTGTATATTTGTTTTATTCTGGAATGTGTTTTTAATTAAATCCCACGAAGCTTTGCATTTATTGGAAGATTTTTCAATAAATTTCAGAGATTTCAGCCTTTGTGATTCTAGTATACATTTTGATAAAATTCTAGATAGAATCTAGAATTTCAGCCTTTGTGATTCTAGTATACATTTTGATAAAATTCTTTTGTAACGCAAGTAATTATTTTTATTTTCATTCTTATTAGATTTACCAAACCGATAATTTAAATATAGCTGGCGTTTGACTTTACAACATTTAAGAAGTCCTTTTGACAGCCATTTATTTTTAATTGGTTTATTTGATACCTTAGTACGAATTTTTGGAAAGCATAGCTCAAAAAACAATAAGAATATGTCGTGGAAATTATTAAATGCCTCTTCACAATTTGAACTTGCAAGAACTTCATTAAAACTTAAGGATGATAGACATTCAAAAAACTTGTTCTTATTTTCTTGACTAAAAAGTTGTTTTGTTTCAAACCAAAAAGCTCGTTTTGGTTTAAAGTTTGAGATGGACTCAATATTTACTTTTATACTCTGGGCTGTCTCATGTTCAGATAAACCGAGATAATGAGTGTAAGACTGAACATTTTCCAAATTGCTAGCAATTACATCTAAACATGCATGCTTCCTAGTGGGTTTAAGTATGTGCTGATTAATATTACTATTTGATAGAATGCCTGTTAACTGCTTTTGAGTATAATTATCCTGTAACAGATCTATATTCCAATCCCCACATAGTATAAATTTCTTCTTAGAGTTTTTCATTATATTTTCTAACAGTAATTCTAAATTATAAAGGAAAGTTTCAACATTTGAGTTGGGTGTGCGGTATATACAAATTATTACTAATTTATAATCTATAATTTCAACAGCGCAGCATTCAAAAGAGAATGGTAAGCGTATTTGTAAATCAAGAGTTTTGAACTGTAGATCATTTCTGATCAGAATACAAGTGCCACCCCGTCGTTGGTTTTCACGAGAAAAATAAGATGCCATAGAGTAACCTTCTATTCTAAAATTTTGTTCGGAACCTTGTTTAAGAAATGTTTCAGAAAGGCAGATAACATCAATTTTGCCCAATTCATCACTAAGCTCACTTAAAGCTACTTGCAAATAGTCTCTTTTACTCAGAGCACCTGCTATATTTTGGTGTAATAATTTAAACTGGTGTTTATTTCCGAAAAAACTGGTCTTTGTTATCTATATTTTTTATATCACTTCTCGATTTAATATTAAAGTAATATGGTATGGTACCCTTTTTTATTACATTATTTGAAACTGAATGTTTTAGGTTGTTTTCTACTTTATTTCCTAGTTTTTTACTGAAATAATAAGGTATTGTACCTTTGTTTATCTTAGGGGTAGGATATTGATCATTTTTGATACTAATTATTCTACTAGACACTAATTTTTCTAAGTTTGCTTTATATTCGTTGAATGTAAATGTCTGTTTATTTAATTGCTTATTATTATTTTCACTATCAGTTACTTTATTAATTTTTTGTTTGGAAAATGACAAAAAGTTATTTTTGTATTCCTGATAATCCATATTAATTTTTAATTTGTTATACAAACAGTCTATATAGGTTTTATGCGAATAATGATTATTATATTTAGACAAATAAGAATCTAAATCAATAAAAGTACAGTTGTTATATTGTTTTACAATTAAATTTAACTTATAATTTAGTAATCCTACATTTAGATATTTATTCGACTCTACTTTTATTAAAAACACTTGTTTACACACTTTTAGTTTATCTAGCATATTACACAAATTAGTGAAAACAGAATAAGGTTCTTTGTCATTGGTACCAATGCCAAGTATGGTAAAGTCTTTGTTACTTAAATTTGAATAATCACTAAAACTATTTAATATATTCGATGACTTCGCATTAGGTTTTATTGTAGATAAAACTGAAAACTCACTTGATTTGTATTTCACCAATCTAGTAGATAGGCCCCGGAGTCTTTGATCTCCTAATATAAGAATCTTATTTTTTTGTGTATTTGAAGGATTTTGAGTAGACTTTTCATAACACTGTTTTAGAGAAACACGCATAGAAACCTGCTGACTAGAGTTCTTCAATTTCTTAGATTTTACTTCTTCCTTTTTTTGTGTCTGAATAGTGTTTGAAATCTTAGAATTTGATTTTGTTATACTACTTGTAGTGTCCTCAGAGTTCAAATTTAAAGATGTAGAAATACTTGTTTTATTTTGAGTTTTATTTGACTTCACATACTTATTTTTTGGTGTTGAACACTTATAACTTTTGTGTTGTGTGGATATCTTGGAAGGTGTATTTTTTGTTACTTTTTTTAAAATTTCTATGTTTATAGCTTGTTCTTTGTTTACTTTGCGAAGAGAGTTATTTTCTAAAATTAGATTTTGTATTTCACAATGAGCACTTTCTAACTGACACTTCAAGGTATTAATTTCCTCACGTAATTCTTTGTTTGTGGTATCGCTTACAGCTGACAAATCCGGAAGACTCCTAGCTAAGTAGTCCGAGGTAGTTGTTTCGAAGGATTCCATAGAAGTATTAGACAGGGATATGTTTTTTCTTCTTAAAGTGACATTTTCGAAAGTGAAATCCATTATGATTATGTCCAGTACTGAAAGATGTTAAAATATTTTAATATAAAATAATAAATGTTATAATTATCTAGGACGCAAGGGACAATAAGTGTTACGTATTTTTGATTTCTTTTTGTTAATATTATAAAAATAAAAGTGAATTTTGGTTAGACAAGTTTGGTTGGTTAAGTTTGGTGTCTATAGGTAAATAGCAATATTAATGTATCCACGTATTTTTCTTAGATGATTTGAAGATATTTATTGAATTGAAAATAATTAAATGAAATTAATGTTAAATTATAAGCAGTTAAAATAAATAAGAACGTGATAATTATAATAAAACTAATACTCCCCGGGTTTTCCGTTTCAGAATTTGAATTGTTCTATATCCATTGTACTCGGTGACGGTTAACTTGTTAACACGATTTCTTGAAATGTTTGTGCTTTTTACTAAAGTCCTTATTATTGTAATATTATAGTTTGTTTATTCGTTAACTTTACGCACTTTTGTTATTGATTTAAGCTATATTAAAATAAATTCTGTAAAAATTTTCGCAGCTGTTCGAATTCGATGTTGACAGGCTTAGTGTTGCCAGAAAAAAAAAAAAAAATATTATTTCGTTATTTCGTGCTTGTGATTTAATATTATTAGTTCTTCAAAGAGAAACACATACTCTTTTGCCTGTAATTGTATCTAAGTATATAATATTTTTAAAACGATTTTAAGTATACATATATACAGGTTGTTGCAAAAGTGGTACAGTAAGCCGAAAGGGGGTGGCTCAGGGGGTCATTCTTAACAACTTTTGTTTAACGACTTTTGGAAATTCGCCAAAAAAATGATGATTCTCCATAGAAACTTTGTTGGTCACGTGACTTTTCGCAATGGAAAAACAAAATTGTTTTTCGAGAATTTTCACAAATCGTTGAACAAAAGTTGTTCAAAATGACCCTCTGAATCACCCCCTTTCGACTTACTATACCGCTTTTGTAAAACTCCGTATAGTAGCAAGTTAAAAATAAAAAAATACATATTTTGTCAGTGTAATGATTTTTATTTCTCTTTTTACCTCTTTTTTTATATATTCTTTGAAGAATAGACCAATTGCCTTTCTGCCAGGCAGGTCGTAAAAGACAACCGATGGGCTATGCGAGTCACTTCTAGACTTCTAAGTGATAGAGCTCTGCATTGGCTCGACCGGGTCTGGTACCACCGCCTTATCTATTCCTGCTGCAAAGCGTCAGTGCTAGTCACTGTCATGTTCCGGTTTGGAGGATAAGGTGGCCGGTATGCATGGGGCATTAGACCTCGCCACAAGAGAGCAACGCACCATTAACATTTTTGCTGTCTGTAGGCGATGGTTGACTCTTTTCATCAGGTGACCGATCTGCTTGTTTGCTATCTTATGACATTAAAAAAAATCAGTTATTATAAATTACCAACCAAGTAACCTTAATAAAGAATATAAGCCTAAAAAATAATAAATCAGATAACCTACAATCACTTTTTAATGTTTTTGTTACGGAACCCTTTTCCTTGAACATTAATAAAAATGACGATTGTAGGTTTACCTAAATTAGTAATTTTTCAGCTTTATCTTCATCACGATTACTTGGTTGGTAATTTATAATATTTAAATATTCCTTTTCAATCTTCCTCTTGATTTTTTCCACATGATATCAACTATGCAGATATAAAAACAGCAAACAACAATTTTCTCAGTAATACAGCCTTGAGCTGTACTATAGCTGTATATGCAGATTTTTTAACACCATTGGCTGCATAACAGTCTACAATTACGCCATAAATATTAGCTGTAGAACGGTGATTGCATGTCCCATTTTACAGAAATAAGCGTTGAGTGATACTATAATAACACTTAAAGCTGTAATAAATTCCCGTGCTAAACAAAATACAGCTAATGTACAGCTTGGATTAAAATCAGCCTAATGAGTTACAAATTGCTTAAAGCTGTACAGTAGTGTATCAATATTCAGATATAACGCCTAAAGCATAACCACCTAAAAGTATAACAAAATATTAAAATCATGTATCATGCTTTCTCATAAATTACAAAATCAAAAGTATATCAAAAAAAGTAAAAATAAAGGTAAAGCTTCGTGGGAAGTTATAAAAAATTTCACGAACTCTACATCGACAAAGGAATATATTGAAAAAATAATAGTAAATAATAAAAATTATACAAACCCTGAACAGATAGCAAATCTTTTTAATGACTATTACATCAATTTAACAAACAAGTCCTATCCCAACAGAAAATACAACATAACTCAAAGTAACCCCAATACTATTCTCTTGTCTCCTACAGACGCAGCAGAAATCTACAAAATAATTTTATCTTTGAACAATACCAAATCAGTAGGATATGATGGCATCAGCACACATATTTTGAAATTATGTGCCTCTAAACTTTGTATACCATTAAGTCATATAATAAATTTATCATTTCAAGAAGGCCACTTTCCACATAAATTAAAACAATCAATAATTAAACCTCTGTTTAAGAACGGTGACCGATGTGTCATGAGTAATTACCGACCAATAACAATTATTCCCATATTATCAAAAATATTTGAAAAGGCCATGTATTCTAGAGTATACGCATTCTTAAGTGATCAAAAGATCTTGTCACCGAATCAATTTGGATTCCGAAAAAACAGCTCAACTACCTTGGCATGTTTCAATTTAGTAAAAGATGTTACTGAGAGCTTAAACAAACGACACAATGTCTGTGCCATTTTCTTAGATATGAGCAAGGCGTTCGACTATCTTAGTCAAGACCAACTCTCATGTAAACTCGAAAAGTATGGCATAAGAGGTGTAGCTGGTTTGTGGCTGAAAATTTATTTAGAGAATCGACAGCAAATGGTTCATATTGATAGAGTAAATAAAGTAAACAAAATAAAAGTTACATTCAAATCTAAGCTTCGAACAAATTGTTGTGGCGTCCCGCAAGGAAGCATACTTGCGCCATTATTATTTATTACTGGTATTAACGACCTACAACAAAATATTAACGAACAATGTTACTTATTTGCTGATGACATAACTTTATTAATAAATGATGAAAATCTTTGTAATATAGCATATGAAAGGAAAATTAATGAAACTGTAAATCAAGTAATTAAGTGGATGGAAAATAATAATTTACATATAAATATAAAAAAGACAAATTTTTTACAATTTATGACATATAATAAAAAATCTTTGAATCTTAATATAAAATATGATAATAATGCTATAGAAGAAGTAGAATATATAAAATATTTAGGTATAGTTATTGACAAAAACCTTAACTGGAAGGAACATATCATCAATATTTGTAGTACTCTTGATAGATTTGTATTTGCTCTCCGTAAAATTAGATTACATATATCAAAGGAAACAGCATTAACAGCGTATTTTGGATATGTTTCATCAGTACTTTCCTATGGGCTGCTTATGTGGGGTAACTCTGTGGATATGATACGTGCTTTTAGAACACAAAAAAATGCATTAGGGCCATATGTAACATCACACAAATGCAAAGTTGTAAACCTTTTTTTAAAAACCTGAAAATACTAACACTTCCTTGCATGTACATTATGGCAGCTTGTTTATTTGTTAGAAAACACCCTAAATATTTTAAAACAAATGCAGAACAACTTGGCACAAATAACAGACATGCAAGCAAACTTTATGTGCCACAGTGTAGACTAGCAATGGTAAAAAAAATTCTTTCCATATGTGTATTACTGTGTTCAATAAATTACCAAACATAATAAAATCGCTGCCGATAAACAGGTATAAAATACAACTGCATAAATGGCTAATTACAAAATGCTTCTACTCTGTGGAAGAATATTTAAATTGTAAAGATAATGCAATTAATATCTAGTCAGATCCTAAAATAGTTAATGAGAATGTTAATGTATACAGATTTAGTGTTTGTTAGTTATTATGCGTGCTATGATTATCTCTAATGATATAATATAATGATATAATATAAATGGAATGTATAATAGATTAGATTAATAAATATTTAGATGAAGACATATTTGTATGATGATGAAATTAATAATTAAATTGTTAGTTAAATTGAATAATATATAAATAATTAAAATCAAATAAGCAAAATCAACAAAATCAAATGACATATTATTAATTTAAAAATAAATAATGAAATATAAATTAAAATTAAACTAATAATTAATAGCAATGTTATGTAGTATTTTAGTGATAAGAAATTAAGATTTGCACACCTTTAAATGGTAGAATAAGTAGAACTATATTGAAATGTACCTATCTGACAACCTTGTATACCTTATTCTGGCAAATAAAAAATATTATTATTATTATTATTAAGCTTACGCGGAACTCTAAGAAAGGCCTTGTACAGCATTAGGCTGTATAAAAACTCATAAAGGTCTCTTATACCGATAAAAGCATCTTTTTACACCATTGTACGGCTGCAATAGAACTTTAAGTTCTATATGAGCTGCTTTATGGGTATTAAACATGCTTGATTGCTGCTTGGGAATTATATGTAAAGATAGATTTTTGAGCTCAAAAAGTTTTTAGGTGATTAGATAGTAACAACACAAGCATATAGCTACCCTGGTGGAAACAGAAACCATCGCTTATAGACATCAAAAATGTTAATAGTGCCCTGCTATCCTTGAGGTGGGATGGCAGTGCCACGTGTGCATGTGGCACTGCCGGCTACCTTACCCTCCAAACCATAACACGACAATGACAAGCATTGAGGCTACTGCGATCGGAATATATAATACCTTGAGTATTTATTACCACTACCTTTTCAGGGCATTTATTACCACCACGAGACGTTGCGGAAATCTACCACCTTGTAGTCACGATGGTAGTGACACGTATTGCCAATCAGTCGCCTTTTACGACCTGCCTGCCACAAAGGCAGTTAATATATTCTTAAAGAAGTCCGGACCAACAAGGCGAAAAAAAAGTTTCACAATCTATAGTTATTTGAAAACTTTTCCATAATTTTTGAAAAGCTGTAACTTTTGAACGCGGTAATCGTATTTGGTGTTTAAAACAGCATTCCAAACTATTTTTAAGTTCTAAAATTTGTCTTGAATATAAAATCAATAAAAAAAATTCGACATAAAAGTATTTTTTTTATGAGTTTTTAAAGTTTTTCCAAGCACTAGATAAGTGCTAAAACACGTTTATTGATAATATCAAACAGTTGAAAAATCTGGAAGCGATGACCAAAAACACTTTTTTCAAATTTTTTTCATTATGGTAACTACTGAACGAATCAACCGATTTTGACCCAATAAACGGCAATTGACGGTATTTGATATTAGAATCAATCGGTAAATTAGTTTGAAAGTCATCTATATATATAAAAGGCAAAAGTGACTGACTGAGGTATCAACGCACAGGCCAAACTCTTACAGCTAGAAATTTGAAATTTCGCACACGTATTCTCCTTATGATGTAGACATTCACTAAGAAAGAATTTTTAAAAATTCAACCCAGAAGAGGGTGAAATAGGGGATGAAAGTTTCTATGAAACTTTTTATTCTTACCTTTACGTTTACGTATAGTCTTATGTGATTTACTTAAATTTTGAACATAAAAAAATCGTATATATATAAATATTATGCAATACTAGCGGCCCGCCCGATTATGTCAATATTTTTAATATAGTACCTTACAAAGAAGGTTAAATAAGTTAAATATGCGCGAGCGAAGCCGCGGGTAACAGCTAGTTTTATATATTAGAAGTAAGTTTATCGAAAACATCGCTAATAATTTGGATATTTGAAAGAGAAGCAACCAGAACGGATATAAGACTAGTGGATGGGTTTGTATATCTTGGATGTACGTTTAGTAGGGATAGAAGGTAAATCGCTGATGGCGAAAGAAGAGCTTGCGCACAAGAAAGAGGGAATGGAGCGTTAAGGAGATTACTTAAAAACACATTTTTAAGTCAGAGTACCCGTTTTGCCCTGCATAATGTGCTTAACACAACGCTATTATATGGAAGTGAGAGTTGGGTATGTCACAAAGAGCATGAAAGTAGAATTATCACGGTAGAGATGTGATCGCTATGGAAAATATGTGGCGTAACATTCGCGGACCGGGTTTGTAATGTTGATTATGATTGTAATGTTTGTTAATAATTATTGTAAATACCCTGAGTGTGCTTGTGTAAGCGAAACCGGTCGGAAATTAAATATAATTATCCTATTGTGAAACAGTATAAGTATTATCAGCTAGCAAATATTGTGTTAAAATGGAGTTTCACCAAGTGCCGACGATAAAAAGTGTAGAATATATTGTAATGTTGAAGTGAAGAGAGATTAGGCTTGAAAGAAAGTGTCTATGTAAAAATGAGAAAAGGCATTCTCCGTTGGTTCGGACACGGAAAGAATGGTGAAATAAAGGTTAATAAAACAGATAAACAATGTGAATTTGGAAGGATGTAGGTACCGGGGAAGACCAAGACTGACGTACTATGATCAGATTGATCAAGTACTGTTCGACGGTCTAAAATAATAGTCATGGGGCTTTACCCGCGTAGATCCCGTTCCCGTGGGATAAAATAATCCTATGTCCTTTTTCGGGTCTTAAGCTATCTGTGTACTAAATTACATCCAAATCGGTTCAGTGGTTTAGGCGTGAAGAAGATACAGACAGACAGAGTTACTTTCGCATTTATAATATTAGTGTGGATTCAGGATTGGCTTAGTAACCAACTAAATTATTATTTTAGTAATCAAATTAATTCAAGTTATAAATTGATAATGTAATTAATAATTATTATAAATAATGATCTGCCCCAAGTCTGCTAATTAAAAATTGGATCAATAGCATCTCGATTGGGTCGTGTTTGAATAATTTGACACATTTCGTATTCTGTTAATTATTTAAGACCAATTGCGTTTCATTGACACACCATCCAAATACGATTCAATCGCTATTGAAAAATTCGCTATTCTGCTCCATTTCTACCTTTCAATCGCGTTACAGTTGTCCCTCGATCGCGCACTAAACGGTAGTCTGCTCTGTATTTGACGTATGTTTGACATTTATTTCAATTGCCTCTCAGTGACAATCTTACTCATGCTATGGTAATTTAGTACTATAAAATATTTGATAATTGTATTGAAAATAGCGTCATCTAGGACACGATATGAAAAAGATTTTATTTCTAAAGACTTAAGATCTGGATTCAAGGTTTTTGCCACTACATACGAATATTAAAAATAAACTTTTAATGTCTTAAATATATATGTGAGTGGTTACGCAAAAAGGGACCTGAAGGGATTGGAAACGGTTTTTTTTTTGATAAATTCTGATTCTATGGTCCTTCATCTTTGTTTTGTTCTAATCAAAATAATTTTAGGTGCCGTAGTTTTTTTTAAATGATTTTTTATGTAAGCCGAGGCAGTTTTGAAAATATTAAACCTTATACACAGCGCACACTAGTTTCTTTTTCTAGCGCGCACATAAAGACAAGTAAAAGACGAATAAATAAGTCACCAGTAATACAGCTATCGCAAACACGTGCTATTTCTCACTGACGAAGTCGCTCACTAACGACACTAACATAAAACACCCCGCGCCTCTCTCCCGCACTCGTGGCGAAACTCACATTTTAAACGTGATTTA
The DNA here is from genome assembly GCA_036924255.1 of Apodemia mormo. Lineage (NCBI taxonomy): Eukaryota > Metazoa > Arthropoda > Insecta > Lepidoptera > Riodinidae > Apodemia > Apodemia mormo. The sequence continues at coordinate 3,245,791 of JAUPFN010000016.1, forward strand.
CTCGAAATCAATTATTTTCCCTTGAGGTCCCTTTTTGCGTAACCACTCACATATTTTTAAATAAGATATTACATTACATTATATTTTTTAACTATCTGAATTATAAACATATATTATTTCGTGGTAAATACGCTTATTTTTCAAAATAACAAAGTGTGGCCAATGATCCAATCTATCAAACAAAAAACAACACAATTACAAATGGCGTCGTCATGGTGTTAAATGTTGATACTCGTGCGCATTTTATTATTGAAATCCTGTTTTTTTGTGTGTATTAGTGTTATTTTCGTTGAGTTTGAACTTTTATTCTCCGGATTGCTTAATCGTGATACAAAACTAATATATTGTGCTATTTATTGTCAGTTAATAAAATCTTAAATTATAATATGAATGTTTTAATTGTGAATATATAACATTATACAGCGTGGCAATCAAACGAAGTTGCAAAAGGATTTGTCAGAGTTACATTTTGTTTGAATGGCACGCTGTATAGTGTTTGATAAATTCCTATTTACTATTAAAATTTCAATAAAGAAGTAGGTTCCTATATTAAGCTGTCGAAACAAAATAGTTCTCATGCTATGATATAGATGACGCCAGTAGTACGCCATTATAGATTTAGAAAGCTGCCTATCTATCCTATAGTAATACACATTACACATATTTATCTATGATCTTACTATTGAAGTACAATTCAACAACAATAGCTTTTTTAAAACTGTTTCTTTGAATTTTCTTGAAATTATTAGCAAAATACATGAGAGAATGTAATGTGCAATTAGAAACAATTGAATTAACATAAGATATATACAAAAAAACGTCAGCCAAGTGAAATTAGACAAAACCGGCCCCGAAATAAACATTTCTAGAGGTATAAGACAAGGAGACCCGTTATCGCCCACATTATTTATAACTGTGCTGCAAATCACCATGAAACAACTTAAGTGGTCAAATAAAGGCATAAATATTAAAGGAAGCTACCTTAGCAACTTAGGTAAACAAACATCTTTTTCAAAATCCAGACACAGACGAATTGAAGAGGAGATAAGTTCTTGTCTTGGCATAACAAAGAGGTCTTGAAATATGATTTATCCTTAACAATAAAAAAGAAAGTCTGACTTGTGTATCTTACCTTGCCTCTCTAATGCAAGCCAAATGTGAATGTATAATAATTACACGGGAAGAAAAATTGTAACATGTCAGAGAGCCATGGAGAGAAGTATTTGAAACTAAGAGACAAAAAACGACATAGTGAAATAAGAAAAAAGACCAATATTATGGATGCTTTGACCCACTGTAAGAAATTAAAATAGAAATGGGATGGCCACGTAACATGTCAAAATAAAGAGAGATGGGCTAGAAAAATCATTACATGGGCTGCCCCCCCCCCCCCCTGTTCAAGACAGAGAAAAGTGGAGAGAGATGGAGAAGGTCTATATTCGTCTAGAGGTCCTAAATAATTAGAAGAATTTTAAAAACTAGTGAAAAATAAATTCTTTAAAATGCAGTAACATAAATAAACAATAATGTATCTTCCTATAAAAAAATGTACTCTATTAGTGTTAAGGAATTAAAAATGGCTTATTATTATTATTGTTATTATTCTTATAGGAGTCCATTAATACCAAGCCTATGTTGGTTTATTCTGGTCTCTGGTGTAGATTTTAGCTCAATAGCATGATAGGTAAATCTTCCGTCGGATTAAGTATTATCACGCTAGTTCCTTTGCAGACTGCAGAATAATTCACACACACACACATATTCATGCAAGATCCCTAATGTGGAAAGCAAAGAGAAGGTCGATAAAATTTTCGGTTCACCACAATTCACCAGTTCGCCTGTTAGCAACTAGCAAGATAAATGGTGATCCTCATTGCTGTTTTTTTATAAACGTAATAACGGAGTATCGCCTCATCCAAAACACGGTGGTGCTACCACATCACCAACAGACTCCGAGCTACGAAAAATATCTCATTTACACTAATTTTGCCCGACCCGAGAAAAGGACCCAAGATATAAGCTAAATAGGTTAATCCCAAAACCACGGTGTAATTGTTAAATTGTGAATTTATGTAAATGCTTTTCACAATCTTGTAGTAGCATTTTGGTAAAGTTTCCCAATTGGAAAAGAACTTCCAGAGCAAACAATTCCAAAATTCAATTAAAATCTTGCACAATGGTGTGAATATCAGCAGGTTAGTATTTATACTCGGATCAAAAGACAAAATCATACCCTATCTATTCTGATAATCTTTGCCACTCAGAAGATACTCTGAACAGATTTTGTTGTGTTGATTTTCCGTTTCAGATACCTAATATTATACTTATTACTTAAGATGAAATATAATGACCACCAAAAAAAAATTGTAACCATAAAATGTCTCACCAAAAAAATTAAATCTGTACCAAAAATAGGATACCTTAAATAACATCTATCTAGCTATTTAAGTCATGCCTGCACTTCAAAATGTATTCAATACCCAAAATTAGTAAACAATCACCAAATAATAAGCATTGTGTTATTCCTACCCGGTACCCAAATATATCACTACTTTTGCTTTAAAATGTACTACCTGTCTGTTTAAAATGTGATTTCATAATTTTTGAAGACTGATTCTTCATTATGATTTTAAAATAATTATAATTAAACAAAGAGGACTGAGTATTAAAGTTTTTGAAGATTGATCCTTCATTAAGATTTTAAAATTACAAGAAAAGACTTCCTTATTAAGTTTTAGGTTCATTTTTAAATAACTTGTTGACTGTTGTATTTATTAACAATTTGAAAAAGATTTAATAAATACTTGAATAATAATATTGTTTTAGTAGTTAATATATTTTATTTAAAGCTCTAAGGTCAGACTTTAATAGACATTTTCGGTACCATAAGTTAAAGTTTAGAAAATCATTTAAAATTTTTGAGAAAACAATTATTTATCTACATTAAATGTAGATTTTGTTTTCTTTTGTAGGATAAAAAATATGTCACATACTTGGATAAACTTTCAAATTATAATGCGGTAATATTTTGGTGATTGTTTACTATATCTGGGTTGTTCAGCAATTACTTTGTAGATACAGAATTATTTTGGATATAAGTTAGCAGGCTTTAAATTTATTGGTTACAATTTCATACTAAAAGAAAGATTAAATTCTGGTAATTACTATTTTTAGTAGTTTATAGTGATTTTTTTGGCATTTTATTTAATTATATTTAGTGATTGTTTAAACATAAGCCTATTACTACTATGCTAAGCAATTATGTTAACATTTTAAGTAACTGGTACTTGCTAAATGTCCGTTGGCAAGAGTGCATTTCATAATGTATCTCAAACCAAGTTTCAAGGGAGTTCAAGTTTCTACTTAAGTGCGCACTTCAGAGCACCCACGCACCACCTTAGAGCTTTAAATAAAATAATGGCTACTAAAACAATATTATTATTCAAGTATTTATTAAATCTTTTTCAAATTATTAATAAATTCAACAGTCAACATGTTACTTAAAAATGAACCTAAAACTTAATAAGGAAGTCTTTCCTTGTAATTTTAAAATCTTAATGAAGGATCAATCTTCAAAAACTTTAATACTCAGTCCTCTTTGTTTAATTATAATTATTTTAAAATCATAATGAAGATTTTAAGAAGAAAAGTCTCCAAAAATCATGAAATCACATTTTAAACAGGCAGGTACAGGTACAGGTACAGTACATTTTAAAGCAAAAGTTGTGATATATTTGGGTACCGGGTAGTAATAACACAAAAATTTGCTTATTATTTGGTGATTGTTTACTAATTTTGGGTATTGAATACATTTTATTTTATTGCATGACTTATGCGCATGCACAAACTAATAAATAGCTTCAACTGTCCCCCCAAATAGTCAAAAAAACTTAAAACTCAGAGTAAACTCATTTCTATTGCAGAAAATGATTCACTATAATATGCCTAAAGAAGTAGTCATAAAAACAAATAAATAAAGCTTTTTTTATTTTAAAGTAAGAAAACACTTCCACTTAAAAAATATAATATTTTTCACTCAAACATTATTTAATAAATTTCAAATCATTTATGTCTATATATTAAATACACAAATCATCGTTCAGCAAGACTTTATTCACTAAAATGCAAATTCATGTGTACAACAAAACAAATTCATTCTTCATTACTCTAGATTAGACTTCATCATTTGTCTCTTATTCGTGTTATTTTTTCACACATTATGAAATAGTGTAGCATTTCCTTTGCTGCCTTTATAGTATCTACCTATGTATTACAGCTATATTTTAAGCTATTTTCGATAGAACAAAACTACATAATTATAATAAATTTGGACTGAAACTTGATCGTGTTGGTGGATAACCGTATTTTGGCGATTGTGCCATACGATATTTCTAGATATCTTGAAATTTCTTCGTCTGTTTGTGGAGTAACTTGAATAGGTTTTTTAAATATTTTTTTCTGTTTTCAAGATGAAGGCAGCCCTGTATCTGTGATTTGACTTGAATCGTATGCATAATACTATAATACATATTTAAGTTTAAGTAAGTTCGTTTGAAATAATTTTAGTTTTTGGTTGGTATCGTCATTCGAGGATTCTCACATCTATTCTTATGAGCTTTTCTTTTTGAAGATCATGAAAGGCAGATTACTTTATATTCGATTTCTAGTAATCTTTCTTCGGTGCAGTTTCATTCTTGGCAGGCCTATTTTGTATTATTGTATACATTGTACATTATATGATTTATTATAAAACAGTCACGGAAATATACGCAGTATATATTATTACGCTGTAATATATTTCTTTTAAGGCAATACACATCTTAATCTATGATTTAAGTTTATTGTTTTTAAATATTTACTTAGGTTGACCTTTCCAAAACAGATGATCGATTGGCTTTTTACTTTTCAATTTTTCGATTTGGCATGGATAATCACTATATACAGCCAACGTATTATAAATAAAGTGTTTTTAAATAACCCATAGTTATGTTCTATTGACTAGACATTCAATATAATAATAATTACTTCGAATTTGATCATAGAAAATAAAAAAGTCGTCGTTTTAAAATAAAATAATCATTCATGTATTAATTCAATGTTATGTTAGATTTTAGTAAGCAACACTTAGAATAGTGTCATTGAGATGCTATTACAATCCAATTGTGATACTATTACGATTATGGTTAACATTTAGCAGAATACCAAATTTGTCACAATCATAATCGCGTCGTAATAGCCTGGCAGTTGAATCGTAATTTTACTTAAATAGCAGACTTGGCCCCCTGTACGCCAAAACGGCAGGTCGTAGCGTCCTAATTATTATGTATATACATATCTTACTCCTTCACCTACTACCACAAAATAAAAGAGTTTGAGTTTGAAAATGCGATAATTGGAAGCGACAGCCCTAAACATTATTGTAAAAAACCTAAGATACACAATCAGTGTCTCAAAAACGTCCTCTAAAAATGAGCGCAATATTTTAAATTGTGCGCTCATTTCAAATAGAATCACATCGATCGTGGCACTGTTAATTTTATTACTTTCCATACAATGCTTTTTAAAAACAACTATAAAATCTTGCGCTTAAGGTTGGATATGCAAAAACATATATTTTTACCATAATGATAACTACTTGTGTGAAATTATCGACAGTTTTGAGTGTCAGTTTTGTTCGAGACTGTGCATCTTGGATTTTTTATATCAATGGTCTTAAATGTTCGAGCCACAGAGGTGGCAACAAATCACCATTTTCTGGACTCCGAGCTGCTTGTGACATTTTTATAGATCCAATATAACTTTCCATTCTAGGAATCGAACCCAATATAAAGATATTTACAATTTTATTAAAGTGGCTTTTCACTATAGGTATATTGGTAGTATATTCCACTTTTAATCAAGAAATATTTAAAGTTTATCTCGTGCAAGTGGGCGTTTGATATTCAATAAGGAATGAATCATTTTATCCGCCATTTTGTTTTTCAAATAATTTACGACCATACATTCTCAAACCGAGAGATTTATATCTTCAATAATATACAACACTATTTTTATTACCCGATTTCTTAACTACTCCAAAACAAACCATCAGTGTAAACAAAACATATTAAATTGTACGTACTTTACCCCATTTATGAATACAGTGCTTAATAAAAATGGTTTTATGATAATAACTGTATTTGAATCTTTTTGAGATATATTTCTGTTCACGCCACATTACACGGAAAATATAAGACTATTGAAGGTTTTATAGCCATGTATTTATGCTACTATTTCTTATTTTTTCATAAGATAGCAAACCAACAGATGGCTCATCTGATGGAAAGAGACAACCTTCGCCTATGGATACCATAAATGGTGCGTTGCTATAAGTGTGGCGGGATGGTAATACCACATGCATACGTTTACCGGCTATCTTAACTTCCAAAATGGACGCAATTGCTGCAGGAATAGATAAGGCGGTGGTACCAAAACCCGGGCGAGACTTTATAGAACCCAGTAATCACGGTAGTGACTCGTAAAGCCTCTCACTAACCTTTTACGAACTGCCTGGCAGAATGGCAAATGGACTTATTTTCAATGGTCTATTATTATCAGGAGGGCCTGGCTTAGTAGGCATAGTAGGTTCAGCGCGATTCACCAGTTTGTTGGTAAGCGTGATGGATGGTGATTGATCTTTGCTGCCACATTTTACCGATCTGATAACAAATATTGATTGTTTCTTACTAGCTAATCCGGCAAACGTTGTTCTGCCTTTTAACTACTCTTATTTTTTTCTATATTTTCTCACCTTTTAAACCTTCCCTGGACTTCAACAATTAATTCAAAACCAAAGTTACCCAAATCGGTTCAGCCGTTCTCGAGTTTTAGCGAGACTAACGAACAGCAATTGATTTTATATGTATAGATAGATAACAGTAAGAATATAGATGCATGCATATCGTCTATAAAGAATAAGTAATTCTTTTATGGGGAAATGTTTAGCTTTACAATAAACTTCCCGAAACTATAAGAGTGACTGTGAGACTATCTACCAATGAAAAAATTAAAAAAAAAAGTATTAAAATAAAAATGTGTAAAAAGGGTATTATAAAATCTCAAGTTATTTAGAAGGCAAAAAACCTGGGGTTAATCGCACCTCATATCAATATCTTATATTTTTTAGTAAAATGAAATAATTCTCGTAATATCGTAACGCATTTATTATTGTTAAAATAAATTAGTAAAGTGCGTTTTGAGCCACGCGCAATATAGGGTTCCGAAGTTGTCCACAATAATGCGGACTAAAATATGACTTATAGTTTCATACTTTGAACATGTAAGCTATTCAACGTCAGTGACATATATCCGCACCCCAGGTTCACCGCCTATAAGCCACTGTGGTAGTGAAACGTGTAGCCAATTAATTGCCTTTACAACCTGCCTGGCAGAACGGCAGTGGGCTTATTCTTCAAAGGAGCGCGGGACCAACACGGGAATACTACAGGTAATATTTATATATTCCCATCCCATCTCTATACCTAATACTGATTATGAGCTATATAAGAATTTAAATATTTTGCCTAAAAATCCCTGGAAATAGCATCTGTATAATATTTATAATCATAAGATGGAAACAAGGATGATTGAAGCTTTAATTAATAACGTAGACTGTTGTCGAGATATTTCTTTGCTCTAAAATTTACATTGCAGATAACTTGTTTAATTAAGTAGCTGGTATTGTAGTATGCTGTCTGGGTTAAAGTCATTGCCTTTGCTAATTTTACATAAAAAGAAAATTTGTATCACCAGAGATAAAGCAAGTAACAAATCTTTATTATTATTTTATTATTTTCAATTTACTTAAATAAAAATAAGTAACTGGCAAATAGAGTGAACCGATCGTCAATAGAGTTTTTTAGTTTACCGGAATCAGCGCTTCATTCGTTGGCAAAATGGGTGTTAAGGCGAGGTATTTCGACGCGCGTCAATTCTATAGGAAATGGGTGGCGCGGTATGTTCTGAAACCGCTGAGAAACGTGTTAATTTTCGGATAAATAAATATAGGATATCACCTAAAAACCAAAATTTAGCACATTCTTTTTGTATTTACAACTAAATATCACCATATAAAAATCATGTGGAAGATTAGAAATATTATTAACAAATTATTTGTTTTAGAGATTTTTTTAGCCTGTTTTCGGAATTTTATATAATCGAGTAAAATACATTCTATCATGTAACAAGTTAGTATATTCCTTAGATAATATCTCAGGTATATCGTGTAATTTTTGTAAAATTGTTATTTAACAATCAATACAAAAAAAACGTGATTAAACAAACCAAGTTTTTTCCGGTTTGTCGCGATGCCTCGCCTTAAACCTAATCGTTCCATATTACAAACCTTGACGTTGACACTGTCAGTTTAATTTTTTATACGGCTTTTAGTAGTCCATATAAGTACTTCGTAATAGTAAAGTTATTGTTTTTACTTAAATATAACTTTAATCAAACTAATTCTGTCATACAAAACTTGAAACGCCTTTTTGCTTACTAAAATTAAATGCAGTATGGTCGCGTGCGATTCCTTGTCTTTTACGATACCATTGTTGAGTTAGCTCCAGAAGAATCACAACCTCATTGATAAACTCGCGTAGTACTGGATTATTTTTGAAAGAATTACATCGAAATGGCAGCGTTGAGTAAACTAAGAACATACCTACAATGTTTCGTCTGGGTTTGGTAGCATCACTTTAGTCGGCGCTAAAGTGATGCTACCAAACCCAAACGAAACGATACGATACGAACGATAGCGCCAGGGAACAGTGTCGTTATGTTCCGGTTCGAATTGGGTATATGGTGATTCCGTTCTAACTGTGATATTCAATGTCCTGTATTGTTTGTTCTCACAGGTCGTTAATTAATAATTAATTTATGAAATTTTTGTACTTATTGGAAAATAATAAACATATTTCAACATTATTTTCATATAATATAACTTGCCACTTACAGAAAACTTACAATATATCACTTAAATGTCAATACCGTGTCATGTCCATTTCTAGAATTTATTTATAAATTGTTAGTTTTTTTGTCGTAATAAATGATTTAAACTAATTACCTCATAAATTCTAATGTTTACGACAAAAAAAACTAACAATTTATAAATAAATTCTAAAAATAGACATGACACGGTACTGACATTATATCACAGTTAGAACGGAATCACCCATATACATATTCTTGCCGCAATAGCGCCAGTGTTGGTCGTTGATGTGTTCCAGTTCAGAGGATGAGGTATCTGGTAGACTTATACATTATGCATGTGGCATTGCCATCCTGCCATAAAGATAGAAACGCACCATTAATGTCATTAGTGTCTAAGGCGTTAGTTTCTCTTATCAAATTAAAGGTCCATCTGGTTGTTTATTATGAAATGATATAAAAAATCTGTAATCCAAAACACACCGAGTACTAGCTGCAGAGTGCAGCCCGCTGCATTATAAGTTTTAAGCGAATCCCGCAGGATCACCCAATTTTAAGGGATAAAAAGTAACCTATATGCTATTCCAAGTCATCATCTACCTGTGTGCCAAATTTCATTCAAATCCGTTTAGTAGTTTTTGTGTGACTGAGTAACAAATATCCATCAAAACATCCAAACTTTCGCATTTATAACATTAATATAGATAGAACAAAAACCTTGTTGGCTAGACCAACGTATTGATTATTCCACTCAAGGTATGTTCCCCTACCGTACCTCGCTAATATTCTGTATTCAGTCAGTTTAATAATTAATTTTGCGGTTTCCGTGGTGTAAATGTTAAAGGCATATATAAATGTCTGTTTAAATTAAAGTAGCTGAGATATTCAGTCAGTTTATTCAGATTATAATAGGGCTTATCGTTGAAGTGGCTTATAATACTAGTTTCAAAGTTGGTATACTGAACCTGTTTAACCAAGTAATGTGGTTAACTGAACCTACCTATACAAAAGAACACATAGGGGGCCATCCATAAATTACGTCACACCTTAAGGGGGAGGAAGGGGTCAACGAAGTGTAACATTGTATGACAAGGGGTAGAGAGGGGTTTGTGACATCACATTTTTTCAAAATATAATATTTTATATCTAAGTATTACATGAGTTAATTTAAAAAGCCAACTATATAGATAAAAAATAATCGATAATCGATTATAAATAATCGATTAAAAAATAATGGTAAATAAAAAAAATATTATTATTCGAACAAGATCATTAATTCCAATGTAAAATTGTAAAATATGTGACATCACACTAGGTAGGGAGGAGGGGGGAGTCAAAAAATCATTAAATTCGTGTGACGTAGTTTATGGATGGCCCCTAGTTTGAAAAATCCAAATGCGAAAGCGTGAAAAAATTAGTTTTCAATGAAATCTTTTTAATATATATCTCTATTTTTTATATAAGAAACGGTCTTACAGTTTTTCGCCGTGTTGTTCCCGGCCTCCTTTGAAGAATAGGCCAACTGCCGTTCTGCCAGGCAGGTCGTAAAAGGCGACCGATTGGCTATCGAGTCACTACCATCGTGGCTACTAGGTGGTAGAGCTCTGCATTGTCTCGCCCGGGTCTGGTACCACCGCCTTACCTATTCTTGCCGCAATAGCGTCAGTGGTTGTGGCTGTCGTGTTCCGGTTTGGAGGGTAAGGTAGCCGGTAAACCTATGCATGTGGCATTAGAACTCGCTACAAGATAGCAACGCACCATTAACATCTTTGGTGTCTATAGGCGATGGTTGACTCTTTCCATTAGGAGACCCATCTGCTTGTTTGCTATCTTATGATATAAAAAAAGTCCTGATTCAAACCATTATATTTGTGTTTAAGTACTCACCCCATGGTTGGGAAAACTTGAAACAAGTGAAACAAGTTAAAAAACAGTGAAATTTTTCTTTGTTGTTTTTAAAGTTTTTATAAAAATAATCATTTGTAATAATAAGCAAAATTCAAGCCAGCATGGCTGCCGATCATAGCCTGTACAAAAAATTATTGTCGTGGAAGTTTATTTTGACGTGCTATGAAATATTTAGACAAATAAACAGTAAAAATCTCGATATGTTGAGTTTTGCGATCGCAATCGAGGCGAAAATATATAGAGAATAAAGTGAAGTGATATTCGAATCTTCGATACTTCGGTTGCGGAGTGAAACGTGCGTTGAGTACATAATTTGTGTGTAACCTACTGCCTTTGCTTTTGACGTGGAAGAAAGTGTGGTGGAAGTGGGTGGACTAATGTGCCGCTGTGGTCTCCTCTAATTTTCAGGCCCTGGATAAGTTTGCCCCGTTCCTTACATTACCTTTCATTTCAGTTGCATCACAGGAGTTCCATATAAGCTTTCGCGGATTTTTTTAAAATTAAATACCACAATTTCTTCTTTAAATTATTTATTTTCGCAAAGTAACGCCTGAATCTATCAAACGTCTTTTAAAAATGTCAAATACGAATGGTTAAAACCAATGTTTTTTCTTAACATACTTGTATTCGTATTATTCCAAAAACATTTTGTTGCCTTACTACGTAAGGGATAAGCTGTACGTACTGTTTGCGGATGACACTTCACTGTTATTCAAAGTAAAAATATACTTACCAATTGTAAGTATGACGAAGTAAATAATGCGATTTCAAAAGTTGTACACTGGTTCAGTACGAACAAAATTTTCATTGCCTAATGTAAGGCATGTAGATACCAGCGTACAACTGGATGGAAACAACCTGGATCTGGTAGATACCACTGTGTTTTTAGGTATTACTTTAGATAAGAAATTACAATGGGGACCGCACATTAATAATTTAGCAAATAAACTTAGTTCGGCGGCTTACGCAGTTAAAAAAATGAGACAGTTAACTGATGTCGACACAGCAAGAATTGTATACTTTAGTTACTTCCACAGCATTATATCATATGGAACTCTTCTCTGGGGAAATTCTGCTGAAATAAATAGTATATTTGTATTGCAAAAAAGAGCTATTAAGGCAATTTACAATCTTAGCCCGAGGGTTTCCCTGAAAAAAATTCAAAGAAATCAATATTCTAACTGTTATATCCCAATATATATTTAAGAACTTGATGTACGAACGTACAACGTAAAAATATTTGCTTGCTTAAAAAATGGTGACGTACACTCACTTAATACAAGGAACAAAAACAATCTTGTTGTGCATGCGTCTCTTTTATGGGGAAATGTATACGCGTTTACAATAAACTTCCCGAAACAATAAGAGATTTACCAGTCAAAAAATTTAAAAAATTGTGTTAAAACAAAACAGTGTAAAAAAGGATATTATAAAATTTCAGATTATTTAGAAGACAAAAAAGCCTGGGATTAATTGCTCCTGATACCGATCTTATATACATTTTTTGTAATATTGTGATATTGTAAAAAAATATATGATATGAAAAAAAGACAAGCCCGCTGAGTTTCTTCCTCCGGATCTTCTCAGTGTGTGACCGCGTTTCCGATCCGGTAGTAGTTTTTATAAAAATATGTTGACGTGTCAAAATAACTTGTAAAAAGTTTTATTGAATAAAGTATTTCTGATTTCATTCCGTATTAGCTTACTAGATTAGCAATCTAAAGTGATATTAGTTGGAGTATATAGCTTGTAGAAGTATATGAGTCAGAAAATTCCTCAGGGATGAATGCTAAATATCGGCACTTGGCATAATGTATTTTGGTAATCTTCTCACTCGGTGAAGCGTTAAAAAAGAAGAGATATTAATGGTATTACTATCTGTGTGGTGGGTGATAGCATACCACATGCATTACCCTCCAAACCGGTACACAACAGTAACAAATATTGATGCTATTGCTGCAGGAATAAGTGAGGCGGTGGTACGAAAACCCGAGCGAGACGTTGCAGAACTCTACCACCTATATATCACGATAGTAGTGCCATAAGACATTTTTGGTCCACCGTTCGCTTTACGAACTGCCTACTAGAGTGTCAGATGATTTATTATTCAAAGAAGCCTCGAACCACCTCTCGTTTATAAGCGATGGTGATCTCTATCAGGAGAACTATCAGGTTTTTTGTTATCCTATGATATACAAAAGTAGACAAATAGGCTCGGACCCAAGAAATATTTTTCAGTAGTAAGGGTAATGTTCCGATTGAGAGCTCTATTCTTGTTAAAAATATAATTATATTGCCAGGGGATGAATCGAGTTGATTGGTCATTAAGAACAATTCTAACGACTCGCCGAACATGATCAATAGAAAATTGGTAATGATTTATTTTTGAAATGAACTGGTAATGATTTTGATTTAGTCATTACCAGTTCATTTCAGATTCAGTCATTATCAGATGACTGACGATTATTTTTTGTGATAACAGGGACTGCTTCTTATACACATCTGAGGACAAGAGTTTTTTTTTTTCTATAATGGTAAATATTTGTAAGCATTATACCAATGTCAAAAGTTTGGGGGGTTAATCTACAATAATAATATTATTTCATAATGCTACAGTTTTGATTTGTGTGTGAAATCAAAACTATAGCATTACAGTATAACAATTTCCGGAACTCATAGTGAATAGGCTAGTCCCTAGACCAAAAGGATATCTCGACGACTGTTGCCTGAGATAGCCAGAACCTATAACTTTGCAAGCTTATTGGAAACATAGGAATGTAATACATTAATACCAAAATCCCAGCTACTTTTAATATTGAACAAGTTCCATAAATAATGCCTCGTGTTCTCATTGTTAGTCTATTGGTCTTAGATAATAAGGTCCATAGTGCAATATATGGGTTGAGCTAAACAGTTTTGTTCTTTAAAGTTTTCTCAAGGATCAAAATCTCAATATTAATTCGGAATCTGGTTGTAGTATAAAATATATTGAACAAGTTCCATAAATAATGCCTCGTGTTCTCATTGTTAGTCTATTGGTCTTAGATAATAAGGTCCATAGTGCAATCTATGGGTTAAGCTAAACAGTTTTGTTCTTTAAAGATTTCTCAAGGATCAAAATCTCAATATTAATTCGGAATCTGGTGGTAGTATGCTACGTACTTTCCTGGAATACGGAACGATAACATATACCTTCCTGACCTCGGACGTCTATAATAATTCTTCAGATAGAAAAAATCCAAATAACACTTGTTCCAATCCGAAAATTGAATCCGGAATCGCTTTTTATGATCCAGACAAGATTTTTTTATATCATAATATAGCAAACTGGCAGATGAATCTCCTGATAGAAAGAGACAACTATCGCGTATTGACACCAAAGATGTTATAATAGTGCCTTGCTATCCTTGTGACGTGATGTTAATGGCAAATTCATATATTTACCATCACCTCACTCTCCAAACCGAAACACGACAGTGACAAGCGCTGAAGCTATTGCGGTAGGAATAGGCAAGGCCGTGGTACCAAACGTGGTGGGACAATGCAGAGCTCTATACTACCTAGTAGCCACGATGGTAGTGACTCGCATAGTCAATCGTTCGTCTCTAATAAACTTTTTGGCAGAACGGAAGTGGGTCTACGATATGTTGGATACGCTGAAGGGCTAACATGGGGTAAATTAGACCAAAGAGGTGGTCTTAAATATTTAAAACAAAAAAATATGTTTGACTGGGTTCGGATCTTTCTTATCAATACAGACAAGTACCGCTAGATTACAGCGTAAATTTGATTTGGTATTAAAATCGATCGATGGAAGAAATAGTGTAAAAATTTTAAACCCAATAATACCTGAATATTGAAAGCTTAAAATAACACCAATAAACGGTGATGAGGCACGAAATTAATTGGCACTAACGGTGTGCTCGTAAATTTGACGCACTTTGGGTGCGATGCAATTTTAAACGGTGTTATCCTGAACGATATTAAAATTACTGGCGTGCCTTGACGAGCATGAAAATCACTGAACGTTGGCTAAGGCGGTTTTCACAATGACATTTGTGTTTTAAAGTATATTTTTTATTATACGGTTGTGTTGTGTTTCGATCACTGGTATAACCTTTAAGTATAGATTAACCGCTTTACCCCGTATGGATCCGGGCTCGTCACTACTATGGTGACTACTAGGTGGTAAAGTTCCGTAACGTCCCGGGTACTTGGTACCACCGCGTAACATATTTCTGCTTCAATAGCGTCAGTGTTCGTCATTGTAGTGTTCCGATTTGGACTTATGCGTGTGGCATTACCATCCCGCCACACAGATAGAAATATGCTATTAACATATTTAGTTTATATAGGCGACGGTTTCTCTTTCCATCAGGAAAACTATCTGCATATTACTTAATTATACCTAATTTAAAAAAATATCGGTCTAGCGATAGACTACCTAATGTTTGGTAGTATTATGTAGGCAGGTATGTGTATAGTAGATTGGTCCAGGCTACCTTTGAAGAATAGACCAACTGCCGTTCTGCCACTTCGTAAGAGCTGAATGAGTTTGTATGGCTATTTTGCGATTTACTTTTTTTACGATTTACTATCATCGTGGTTACTAGGTGGTAGATTTCTGGATTGTCTTGGTCGGGTCCGGTACCACCACCTTACCTATTACCGTCACTATAGCGTCAATGCTTGTCACGGTCGTATTCTGGTTTGGAGGGTATCCGGTAAAATAATCCATGTGGCATTAAGTCTTCGCCACAAGAAAAGCAACGCACCATTAACATTTTTGATGATAGTTGCCTCTTTCCACCAGGACAACCATTTGCTTGTTTGCTATCTTAAGATTTTAAAAAAACTGTAAATTGGTTGACCCTAAAGGCCATGTCTGAAACTTCCCGCTAAATTGAGGTATTTTAAGCTCAAAGGAACAAAATCAATACCTAAGTATAGATTTTTTCATAGTTCAAAAATCTAAATTATGTTATAAATTACAGTAATTTCATTTTTGAAAAGCTATATATTTTGGAAACGATGATCGATTTGATCTTTCGAATGGTATTAAACGCAATGTTTGAGCTCTAAAATGTTTTCTTAGCCACATAATCTATAAGCTGAAAAATATCAAAGAAATATCAAAAAGGGATTTATTTTTCAAAAATTTTCGTTATTGATAAATCACAAGTAAACTGACCAAATTTGATCAAATTTACGTTATTTGGCGCAGTTTCTTAGAGAGAAAAGCTAACTAGATTTTGAAATCAATCGGTATGTTAGCTTGAAAGTTATTTTAAAAATATTGAGTTTGTTGTGAATTACAAAATATTACTATTTAAAAATCTATAGCTTTTCGAAAACTTAATTGGATTTTGATTTTGACATTGCATTCGACGCAGTCTCTTAAGTACTTACTAGTTTATTGATTAGTTTATTGTAGTTGCAAAATCTCGACGTTATGTCGAAAAAACATTTTTTTCAAAATTTTTCTTTAACAAAAGCTCCCGATCGGTTAAATCGATTTTAATGATATTTTTGTATTGACGCAGTTTTTTAAGGAAAATAATAATTAGATTTTAAACTTAATCGGTACATCAATCTGGAAGTTATATTAAAAAATACTGTTTGGTCAAAAAATTTTATGAGCTTTATTCAAAATCTTTCAAAGTCTAATGAACCGAGTTGGTTAAAATTTTAAGAAAGTTTAAGTTGAGTAGAATCTAATCTAACGCCATCAACCGTGTTTCGATCGGCCAAGCCGTTCAAAAGTTATAAGATTTTTACATACACATCCATACTGACGTCCTCGTGAAAGTAGTCGGAAAAGATTCCTAAGACCACAGAACCTGGAGATCTGGTGAAAACTATATTTTCGAAAATCGGGGCAAAAATCAGTAATTTCTATATCTGCATACGTAGCGGGATGTTAAAAAGTGAATAAGAAGTTACGTCCAAGTAGATAAACCGCTATTTTCTTCATCGAGTATATTTTATAATTTCCATTATAAGCTGAACTCGCTCAATAGTTTCATCCTAGTTTTATCGAGGTGAATATCTAAGATATCTGCCTGTAGGCAATACAGTGTAGTGAAATTTGTTAGTTATTTGGTTGAATCAGTAAAACTAAAACCGCCGAAATCAAGTATATTTTATTATTGTTTTAATTTTTGTGTGATGTAATATAGCGTTTACTAGACTGTAGTCCTGCATTAGGCTCCGCTGTAGCGTTATTCCTCAGTCGCAATAGCGTGAGGACTGAGGAAACCACACTATAACAATGATGCTGCCACAAGAAATGAGCCCCCTGTGGCAGAGTATAAGAGTTTTACCATGCAAATTGATTGAATATTTTACTGAGGTCTTTTAGAGGGGTAGGAGTTAATTAAGATAAAAACTGTCCTACATTTCGTTCACTCAGTTCAGTGGTTTCAGAGTCCAACGCAGACAAACAACGTGATATGTTATTTATAAATGTTTATATGGTATTTTATCTCAAATTATTTACTGGCCCAATTTGATTCTCCGACCAATAAATCGCTTCTCCAAATCACCAGGTAAATTATTACGAGTCAGCGTCCGAAAAATCTGGTCTCCGAAATAACTGAAGAGGTGATAAGTTCAGCTTTACGGGGAACTGGTCTCAGCTCCAAACCAGCTCCAAGCATCCTAAAACTTCACTCTCCCCCTTCATGTCAATTCTAGAATAAAAATGTATATTTTAAGCATAATCTCCATTATTTACTCTTTTTGACATTTAAAAGTGAATATATATATATATTGTATATATATATATATATATATATATATATATATATATATATATATATATATATATATATATATATATATATATATATATATATATATATATATATATATATTTATTTATTTATTTACAATATGTAGGAAAAGTTATAGTTTTTTAAAATATATTGCATATAGAGACAGTTACAACTTCAATGTTATTTAAATCAATAAATAGATAATTCTTAGCTTATATTAAAATAAAAGCGTAAATAATAGGTAAACAAGAGATTCTATTTTAATTTATTCAATAGTTGGAAGATTCGACAAAACAAAACCTTCAAACACAGACGTTAGTTCCATTTGTTAATAAATGTCACCCTCAGCGTAGCGGGGGCGGTTGCGAAAGAATAAAGAAACAATTTACAAGGGACATGTAGAAAACAGATTGTTTTAAGTGTTAAAAGAAATCAACAAATGCCCCTTTCCTTAGAAAAGGTTAGATAAAGTTGAAGACTTTGTTAAAGTCTGATAAAGGAGATATCACTCAAAGAAAATGTTTGTAACAATAAAAGTAAAATAATTTGGAAAATTCCAAAATGAACTCATAATTTCATTAGATCACATAAAAATAGAAAAAAGTACACGCATGTACAAAGGGCTAGAAAGAAATGAAAATATCAACAAACTGCATGCATATGCGCATTTCGTAGGACAAATGTCTAGTTGGCTATTCATACTGACAAAGAAAATACTAGTTCACTTTTTGGCGATAGTTTCTCTTTTCATCGGGAGAACCATCTGCTTGTTTATTATCCTATGATAGAACTCAACGATATTGTGTAACCAACAGCTTTATGTGTCAGAAAGAACATAAAAGCAAAATAAAAGCGGTTAAAATGGGAGCGTTATGAAATATCTATGATGTTCACTTGTGAATCGCATTTGTAACAGTAATAGACAGTATGAAAAAAGGCCTGTCCAGTTGGACATGTCTATAGAACGAGAGATGAATGATTAAGAAAATAGAATTAAGAAATGCAAATGTGGATGGATGTAGCTACCGAGGAAGCCAAGACTGACGTACCAAGATCAATTTGGTTGGGTGCTATTCGAGGTTATTATCAAGAATATTTAAAACCCGAGTGTTTAAGTAAATATATGGGACTTTTTGCTTACTGGTTAAGAAATTTGGCATGAACACTTCAAAATGAATTTGTACAAGAGGCAAACTTTTCTGCCTTTCTTGTCGAAAACTTTTAATTGAATAATGTGGGAAGCAGTGTTACCGTGTGTAATAATAACAAGCAAAACTTGAGGACATGTAACCGTGCAATGTAAGGTGATTTTTTTTTCTTTTTCTGTAGGTATTTTTTCTTAATATACTAATAATAATATTATTAAAATGAGAAAACATTTGCATTTTTGTAGTACTATGTGCACCCGCTGCATTATAATAGTTTTTGGCGAATCCCGCGGGATCACTTAATTTTTCCGGGATAAGTAGACTATATGCTATTCCAAGACATTATCTACCTTTTTTTATATCATAAGATAGCTATCAAGCAGATGGGTCTCCTGATGGAAAGAGTCAACCATCGCCTATAGACACCAAAGGTGTTAATGGTGCGTTGCTATCTTGTGGCGAGGTCTAATGCCACATGCATAAGTTTACCGGCTACCTTACCCTCCAAACCGGAACACGACAGCGACAAGCACTGACGCTATCGTGGCAGGAATAGGTAAGGCGGTGGTACTAGACCCGGGCGGGACAATGCAGAACTCTACCACCTAGTAGCCACGATAGTAGTGACTCGCATAGCCAATCGGTCGCCTCTTACGACCTGCCTGGCAGAAAGGCAGTTGGTCTATTCTTCAAAGGAGCCTGGAACCAACACGAGGGATTTAAATGAAATTTGGCACGTAGGTATAGGCACATATTTGTGACTATACCTACGTGCCAAATTTCATTTAAATCTTTTCAGTAGTTTTTGCGCGATTGGGTAACAAACATCCTTCTATACAAACATCCAAACTATCACATTTATAACATTAATATAGGTAGATTGCATGTTCGTAACAAATAACTTACAAACTGCTGGACTGATTTTAAAAATCTTATAATATTCCAAAACTACATTATCCATAAGTGACATAAGCTACTTTTTACCCGACTAAGCAAAAGAAAGTAATAATTTTGGGTCACACGCACAAATCACGAGTAGCAGCTAGTCTTATATATAAAGCTGTTTTTTTTTAATAGTAGAGGGGGCAAACGAGCAGATGGTGCACCTCATGGTAAGTGATCACCGCCACCCATGGACATCCGCAATACCGGGGGTATTGCAGCTGCGTTGCCGGCCTTTTAAGAATGAATTAAATGAATGAATGAATTAATAAAAATGTAATGAATGCTGTGCCCATAACTTTGTGCGGTTGGAAAAATTTATAAAATAATCGCAGCCTAAGTTACTTCATATTAACGTGATTTAAAAGATAGAGAGTTGCACACATATAGTTTCCGTTCCCGTGAGATTTTCGAGATAAAAATTATCCTATGTGCTTTTTTGGATCTCAAACTATCTTTGTACCAAATTTCATTCAAATCGGTTCAGTGGTTAAGCCGTGAAAAAGACAGACATACAGGTAGTCAGAGTTACTTTCGCATTTATAATATTAGTATGTAAGGATGGATAGTGAGCTAATATCGAAATCAAAGGAATTAAATTTTTTTATCCTTAGACAGCTATCTAGAATACCTACTACTTCACTATCCAGGAGTAATATAGGCTACATTTTTATCTGAGTGAGCAAAGGAAAATAAGATTTTAGATCACGCAAATGAAGGCTAGTTTTGTTATGCCTAAAAATGTTATAAAACTCATTGTGAATTATCATATATATCATGACATAAGCTTATATATATACATATATATATATACATATATATATATATATATATATATATATATATATATATATATATATATATATATATATAAATATATATATATATATATATATGGCAAACAAGTACGTTGTTCTCATGATAAAAAGAGCCAACAATTGGTTATATACATCAAAGATGTACGAGTATACAGGGCATCAGTGATGCTAATAAGTGCAATGAGGCAAGTATACAATGCCACATATTTAATTTTCTTATCTTTTGAACCTAAACCCGACGGTGACAAACACTGACGTTAAAGCAGTAAATGCAGTTTTTCTTCATTTAAATTGTTATTTTAACTTTAGAAATATTTCTCAGGATCAGTAGCGATAGTATTAACGTAAGAAACCTTTTTTAATGAGCATCCCACGACACCTATCGTCTATTTTAAATACTTTGTTATGAATTTAAAACCTATATGTATGGGCAAGTGTTTTGTGTTACACTGTTACATAAAGCTTTTTTTTTTGCCTGTATGTATTTAATGATATTGCCTTTAGTAGTTTATAAAGAGTATATCACTGTCTATAATGATATTCTCTTTATAAACTACTAGCCGTTTTTGTGATATTATTCGTGTAGGTCCGGATCTTGCGGGGAAATAAGAATTTAAACTCAGGAATAATGAATTTTTCCACTGGTACAAGAATTTCCAAAATTAGTCCCAGAGATTACTTCCAGAAACAAACTCACAAACTTACACACTTTCTTTATAATCTTTATATAGATTATATCCGAGACTGTACATTGTATTATATAAAAACTTCACACACGTCAATTATCCTAAATAACACAATATTAATTTGAATACGACATTTGTTTTTTTATTAATGTGGTACTGTTGTTTAGTTTGCCTTATTTCACATATCAAACTATCACTTATTTAACGGGATAATTGGGAGCAACTGTTTTTCTTGCAAAAGTGTTCATTCGAAATTCTAGGATGTTAACAATCCATTAGACTTCTGAGGTAATGCATCCGAAAATCCCCATTAACAGCGGAGCACTGATGCTGTTCCTGTCGCAATGACATCTTATCGTACGTGGTACTCATGTTATGATTGGGAGCAAAAAGAGGATCGTTATCGTATTGCTGTAGTATTGTTCTTCGCCTCGCCATCAACGTCGCGTCAACTTAACGTAATCACGTAACTGAAGCGAATCGACTACTCTGGTACCTTAACTCGGTTACGGATAAGCGATGTCATGCTTATCTCTTAGAAATTGTCTTATGAATGACAGTATTTTGACAGCAGTAGCACAGGCAGTAGCGTGCAGTGAGCTGGGCTACGGAGAGACGTACGCGCGGGGACAGCGAGTTGTAAGCATAGGAATGGCGAGCCGTGAACGCGGGAATGATGAACCGTAAGCCTGAGGACTGCAAGTTGACCACACCTCACTTTGGTTCTTGAACTTGTCCTGAGGCAAATCCATTAGTGTGCGTTGCAGTCTTCAACCAAAATGAAATTTTACTTTGATCGCAGATTGCAGTAGGGAGTTATATACAAAAAATACAGAATGGCTTAAGTTGATGTCGTGACGATTCCTTTCCGACTTGATATATATGCTATGACTCTGACTTGTAAATTTATGTTTGGAGCTCAATCAAGACTTCATATCCGCTCCACGGATGGCAACATTTTTCTGTCATCCTATAATGTTTAAAAAATAGTTTGCCAGTAGATTAGTGGTGTAGGCTTGCAAATAAAAAATAAAGTATTTGAGCGGATGACCTTTATTTTTGTAAAATTTTAAAAGATTTATATACGAATCATATACCGGTTAAACATAAATACGCCACATATCGTCATCTCACAAAAAATTGAAGAAACAATTCATTGTCATCATCAACGGAAGTGTCATAAAAGGTTACGAAAATTGTCAGTCATACTGACAATTTTAGCAACAGAGCGGGTAAATTACAAAAAATGTTTATTTATTTAAGTTTATTTATTTTTTGTGTAAAACTGAGATTTACAAGAAATACAAAAATACGAAATCGTTAGATGGTTCTAACGTTCCAGTAACGCTAAACATTTATACACACATGCAAAAATTACTTATTTATTTGATTAAATTAATTAAAATATATTAAATTATTATTGTCACTAAAGTTAAAATAGTTTCACAGCAGTTTCTAACGTTAATAACAAATTCAGAGTTCTTTAATTAGAAAACTTGTTTAGAAGTTTTTAATTAGATGCTTACGACGAATTTATTAAATTCAAACCAACCTTCCGTTATTTCCTTTGCAATTTTTTACCTCTTTCTCCTTCATCTTATAAAAGTGTATCTTAACGAGTGAATATGCATGAACATATCACTATAACTGTTTACATTATTACCCAACTACAACTAAACCAAAGGGTGCAAATATTTTTACCACATTCGTCTCGGAGCATGAGATCCGGTGTTCAATCCTCGGGTCTGGCAAGTGTTATTACAGTTTTTTCTAGATTTCTCTGAAAAGTTTCTCTTAACACTTCGCATAAAACTGTCCCAATTTTTGCCACAAATAGGCGATAATTGTTATTAGGTTGATAAAATACGATGAAGGGGATCACCACTCTCGCTAACCGACTAATCGCTGAATCGTGGTGAACTGTTTAGTCTATAGTCGTTCGGCTCACTTTGCCTACCCTGCAAGGGAACCGACGTGATGATATTGTTTAATATGTTTAATTTTTTCATCTATAATTTTCATCATAGCTATTCTACTTATTATATATCGATAAGTATAGACATAGATTATATAATAGTTAATATTGATATATATATCATTGGACCCATCTCAATCATGCGCTAGTCATAGGATTAATGACGTCATATTCAATATGGCGTCCTCCGTGAATAAATTTAAAAAGTAAGTCAAATTGAAAAGTATATTTTATTATAATTTTAAATGTAGATTTGAAATGAAACAGCTTCCAGATCCCTTTTGATGATTATACTATCAGTCTACATGCAGTAGTTTGTATAAGGTGCACGATTGACTATACATATTACAAAAGAGAAAGAAATTTTTTTAAGTGCATTGTATTGCAAATTATTCGTAACACCGATGATAATGAAAACCTTTCATCAAAAAATCAATTGCTGTTCGTTAGTCTCGCTAAAACTCAAGAACGGCTGAACCGATTTGGCTAATTTTAGTTCTGAATTAATTGTTGAAGTCCAGGGAAGGTTTAAAAGGTGAGACAATATAGAAAAAAAAAATAAGAGTAGTTAAAAAGGCAGAACAACGTTTGCCGGGTCAGCTAGTAGTTAATACAATAACGTATTATAACGTATAAAGCCAAGTACGCATAATTATGACCCATTTTTTACCAAGTACTTAATACCGTACCAAAAACTGGTAGAGTTTTAAAACATTTCGCGCGTTTTTGGTAGCGCTTTACCTTTTCCTGATACAATAACGTCAAGTACTTATCGTAACCTCTTCCCATCAAGACAGCCGCATTAGACATAAAGTGAAAGTTTATGCGTTAAGTGTATGTTTCTTATATCTACTAAATAATTACGCTGTCGTAGCTGGACACGTGGCTATAAAACTGGCTACACTGGCACTCTATATCCAGTTTTAACACATAGGCTACTTATATCCTATACAATTTATTATTACCGTTGAATTTACAAAAATCAGACTATGTGATTACCATCGTTCCTATTTTTCATGAGTAAAAAATTGATAAGGCATTGGTCTTTAAGGGTCTGTATTTTCAAATGTTGCAACACTGAAACGTTATAAAAATCGAATCAGAATTAATATTAACACCAACACTATAAATATAAATCAATAGTTATGGAGCACACCGAATTTGGCAATGTCCTTGTCTAATAATTATTTCTCTTTGTACAGGTACTACGGTATGCAAGATTAGATTAGATAGCCGCTCGCGAGATCACTTGAGATGAAAATGTAAACAGAATCACAGCATCCGTCGCGGAAACAAGACGCTACAGTGAAAGTGTTTTAGTGCAACAATGGACAGACAAACTTTAACATGTTAATACATAATTAAATGTAAAATTTTAAATATGCAGTGCCAGTGTTGAGTGCTAAGTGAAAATGGGATGTCAATTAGGGAAACTGGCGGCGTCTGAGCGACGTGGCAATAATAACCAGGCCTTGTCAGATGGGCCTCCACCGGCCACGGATCCTAGGCTTCCGTTGACCGCGAAGCAGAAATACTCCATGCTGGCGTCATGGAAAGGCATATCGAGAGCTATGGAGAAGACTGGAATTTGTATGTTTGTCAAGTAAGTGTCTTTTTTTTTTAAAAGCATAATTTAAATGTCTGGGCTTTATCGTGTGTATCTGGGTTTATTAGTCAATTTTTGATTAGGATTGGGTTGATTAGGATAAAATGAAGTGTGTTACTTGAATATTAAAAAATGATGATTATGCACAAATAAATAAAGATTTTAATTATTTTTGTGTTATAGCACTCCTCACCCCGTGCTAGGGAAAACTTGAAAAATTTAAAAACAACAAAGAATAATATTGATACGCAGGAATTGAACCTGCGACCCTCTCCCTAAAGCCGGGACGCTCTACCACTGAGTCAGTGTCGACAGGCTCGACGTGGTAAAATTCTTCTTTGCTATATGATCGATTACGTCGATTGTACTGATCGCTAGGTATACATAGGAGTGCTACATAGAGTATACATAAAAGTGAACGGAAGCTTTGCACAATGCATGTCACTGCAGACGTGACCATATGTACCGACTGTCTGCTCACCAACAGACGGCGCATAAGTTATTTCCCCGTATTGCTCTGGACTCTCTTTGAAGAATAGGCCACCAGGCATTCTGCCAGGCAGTTCTGCCATCGTGACCACTAGGTGGTAGAGTTCTGCAATGTCTCGCCCAGGTTAGGTACCGCGGCCTTACCTATTCGTTATTCGTCGACGTTCGTCACTGTCGTGTTCTGGTTTGGAGGGTAAAGTAGCCGGTAAAGAACACAGGTCATTTTAATTTTGTACAACCCTTGCGTGTCTTTTGGAGTGACGAATATTAGATAAACTCGAATAATTTTCTACAATTTTTAAATCAATTAAATAAAATATGTCGCTAGGTACAATCATTTAAAAATAATTGAGACTATAATTTGATTGAATTCTATCATCGTATTTAAGTGTTACCATTTTATGAAACTTTAATTACATTTTCATTAAAACAATAATAAGTTTATATATCATAATTTTTATTATAAGTATCAAATAAAAATTCTCCCTGTTTTTGTATTATAAAGAATAGTTAATACTAATTTATTTTTTGTTCTTTTAAGTACCTACCTATAAAGTGTTTTTGCAAAATCTTAGCTCAGAAGTCTGTCAATCTAACTTAGATTTCTGAGATTAGCAGTTGTACTAAAGACACCCAATGACAAGATAAATACCTAACCACAGACTACTAAGGAGAGACCTGATTGTTTACGTTAACCTTATCTAAATTCCAACTTTATTTAGCTACTATTCCCCAAGTTTAAAAAATATTTACTAAATGCGGATAAGTTAAGGAGCTGATATAGAATCTTAAGGGATATATTAAACTTTAAGGTATTAACTAAAAATAACGATGTATGAAGTCTTGCCCGTGTTCTTTATGCATATGACGTTACCATCCCGTCATGCGGATAGCAATTTGTAATTAACATCTTTGGTGTATGTAAGCGATGGTCGTCTCCTTCCATCAGAAGAGCCTATCTGCTTGTTTGCTATTATATGTTAAAAAATCCATGGCTCTGGACTTGTAGGTACATTAACCGAAAAAAATTCGAACTTTTAAATTTTTTCGGTTTATTTTACATACATGGAAAAGCAAACAAATGATTTTCCCAATGGAAAGTAACAATCATCATCTAAAGACGCCTCAGGTGTTGTTTATGGTGCGTTGCAATCCGTGTTGCCGATCTCTTTGCTAAATTTCATCAAAATCGGTCGGTACGAACAGGCAGACAGACAGACAGAGTTTCGGATTTTTAATATTAGTATGGATACATATATCCATACTTATTTCCTAATATTAAAAACAGGAAAGATTTTGTTTTTTCGTTTACTTGTAAACAATAACTTTAAAACTACACGACCGATTTTAAAAATACTCGACTGCCAAAAAAGAAGTTATGATTTTGGGTCACGCGAACGAAGTTGCGAGTAACAGCTAGTATTATAAACAGAAAATATTTGTGTTTTTGTATGTTTGAAACGAATAAACTCAAAAACAACTGGACCTTAAAAATTATTTTACCAAATCGCGACTAGCAGCTAGGGAGCAATTTAAACACAGTAAAACTTTCAACCTCATGTTTCTATAGACCCGATTTTCACAAAATCTATACAGGACCGAACTGGAGGTATACTTTCTTACACAGACAAGAATTAAACATCTAAATTAGGATACTCCTAATTTTTAGAAAGTCGCTTTAAAATTACGTATTCTCCCCATAAGATTTACAAAATATTGATTGCACAAACGAGGGACGCGGCGAATATTGAAATTATATATCAGAGACCTGCTTCGCATAACAAAAGGTCGATCGTGTCGAAGCATTTTAGGCTTTTACACATTTTCCTTTAAATCATGACACGTCATAGCGTGACGCGATATTATATCGTGTTTGTGTATGTAAGAGCCTTAGGTATGATTCAGCCCGACCGGCTCGCATCGACCAGGCTGGGACAGTATTTTACATTTTACAATACGATAAAGGAAATTGAAACGTGTATACTGGAGTTATAGTTCGTATTTCCATTAGATTCACGTTTCGAGTTCGTACGGAGTTGTCCGGAACCGTTCAGCAGTCGTGGAGCGTGAATATGAATTGTAATTCCTGTTTACATGTTCCAATTTCTTTTACCATATTGTAAAGGAACTTGGGACCGTATTGTAAAAAATAGACCAAAATAGAATAGAATAGATTAGTATAGACAAAAATAGAATAGAAGACCAGCCGTAAGAGCCCTAGGTATGATTCAGACCGACCGGCTCGTATCGGCCTGGCTCGGACGGCATTTTACAATGCGGTAAAGGAATTTGGAACGTGTAAACTGGAGTTCATATTTCGGTTACATCCACATTTCGAGATCGTACGGAGTTATCGGGAACCGTTCAGCTGTCGTAAACATGAATATGAACAGTAATTCCTCTTTACAATTTCCTTTACTGTATTGTAAAATGCCGTCGTGGCCGGTCCGATGCGAGTCGATTGGCCTGAATCTTAGACTAGGCGCTTCGATTCGATTGATGTTTTTTTATGTGAGTTGGAGGCCTGAAAATTTGTGAATATGTGTGTGTTGTGTATACAGAACGCTCTACCTAAAATCGAAACCGTAGATTTGGACCATGATTCTGAGATGGAAACCGTTGGAATTTGTGTGGGAAATTTTTGTTATTTTTTTTAACTTAACATTTTTGTAAATTGATTAACTTAATACTATACAGTGCTTATTCTAAATAGTAAAATTTTAGGAAATATGCAAAATAAGTGACGTGTCAGGCGTCATATACCGCAAAAAATAAAGAGCCAATTGGAGAACACTGCAGGCGAGACGATTTTACAGCATTGTACGCTTTACATCGCGTAAGGTGAAAATAAGAAAAAAAATCATAAAACACAAATTTTGTATTTCCCACAAAAAAAGAATTACCATCACGAGAACACTAGAACGTAAAAATGGCATGATTTCTAAATTTCTAAACTTCACTCTGAAATAACT
This sequence comes from Apodemia mormo, assembly GCA_036924255.1. Classification (NCBI taxonomy): domain Eukaryota; kingdom Metazoa; phylum Arthropoda; class Insecta; order Lepidoptera; family Riodinidae; genus Apodemia; species Apodemia mormo. The sequence continues at coordinate 3,274,075 of JAUPFN010000016.1, forward strand.
GAACGGGTTTAAAAAATATTATACTCATTATTTATTACTATATAACACAAAAGCTATTTTCAACCCGGAACAATGCAATGTTTTTCGTGAGAATCTCAAAATATCATTAATCACGCAGCGGGCTGTAGATTGCAGGTAATATAATAATAAATTTCTTATTAAATTAAATAAAGATTATACTCGACAACAATGAGAAAAATCTCAATTTTCCCAGAAATAAAATTATAAAGACAACAAAAATTAATATCAGTCGACTTAAAAATTATAGTATGGGATGTTATTGCGCTTCGTTAATAGAGTATTTAGGTAGTAGGTAGGTCAGATTCGATTCCCGACAGAACAATATTTGTATTTTGTATTTCTGAGTAGTTTAGCATCATCGTTATCACGCCGGTTTTCTAGTGGGGTAGGCAGAGTAAAACAAACTTCTATAGACTTCGGTTCACTACGATTCACCGGTTTGTCGGTTGGCGAGATGAGTGGTGATCGACATCGCCGTATTTCACTGACCTGATAACAATAATCAACCATGTCTAGCGATTGCCGGTAGCCCGACTCCGAGCTGTTACTGAGAATATAGATTTTCGAGAAAAACCTCGATATCTCATTAAATACATTTGAGTTAGTTTTATACTACAGACTTGCCTATTTCTACCACAATAACGTCAATACTTTTCACTATTATGTTCCGGTTACGAGGGTAAGGTAGCCGGTAAACTTATGCTTGTAGCATTCAAATCTCGCCACACGGATTGCGACGAATTTTTGGTGTCTACAGAAGTCGGTTATCTCTTTCCATCAAGAGAACCATTTGATTGGAGCAAACAAGCATTCAATTAAATAAAAATATTGGTAAAGCCATCTTGCAGAACATAAATAAAATAAAACTAAGACTCCTCAATAGTTAGCGGTACTGAATTCGGTATAGATACATGTATGTAGTAAGTACGGGGTTCGAATCCTTGGCTGGGCAATTCGGTATGAATAAGTATTTTCTTTTAATTTTACAAGAAAGTATAACTTGGTCAGGACTTTATCTGATATAATATGATTTAACAATATGAGTTGTACTTGTTCTTACCTCTTCGTGGATATAGAATTGATGGTATTTATTTATAAAAAAAATCAATCACCTCTTTTCTTCAAATCGGTTGAAAGTACAGCAACAACTCAGCCAACATAAATATATCCCTCAAAAGTTCTGAAATAAAGTTTATGCCATCAACACGTTTATGAATAAACTTTTATGTTATTATCAACAAGAAGAGAAGGTGGCGGAAGGGTCCCGGGAATTACTGAACAAGAAAACTTTTATTGTGTTCCGTATTTCTGAATAGCGTAGTATTATTTTTTTGTTATTTCATACAGATGTTAATAATAACATTTCAGCCTAGTTTCAACTTATTTTGAACTAGCTGTGCCCGCGAGTTTGTCCGCGTGAAAAAAATTCCAAAACAAAATCACGGGGCTTTAGCCGCATAGTTCCCGTTCCCGTTGAATTTCCGGGATAACAACTATCCTATGTCCTTTCTTCAGTCTCAAACTATCTTTGTATCAAATTTCATCCAAATCGGTTTAGTAGTTAAGGCGGGAAGAAGAGATAGACAGAGTCATTTTCGCATATATATTAATACTAGCTGACCCGGTAAACGTTTTTTTGCCATATAAATTATTTCTAAGTAAAAAATGTTAAGGGTGGACAACCCTTATCACTAAGGGGTATGAAAAATAGATTTAAAACAAAACTGTGTAAAAAAGGTTACTATAAAACATCTGAATACCTTGATGACAGGAAAGCATGGGATTAACTGCTCCTCATATGTATGTAACAATTAATGTAACCTTAATGTAACAATTAGATACTAATTAAATATTATGTTATATTTTATTTAAAAATATTATGAAAAAAAGACAAGCCCGCTGAGTTTCTTCCGCCGGATCTTCTCAGTGTGTGGCCGCGTTTCCTATCCGGTAGTAGTTTTAAAAAATGTTGACGCGTCAAAATAACTTGTAAAAAGTTTTATTGAATAAAGTACTTCTGATTTCTGATTTCTTATGTTGGATGATTCTCAGACCTACTCAATATGCTCACAAAATTTCATGACAATCGGTCAAGCCGTTTCGGAGGAGTACTGGACGAACATTGTGACACGAGAATTTTATACATAAGATGGATATCAAAGAGTAACAAACAAGCAGATGACCATCACAAAGAAAAGTAATAACTAATAACCACACATAAGGCGTAAATGTTTTTTTTTTCGTATCATAAGGCAGCGTACTAAAAGATGCTTTTACGATGGAAAAAGATAACTTTGCCTTCGGCATCAAAGATATTAATGGTGCGTTGCTGTCTGGGTTTGGAGGATGAAATGTGACATGCGTAAGTTTACCAGCTATCTTACTCTACAAATCGGAACGTTACGGTGACACACACTGACACTGTTATGGCAGAAATAGATGAGACGGTAGTATCAAACCCAGTAGAGACGTTGCAGAATTCTACCACCTCGCAGTCACGATATGAGTTTTTTTTTTCATAATTTTTTCACCTTTTAAACCTGACTTGAACCTCCATTAATATTTTAAAACCAAAATTATCCAAATCCGTTCAGCCGTTGTCGAGTTTAAGCGAGACTAACGAACAGCAATTGATTTTTATTTATATTATTACCTATTGAAACTAATGTTCACAGAACTTGTTCCGTTTTATCTTCACTCAGTGAAAGTTAAACCCATTGTTAATGACGAATAACATCTACTTTTTCATATTATTTATTAGATAGTAAACAAGCAAAAGGTTTTTTTTTTTTTTATGTCATAAGATAGCAAGCAAGCAGATGGGTCTCCTGATGGAAAGAGTCAACCATCGCCTATAGACACCAAAGATGTTAATGGTGCGTTGCTATCTTGTGGCGAGGTCTAATGCCACATGCATAAGTTTACCGGCTACCTTACCCTCCAAACCGGAACACGACAGCGACAAGCACTGACGCTATTGCGGCAGGAATAGGTAAGGCGGTGGTACCAGACCCGGGCGAGACAATGCAGAACTCTACCACCTAGTACCCACGATGGTAGTGACTCGATAGCCAATCGGTCGCCTTTTACGACCTGCCTGGCAGAACGGCAGTTGGCCTATTCTACAAAGGAGGCCGGGACCAACACGGCGAGGTTATCCTGATGGAAAGTGAAACCAGCGCCCATAAACGCCAAAGATGTATATAGTGCGTTGCTATCCTATTCCTATTCCTCAGCCTATTCATTCTAGCCCTAAGAGTTTGGCCTGTGCGTTGATACATCAGTCACTTGTGCCATATATATACAGGGTTACCTTTAAAACAACAGCAACCTCGCAGGACTAGATACCTAACATTATAAATAACAACATTTGTTCTATGACTTTTGACATAACTCAATACATTAAATAAAAATAATTTTTTAAGTTTTCATTGTCCTGTCGTGACATTTCTAACTCTTCATTCGGATGCGCTGCTAGTAGTAATAATAGTAATATTTTCCTATATAATCTTTGCGATGCACGTAGAGTTAAGAACGTTCAAGCGAAAAATTTAATTCATATTAATTTTTGTATGAAAGGAAAATCCAACAAATTATCAAAAGTCGTAGAACGAATGTTGTTCTATATGATGTTAGCTACCTAGTCCTGCGAGGTTGCTGGTGTTTTAGATGTAACACTGTATATATATATACATACATATAAACGTAATATGGACTGCAATTTTGTCTTATTTAAATTTATTGATATCTTTCTCCAACAATATAAAAATCTAGCCCCCTTCCCCCTTGCTTATGTAAACATTTGTAAATTTATTTTTTAATCTGTTAGTGATTTGCTTACTTTCGCTGACATGGGGGAGGAGGGTGGCATTAATTGTAAAAAATATGCTTACCTAATACTTGAACGGCCCCTTACTTATTCCTGCTGCAATAGCGTCAATGCTTGTAGGTCCGCCACACGGATATCAACGTACCATAAACATCTTTTATGTCTATAGGCGATGGTTTCTCTGTCCGTCAGGAGGCCATCTGTGTGTTTCCTATCTAATGAGATATATAAAAAAAAGAATTTTCAAAATCAGTTCACAAATGACCGAGTTCCTAGGTGAACAGAAAACATAAGAAACGTACAACCGAATTGATAACGTCCTCCTTTTGGAAATAATCAGAAATCAGAAGTACTTTATTCAGTAAAACTCAAAGAACTTATTTACGATAACTGGAATTATAACGAAGCAATATTTGAAAAATAAAAATGTACTTTATTTTGTTACTTATAAAGTTGACATTTGTTTCTTACTTAACAGAGAGGAAAAACGTTCCGAGTGAGACAACGACAAGAGTGGATGTTGTCCCTTTCTTGCAATTGCCAGTGTAAATAAAACTATCTGATGGTAGATTTTTATATATTCGGTAATTGTTTAATCCCATTTCATTCATACTCGTCGATAAATACATTAACATAAAATGTACTGTAATTAATGAATTGTAACATAGTGAGTTCTAAAATGTGTTTATTTTAATTATTACGTAATTATTTATGCAATGCATAAACTGTTTCTTAAATTAGTAGAATTACTTAGTAGTAATTTGCAAACTACGCATGGCCTCACTTATATATGGCGATTGGCGCTTTATTTAGTAGAAAGAGACACACTCCACCTATGTCGTGGTACTCTTCGGAACGATTTTAAAGCACGTGGAACATTCCGGGTAGAATGTAACTTACTTGGTAAAACTTTTTACAAGTTATTTTGATGCGTCAACATTTTTTTAAACAACTACCGGATAGGAAACGCGACCATACACTGAGAAGATCCGGCGAAAGAAACTCAGCGGGCTTGTTTTTTTTTTCATAACATTTTTAAATAAAATATAACATAATATTTAATTAGTATCTAATTGTTACATTAATACTAAGGATTGCCGATATGAGGAGCAGTTAATCCCATGCTTTCCTGTTATCAAGGTATTCAGATATTTTATAGTAACCTGTTTTACACAGTTTTGTTTTAACACATTTTTTGAATTTGTTAACTGGCAAATCTCTAATGGCATCAGGCAGCTTATTGTAGATGCGTATACTTTGCCCCATAAAAGAGACTTATTCTGTGGAGACGAGACAGATGCACAACAAGATTGTTTTTGTTCCTTGTATTTAGGAAGTGCATATCATAATCATAATCGTAATCGTAATCGTAATCGTAATCGTAATCGTAATCGTAATCGTAATCGTAATCGTAATCATAATCATTTATTGCAACAAATATGGTATACATAAAGTTGTTCTTAATTAAGTTTGTTCAACATATTTCACCTTATGGCATGCAATAGCTGTAAAAATAAGTAAAATTTATATACATATATAAAAAAACTATATATTATTGAATTTATAACATTATTATCTTATTAAATTATTAGTATATTTTATATATTCATTTTTCTTTGCACAATATTATCATTTTTGGATTCTGTAAAAAAAATGTCACATTTATATTCAAAAATCAAAAAAAAAATCAAAATATATTTATTCAGTTAAATGAATTGTGCACTACACTGAATTATAAAATCACTAAAAACTATCTTATGATCTAACTTAACATGTATCTGCCTGGACTAGGTTAACCTGTGCTTCAGGCGATAGAGGCTAGTGAAATACAATAGTTTTAATAATCACTAATAAAAAAAATTAAGTACTCATAGTTATAATGTTATTAAACTCTTAAACTATATTGTCTTAAGTAATAATATAACTAGGAAAACGAGAGTAATTCTTTAAAACAATCAGAAATAGGAATAAGAAAAGAAAAATTAAACGTAATAAAATACATAATTCTAAGTTTTGTTTATTTACAAACTAATAATAACTTCTCAGTGTCATCATAGGACATACTTTGTAAAATGTCAATTACAATCTTTTTGCAGTTCCTAAGCTTTTGTGAATAAATATTACCTAACAATACCTAAAAATACGTAGAATTTTGATGAAAAAGCAAATTTTGTCACTGTGTTGTACGGACAAGCTCTATCTTTTCGCCTTGTGTTTTGATGATCAGGCGTATAAGAAAGAGCCGAGTGTTGTTTTAATACTATATTTAAAAAAAAAGTTGTCGGACTGTTAGCACTTTACACAATGTGAAAAGCTGGTTAGTGGGATACAAGAAGGAGCGGAATGTGGCCACCTTAAGGCGATTACAGCTGCGAACGACCTTGAGTTAGTGACAGGCGCAGTGTAAATACTATTTCGCACGTCGGGATCTCCCGTCGTCAAAGAGTATATACAGTGAATGCAGATACGTTTTAACATATTTGTTTACCTATATGAACTTTTATCATCATGAATCAAATGAATGTTGGCAAACTCAAAACTCATAATCGATAATCGATCATTTATCGATTATCCGTTCATTTTAGAAAAACGATCAATATCGAAAGAAAAACCAGTAAATATCGAAAATCGTCAAAAAAAATATATGACAATTTTACACAATAATGACTGTTACGTATCTTATTTTTTTTGTAATATACAATACATATTGTGTGGCACTTTATTTTAATACAAACAATTAACCATTAATATTTAACAAAACCTTTCAAAATGTGATTTTGTAAAAGTGATCTCTGAAATAACCTTTTAAATTTTTTTTTTTTGTTTCGAAATTTCGTAAGAAAAAGTAGAGATTTAATTTAGTTGAAAGCTTATAGAGGATGGTATTAAACAGGTTGATTAATTGTATGTATAAATATTTAATTTATTTATATTTATTTCATTTCATATGACAGCAAACAAGTAAACAGTTTTACTGATAGAAACGTATAACCATCGCCTATAGATACTTAAAATTTTTAACGGTGCATTGCTACTCATCTAGCAGGGTTAGAATGTTACATGCATATGTTTATCAGCTACCTTGTTCTCAAAACCAAATCACGAGAGTTAAAAACACAGACGCTATTGCGACAGGAATATGTAAGGCGGTAGTTCCAAAATCGGGTTAATGTGTTGCAAAAAACCAAGGTTGAAAAAAATAACTAATGATTATAATAACTGCCTCGTAGTCTAGGGGATAACCTAAAGTTTCGTTTAAGGTATTTTTCGAAAATTAAAATATCTCAGTAGCCACTTGTATTCTGGCGGGTGGTGTGTTACCACTTCCGTGCCTCAGATGAGCACGTGAAGTCATCGGTCCTGGTTATTGTTAAAACAACAACAACGACATATATTTACGCCAGTCCCCTTACGAGGTAGGCAAATAGAACCGAGTGCAATATGTCACGATCCTTACAATTTTTTCTTGCTTCCTGCACGTTACTCTCTTCATGCAAACACGCTGGTTGCGAAGACTTCACTACCTTTAAATAGTACCAGTTTTTTATCTTTTTTCTTCAGAGTTTTGATGTTTTTGATCCTTGTAAGGGATAAAATTTAAAAAACCTTAAGCTCATATTTAATTATGTTAAAAAACATTAAAAAAAAGTTTTAAATAATTTCTACAATATTTTACAATAAACAATCTATTTTTCATTCAAAAATAAACGCTTTTTTTACCCTTTTAAGGAATAAAATTTATAATCATAATTTATAATAAAATCCCTAAACATATAATTCTTAAATTATGTTGAAGAACAATAACTACCAAATTTCAAGTTATGTTGACCATGAATGAATGAGAATGGTGAATTGTAACTCCCACTTTTACTCCTTTAAGGGATGAAAATGAACTTCATTACGCGCATGTTTCTTCAATTTGGATTGAATTGAATAAGTAGGTACTAAATTTTATGAGAGTTTAGATAATAAACTTTTAATTTTTTAAACAAATTTATACACTTGCCCTTTTAATGGATGAAATTAAAAGAAATTTTAAAATAAAAATTTCTTTAATACTAAATTTTAAGTAATTTCTACAACAAACAATTCATTTTTCATACAAAAATTAACTCTCCTTTTACCCTTTATGGGATGAAATTCAAAAATGCGTATTCCTTTAATCGTATTAAAAAGAATAAGTACTAAATTTTATGTAATAAACAATTTATTTTAATACAATCTTTTATCTTTTTAAAGGTTTAAATTACATCATAATAACAACCTCTGTAAATAACAGCCTTTCCGCTCCAAACTTATTATCTACTATAAAAAACGTTCAAGCGTAAACGAAATGTCCAATTTTCAAACATCACAACCTTATTACTGTGCCAAACGTACTATCTGTATTATTACTCTTTGACTCGAATGTGGAGAGCGGAGTACGCTAACGTGCGATACAGCCTCCCCGTACGAACGCTACCGAGAGACTGGCTTTCGGAGCGAGCGCTGTCCGCGAATGAAATAATAAGGTTTTTATTGATTTAATGGCACACTATAATAATTTTGTAAAATTTTGAACTTAAATTTTATAAAGCAATAAATTGTCTGTAATAAAGTGAAAAAAATCATCAAAATCGTTTCAGTAGTTTGAAAGTTATAAGAAAATTCTTGCGTAAAAATAAGAGAGATATTCGATTTTTTTTCGTCAAAAATAACAACAAAATTTGAAAAATCGAACTTAAAATTTAAAGTAAATTATATTTTACGTATAATGTATATGTTTTTAAAATTATTGGATTAACCGTTTAGAAGTAGTAGGCTTTCAAAGAGAAGTATATTTCGTAGTTTGGCGTATGTAATCGCCTTAAGAATAGCTCTTTGTGCTCTTTCTATACTTATATTTTTTTATACTATATACTATTTCTATACTAATATTTTATTATAATATTTTTTTAAAACAATCACATATTTTTTAAATCAATTTAAAATTATTTCAATCATATTATTTTTAGTAAAAAGCATTCAATTATATTTAATATATTATATACTAATTTTGACATTACACACTTATATCAATTAAATTATTATTATTCAGATTTACAACATAATTATATTTTATAGATTATCAATATATTATCTATAACCCATATCCCTCCATTCTTCTTCTAAAATTTACCATCTGACCCTAATTTGTCAATAAAAAAATCGTTAATATTATAATAAGCTTTTTTTAATAGAAGTTTATTTAATTAAATTTTAAATTTTCTTTTCGGTAACTCACGTATAGTTTTCGGAACTTTATTAAAAATTTTGATAATCATAGCGTGGCAATTTTTCCCGTAAAAAGCTGTAGAGCAAGATGGTACTTTGAGTTTAATAGGGTCTCTAGATAAAAAATTTTTGTTGTCATTGAGTTTACTGAAAAGTTCTTGACGTTTTCTGACAAACATACATGATTCTAATATATATAAAGACGCTAACGTAAGAATTTTATGTTGTATGAAAAGAGGCTTACAGGATTCAAGTGGGTTAGCTCTGCAAATGGCTCTAACACATCGTTTTTGCACAACAAATGCTTTATTTATATGAGTGGAGTTACCCCAAGAAACGACCCCGTATCTTAAAAGCGACCCTATATATCCATAATATGCAGTAATGGCTGCTATCATCACTATCACTATTCTTCACTATCACTATTCTATTCTATCACTATCACTATTCTTTTTAAATAAGCAAATATTTTTACGAACGTACATCACGGTAAGTTAAACGGATTTGAAAGATTAAATTTATTCTAATCTAAATAATTACATAACGGTAACTTAAGCGGATATAAAAGATTAGATTTAATTGTCACTTAATCGGATATAAAAGATAAGATTATTGTCACTTAAGCGGGTATAAAAGAAAAGATTATTGTTACTTGAGCGGATATAAAAGATAGGATGATTGTTAAAAAGGTGAAATCAATTAAATTTGCTATTATTAGGATTATTGTTACTTGAGCGGATATAAAAGATAAGATTATTGATATTTAAGCGGATACAAAGGATAAGGTTAAATACCGTTACTTAAGCGGATGTAATAGGTACGAGTATTGTTTGGTAAGCAGTTAGATAAAATAGTATAGGTAGGCGATATGACAACTGAGTAGTTCTGAGGCAAAAAAAAGAAACAAAAAACAAGATTTATTTAATTCTATCAAATTAGAAAATATATGATATTTATAGAAGACAATTTAGTCTATACATCAGAATATTAAATTAAACGCATACAAGTTACGAATTGCTCATTAATTTGATAGGAACAGACAAGACATGGCTGTTGCTTTTTATTTCGTTGGGGAAAGATATCAATAATTAAATTAAATTAGGCAAAAATTGCGGTCCATATGACGTTTCTCAAAAATATATGTCAACTACAAAAATTATATTTTAGCAACTGTCTGATGTATCAACGCACATGCCAAATCCTTAGGGCTAGAAACTTGAAATTTCGCACACGTATTTCTTTTATGATGTAGGCATCCACTAAGGAAGGATTTTTCAATCCCGAAGGGGGTGAAATAAGGGATAAAAGTTTGTATGGCAATCCGCATGCATAAGTCTACCGGCTACCTTATCTTTTAAACCAGAATATGACAATGACTTAGTATACCTAAGTCAAAAGGAATAGAGTAATTAATATTTAAACATAATTTTTGTCTAAGTACATGGGGCACACAAAAAGTTTTGCACTTCTAGTTAATCGGAACTATTTGAATTTCGAATGTTATATTTTTAAAACGTTGCAATCTTCTTAGTAATTAAAAAGAAAACAAAGTGCGGGAAATGATTTGTCAATTGTTTTTTATCACACATCAAAGTTCTACGTACGCAACGAAAATGGAATTAAGTCGAAAAGATTTTAGAGCGATGATTTTTTATGATTTTAAAAGTTCTCTTTCTATGCCGCTCGTCTTCAAAATGCTTTTGGGAGAGAAACACCTTGTTTGAGCACCGTGAGACGATGGTTTGCTGAATTTGAGAGAGGTCGAGTTTCTTTACATGACGAATTTCGTGTTTCCGCCGTGTTGGTCCCGGCCTCCTTTGTAGAATAGGCCAACTGCCGTTCTGCCAGGCAGGTCGTAAAAGGCGACCGATTGGCTATCGAGTCACTACCATCGTGGCTACTAGGTGGTAGAGTTCTGCATTGTCTCGCCCGGGTCTGGTACCACCGCCTTACCTATTCCTGCCGCAATAGCGTCAGTGCTTGTCGCTGTCGTGTTCCGGTTTGGAGGGTAAGGTAGCCGGTAAACTTATGCATGTGGCATTAGATCTCGCCACAAGATAGCAACGCACCATTAACATCTTTGGTGTCTATAGGCGATGGTTGCCTCTTTCCATCAGGAGACCCATCTGCTTGTTTGCTATCTTATGATATAAAAAAAAAAAAAAAAAGGGCGGCCTTCAACTGCCGTCAAAGAAAATAATGTGGCTACTGTTAAGCGGTTAATTGAAGAAAACCCCCGGATTAACTATGAGACAATTCGAGGACTATTAGGGATTGGTATGAGCCAAATTCAGAAAATTTTACACGAAGAATTGAAAGTTCGGAAACTTTGTTGTTGAATCCCTCGTGAACTGACAGCGGAGCAGAAACGGGCTCGCGTGGAATGGTGCTCACAGATGCTACTGAAGTACGACCACGGACATTTTAATGCTGTTTATGACATTTTCACAGGAGACGAAACGTGGATTTATTGTTTCGAACTCGAAAAAAAAACAGCAATCTTGTGAATGGGTGTTTGAAAATGAGAACAGGCCAACAAAAGTGAGACAGGCGAGAAACGTTGGTAAAAAAATGATCGCGTTTTTTTCTCAGCTACGGGTCCCATCTGTACAATTCCGCTTGAAGATCAAAAAAGTGTTAATGCCGAGTGGTATTCTACTATTTGTTTACCTAGGGTGTTAGAAAAAATTCGCGAAAGACGACCCAAAAGCCGCATTCTCCTACACCATGATAACGCTTCTTCACACACAGCCGAAAAAACAAAGTCATTTTTAGCTTCCCAAAAAGTACATCTCGTCATTCATCCTGCGCATAGCCCTGACCTAGCATCCTGTGATTTTTGTATTTTCCCCAAAATCAAAGATTTGATGAGAGGTTTTACTTTTACCAACTCCGAAGAGGCAGTGATAGCGTTCAATCAGCACGTAGAAAACATTCCTTCAGCTCTGTGGTCCTCCTATTTTAAAAAATGGTTCGATCGTATGAAAAAATGTTTAAAATGTAAAGGAGATTATTTTGAAAAGCAATAAACATAATATTTTGGTTATAACTGTTGTGTTTTTTTAAGTTAAACAAAACTTATAGTGTGACCTACGTATTCAAAAAAAAAAAATTAACAATATAATTTCAAGAACTATTTCAAATTTAGTTAAAAACATGCCGAATCAGTAACTAATTCAGAATAAATCGTTCAACAAACATAAAAAACATACAGCCGAATTAATAAGCTCTCCTTTAAGAAGTCGGTTGAAAATTGTCGTCTTAATTTTGCCTAACCAGTGTTGTTTCCTAAGCAACATATGTATAAACATCACAAATACCATTCGTCAGCTAACTTTATTTTAGTAATACGTCATAATTTAAAACCTTGTAACCCCATTAGCATCACTCGGTACGCTTACTGAAGTTATTTAAATCACAATATCTGTCATAATGGTTTAACACGTTTACATGTTTCGCATAATTTGCAATGTTATTTTAGTGACAATGCCAGTTATTTTGTAAAGTTGTTACAAATGATTTGTATAGGATTGATCCATCTTTCTAAGCTATTTAGGGTTCCGAAGTAAACTAGGAACCCTTATAGATTCGCTATGTCCATCCGTTCAACAGTCCGTCCGCACGATAGCTCGGAGATCCTTAGTACTAGCAGAGATCAGTATAGGTATTAATACATTTCCTATTCTCTGGTACTAGAAAGCTGTAGTTTGTCACGAATATACGAGGACAAAGTGTTTCCTCCTTCAATGTTCGTCTGCGTTGAAAATGGCGTAGGAGTTGAAAATTTAATATATTTTGTTTTGTTTTCATTTAATATGAAAACAAAACTAATGCTAATGTAAAATTTTATGGAAAAGATTTTTGTAGACTCTACCTTTTAAGAGGTATACTATAACAAATTACATTGCGCACAGCCTGTAGATTTAAAAAAGAGACTATTGACTGATGTCGATTTTGCGAGAAGAGAATCTAAGAAGAAAGAAGAGATCTCTGCGAAGTTTAGTTATATTGACAGCATCACATAATGCGCGGTTCTTTTTTGAAGAAGACGGACCTTTGCTGAAATAAATATAATATTTGTATAAGGGCTCATATATACAAGCGGCACGTTACCAGCGGTAGAGGTAACTGAAGACATCGACACGCGTCAGCGGCAGTCAGCGACTATTTTAGTTGCAGCATTCCGCGTCGGAATTTTGTCGATCTACAAAAAATCAGGATTAACAGCTTTTTTTTTTTTATATCATAAGATAGCAAACAAGCAGATGGGTCTTCTGATGGAAAGAGTCAACCATCGCCTATAGACACCAAAGATGTTAATGGTGCGTTGCTATCTTGTGGCGAGGTCTAGTGCCACATGCATAAGTTAATTTAGTTGTTTAATTTTGTTTTTCCACGTCGTGGTATCTTAGCGTATCGATTTCTTTTAAATAGTCAAATCAAACCAACTCATCAAAAGAAGCGAAAATATTTTAAAAAATTATAACCGGTTGACCCTGCAGACCATCCCTGAAACTTTCCACTAAATAGATTTTTTCAAAATTCTAAAGTGTAAATTTTATTTTAAATTACAGTCATTTGATTTTCGAATAGCTGCATATTTTGCAAACGATGATAGATTTTAATCTTTTCAAAGCATTCAACGCAATTTTTAGCTCTGAAAAATGTCGAAGTCAGGTTAATAAACAAAATTTTTCAAAACTTTTCCCCATTGACCAATCCCAAATAAATCGACCGATTTTAATCCAGTTTACGGTATTTGACGCAGTTTTTTAGTAAAAAAGCTGCGGAATACTCATTCGGTACATTAATCTGGAAGTTGTTAAAAAATACAGTTTCGCCCATTTTTTTTGAGTTTTTTTTAAATTTCTAAAAATCGCCTGAACCGAATTATTTTAAATTTTCAGCAAGTCTAAGTTAAGCGGAACCGTGTTTCGATCGGTTAAATTGTGATAGTCACTGTGATAGGTGGCAAGCCTATCGCCAACCGGGCACTTTTCCAATCCCGGGCAACGTTATTTTTATCCTCCTAACTATTCCTTAGTATAACTATTTTTAATAAGTGTGTGATAGCCACATTCATGACGAAGGCTATAGGCTACGATTTTATTCGACACACAGCAAAATAATTTTTTGGCAAGGATTTAAAATGTTATAATTTCGATATATTTGCGCGTTTCATTCTGTTTCGTGATTGGTTAATTCGTAGTGAATTAACGTTATGGTATATAATATTATGACGTTGTCTTCTAGTGCTAGTTGGCGAACCAATCACGAAACAGCATAAAATGCGCAAACATATCGATATTATAACGTTTTAAATCCTTAGTTTTGGGTCAAATGAACAAAGACTTGGACACAAAATACGGTTACCGTATTCTGAGACGTGGGTAACAGCAATTCTTCTTTAATATAAGTGCCTGGGATATGACTGTTTTCATTTTAACAAGAATTTGCAAAGAATCTGTAATTAAGAGATTATCGAATCACCTTGTTCTTTCTACTGTCGAGATGGTATAAAACTGAACTTATAGATGACGCTCACGGTCGAAGACATAAATTAAACGGAAAACATATTGGTAATTGACATAAACCTGCTAAATAGTTTTGCGTGCTCTCGCGCTTATCAGTACTGTCAGAAATGGCTGAATTTTTCTTTATATCATAAGATAGCTAACAAGCAGATGGGTCTCCTGTTGGAAAGAGTCAACCACCATCTAAAGACGCCAAAGATGTTAATAATGCGTTGCTATCTTGTGGCGAGGTCTAATGCCACATACATAACGTAGCCGGCTACCTTATCCTCCAAACCGGAACACGACAGCGACAAGCACTGATGCTATTGCGGCAGGTATAGATAAGACGGTGGTACCAGACCCGGGCGAGACATTGCAGAACTCTACCACATAGTAGTCACGATGATAGTGACTCGCATAACCATAATCGGTCGCTTTTTACGACCTGCCTGGCAGAACGGCAGTTGGCCTATTCTTCAAAGGAGCCCGGGACCAACACAGGGAGCACAATAATCTCACTTTCAGAAATTTAGATCATTATAAATCAATTCCTTGACTCAAAAAAATCTAACTTCAATATTGGTCAAAGGTAAAGTGGTTAAGTATAAGATGTTACGACTTCGTGTTTATATCCATACTAATATTATAAAAGCGAAAGTAACTTTGTCTGTTTGTCTATCTCTTCTTCACGTCTAAGCCACTAAACCGATTTGGATGGAATTTTGTACAAAGATAGTTTGAGACTCGAGAAAGGATATAAAATAGTTTTATCTCGGAAATCTCACGGGAATGGGAACTATGTGGGTAAAACCACGGCACTTATATTTTAGAATTTTTTTCCACGTGGACGAAGTCAAGAACACAGCTAGTATGACATACTACAAAAACGCCATAACAAGTGTGAAAAATCGAGTTATCTTTTAACATGAATGGCAAGTACAACTTACCTGACGGCTAGAGACAATCATAAGTATCAAGCAACTAACACCTAACTTGCTACTTTCCGTGTGCTAGCACCGTAAACTTACTAATATACACATACATTGACTGGTAACACACATGATTTACAAACAAGAAGTCGATTTATCTAATAACACGAGTCAATCATTGTCAAGATATAAGTAAAACCTTTAATCTAAACACATATATTACTGAGCTGTGTCGTAGTCACTGGTACATTACGATCTTTAACTCGTTTGCGGAACTTTTTACCATTAAAAACCAAAATACGGTTGGTTCAACTACTAATATACTTGCCTATGGGGACGTTTGCTATACTAACATTTCTTCTAACCTTCTTTCAAAACTTGAACGACGACAAGCTTCATTGGCTCGTCGTCGTTCAAGTTTTGTTTGTTCACTGTCACTCAGCGACGTGATCTTAGGACTTTATGTACCCTATTTACCATACGTTTTAATCCGCTTGCCTCTAAATATTTAAAATCCAAATTTGAAATTCTATGTAATACCCACACTTTGCACCTTCGATCTTCTGACAATATGACACTATCTATACCTCTACACCATTCCAACTTTGTTTCCGACTCATTCACTGTAAATGCGGCCCGAGTGTTTAATGACCTACCTCTCTCGTTACATCTAGCCGATAACAAGCTTTCATTCAAACGAAACCTAAAAATGGATGTGCAAAATAGTACTTGGCACATTCAAACGAAACCCAAAAATGTATGTGTATATATAAGTAATATGTATATATAATAATTTTTATAGTATAAGTAGTATATATTTAAATTTATGAAGATCTAAGTTCTTATATGACATTTATTTTCTGAGCCACCGTTTACATACTTTCTGTTTGCCCAAAAGTTGACTGGAGGAGAATACCAATAGGCATTATGTCCGCCTTTTGTACAAAATTATCTAAGATGTACAATAAAGTTAAATAAATAAATACATCGTCGACACTTGATGAATTTCCATTATTTAGAGGTAAATACAATAAATAATGCACTAGCACATTTATTTCACTTTAAACATACACACATAAAAATTAATATTTAGGATGTAATATACTTCACATATAATGAAATATATTACAAGAAACGAGTTGAGTAGCACGTTAAATAAGTAATTAATAGTTAAGTAAGTTAGATTAACTATCGATCTTACCTGTACTTTACTCGTTACTTACAAGTTCACGTTCACGTTATTTACGTTATTAACTTTACCTCTGAATAGTGGAACTTCACTCCAGAAATAGAAGTACGAGAATATTACAAGTAACGAGTGAAGTACAAGTGCATCATTAAATTTACCTATAAATAATGGAACTTCACTTTAGAAATGGAAGTATAATACAAGTAACGTGCTAAGTATAAGTGTATTATTAACTTAAATAATAATAAAAATTATCGCTGAATAAATTACACAAACCAATCTTTTTTTTTTTTTCTTTTTTTTTGACGAAGGGGAAATCCTGATGGATACCCCGCCGTTCTTAGAGGGGGATGGAAGAACGACGGGGTTATGTCGGACTCTCACCGACTAAAACCCCTCCGGTAGCCATCTGCCGTGCATTAGGGTGGCCACGAGCTCTCCAGTGAACACACCGCGGCCTTCCTGCACGTTGCCCCCCTCGGGCCCTTCCAACAACAATACCTCCCGTTGGGTACGGTAGCGTGGGGCTACACCACGCCGCCGTCCGTCCCGGGGTTGATACTGAGTTGGCTTCCCCTTGCAGCCATATCACAACCCCCACTTCCCCTTTTAGTCGCCTTTTACGACAGGCAGGGGATACCGTAGCCCTATTCGTCGCCCGGAACTACAGGGCCAGGTGCGGACCCTAGTGACGGGGTCCACGCCTCCTTCTCCTGGTGGGGTCGAGGCGTTCTCGATCCCGTTCTGCGCTTTCCTTCTGCCGCATTACGCTTTCGCAGAAGGAGACCATCGCAGCAGCAGCGTTCGAGTTCTCGAGACGCGTTCGCCATTGCGCCAATGCTCGAGAGAGCATTCTCCGTCTCAGTCCATCCCTGATGGTCGGGTCGTCATTAGAGTGAGCATCACGTAAACTCCGGTAAATACTGGCGTTCATCCCCGCCAATATATCGAGTGGTGGGGAACGCGCAATCAGCAATGCTGCTTCGTAGGATATCGAGCGATACCCACGAGCGATTCGAATGGACACCCTGCGCTGAAGTCCATTCAGCAAGGCTCTACTTCTACGGTACCTTTCGAGGCTGCTCGACCAAACTGGAGACCCATAGAGGGCCATAGAGCGTATGAAACCCCCATAAAGTCGGCGGACAGCCTCGTTAGGTCCTCCTAAATTTGGGAGCAACCGGTGAAGCGCGCCCATCGCCCTTTCGAGTCGAGGAACCAGCCGATTGAAGTGTTCCCTAAACTGCCACCTGCTGTCCAGGGTGAGACCAAGGTACTTCATGTACCTGCCTACGTTGATCTGTACACTATCAACCCTGATCGACATGGGTGGTGGCTCTCGGCCCCGAGGAAGATTATGGAACCATATCGCTTCTGTTTTATGGGGGGCGACCCTCAGACCTAATCCATGTATCTTCCGAACTACGTATGCAGTCCCTAACTCAGCGAGCCGAACGGTTTCCTCGTAACTTTCCCCGGAAGCTACTATAAGTGTGTCGTCTGCGTAACACACTACATTCACGCCAACGGGGAGTTCAACGCGTAGGACAGCATCATATGCCAGGTTCCAAAGGGGAGGTCCTAGGACCGAGCCCTGAGGCACCCCACAATTTATATCTCTCTCGCAGAGTACAGAATCTCGACCGCGCCATTGGATTGATCTGCCACGTAGATAATCCTCTATTACGTTACGGAGGTATGAAGGCACCCGGTGATACACGAGCGCCTGACGGATAGCTTGGAAAGGCAGGGAGTTAAAAGCATTGACGATGTCAAGGCTTACCGCCAGAGCTACCTTGCCCTGTCTTACGGCCTCGTTAGTTATCGCACGTACGTGGAGGATCGCATCCACGGTAGAGCGCCCTTTCCGGAAACCGTACTGTGAATCTGCCAAATTTGGACCAATCTGTGACAGATGTTTTTCGAGCCTGTCAGCAACTACTTTTTCCAGTAGTTTGCCCGCCTCATCTAATAGACAAATTGGTCTGTACGCAGAGGGGTTGTCTTCTGCCCTGCCCTCCTTTTTTAGGAGGACCATCTTTCCTACTTTCCACTGGATAGGAAACTGTCCTTGGCGGAGGCAGCTGGAAAAAAGTTGCCTGAGCCTGTCTCCCAGTACTGAGAGAGCCAGAGCCAATGCTCGCCCAGGGACACCGTCTGGACCTGGTGCCGTTTTCTTAGTAAGAAGGCGATTGACAGCCTGGCAAAACTCCGACTCCGAAACTGCCCATTCGTCGTGCCACTCATGCGATATAGGCTCATTTTCGTTTCTTCCTGTGTTATATTGTTGTTCTACGACTCCCGGAAAAAGATTTTCCACCACAGTGCCCAAGAACTCTGGGTCCATGGACTCCGTCAATGGAGGGACCCATGGTCTGAGCTTGCCGAGCACCATTTTGTACGGGCGCCCCCATGGGTCCCTATCAAGCTGATCGACGAGCTCCGTCCATGATCGAGCCTTGGCGCTAGCAATCTCAGCCTGTAGCATCCGCGTTGCGTGTCGGTATTCCACGTAGGCCCTCTCAATCTCGTTTACGGTAGCTCTTCGTCGTCGCCGCGTTCTGGTGTACTGACGTCGAGAGCGGAGACACACTTCTCGTAGTCGAGCGATTTCGTCGGTCCACCAGTACGCTGATTTGCGCCTGACCGGCTTAGCTCGGGGCATCGCAGCGTCGCAGACATCGACCATATCAGCCTGAAAACGAGACGTTTCGTCCGTAATGTTGAGAGGATGTTCATTTGGCATATGTGACCAGGCTGCTACGTTTGCAGCAGCGATCAGTTTTTCACGATCAAGCCCTTTTAGACACCAGTGAGCTAAAGGTATACGCTGCGGTTGATCTAATGGGTGACGGTCAACCTCAATTATGATGTGGCGGTGATCGGATAGAGTGACCAGGTCTTCCGCCACTTTCCAATCTGAAACACGACGGATCGCAGCAGGTGTTGCCCACGACAAGTCGACAACAGACTCCCCCTGCCATCTCACACACGTGCTTGCTGAACCATGATTCAGAAGCCGGAGATCAACACTAGCTACCCATTCTGATAGTGTTTCTCCTCTGATGTCGTTCCGACGATTCCCCCAGGCTCTGGAGTGAGCATTAAAATCACCGAGAACAAGTAGAGGTCGAGGATGGCATGCTCGAATGCAGGCCGATAGACCATCTAGGTACGCCTCAAAGGCTGCAAGACTGCAGTTCGGTGAGATGTAACAGCCAACTACTCCTAGGTTTCCCCATGTAACGGCTACGTATCCCCTCCCTCTCGCGATAAGGGTGCAGGGAGGATCTGAGGCAGCTCCACTCCAATAAATGGCCACTGAGCCTCCAACGTCCCCAAACCACCGAGGATGGGACGGTACAGAGTAAGGCTCAGCTATCACCGATAAGGCAATCCTCAACTCCGCAACGGTTTGTAGCAGCAGGTCCTGGGCGCCGCGGCAGTGGTTGAGGTTGCCTTGTAGAACCTTTAAGGACGCGAATTTTCGGCCTCCATTGCCTCCTCAGGACCTTGCGGGTCCGGGCGAGAGATTGGGACGCTCGTCTGGGGTGTCGGAGCTAGGCCCTGCTGTAGCCTGGCTCTTTTTGGTTTGGGTGGGGAGCATTTCTTGCTCCCTAGCCTATGGTCTGCCGGGAGTCCTAGGTCGGAACAGACAGGACATGTAGGTGTTGTTTCTGTGCATCCACGAGCTGTGTGACCGGTCTGGCCACATGCGTAGCACCTATTGCTTCTATCCTCATCGTTTGGGCACTTAGCTCTAACGTGTCCTATTTTGAGACATTTGAAGCATTGTAGCGGGCGAGCTTTGAGTATCTGAACTCGCGCTGAATGCCATGCCCCAATGGTAATCCTCCCTGTTGAATCCGATGCGATTTTTCGTACCGCTGTGAGGGGACACATGCCGTTCCCAGTCTGCTTGGAGGTAATCGGATTTGCCCTACTTTGATGTCCGTTACCGAGCACTCCCCAGCCTCAGCGACGGCCAGTGCAATCTCTTCTGGTGTTATAGACTCGTCCAGATCCATATCTCTTATTTCCCTCATCTTCTTGGGATGTGCAATGCGCGCCTCTGTGAAATCACTGAGTGCACTACGCAATGCATCAGTAAGTTTATCGGCCTTTGATTCCGCGTCTGTGCCGGTGATCTCAATTATAATACCTCCAGTCGCAGCTCGCTTTTGGCGAATGTTGGTGATTCCCAGGTCCGCCAGTTTCACCCTCTGCCTAGCTGCGGCCATCACCGCAGAGTATGTCGTGTTTGATCCCGCTGGGACTGTCACCGTGATGGCCGCTGTTTTAAGTGCACGTGGTAGCTTTAGCTTCGACTTCGATTGACCAGTCTGGTTTGTCTGCCGAGCAGGCACGACCCTGGAGGACGCTGGTGGGAATGATCTATTTTTTTGGCCAGCTACTTGCGACCAGGTCTGTGGTTGACCTTGTTTCAGCTCATTACTCGTGGAAGACGTTGGCTTCCTACCTGAGGCATTTTGAGCTGAGCAATCCGTCAAGTCAACAGACGCATCTTGCGCGATCTTGTTTTTATTTTTTGGTTTCCTCCTGGCTTTCCGTTTTGTGTTGACACCCGTGGCGACCTCGGCAGTGCTAGTCGTCTTGGATGCAGGGATAGTCGTGTTTCGCTGAAGCGGAGGCCTTAAAGCCCGATCGGGAAATATTTCCGCTCTGAAAGCAGCCAATCTTTGGTCCAGTAGAATGCCTATCTGGTCCAATGATACACTTTCTTTCTGTGCCACCACTGGTTGAACCTTTTGTGTGGCTCCACTCTGCTTATTTTGTCTGAGTTCCTCCAACTCTTTCGTGACTCTAGCCAGTGATTCCTCTAAGCTGGAGAATCGAGAACGTAAAGCTGTATTCTCAGCTTCTAGCCTCTCGGTGTTCGAACTTAAAGCCCGCAACGCTATCTCGTCCGCTGCTGCTTTGACGGTCCTCGCGGCTATTCGCAGACTGCGAACGAAGTTCCCCTTGAGGTTTTTCGATCGATCCGCGACCTTCTCAACTGATTCGAGCGACTCAGCAATACGAGCCCCAAGATCAGCGGTTGGCTGTGCCTTCATTTCAGCAGCCAATTCTTCCGGGCCCGGTAACGAATCTTTTGCCCGCGTAGATGATGTTGTGAGTGAGGAAATATCACTTTCCTCCTCCACCCTGGCACTTGACCGCAGCTTACGCTTAGGCGTGGGGGCCTCGATTTCTTCTAGGGCACCAGCCCTCCTACCACGCTTTTTAGCTCGTACGACACTTGAGGCGGCTGATGACGCCGACATTGCTGAGCAGACAGACGCGTTGTCATCCTCCTCTGATTCCTCAAGAGATCGGGGTACCGCAAAAACACCCTGATCCTTCTCCTTGCTCCTTACTTCTACTAAGCTACTATCTACACGCCTAGTTGCCCCCCCAGATACGTGTGGGCTGAGTGTATCGGGAGTTGCCGCCGGGGCAACTGCCGATACACCGAGGGATTCTCCAGCATCGCTGGTACCCTCCTGGGTATTCGGTTCCGTAAGCGTGACTTTCATAGTGGGTTTGACACTCTAGTGACCGGGTTCCCCCCGGCCATGCGCACCCTCGGCGAGTGTCATACCTTGGTGTTCGGGCCCATTTTTTAATGAGGTTGGACTTCCTCGCGACCCAAAAGGATCCCCGGCCCTCTGTTCTGAGGGTAACGGGTTGGCCGGC
This sequence comes from Apodemia mormo, assembly GCA_036924255.1. Lineage (NCBI taxonomy): Eukaryota > Metazoa > Arthropoda > Insecta > Lepidoptera > Riodinidae > Apodemia > Apodemia mormo. The sequence goes on from JAUPFN010000016.1 coordinate 3,296,509, forward strand.
TAACCGGTCGTGAGGATGACCAGTAAGCCGCCCATTCTCACTATGTGCAGGATAAAGGGCAGAACCTTACCACTGCACCGCGGGCTTTGCAGGTCCGCCATCCCACGAGCCATTGCTCTACTTGCACTCAGTGTTAAGCGCCACAGGCGCTTTCTGCATCTCCTGTTCCCTCTTCTAGTAAGAGGAGTACCGAGAGCAGTCAACGCGGCCCAATTGGTTTCCCCAAGGTGCTGGATTGCACCCCAGGTACTATGCCCCCCCGCCGCGACAAGGCTTGGGACCATGGGGGGGACACAAACCAATCTAACCTAACTTATGGGTGTTAGTCAATAGTCACTCTAGAAATCAAAGTATTTTACAAAATTATGAGTTAGGTACAAGTGCATTGTTAACTTTACCTCTAAATAATTGAACTTCACTCTGAAAATGGAAGTATATTACAAGTAACAAGTTAATTACAAGTGCATTATTAATATTATCTTTAATTAATGGAACTTTATTCTGGAAATTGAAGCATATTACAAGTAACGAGTTAAGTACAAGTGTATTATTAACTTTACCTCTAAGTAATGGAACTTCACTCTGGAATTGGAAGTAGGTATATTGCAAGTGACGAGTTAATTACAAGTGCATCAACTTTAGCTCTAAATAATGGAACTTTACTCGGGTAATGGAAATATATTACAAATAACAAGTTAATTACAAGTGCATTATTAACATTATATATAAATAACGGAACTTCATTCTGAAAATGGAAGCATATCACTAGTAACGAGTTAAGTACAAGTGCATTATTAACTTTACTTCTAAATAATTGAACTTCACTCTGGTATTGGAAGTATTAATACCAAATTTACCAAAAAACCAAATACCAAATTAATTACAAGTGCATTATTAACATTATCTCTAAATAATGGAACTTTACTCTGGAAATCATAGAACTAGTTTATTATTCATCCGAGCTGTAAATGGAAGTAGGTATATTACAAGTGACGAGTTAATTACAAGGGCATCATTAACTTTAGCTCTAAATAATGGAACTTTGGTAATGGAAATATATTACAAATAACAAGTCAATTACAAGTGCATTATTAACATTATATTTAAATAATGGAACTTCATTCTGAAAATGGAAGCATATCACTAGTAACGAGTTAAGTACAAGTACATTATTAACTTTACCTTTAAATAATGGATCATCACTCTGGAAATGGAAGTATATTTCAAGCAATAAGTAAGCACAAGTTCATTATTAACTTTGCCTCTAAATAATGGAATGTCACTCTAGAAATGAAAGTACTTTACAAGTAACGAGTTAAGTATAAAAGCAATCACTGTCAATAAAATATTACACATCGTGAAGAATCTTTAAAAAAAGAAACCGGTTGTTTAATTTACCAAACTATGTTTGAAAAAATTTACAAATGCATTAATAAGCATAAATGTACTATTGACTACAAATTTAAGCCCTTTGCTCAATCCAAAGACTGGTCTCTCAATATGAGTTGAAATTACATTTATTTGTGAAAATAATAACTGGTTCAAGTTTATTTAACTTTAGCCATATACTCTGCTACCTCTATAACTCTTGGGTCTGTGAAGAAATCAGCCAGTAGGACCAACAATAAAATTAATTCTAAATTAATATACACTTTGAATGGAGCTAAAGTTGAAAATATACGCGCTTTTTTCTGAAAGTCGTTCCAAAGAGCTTATTTATCTAATAAAAGAATTCTTTCTTAAAGCAGTTTTGAACAACAAACTCTTAAAGTCTATTAAATTCCTTTGTTTTAAAAGATAGAGTTTAGTCAAACAATGAAACAATTTACAATAAAATATTTCAAAGTTTTACAAGCGTCTTCATGCGTCCTTGAAAACAATGGAGTTGGTCCTAGTTTTCAATAGCTATTGTGTATACGGCCTCCTTTTGTGCCCAGTTTGCGTGCTTCAGTTTGCTGCATGCATTGTTAGAATAAGAAGTTTAACAAAGTGCAAATGGGGCACTAGCACGGTTTTACTTGAAAATTATTAGTTCAACATAACATACCATATCTTGACGCCGGTATTCTTACAGGGTAGGCTGACAAAACGGAGTATTATACATCACGATCTTTGCAGTTTTTTCTTGTCATTTCACATTCTCTCATACAGGCATGTCGGTTCCGAAGACTTTTAACACAAGCTATTGATAGTACCCGGTCATTTGGTCATAGTATGTCTATTTCGGCTTTCCATGATACTTACATCTTTCTACTTTCGCATTGTTTATCTGTTTTGTTAACCCTTCATTTACCATTCTTTACTAATTCTTAGTTTAAATTTTACTAATTGAAATCTGACTATGATGAAATTTCCGCCTTCTAATTCATAGTAAACGATTGAAACTAATTAATTTGCAAAATTTTCAAAGAAATTTTCGATGTATTCTTGCAATGCCACTGAAAGGAAAAAATTAAAATTGGTGGAAGAAATGGAACAAACTCATTCATTTGAAAAGTGATGAAGACTCCAGCGATTCTAATTCACTCAAAAGAGCTGAAAGCTCTATTTTACCTACTTTGGCTCTCATTGAGTGAAGTACAGTTCAGATCTCCTGAAGAGACTTCGGTTGCGAAGTGAAATGTTAGTTGGGTGCGTAAATTGTGTACTTTTGTGCTTCCTACTGTCATGGTGGAATGTTTGGTGGACGAGGATGGATAACTGTGTCGCTGGGGTCATCATAATTTATCAGTGAGTGGTTTTTTGGAATTTGAGGTGAGTTTGTTCCATTTCTTACACCGTTTTTCTGTTTTTTCGTTTCAGTGGCATCTTAAAAATACACGTATAAATTCACGTAAATTTTGCAAAAAAAAAATAATATAATAGAAAAAAATTAAAATCGGCCCAGTCGTTTCTACGTTTATTCGTTACAAACGAACAAAAATACAAATGTTACTCTTTATACTATTAGTATAGACTAGGGATCACCCGGTGCACAAAATTCGACCATAATTTCAATAACTGTTAACCACTTCGACCAAAGTTTAACTTTGAATTAATAAGCAAAATAACTCAGATAGCCTTCAAGCCATGCTTCAAGCTTTCTTATGTGAGAGCAAAAAAGTGAGTCTAATAATAAACATAACGAAGACCAAAATAATAACAAACAGGTTCCAAATAAACATCACCATTGATGAGGGCGAGACAGAATATGTAAATTCCTATATGCACCTGGACTAGCTCATTTTATTCAACAACCAAATGGACACAGAGATATCTGTCTATCTCTGACAATTGGTTGTTGAAGGAAATGAGCTGGCCCAGATATTCATCTCTGAAAAAAGTGCTACAAGGTAAACACTATAATATTGCAATGAAAAGAAAAAAATTCAATACATGCATATCACTAATACTAACTTATAGGTGTCAGGCCTGGGCAAATTGTTAGAACCAAAAATTGGTTACATACCAAAGAGCAATAGAGCGGAGTATTCTGAGTTACACTAAAAGAGAAAGGGGAAAAAAGCAAAAGATATGACACATCACAAAATTTGGAGATGTTGTAACTAACCAAAAAACTAAAATTGAGATAGATTGGCCACATGATGAGAAAGAACAGTAGCAAATAGACAAAAGATATAACAGAATGGACCCCAAGATTCCAAACAAAAACAAAGGAAAACAGAAAAAGAGGAAAACAAAGAAAACATTGGACTGATGATATCAAATAGATAGCAGGTCCGCTATGGCACAGAACAAACTCGAACTAGAGTAAATTAGAAAGAGCTGGAGGAGGCCTTCGTATCGCAAAGATACGCCGACGTCCATTAACTGATAATTATATTTAGTAAACTCAATTATTTAGATTGTTAAAATTAATAAAAAAGATATTATAAATAATAATAATACTGATAATATCACTTGACTAATGCAGATGGGTTTCCTGATGGAAAGAGTCAACCATCTCCTATAGACACTAAAGGTGTTAATGGTGCGTTGCTATCTTGTGGCGAGGTCTAATGCCATATGCATAAGTTTACCGGCTACCTTACCCTCCAAACCGGAACACGACAGCGACAACCACTGACCCTATTGCGGCAGGAATAGGCAAGGTGGTGGTACAAGACCCGGGCGAGACAATGTAGAACTCTACCACGTAGTAGCCAGGATGGCAGTAACTCGCATAGCCAATCGGTCGTCTTTTACGAGCTGCCTGGCAGAACCACAGTAGGTCTATTCTTCAAAGGAGCCCGAAATAAAAAATATAAGAATTAATAAAATATTTAAGATTTAAAATTCGGCACAATAGACATTAAGACTCTTGACAGTAAACGCAAATCTGAAAATGTTACGTCACACCATTGTAAAACGTCATCTTGATATTGTCATTTTCATAGAAACCGCAGAGTATGTAATGTAGGTATTACCACAGTGTGACGTCATTAGAGGCCATGATAGTCCAGAGCGTTTTCGCGGTAAATTTTAATTTCAATTTTAAAACGCGAAATTTTTGTTATAAATGTACCTTATTTAACAAAAATAAATAGTTTTTTGGTTAATATAATAGGTCGGGGCAAAAGTATTTTCGTGTTTTAAATGTATTTTTAGTAATCAAACTTCTTTGGCTGTACTGAATGTAACTGGCTGGTTTTAATACCATTAAAAATGTGACATTTTGCAGATGTAATTAATAACATGGGGAAAAAGTCGAAAAAACCTCAATATCACTTTTGCCTGACTCGGTTATCGAACTTGGTACCTCATAATCTGTTTTAATAGGTTACCCCTACACCATGAGACAGTCAATGTTTGTTAGTATATAAATGAGTTTTCTTATTTTTTTTAATAGAACAAAAATTTTATTTCGTGTTCTCTATATTATCCTGAACAAACTTCATTTCATTACAATCGCTCTTAATTAATTAATGAAACAGAGGAGATCACAAGACAAGCCTCCGGCCGTTGGCAGTTACGCACAATCGTTTTCCAATATCATTAAAAACAGTTTTATTTTCCGCTACAGCATAAAATACATGAAGTTGTACAGTTTAGTTAAAAAAGAACTGAAATTGTACTTTTACGAAATACGAACGAGATATTTTTAAGGGTGCCAGTATATAGTGTTTCCATTATTTAATAATAATAATAATAGTTTATTGACCAAAAGTAGTTTACAACATAAATTATATCATACATTGTCCCCACACTAGGTTACCCTGTGTCGTGGGTAACGATTCACTTCCGGGGATTACTATAAAATACGATGTGGTGCGTGTAAGACCCAGACGGAAAAAAATAATACATCTAAGTAGACTTACAGTGAACAAACTGATAAATAACATTATACAAACAAAAAAGAATAAATATAATAATTATAAGAATTACAATTTAACAATCTTAGAACGACGAACAACATTTACTCCTTTAAATACAATGCATCCATTAGACAAAATTATTATCCTACGTGATATTATTTTTAGTTCTACAAGAATTATATCGGTCTGAAGAAAAACTTTTAGTGTATTAAACGACAATGCCCCTATATATATATATATATATATATATATATATATATATATATATATATATATATATATATATATATATATATATATATATATATATATATATATATATATATATATATATATATATACATATATATATATATATATATATATATATATATGGGTGTGTGTGTATATGTGTAGCTGTAAGTACAGAAAATAAACGGAGTCTTTATGACAATCAGCCTGTTAGATTATAGCATAAAGCTCTAAAATATCTTACTGAGGGTTTTCTCATCTAGAAAAAAGCTTAATAGCAATGACGTAGTCTTATATAAATAGGAATTTTATTACTTTGTAATCCGCATAAATATAATATAGGTATATATAAAATTATTTACTCTTATTATTGTTTGATTAGTTTTTTATTTATTTAATACACAGTACACAGTAATCACTGATATAATAACAATAATAGAAAAGAAGTGCAATGTTCTTTTAGTTTTATATTTTATTTATTTATTTAATCAATAGTTTTATATTTTCTCTCAATCTCAAAATCTCAATACGTTAAACAATATAATTAAAACTTTATAAATTCAGTGGTAATAAATCCTATAATTTCTAATTTGTGTAATGTTTCCTAAATGAAATACATTTCATTTTAAAGGCTAATTGGCAAGACCGAAGAGATCACAAGAAAAGCCTCAAGCCTTCGGCAGTTAAACATAATCGTTTTCCAATAGTATTAAAACCAGTTTCATTATCTGCTACAGAGTATATGAAGTTGTTCAGTTCACTTGAAAAATAAGGCCGTTCCAATAACGACACGAGATAACATGTTTCAGGGTTGCCAGTTGAATGTTTTATTTTTGTTTTAGTTTTTATTTAGTTATTTATAATTTATTATTCATTTTATATCCCAAATATAAAATACCATACCACTGTCAAGATGTCTATCACGTGAAAAGTAATAGATAATTTTAGACGAAATTTGGCACACGGGTAAGTCATGACTTGGAATAGGACATAGGATTATTTTATCATTAAAAAGTGTTAAACGGAAGTACCTTATAATGCAGTGACTTTCATAATGGTTAGTCCATACTATCCTACTCATTTTGCTAATCTTATTTTCACTAATCCTACTAATATTATAAATGCGAAAGTTTTTATGGATGAATGGATGTATGTTTGTTACTTTTTACGCAAAAACTGCTAAACGGATTTCGATAAAATTTAGCACACATATAAATGATAGCCTAGCATATCATATAAGATTTTTTTTTATATCATAAGATAGCAAACAAGCAGATGGGTCTCCTGATGGAAAGAGTCAACCATCGCGTCAACCATCAACCATAGACACCAAAGAAGACCAAAAATCTACCCCTAGGGTATTGTATGAATATAGGGGATTGTATGGATTTCTCACATTAACGAAATGTTAATTTACATCTAAGCGACGCTCCGCGGATTAATTAATCTATAATAATATCATAAATGCGAATGTTTGGACGATGACCTGGAATAGCACATAGGACACTTTTTCTTTCGAAAAAATTAGTTGTTTACATAGAATTCAGCAAAAACTTTTATTAATGCTGAAGGCTGCACGGTGCAGCCAGGTTATAATATATGCAAAAGATGAAATGATAGATTTGTATTTTTTATTCACTGAACGAAAATAAGAAGAATTTTAACAGAAGCATAGCCTAATTCAGAATGATATCCCACCCGTATTATGTCTAATCATTAGTACATATACTAATACATCCCAAATTAATTTGAATATTTACATGAATATTTGTTACATCCTTGTGTTGAAACAGTTAAACAGGTATGAAGAACATTCAGTGTACCTTCAGGTTGTCTATGTTCAGGCTTAAGACAAAGGAAACATTTTGTTTAAGAAAAATACTTTATTTTTGTGAGATTTTTTTTAGTTCCTCATTTATTAATATTATCCACCTTTCCATACACTCATTTTCCTTCAAAGTCTCTAGTAACAAGCCCAGTTTAGATCACACCGGGTTTGATTCCTGAGTGACAAGTGTTATTGAGGTGTTTTTCGGCTTGATCCTCAAAAATCGATATCTCAGTAGCACTTTGGAATCTGATGGTGTGGTGTTAGCACATTTGTGTCTCAAACGTGTACGTAAAGTAGTTAGTTTCGATTATTGCACGTATTAAGTGGAAATAGCGATGAGAATCATCGGATAAACCGAATCCGGTGAATTGTTTTGTGATCGATTGGTGAGGTAGGTGATAATGGTGATCGCCACATTATATTAATCTATTAAGGATCGCTTATTTATAGCGATACCCAAGACTTATTGCTTTACAAGTTTTTACAACTGCGTAAAAACTAGAAAAAAACCTGAATAGACCTTTTTCCCGACCCGAGAATCACAGCTGGCATTTCTTAATCTGAGCCAAATAGGCTAATTCCGCAATCACGAGAAAAATATATAAAAAACAGGTTTTTACGGTTGACAGCCCTATGCGCAACTGGGGCAAGGGAAAAAAACGCTGAAGGTCTTAATTACCATGTCCATGTATTTGCATCGCTCTTTTTGTGCCAGAATCAAAAGACAGAATGGAATATACAAGAAAGATTAACTAAAGGTGTATTTACATTCTTACATATTTAAGCAAAGCCGAGTATTCACTCGAAATTGTCGCTATAAATATCTTTTTTAATATGAAATAAATGCGCACAATCAATGAGTGTATTGTATGTTAAGTAATATATGGTACTCGTACTATATTTTATGCAAACTGTTCCACGCGGCTTGGTTCCGTGACTCAGGCACATTACTTCCGTTAATTTAATTGGGTAACAATTCACAAAGTAGCCTGTGTTACTTAGTGATAATGTAGCTTTATACCAGAGCTTAAAACCGATTTAAAAAATACCCGATAGTAGAGATATTTACCGGTTGCCGGCGGCGAGAAAAGGCGGCGTGAAAAGAAACAACGCGCGAATATGGCGCGCGGTGTAATTAGCAAATGAAACAAATCTTTACTAAATACTAGCTAATATCGAGGTAGCCACAGCTCGATCAACGCCACCGGCGAAATTGGCGGGGTTATCACGTGAGATACGTGATAGCCCCGGCAATGCGGAATTATCGTATTATTGTTTAGTTATTACAATTATCGTAATAGCCTTGTTATTATGGCAATCGTTGCTGCTTGTAATATTTTTGGTACTGTGGTATCCCAAAAGTTGACATTATTAATGATTTTTTCTTTACGTTTAAGAGTCATCGCTGAGATCGTTGGGGTTGCAAATGTTTTTTTTATATCATAAAATAGCAAACAAGCAGATGGGTCTCCTGACGGAAAGAGTCAACCATCGCCTATATGTGATACGCCTGCGGGGGATGCAATTGAAATCACACGACAACAACGAAATATTTTATTGTTTTCGCGTGTGGAGTTTGAAATTAATCATCGATTTTAAATCCCCGTGTTAGTTCAGCCTCCTTTGAAGAATATATCAACTACCGTTCTGCAAGGCAGGTCGTAAAAAGCGAACGATTGGCTATAAGTGTCATTACCACCGAGACTACTAGATGGTATCCGCAACGTTTAGCAAATTCACGCAATTCGCGCCACAGGTAGCTGTAAACAGGCCGTAAGAGCGTCAGGTAGCTTATTGTATACTATAATGATGTATTGCCCCATAAAAGACTTGCTCATTCTGTAAAGAGAAGGTGCATGTACAGGAAGGTTGTTTTTGTTCCTCGTGTACATTACAATTTTTCTTAAATAAGCAAATATTTTACGCACATAATATATCCAGCTTTAAAATATATACTGCGATAATCTCAAAACATTGATTTATGTAAATATCCCTCTAAAGATGACTTCATTAGGATAGAAAGAGACTACCGTCATCTAAAAATACTTGATATCTATGTGACGGGACGGAAATACTACGTGATATTATACCCTACCAACGTGAATATGATAGTGTTATTAACGCTATTGTGCCAAAAATAAGTAACGGTAGTAGTAACGTGTTGGTCTGGGCTCCTTAAAAGAATAGACCAACCGCTGTTCTGCCAGGCAAGTCGTAAAAGGCGACTGATTGGCCATACGTTTCACTACCATCGTGGCTACTAGATGGTAGAATTCCACAACACCTCACCTAATCCTGCTACCTTATTATATAGAAAAAAATATATACGTATTTTAGAACGTTTTTAACATCATAGGGTAGCAAACTACCAGTTGGTCTTCTTGATAAAAACTTGACCATCGGCCATCGGAATTGTTTAATATCGCCTTGCATTATGTGGCAAGGAGTTAATGCAACAGATATAAATTTACCGGCAACTTTACCTTCCAAACCGGAACACGACAGTGACAAGCATTGTACCCAGCACTACGAGTTTGTAAAGTGTTGAACCAATTCCAATTTCCAGGCGAGATGGCAAGTCGATGGATATATAGATAGGAAAGTCATCAGCTTCTCCGCTTTACTTTAATATAAAGCATATAATCTTAAGGTTATCAGCTGCTTAAATAGTTATATGGAAATTGAAGTAATCAGCAAACATTAGCATTAACATTATCCTGCACCTAAGATATATTCTGCCATATTTCACTCAAGCGGTAGTGATTTATAGGTACGCTTATACTCAAGAAACTTGGGGCAATTGATTTATTAGTAATTACTTTAAGTAAGACGCATTAACTACTAGTTCATCTATACTTCAAATGTTCCTATGATAATCGCTCTTTTATTTATTTTGTGTGTACAACAAAACGTTAAATAAAGATTTAAACAAATTTTATAAAGAGAAAAGACTTGATTTTTTTGATAGTTTGTAACAATATAGGTAACTCAAAAACTACTCGATTGATTTTAAAAACTCTTTCTACTTCGGAAAGCAACATTCTCCAGAAGTGACATAAGGTATTTTTTACTCGACTGTGTTAAAGAAAATAATGATTTTTGGTCATGCGAATTAAGTGGAGAGTAACTGCTAGTAAATATTATTAAGAGGTAAGGTTTGTTTGTTCATTATGTATAAACTCAAAACTACTACTTATTTTAAAAATTTGTTCACTAATATAAACATATATACTATCACTGATTAACTAGGTTCCTTTTTTACTCGAGTAAGTAAGAGGAATTATTATATGTGGGTCATGTGAATGAAGTAGCGGGGAAGAGCTCTTTTATAATAATTATCTGTTGCAACAGCAAACTCAAAGTCTTATTTGTAAATATAAATTAATTTCTAGGAACAATCGTCACCTGAGGCCTAATGTGCCCCCGGGGATACACGTCACCATTTCGAGAAATGTTGGATTAATATTGGATAATTATATCAGCAATTATATACCTCTAAAACACGGGTTATTAATTTATCATACTACTTAATATATTCTGTTAATGTATTAGTCTGCGGGATACCACCCTTTTTGTTAAATGATCAATACATACTTGAATATTCGGGCGTGGCTTCCTTTTGGCGAGGCTACCAAAATTTCTCTACACGGCTTATTTCAAATGTGTTGCGTTTTTTCAAATTAGCATGATTAAAATGCAATATTTGCTAGCTGATAACACTTGTACTATTTCACAATATATATATTTAATTTCCGACCAGTTTCGCTTACACAAGCATCCTCAGGGTATTTACAATAATTATTAACTCTTACTTAACTTACTTAACTTTATTAACTTAGTTAATAATTACTGTAAATACCCTGAGGATGCTTGTGTAGCGAAACCTGTCGGAAATTAAATATAATTATCTTATTGTGAAATAGTACAAGTGTTATCAGCTAGCAAATATTGTGTTAAAATTGATTTTCACCAAGTTCCGACGATAAAAAGTGTAGAATATGATTAAAATAATAATATCGAATAGAAAAATTTGTCTTTCTTAATGGAGATACACTTAGTTTCAATGTATTTACAAGATTATTAAATACTGCACCAATGAGCTCTCTACCATAGCGAACATTTTTTTTATATCATAAGATAATGCTCAACACATTTAGATGGCTCTGCTGTTGGAAAGAGAAATCATCGCCTATGGACATTAAATGTTTATAGTGCGTTGCTATCCCTACGCCAGTAGGCTTATGTATGTGGAATTGCTATACCTTATCTTCCAAACCGGAACACGACAATGACAAGCATTGGAGCTATTACGGCAGGAATACGTAAGGCGGTGTTACCAAATACCCGGGCGAGACGATTCAAAGGTCTACCAAGTAGTAGTCACGATGATAATGACACGTATACTCAATCGGTTGCCATTAACGACCTGCCTAGCAGAACGGCAATTGGTCTATTTTTCAAAGGAGCCCGAACTAACACGGGGAAAAAATGATTTATTTAAGCACTTTTGGTTGGGACGATAATCAATACATATATAATTCACTTATACTGAATTGTTTAATAATTATTATGAGTGTTATCAAGTAGTTCTAGAGTCAAAAAAGACCTGCTGAATTGTTTCAAACTAATTAAGTAAACGTGACGTTATCATGAGATTCTGTTTCACAGCACTTTCGAAAATTAATCATTCAGTTAAAAGGTTAATATAATATAATACATTAGAGTTCTGTACGAGCATCGCGCACTAATATACTATATACTATAAACTGGATAAATTTCGACCAATTCTTTTAGTTAAACTTTTAAAAGATCCAAGTAGGCTCTTGTCAAAAATATTACTACGATATCTTCATCCATGTAAAAAAAAGATTCGCACAAATTAATGCTCACTCAAATCGAAAGTAATGCATCAAATGATTCCTTTTTGTTTTATTCGTAATTGTCAAGAAACACTAGAAGAAAAGATTTGTATAAAAGGTGTTCTTTTATACAGATTTATACTCTCCGTTTGGTGAAGTGGCTCCGTCATATTGATTATGTTAAATTTAATACTTGTGCTGTTTCACAATCCACAAACTCTATATTTGTTTTTAATTAAAGAGCCAATCGGTTTCACATTTCACATTATCTGGGCTAAAAACTTAAATTGTCAACAAATACGTTGCATTTGGGAGCGCTAATAATGGTTGGTAGATGTAAAGTATTAAATTTGATAGAATTTTATATATACAAATCTTTAAAAAAATCTTACGTGAAATTTTTATAATGTCATATGTCATCATATCAAAAGTTAGTGAGTGAGTGAGTGAGACAAAAGATAGTGACGCTGTTTCTCAAAAGTTCTTCAATATATTGACAAAAACAACTGACTGAATGTAAACCTATCAACCAAAATATATAATTGGAATATAGAATCAGAATAAAATATAATTGAAGCGTAGATTAGCTTGTAAAAAGCTTGATTGAATGATTCTGTTTTCATTACATGGTCATACTGTAAACGAAAGATTTTGATTCTTTTTTTCATTCACATCACTCATGCAAAGTCGGAGCGAACAGCTAGTTTATAAACAAGTTTTCAATAACTATTTTATAAACAAGCTGCCCGTTCCGGCTTTAGGAAACTACAATATTTATCATTACTAAACGTTTAGCGATATGTGTTAATAAATAAAGTCGGATTCTAACGCTTCTGTAAAGGTGCTATCAATTTTTTCTAAGGTAACTTCTTCAGACAAGAAGTAATTTATTTTTGAATTTGATAATTTAGTGTCACTTGCCACTTGGTGCTTAGAGCAATCACTCCTCTCGCTCTACTCCAGGAGCGAAGTGACTACCATATTCCGTTTGTCATTAGATTAAAAATTCACTTACGCTATTCAAAAATGTACATTTGCAAATTTAATTTTTTCTTAATGATGAAAATTAATTTACTTATAAATAATTGTAGAAGTTGTAGAAAATAAAATAAGGTAGTACATATTTTGTACTATTTTGTAATAGGTATACATAACTAAATTTTCAACTTTCAACGATATATGTATCTATATACTTAAATATTTTTATTTATAATTTTTTCAATGGAACAAGAAAATAATTTAACGAATGGAACAAATTCACTTTAAGTCTTGAAATTAAAGAAGACCCCACGGCGCAATTGTTCCCCACACCACATACTCGGCGAGTTTGTTAACATAAAAGTTCCCGAAAGTTGGAAATTGAATTATTTAATTAGATGGGAGTTCCTTATCTTACAAAATGATTTAGTAATGAGTATTTGCGGGCAGGGCTTCACCGAAAAATATGTAATAATGTTGAACGACACCAAAAACCAATATCTTTTTGTAGTAATTTTTGAAGCACTTCCGATTTCCCGATTCACTCTTTATATATAAGCACCAAAAACAATCTTGTTGAGCTCTTGAATCTTGTTGAATTTTTCCATAGAATAAACAACTCTTTTACGAGGTACCATATACGCATCTATTATAAACAGCCTCATACCGGTAGAGATTTACTAGTTAACTAATCAAAAAAATTTTAAGACAAAACGGTGTAAAAAGGCTATATGGTACATGATATCTATAATTTCTTAATATCTAGATGACAAGAAAATGTGGGATTAACTGCTTCTCCTATCAGCCATCTTTATTATTATTTTAACAATACAATAACTTAATTAAACTTAGTTAAAACACGGTACATAAAAAAGTCTAATCCACTGAGTTTTTCCCGTGTTGGTCCCGGCTACTTTGAAGAATAGGCCAAATGCCGTTCTGCCAGGCAGGTGGTAGAATTCTGCATTGGCTGCTTAGGCAAGTCAAAGTAGTAGTAATATCATAGATACCCATCCAGATTGATAATTGGACGATAAAAAGTTACAATTAAATGAAATGTACCACCCATTTGGATACATTTAGCGATAAAACATTTAAAAGAATTGGAGCATAATTAACCCTATAGAAGCAAAATAGGAACATTTTACGGTACCCATCCAGATTGATAATTGGGCGATAAAAAGTGTACCGATTAAAAGTCTACTAAATTTGGTGAACTTGGGTGATACGTCAGATAGCGTCATTTTAACAATCATAGGAGAACGAGCTGAAGCAAAATTATAAAATATGCCAGTTTGTGATGACAAAATACTGTCGCAATAATCTTGAAAAATCTTATAATAGTAGCTAGAACACGTTTCATAAGCAATTTTTGTTCTACAATTACAGTTATATTTAAAAAAATGGAATTTTTAGTTCGAATAATCAGTACTGCCGGTTTATTACTGGGGTAATTTTCCAAAAAAATAAATGGGAAACACATTTCATATAGGTACGTCTTGGCAAACTATAATAAAATTGTACATTAACGAGTAGTTAGATATAATATATGTATAATATTCTATCTAAATACCAAAAATAAAAATAAAAAAACTGAATATTTAAATTACTGATAAACAAGCAATAACACTCCTAAAGGAAAGAAACAACCGTCGTCTATAGACACAACATAGGGTGGGATGGTTTTGCCGAATACCTTAACCTCAAAACTGTAATACGAAAGTACAGACGCTTTTGCGGCATGAATCAGTAGACAGCTTCATGCAACTGTATGGAAATAATCTGTGTCTACTACGTACCACGTTAAACGTGGTACGTAGTAGACACAGATTAGATAAAAAAAACTCTACCACCTGGTAGAGTTTTTTTTTTATAGAATAGGGGGCAAACGAGCAAGAGGTGCACCTGATGGTAAGTGATCACCGCCGCCCATGGACATCTGCAATACCAGAAGTCTTGCAGTTGCGTTGCCGGCCCTTTAAGAATGAGTAAGCTCTTTTCTTGAAGGTCCCTATGTCGTATCCGTTCGGAAATACCCCTGCCGGTAATTGATTCTACAACAGAGTAGTGCGAGGCAAAAAGTGTCGGGAGAACCGCACAGTTGTGGATTCCCAGACATCGAGATGGTGAGAATGGAACTTCAAATGTTGACGCGATGTCCGATGGTGGAATTCGGCGGCAGGAATTAATCCAAACAACTCGTCGGAACACTCCCTATGATAAATACGATAGAAGACGCAGAGTGAACCTACATCTCTGCGTAATGCCAAAGAGTCAAGCTGTTTCGAAATAGCCTGGTCGTCAACGATTCGAACCGCTCAACGCTGAATGCGATCAAGAGGAAGAAGCTGGTTAGAAGAGTTCTACATTGTCTCACCCGGGTCTGAAAACAACGCGTTACATTTTCCTGCCGCAATAGCGTCAGTGCTTGTCACTGTCATGTTCAGGTTTGGAGTGTTTTTAGGTATATCACTAGATAAAATACAATAAGTTAGCAAATAAATTTAGTTCAGCAGGTAACTGATGTCAATACTGTAAGAATTATATACCTTAGTTAATTCCACCGCACTATATCATATACGGGATTTTTCCGTGGGGAAATTCTGCTGAAATAAAAGCTATATTTGTTTTGCAGAAAAAGCTACTCGTATAAGATAAAACAATAAACTTTACCCGAGGGTTTCCCTGAGAGAAAAATTCAAAGAAATTAATATTGTAATTTTTATTTGAGAACTTAAAATAATATGTCCGCAGTAAACAATTTCTTAGTTTAAAAAAGTGGTATTTTACACTCACTAAATACGAGGAACGAAAACATCTTGTGGAGCATGCATCTCGTCTACATAAAATAAGTTACTTACTATAATTAAACTGCCGTATGGTATAAGAGATCATTATGTACAAGTAAACAATTTAAAAAAATGTGTTAAAACAAAACTATGTAGAAAATGGTACCGTAAAATCTTAAATTGTTAAGAAGACAAGAATGTCTGCAATTAATTATTATTGCTTCACAAACAACATTCTATACTTTAAACGCGTAATTCATGTATTATTTAATTATTTCTTAAAAACAGCTCTATTGATTTCGATGAAATGTTGTAATTAGTTAGTCTTTTACTATTGAAATTGATCGTGCTATGAAAAATTATATAGTATAATAAGACAAGATAATCTCGCTAAGTTTCTTCCGCCGGATCAACTGAGTGTAGTGCCGCATTTCGATTTGGTAGTAATTCTATGAATGTCAACTCGCCAAAAGTTAATTTGAATAAATTAAAGATCGGTTTAAGTCCTGAATAACTAAAACATATACTCTCGCATGGAAATGAGCGTGATGTATTTATTTATTTACACCTTATGCAATTGGCATTAGACCTCGCCACAAGATAGCAACGCACCATTAACACCTTTGGTGTCTATAGGCGATGGTTGACTCTTTCCATCAGGAGACCCATCTGCTTGTTTGCTATCTTATGATATATTAAAAAAACCTACCTACCAATTTTTCGCATTTGAAATTAAGTTACATTTCCTGCAAAAACTTTAAGTTCCAAATCATAAAATAATTTATACGCGTTCATTGTAATTGTATCTATTTAAATTAAATACGGATATATAATATTTACTTTAACGTTCACTTTTATATTGAAAGCAGGGGTAACAAAAAGTTAAGGTTGGGCACACCAACCACGCTAGTATGCGTGGCTTGATTACTGTAAGTACACAAGTGACACTCGTTGACATTTCACACAAGCAGATTTTTTGAGGACATTTTTAATCGTCAGTTGCTTAGGAATACTGTCTGGAGGTATATACTCAAAGAGTAATATATACTATTATTGGCATTGTGACATCTCGTCAATGATTCTAATATTTCTTGACAAATTGGATAGGATAGGATGATATTTATTAGTACCACGTTTTCACAGACACTAATACAGCAGATGATTTACATTTTTAGTTTACAGCCTTTTTTAAGCCTTATTGTTTATCATTTTATCTCCCGTCCACACCAGTGACACGCTAAGATAATCATTCGCTATTACAAACTGCCTGGTAGAATGACAAAATAAATGATTTATTATTCAAAGACAAGATTATAGATATTAGGTCTAAGAAAATTGACGGGGAAAAACGTGATACATGTTTTTACAAGTCATTTTTAAAATTCATCCCATAAAATAGTATATACTATTTTGTGTGTACGACATACCAGTAATATTACTTATTTTCACTGGTACCTTGTGAACATTCAACACGATTGTATTTCATTAATTTTGCACTCACCCCTTCGTGTGGTACATCGTTGGGGCATTCGAAATGAAATGTTGTTTTCATTACAAAACTCTCAACGAATATTATTTCGGCTATCACGCGATGGTTTGTAGAGCTACCAACTGAATAAACACCGTGTAATATTTAATATTACCTTGGATGTAGAATGGTGTGAGGGTTGAATGCGGAAGCAAGAGGAGAATTATGTTTTTTAAACAATGACACGTATAAATCCTTATAGAATCAACGGCGATGAGATGTAAAACCTTATTCTTTTGTTTCATTACATAGCCATGTAAATGTAGTAAGTTGATGGTTATCCTATTTTTTTAATTATGTTAAATTACTCTTAATGGTGGTCTAAATTACATCGCCCAGGGTTTGCACCAACTACACTATTCCTGCCTATATACATACAATTTATATATATATATATATATATATATATATATATATATATATATATATATATATATATATGTATATGTATGTATATATATAACTTATACACAACACAACAATATAACTTTACATGACATTTGTCAAAATCTAAAGTTCCATCCTCACCGCCTCGATGTTTGGAAATCCACAACCGTGCGCTTTTCTCGGCACTTTCTGCCTGCCGAATTAATACGACATGGGCACCTTCAAGAAAAAAAATTAGGCCGGCATGGTGGTCTGGTATTGCGAATGTTACATATCCAGAAGGATCTAAGTGAAAAGAATAAATACTCAAAAAACACAAAATATAAAAATAACAATTTCAAAATAAACTGAAAAAGTAAGTCAGGTGAATTAAAACTTATTGACGTTGGCATCGACGTGATGAGAAACATTCAAATGTTACAGATAGAAATGCTCAATACAATCGAGTTAAAAGATATACTTTACAAAAAGAAGCTTTCAAATGCAAAATGTATGATGTGTTACGACTGTGATTATAATAATGTTAACACATTTCATGAAAAAAAACTTCAAAAGATGTCAATCCGTTCATCACTAGTGTGATGAATAGTACAGCTGAAGAGAACCACATTCATTTCATAATCATCGGCCATATTTTGCGTAGTCGTGTACAACGTAAACCAAAAGGCAAATCCCTCAATATCTCACTCAACAATTTCACTAAATTGTTACATTTGTTTTCATTAACCGCATACTGTAAACAGTTTTCGTATAAACAAGCTGGATACATAAATTTATCGTTTAGACTTTCTCACCAAGAAAGTGTATGAATCACTGTTGCTCCAATGATTATGGCAGAATAATTTGAATCTGTTAATGAATAAGGTTAATTTTTCTTTGTACAACCACTTAAATGACAGTATCTGTGACAAGTTCTGTACTATTTTATCCAACTGCTTAAAAATAACAGTACTCATTACACTTTCCATACCTACTATTTTATTCAACCGCTTAAGTAACAGTACCTATTACAGCACCCATACTATTTTATTCAACCGCTTAAGTAACAATACTCTTACTTATAATGTCCGCTTAAGTAACAGTCCTCGCACTTATTATATCGCCAACCTATTTTATCTAACAATTAAGTAACAGTATTCATACATATTATATCCGCTAAAGTAACAGTAGGTACTTGTAGCTATTATATTACCTATACAAATTTGTCTAACCGCTTACCAAACAATACTTGTACCTATTATATGCGCTTAAGTAATAATACTTAGACCGATTTTATCGCGTATACTATTTTATCTAACAGCTTAAGTAACGATAATACTGTCTATTAGGGTTGTTACGGAACTTCGGCTCCGATTCCGTTACGTTGGAACTTCTGATTGATTTTACACCTCCGATTCCGATTTCGGTTCCGATAAATTTGAATCGGAAGTTATAACGAATGTTTAAACGCAGGGAGTAACCGCGACCAGAGTGCTGTACCTGTACTTAGCATATAAGCACAACATACTACTACAAAATAATCTTGAAGAATGGTTAATTCTTATAAATAAAAACTATTTGGAAAAATCTATGTAACTAGGTTTTCCTTTGAAAGGTGTGATGTTAGAATATTTAAAGGTGGGTAAACAAAGTTCTTAAAAGCCGGCATCGCATTGTCAACTAACTTTTAGCAATAGTGAGTGCTTTCCATCAGGTGGCCCACTCGCCCGTATGTCTGCAGATACTATAAAAAAATGTGTAAACAAGTTGACCCAGCAGGCCATCCCTGAAACTTCGCGCTAAATTGAGGAATTTTAAGCTCAAAAGAGCAAAAATAATACCTTTGCATAGATTTTAAACTCAAAATTAAAAAATCATATTTTCAAAAAGCTGGTTATTTTAAAAATGGTGATCGATTTTGATCTTTCGAAAGCCATTCAACGCAAATTTTGAGCCTCAAATATTTTATTACTTAGCCAAGAAATTGATAGGTTGAAAAATAACGAAGAAATGACAAAAAAAACGTTCTGTTTAAAAACTTCGTCATTGACAAATCGCAAACTAATTTATCAATTTTGATCCAATTCATAGTATTTGATGCAGTTTCAAAAGATGAAGAGAAGATTTCTAATTAGAAATCAACTGGTTTATTAGTTTGAAAGTAATTTTACAAATATGAAATGAGTTTTTTGGGAATAACAAAACAGTAAAAATATTTGAAAGTTGTAACTTTTGGCAACTAAATTCGATTTTGATTTTTGAAACGGTATTTGACGCAGTTTTTATAGTACTAAAATATTATCAAAGGTTAATAAATGATTGGTTAAATATGTCGAAGTTATGTCAAAAAAAAACACTTTTCTCCAAGTTTCTCGTCAACGACATCTCCCGAACGGATAAACCGATTTCGATGCAATTTATACATTGAACGCAGTTTTTTGAGGAAAAGAGCTGATTAGATTGTGTACCCAATCAGTGCATTAGTCTGGAAGTTATTAAAAAAAAATACTCTTTGGCCAATTTTTTTTAGGTTTTTCAAAATTTTCTCTAGGACAAACCAACTAGTTCTTTTAACTTTTAGCTTGATTCGACTTTGATTTTGTAAACGATATAATACAATGCAATTTTTAAGTACTAACATATCTTACGACAAAAATCAATTGGTTGTAAAATCTCGAAGTCATGTCGAAAAACATTTTTCAAAATTTTTGATCCACTATAACTTTTCAACGGATAAACCGATTTTGATGCAATTTGCGGCATTGATTGCAGTTTTGTATGGAACTGAGTTGATTAAATTTTGTAATCAATCGGTTTAAAGTTAATAAAAAAACATTGTTTTGTCGACATTTTTTGAGTTTTTTCAAGTTTTACTTAGTAGGCACTTTCCATAGTAATGTTTGCTTAATAGTAAAAGTAACTTTCCTTTACTATTGTATGTTCACTTCCCGCTAATTTTCCAAATATTGTAAATATATAATTAAACGGAAGGTCCTTGAATTTAATTATTCGATGGTATGTACATTTTATAGCAGTTATAAATGTTTAATTTGTGTCTGGATTACTTTTTTCCAATTGAAATATGTGTGTTTTACAGCTTATATTAGTGGAAAGACCGATAAAATACTAATATTACTACAGAAAACGTTAAAGTTTTTTAGTAACCTCTTAAAAATGTTATTGAAGGTTGAAGAATGGATACAATTTTTAACTTTCTGATACGTAAGTTATCTACTTATAGGAAGAATTTGGCCCTATTTTCGAAAATCGTGTTTTCCCTATCGCCGTCCCGGTTCGAATAGTGTTATTAAGGGGTTCTTTCTCGAGACTCCAAGTCTCAAAAGCAGCTCAATGTCTGGTAGTAGCGTGTTAAGACCACTGTGCCTCAGATGGATATCTAAATTTTTTTACTCCGGTTATAACTACAAAAAAATGGAATAAAATAAATAACACTGGACAAATTAAACGAATTTAATACTAGTCAACGATATTAATACATAGAAATACATTTATAAATACTGTTACATGCATAATAAACACTCAAACCCAGAAATACAAACATATATGCTCATCACATAAATATTTGTCCCTGTTGGGAATCGGACCAGAACCCCATCGATTTGTAGTCAGGTACGTAAACTATTCGACAAACATGGCAGTGTAAGAAAAATAAGTGTTATTCGTTAATAACGAACGGCCGGGAAAATGTGGCGAAATGGATTATCACCCACCGGTGAATTTCGGGAAACCCGAATTGAATTGATCTATTGAAATTCGATTCACTCAACTTAAAGGAAACGGCGTGATGATACTTTGACAACATATTTTTCAGAAAAAAACACAGAACTGTGTAAAATCACAAGAATCCGGGTAAAAATATGTTTCCAAGCTACAAATAAAATTACCGTCCCAGCGAACGTTAAACAACAAATTTAATTATAGTTTGGAATTGTAAAATAAAAACTCCATTACAAAGCTTTTACGAACGCTAACACAATAAACACTACTACATAAAGAATATGGACAGCTCTGCAGACATTACTGTTTTAGATCTACTATAAATCCAAGGTTAAGTTTTTTACTTACAGCGGTAAAAAGTCGGGTCTAACCAAAGAGATTAATGTATTATGTTAGTACCTAGAGGTCGTTGGCTCTAACATAATGGCTGATGATTGATGAATGGTTAACATAAAAGATATACAATGCAAGTATGGATGTGGGTACTGAGAGGATACTGAGACTGACGTATCGTGATCAAATTGGTCGAGCGCCGAACGAGAGTTGTGACAAGAAACTTCGCAACCACACTAAAGTATTGGTATAGGATCTCACTATAAGATGACCTTAACCGAGTTGATTAATGGATGAAATGTATTTTATATCCATTAAAATATGTCAAATATATTGCAAATGGGAGAAAAAATTCAGTCCAAAATGTAATTAATTAAATACTAGCTGACCCGTACGAAGATTTCGCACGGCGCCATCTAGCGTTTTCCAAGTATAAAATTATATTAAGATTTTTGATATATCACCCACAGATGGCACTCTTATAAAAATATATTTAATTTTTTTTTCATATTTTTCGCCCAAAGTGGAAACCATAAGCTTTATTTCAGCCATTAACCAGCTCGGTGAAGGTCATTCTATAGTGGGATCTAAATAATTAATGTGGAGGTAGCGAGACAAATCCGCAAAGATGACACATGACACTCAGTTCTCTCTGCCTACTCTATAAGGGATCTGACCTGAACATATATTTGTAATGGAGATTTTATTACTTTGGCCACAAACTGACAAGCAAGTGCCAGTTAGACTCGCATTCCGATGGAACCGTACAAATATGAAGGTACCTTTAGAATTTTAGATACACATAAATCATGATTTTAGATCATAAGGGAGGTACCCTGTAAGTTTTGATTTCTTTGTGAAATCGCAAAATATATTGTGAATTAAACTTTGTGTATTTTTTTAACTTCTCGCTATGTATGTAGATAAGGAAGTTACTGATTTTGCCCCGATTTTCGAAAATCGAATTTTCATCAGATCTCCACGTTTTGAAGTCATAGGAACCTTTTCCGACTATTTTCACGATGACGTCAGTATGCCTGTAT
This sequence comes from Apodemia mormo, assembly GCA_036924255.1. Taxonomy (NCBI): domain Eukaryota; kingdom Metazoa; phylum Arthropoda; class Insecta; order Lepidoptera; family Riodinidae; genus Apodemia; species Apodemia mormo. The sequence goes on from JAUPFN010000016.1 coordinate 3,319,499, forward strand.
GTATATATGTGTGTGTGTGCGTGTATGTGTGTGTATATATATGTGTGTGTGTGTGTGTGTATGTATATATGTGTGTTTGCGTGTATGTGTGTGTATGCGTGTATGTGTGTGTATGTGTGTGTGCGTGTATGTGTGTGTATGTGTGTATGTGTGTGTGTATGTAAACATCTCATAACTTTTGAACCGTTGGACCGACCGAATCGCGGTTGATGGCATTCGATTGGTTTTTGCTCAACTTAGACTTCCTGAAAATTTGAACCAAGTTTGAAATGTTAAAAAACCGTACAAAAAATTTTGGCCGAACAGTATTTTTTTTAATATAACTTCCAGATTAATGTCCCGATCAAGTACAAAAAATAATCAGCTCTATTCCTCAAAAAATTACATCTAATGCATAAGTTTCATCAAAAGCGGTTTTGCCGTTTGTGAGTAATCGTTGATGACAAATTTTGAAAGAAGTGTTTTTTAGAATTAATTTCGTAATTTTTCAACCAATCATTTTTCAACATTCTACGATATTTTATTACTAAAAAAGTACGTCGAATGATGTCTCAAAAATCAAAATCGAATCTAATTTTCAAAAGTTACAGCTTTTTAAACATTAAAATTACGTTGTTTTAGCAAACTTATTTAATATTGTTGAAATACTTTCACGCTAATACACCGATTGACTTAAAGATCTTGTCAGCTTTTTTCCTTTAAAACCCGCGTAAAAAACCGTTAATTGTATCAAAATCGGTCAATTTGTTTGAGGTTTACCAATGACGAAAATTTTTGAAAAAAAAAAGTTTCTTGACAGTGCTTCGAATTTAGCTAAAGCAATATTTTATATATCTCAAAAATTTAGTTGATCCTTTCCAAAATATATATTTTTTTTAAAATAAATATACTTACAATCATTTTTAACAAAATAGATGTTTGAACTGAAAGAATCTATGGTTATAGTTTTTACTCTTTTGAGCTTAAAATACCTTGATTTAGCGGGACGTTGCAGGGATGGCCCGCAAGGTCAACCGCTTACAGATTTTTTGTGATGTTACTGAAAATTTATAGTTTATGGATTTTTTCCTTAACATGTGCAGAAGTCCATCCTTAACAAATACAATCCGAGAAGTACCCTATAGGTTTCGATTCCCTTTTGTGATCGTAAAGAATCGCAAAATGTGTGACATAAACGGTTATGTCTTTTGATTGCGTTAACTTTCAAGTTAGATTTTTTTACAGCTGAGAATGTCCGTAGAGTCGAGTATTTGATATAAATTTCAACTTGATACGTCTACGCGTTCCTGAGAAAAAAGGTCTTCAAAGAAAGACAGACGGTCAGGTAGGCAACGAAGTGATCCTATAAGGATTCCGCTTTATCATTACGAGGTAAGCAACCCTAAAAAGGATGTTACCCCTTGTTGGTCCCGGGCTCCTTTGAACAATAGACCAACTGCCGTTCTGCCAAGCAGGTCGTAAAAGGCGACCGATTGGCTATGCCAGTCACTACCATCGTGGCTTCTAGGTGGTAGAGTTCTGCATTGTCTCGCCCGGATCTGCTACCACCGCCTTATCTATTCCTGCCGCAATAGCACCAGTGTTTGTCGCTGTCGTGTTCCGGTTTGGAGGGTAAGGTAGCCGGTAAACTTATGCATGTGGAATTAGACCTTGTCACAAGACAGCAACGCATCATTAACATCTTTGGTGTCTATAGGCGATGGTTGACTCTTTCCATCAGGAGACCCATCTGCTTGTTGGCTATTTTATGATATAAAAAAACAAGTATATACAAGTGTAATCCCCTATTCATTTACCCAGTTCGTTCGTCGGTAGTTGGTTCGGTCATTCAGGAGACAGCGCGTAGTGTTGCTCTGCACGTCCACTAGCCCGGTTTCCCTGTTGTAGTCCTTAAGGTTATCAGCTATTGCTGTTTTAAATAAATAATCACAAGAAGTTTTTTTAAGGGCATTTAGCCCACATTTCGTTCCCACCACTGTAACTTCTGTAAACCAGAATCAACAGTGGTAACCGTCCTGATAACCTCTAAGTTGCGAGCTCAGGGTGCGCTGGGGGAAAGCTAATCTAGCTTGGAACTCCGCAACGAAATTAATCAGAAGTATCCTATACACTTAAGAAGGTATACTTAAGAAGGAAGTAGGAAAATACATCCTATTTTTAAGTTTCAAGCATTTTTGTTATTATGTCTTAAAACTCTGTGGTCAAGTGGTTCGATGTAGGTTATGACCACATAAATTTCCGGGTTCGATTCCCAGGTCTGGCAAATTAAAATTATATTTTTTCAGTTTCTGATACAAGCAACGTCGCCCGGGATTGGATAAGTTACCGGTTCGCGATAGGCTTGCCACCTATCACATTGTGGGACTTAATAATATCTTCGGCTAATCTTGGGTGCACTGGTTGTACCTCTGCCTAACACTTCAGAGATACAGGCGTGAATATATTTTACTTAAATCTCAAAAGTTAACGTGATCGCATCAAGAAGAGACTGTTCTTTCTCTTCTTGTACACTTATCACTGTACCGAAATTATTAACGTGATTATTTTTAACGCATTTTTACTAAACAGTGTTGTTAAAAGTTAATAAACAAGTTATACTCATTTTTTTTACTAAGGGAACCATTTTAAATTAAGGTAGCACTAACTGGAATTTCTTAATTAACTTAAAACTTACTTTAATAAAAAATATGAAAAGTCATTTAATAACAGCGAATCAAATTAAAACACATTTCTCCTAAAGTTTTTGAATATAACCTTATTTCAAAGAAGTAATCTCGCTAAAATCGTAGTAAAGTACATTGTACGAACATTATGGACGTCTTTTGTATGTGGATTGACCTAAATATGAGTTTTAGACAATGTTTTCGGGAATACTTCAGAGTATACCCATTTGCATTATGGAACAGCTTTTATTACGTTACACGGAGTTCAAATAAATAAAAATATATATCTTCACCCCGGAAAATTTGCGTGGTAGCCAGAGTAAATATATTTTTTTTTTATATTAAGAAATAGTCTAGTCCAGACTTTTCCAACCTTTATTTCTCCAAACCTCCCGAGCTAAATATAATATTTTCGTGGTCCCCTTAGGTAAGTTTCAACAAAAATAAGAAAGGCACAATTTTTTTATCAATTAAATTATTTATTTTTAGGAATTTTAACTAGGTTGAATACAGACATAGTATATTAATTAAAGTGTCATTATTTAGCCATAAAGGCTCTAGAAAAAAAAATTCACTTATATTTGAATCACATACATATTCCTTATTTACCTACTCGTTAATTTTTTTTTTTTTTTTTTGGAAATGTAATCTTACATATTACGTACGACGCTCCCCTAACATTTCTCTACGCCTCCCTAGAGGGGCATGCCTCCCTGGTTGGGAAGTCCTGGTCTAGTCAGATGACTCTCCTGATGGTAAGAGAAAACATCGCCTATAGACACAAAGCCGATAATATGCATTCATATCCATGTGGTAGGAATAGAATGCCACACGTGTACCTCTATCAGCTACTTTACCTGCCAAACTGAAAAATAACAATGACAAGCATTTACGTTATTGCGGTAGGAATAGGTAAGGCGGTGGTACCAAATACCCAGGCGAGACGTTGCGGAACTCTACCATTTAGTAATCACGATGTTTGATATAAGTATAGACAATCTTTCGCTTTTTACAAACTGCCTAGTAGAATGGCAGATGGTCCATTCAAAGTGAGCCCGGACCAATATGAGGGAAATCAAACAGCGTAAGATAAGGAATTCTTCGTGTCGTATTCGTATTGTTGCGTTTGTTAATATCACCAGTTACTGCAACTCGTTATATTATTTTTATCATTCAATATAATAATGTAAAAAACCGGCCAAGAGCGAGTCGGGCTCACTTTTAAAGGGTCCCGTAACAACAAAAAGATTTTTTTATCCATACATATAATAAAATCGTAGGAAAGTCAACACTGTACATTGAATATTTTTTTAAAGAATACTTGGGGCATGATCTATAATCGATATCGAAGCCAAAAATATAGTTTTTAGAATTTTTGTTTGTCTGTTTATCTGTTTGTCTGTTTGTCTGTTTGTCTGTATGTATGTCCGGGGTAAACTCAAAAAGTACTGCATGGATTTACTTCAAATTTTGCAAGAATATTACTTACAGGTCGGGTCAACATATAGGCTACATATTATCACGCTATCACCTACGGGGGAGGAGCAGTGCGGAATAAACGAAGTCCGCGCGGACGATAGCAAACAAGCAGATGGGTCTCCTGATAGAAAGAGTCAACCATCACCTATAGACACCAAAGATGTTAATGGTGCGTTGCTATCTTGTGCTGAGGTCTAGAGTGCCACATGCATAAGTTTACCGGCTACCTTACTACCTAGGTATAGGTAGGTAGGAATAGGTAAGGTGGTGGTATCTGACCCGGGCGAGACAATGCAGAACTCTACCACCTAGTAGCCACGATGGTAGAATATGTGTATACATGTATTGTATATAACTTTCACAGGAGCAAAAACGAGTTTGTTAATAATTTCTCCAAGACATTATAAAATCAAATTTATGTCGTATAGGTACTGAAATATGTTATGAAACTGTCGGAATTATCCCATATCTCGTAAACTACATAATGAATTTTGTTCAAACCAATTTTCGTTTGATGTTTTTATTGAATTCTATATTCTTTATTTTTTACAATTATTCACTAGAGAATTCAAAAGTTAGAAGGAAAGACACATTTTTTTATAATTTCAGTAGCGCATATCTACAAATTATTGACAAAACTTAGTTAAATAAAATATTTTTCAAATTGCAACCATACGATACCCACAGTCTCCAAGTAAAGTCGCCGTGTTGGTCCCGGCCTCCTTTGAAGAATAGGCCAACTGCCGTTCTACCAGGCAGGTCGTAAAAGGCGACCGATTGGCTATCGAGTCACTAACATCGTGGCTACTAGGTGGTAGAGTTCTGCATTGTCTCGCCGGGGTCTGGTACCACCGCCTTACCTATTCCTGCCGCAATAACGTCAATGCTTGTCGCTGTCGTGTTCCGGTTTGGAAGGTAAGGTAGCCGGTAAACTTATGCATGTGACATTAGACCTCGCCACAAGATAGCAACGCACCATTAACATCTTTGGTGTCTATAGGCGATGGTTGACTCTTTCCATCAGGAGACCCATCTGCTTGTTTGCTATCTTATGATATAAAAAAAAAAATTAAAATTTACAGTAATTTTAACAAACGGACAGACAGACGGACATGACAAAATTATAAGGGTTCCGCTTTTTACTATTTGACTAAAGTACACTAAAAAGGGTAAAAAGAAGTTTGGAAAATAAATAAGAGAGCCGGTATACTAATCAAAGTGATTGCGTTTAGTCTAGACGATGATTACATTTTTTCATCATATTAACCATATTCGTACAATTTGCATACAAATACAGTTAAATGCTTTACATAGCACTACTTTAGTTAGTGTAGAAGATAGTTCGTGTTAATTCAAGTCATAGAATAAGAATGTAATTTAAAACAATTTTAGGAATAATGAAAAATTACATGTGCTCCAAACACAGAATATTTATAAAAAGTGTATATTTCATATGTCAATTAATGTAATAGAGATAAGTATCTTCACGCCCATATCCCCGAAGGGGTAGGTAGAGGTACAACAAGTGTACCCACGATTAGCCGAAGATACTTGGTCCCACAAATGTGATAGGTGGCAAGCCTATCGCCAACCGGGCACTTTCCAATCCCGGGCAACTTTATGTTTCTCAGAAAACTGTAAAAACACCTTTTTCTTAATGTGCCCGACCCGGGAATCGAACCCGGGACCTCATGTGGTTAACGCCAACGCTGGACCACTAGACCACAGAGACGATAAAATTAACCAAATGAAAAAAAAACCAAAATAAATGTAATCTAAAATGTAATCTAAATGTAATCTAAAATACGTACGTGAATCGAATTTCGAGATTTTTGGCTAATTTAACTGTTGACTTCAAATTAGCCAAAAATTCGAGATTTTTTGACTGTTGACTTTCTTCAATATTTTAGTACTTAATATGCGTCGAATGCCGTTTCAACAATCAAAATAAAGTCAAGGTTTTAAAAGTTACACTTTTTTAACCTTAAAATAATATTGTTTACGACAATGTTATATATAATATATTTAAAATAACTTACCGATTTATTTAAAAACCTAATCAGCTCTACCACTCATAGAAACTACGTTAAATACATTTAATTTGACCGAAATCGATTGATTCGTTCTGAATTTATTATTCGAATATTTTTTTAAAAAGTGTTTTTTTTTACCAAAATTTTGATATTTTTCAAACAATTTATTTTGTATCTAAGACACCGCTTTAGAGCTCAAAATAAAGTTGAATGCCATTCGAAAGATAAAAATTGGTTATTGTTTTGAAAATATACAGCTTTTCAAACATCACAATATAGCATTATTAATATAGTCACTTTTAATAAACTTTAGATTTTGGACTTTAAATAAATCTAAGCATATGCTTAAGTATAGCTTTTGCTCCTTTTAGTTTAATACCTAAATTTAGCGAAAAGTTTCGGAAGTAGCCAGCAGGGCCAACCGGTTAACAAATTTTTTCAACCGAATTTTTATATTTTATTTTTTTATATATGTCATAAGATAGCAAACAAGCAAATGGATCTCCTGATGGAAAGAGTCAACTATCGCCTATAGACACCAAAGGTGTTAATGGTGCGTTGTTATCTTGTGGCGAGGCTAATGCCACATGCATAAGTTTACCGGCTACCTTACCCTCCTAACCGGAACACAACAGCGACAGTGCAGAACTCTACCACCTAGTAGCCACAATGGTAGTGATTCGCATAGCCAATTGGTCGCCTTTTACGACATGCCTGGCAGAACAGCAGTTGGTCTATTCTTCAAAGGAGCCCGGAACCAACACGGGGAATTGGTTATTGGAATTGGTAAGAAAGTATTAAATATGGACGGTGATTCTACACAGTGGCTATGAGTGCGTCACATACGTATATACTGTAGTAGGTAAGTTCATTCCTGTGGCAAGTATGGCAATTATATATTAGCTTTCCGCAATATATCATGACCATAATACTAATAACAACAGTAGTGTTGAAATATATCATGACCATAATACTAATAAGAAACAGTAGTGTTGAAATATAGCATGACCATAATACTAATAACAACAGTAGTGTTGAAATATATCATGACCATAATACTAATAACAACAGTAGTGTTGAAATATATCATGACCATAATACTAATGACAACAGTAGTGTTGAAATATATCATGACCATAATACTAATAACAACAGTAGTGTTGAAATATATCACGAGGATGGAGGGATGCGCTGTTCCGCGTTCCCGGCTGCATGCCACCATCTTGCCTATTTCTTCCGTGAAAAAGCTTTGTTGTGTTTCGGAGAGAAGGGCAAGACAGGCAGTGTAATTACTGGCACCGAGACTTCTCAGGACAGGCAACACATGAATGGAATACCTGGGCTAGTTCCAGCCCAGGCATTTTTGTTCATTGGCGACGTCGACCACTTGTCATCAGGTGGCACGTCCGCCAGTTTGCCTATCTCAATAACAATAAAAAAAACATAAAGTGTTGAAATTATTTCAAAACAGAACTTAATCATTCTTAAAACGCCGGCAATGCAATTGCAAGACCCCTGGTAATGTAATTGCCTGCGTGCGGCAGTAATCATTTACCATTTAGTGAGTCTTCTGTTCGTTTTGCTACCTGAAGAGGGAGCAAAACGGTACATATAAATATAGAAAAAATATTTAACAATATACCCATCCATGGTAAGTAAAAGCTTAAGCAAATATGACATATCAACCAAAAATAGGATAATGAGGTTTATAGTGGTATGATGTAGATGGAAATTGCAAGTGCTGTAAAGGACTAGGAAAAGTAAGGAAGAGTGTCCTGAAATCATCTTTGAACTTCTTTACAATGAGTGCATATTCTTCCAATTTTATGGATCATATTTGAAAGTACAGTGGCTACTCTCTAATGTCATCATTTGGAAAAAAATATACTTAGTTTATACAAATTTAAATTTTTAACGTTTCCATAAAATATTTACACATTTGCATGTTTTATTTGCGTAGACTACGAAGATGTGCAAATTTCGTAGTCTACGCAAATAAACAAGCCATAACAAAGTCATCGCCGTGTTGGCCCCGGCCTCCTTTGTAGAATAGGCCAACTGCCGTTCTGCCAGGCAGGTCGTAAAAGGCGACCGATTGGCTATCGAGTCACTACCATCGTGGCTACTAGGTGGTAGAGTTCTGCATTGTCTCGCCCGGGTCTGGTACCACCGCCTTACCTATTCCTGCCGCAATAGCGTCAGTGCTTGTCGCTGTCGTGTTCCGGTTTGGAGGGTAAGGTGGCCGGTAAACTTATGCATTGGGCATTAGACCTTGCCACAAGAGAGCAACGCACCATTAACATTTTTGCTGTCTGTAGGCGATGGTTGACTCTTTCCATCGGGAGACCCATCTGCTTATTTTCTATCTTATGATATAAAAAAAAACTTTGTTTTGATATTTGCAATATCCCGCCACAACTGGATAAAATCAAACTGCCAAAATAGTTTAGTTTAAGCGGACAAAGCCGCGACATGAATGCTAGTGAAACATAAAAGAAATATTTTTATGAATAGAAATTACGCGATCTCCAATTTTTTCAAGGTTAAAATCTGCTTTTTCCTCCGCTAAATTTGCTTCTCCACTTAAGTAAATTACCAGTATGTTAGATAAATTCTCAACGCCTTTAAAATAATTAATCTGTGGCCCTGAACAACCAGAGATTGTTTGTAAATGTTTAAAGACTATTAACTAAATTACCCCATTGTGTCCTACCGTTGGCCCAATTTGAATGATGCAAGTTATGTGCGGACAGGACTCGAGTAATATGTTACGTGAACGCCAGCCATTAATATAATTAATTAGTGCTGAAAGTTCTCCTGGCTAATAGGACCATATTTTCAGTCTCAAAACGAGACATATGTACGTCCTTTTTATTACTCACAAGTTTTACGTATGATTGGGACCTATATAAGTCAAACGATTCGTTTTAGTTACGAGTAATAATATTTTCTACGTGAGGTAAGCTAAAACTGTTCATTTAAATGTCAAATTACCAAATGTCCAAACATCTTGTAGAATGCCTCGTTATTATTAAATTGGTTGCTACTAGTTACTGCTACGAATAACGGATCGTTGATCATAGGAACCCGGAAATCTAAGTATATTTTGACATAACATTCAGTTATTTATGATTTCTGCGCAAAGATAACCTATATTTTTAACAATATAGGAGAGCTAACAGGCAGGTAAATCTTATGATGGAACGGTATACTTAATAATTGCTGAAAGATACCAAAAATGTTATTATTGCAGTGCTATCCATGTGACGAAGATATAATGCTCGTATCACTTGCAAAGGTTTACTACCTGATGACCGCCTCGTAAGTCGAGTGGTTAGCGATCCTGACTACGCAATCGACGGGGATTGGGTTCGATCCCCGACGGGGACAAGCATTTTGTGTGATGAGCATAAATGTTTGTATTTCTGGGTGGGGGTGTTTATTAAATATATTCCATTATTTATACATGTACTCCTATGTATTAGTATCGTTGACTAACACCCATTACACAAGCAAATATTTGCTTACTTTAGGGTTAGATCAGGAAGTGTAATTTGTCCCGTGAATATTTATTTATTACTAGCTGCAGCGTGCAGTCCGCTGCATTATAAAAGTTATTGGCAAATCCCGCGGGGCCACTTAATTTTTCCGGGATAAAAAGTAGCCTATGTGCTATTCCAGGTCACCATCTACCTGTGTGCCAAATTTCATTCAAATCCATTCAGTAGTTTTTGCGTGATTGAGTAACAAACATCCATCCAAACATCCATCCATACATCCAAACTTTCGCATTTATAATATTACTAACAAAAAGCAGAGCTTTGTAAGGGCTCGCTAAGTTATATTACCTAGTAATATTCTTAGGAAAGTATTTTTATGTGAATTATATCTTTTAATGTATCATGGACTTTATTTATTATGTTCGCATCAAAGGCGTCGTCAGGCTTTGTATCTAGGGAGGCGCAGAAAAATAAAACCAAAATAAAAAATAAAATGTTTCTAAGATAAATTTTTTTAGTACTTATGTATAAGAAAAATTCTTTAAAATTTTCTGATTTATTAAAAACACGATTTCTATAATTGTCAATGTTATGTACACAGAACACTTATAAAGGTTACCTACATATTTTACACCATATTTTCTGGTCTACCTATAATATAGTATCTACCTACCTATAATATGTAGCAACTCAAGATATATCTCGTGCCACCACTTCGCTCTTGAAGTCTAATATTGATAGAAATCAATTTTTATTTATGGTAACTTTCTTGTAAAAGAGATTTCTAGGAAAAATGAGTATTAAGTTATATATAATAAGTTGATCTTATATATATAATAAGTTGATCTTATAAAGAAAATTTAATTTAATTAACCTTCAAACTTTTTAGAATTAATATTGGACTTATTTAGGGCAATGGGCCCACCTCTCGTTCCCACCACTGTAACTTCTGTAAACCAGAATCAACAGCGGCAACCGTCCTGATAACCTCTGAGTTGCGAGCTCAGGGTGCCCTGGGGAAAAGCTAAGCTGTCTTGGATCCCGCAACGAAATTAATCAGAAGTATATAGGAGGAGTAGGAAAATACATCCTGTTTCCCTCCCTTTTTAGCAGGAGACAGCAAAATGTTAAAAGCATAAAAATGCTACGAAATGAGACTTTTACAATCAGGTTAAGCCTGATTGCTATTGCACCACGGAAGTTTGGAAATTGGGGACCTACCAGAATGGCCTACTTAATTTTGCTTCCAGTAGTAAGTGTGACAAAATCGTTTGAAGGCACGGAAGTTCCCACGTGTACCCACAAGATCGGAGTAATAAATTACACCGGATATACATTGGATACTATCAAGCATTTGACGACGTTCGTTTTGCCAAAGATTACACTCCCAAAGAATGTGATGTGCAGTTTGTTCATATTTACAGTTTAATGTAGAGCACTCGCAAAAGGGAGAAGGAACTAATTTAAACGAGAATAATTTAGCTTTAAAATTACCGTGGCTAGTGAGAAACTGTGCAACACAATGATCTATTTCTATCCAAGTTTTACTTAAGCGATCCCGGATGCACGGGAAAAAGTTATATAAATGCCGTCCTTTAGTTGAACAAGACCAACGCGACTGCCATTCATCAATTAATTCATTAGTAACGTCGATTACGGGATTAAAAAGGCGACGTATTTTTGTTTGGGCTTGCGAGTTGATAAATTCTGGGTTAGTAAAATTCCTAGAATTGTAATACATTGAAGCCCGACGCTGAATTTCTAAATCTAATGGTAAGACGCCTGATAAAACGGGTAAAGCTTCGGAGCTTACAGTGCGATATGCTTTGCATAGAAATATTAGTGCTAGACGCTGATTTTGAAGTAGTTTGCGCCGGATCGCACCACACGTAACTTTATCAGCCCACGCTGAACAAGCATAACAGATACAACCTAAATACGTGGCGTTATAAATTATCTTTAATGTGTTAAACGTTAAACCCCATGTCGAGGTAGATATGCCCGCAAAGGATAAGAAATTCCGTTTAGCCTTTTCACCGATATAGTTAATATGATTTATAAAAGTATAATTTTTTTCTATGACCAAACCTAAATATGTTACCGATTCTTTTCTCTTTATTGTGCTATTATTTATTTTTATACTGGGAGATGATAGGAGCGAACCTTTTAATATTAAGTAAAACGTTTTATGGGGCGCAAAGCTTAAACGATTTCTCAAGCCCCAGTTGATGATCAAATTAAGACTAGTGTGAGCCAGCGACTCTATCTGTGCTCGTGTGTTAGCTTGTATCATTAAAGCAACGTCGTCTGCATAACCTATAAGCGAGCATCCTTCCGGCAAGGCTAATGAGAATAAATCGTCAAATCCTAAGTTCCATAGATATGGTGAAAGTACTGATCCTTGAGGGCAGCCTACAGTAAGGTGTTTAGACACTGCGTAATGCCCTAGCTGCAATTTCGTATGACCGTTTTCTAGGTACGATTTAATTAGTTTATATATATTTGAATAACACCCCCTTGTTTTTAATTTCAACAATAACATCGGCCACCAAGCGTTGTCAAAAGCACCAGAAATATCCAAAAAAATACCTACAACATAATTATTTCGTGACAATTCTACCATTTTTCTCATAGACAGCACTGCATCGATAGTGGATTTTCCGGCGGTAAATCCAAACTGTTGTTTATTGAACGTGGGCCCTCGTGGTAGAAGTCGAGGAACTATCAATCTTTCTAACAGTTTACCAAGGGACGGCAGAAGTGTAATGGGACGATAAGATTTAGGGTCATCCGTAGGCTTGTCACCGGACTTTGGAATAATTTTAAGATATCCTTGGCGCCATATTTTGGGAAAAACTCCTTCAGCAATACAACGATTTATTATTTTTAAAATAGAGTCCGGGGCCGCTAAACACGCATGTTTTATCATATAATTTGAGATTTTATCCTCTCCGGGGGCTTTTTTCGATGGTAAGTTGTTAACGGTGTTTAAAAGTTCGTCTAACGTTACAAGGCTCGACATGGGGGACACAGGTATCACGTCAACTTGCGATCTAATTTCACGATGATATTCGTTATCGCGCTCTAGATTATCATCCGGAATTAACGTATGCAAAAGAGCGTTCGCTGTCTCCTCTAAGCTAAGCGTATACGTATCGTTAATTTTAATATTATTATAAAAATATAAATTATTTTTCGTACGATTTTTGATTTCATGATACATAGAAGACCAAGGCCCTTCTTTTTCTAATCTATCCGTAATTTTTAGTAGAAAATTTCTTTTTGCTAATGCAGTGGCGGCTCGATAGTGTGATCGGGTCTTTCTTAAATTAGCAAGAGCTTTAACATATTCGTCACCTTCCAAACGACGTCGCTTAAGTTTATTAAGGTGGCGTCTAGCTTTCCTAAAGTCTTGCCGTTTTTTAACTAAGCTGTCGTTCCACCATTCACACTTTTGAGTTTTTATTTTTGAATGACGACCTATAGCAATATCCGCGCAGTAGGTAAAAGTATCAGACATTATTTCTGATTGTTCTGACACTGTTAATGAATGGCGAGTAAAATCTTTGGCATGTGCAGAAAATAAATGTCGGAAGAGATTCCAGTTAGCAAATTTAGCGTTATATATATAATCAATCGTATTAGATTCCGAGCTCACAGGTAATTGTGGGTTATACTCGAACACAATCAAACGATGGTCACTACAAGACGCATCTGGAATCACGCGCCAGTTATTCAAACGAACGTACGCACTAGAAAGTGTGACGTCAATAGATGATTCACCCATAGGGCTACTGTATGTAGGTGGTGCGTCGGGGGTGTTATGGATGGTGAGATTTAGTTCAGCAATGAACTCTTCTACTGCAGATCTACGCTCCCTGTCGTTGGATCGTAGTTTACCGTACCAAAGAGGAGATGAGGCATTAGCGTCAACACCAATAATAATTTTTTGTCCGGCAAGAGATCGTAGAACGTGTCAGAGGTGATGCAAGTGAGGAGCAACAGGATCGGAATACTGGAAATAGCAGCTAATGATATATATTTTAAGTTTGGAACAGGATACCTCCGCTACGGCACAATGTTGGGACGAAAGATTAGTAATAGCCGTTACTGTATAAAAAGAGCGCGAGACGTATATACCTGCGCGAGCTTTTGTGTTGTGTTGTAGTACTTTATTACGAAGTTGGGTACTTTGGTATTGTTCTTGAATAAGTACTACATCAAGGTTGTATTCAGTAACGAGTCTATTCAGCTCCGACGTAGCCGCCTTATCGTTATGGAGATTTAATTGTCCTATTACCAATCTATCCATAATTAGTTGTTAAAATTAGCTGTTCCATCTTTGCCTTAAAGGTTGGACAGTCAGGAGAACCAGTCGCGTGGTCACTGGGTTTTTTATAGCGTTTACAGCTGCCACAGGTCGGTGTAAAATCACTGCGGTCTTTATTTTGGCAGTCTTTAGTTTGATGAGTGCCAGCACAATGTGCACAGCAAGGAGTTTTCTCGCGACAGAACTTATAGACATGACCGTATTGTTGACACTGCGTGCATCGAACTAGCTCCACGTCGTCGACAAACCTACACGTAGCCCAATCGATAAACAGTTTTTCTTTCGATTTAATTAGATGTTTACGAATTGCCGGGTCTAGTTCGACACCTACCCACTTACGGTTAAATTGATCGAAATTACGGCGCCTTACTATTTTAATAGACTTGAGAAATTGATCTTCTGAGATGTTCATTTCATCTTTAATATTTTGTCTATATAAGCACGTTAAAAATACCTCGTCGGATAAGTTTTGGGGAACATCTTTAACCAAAATACGCGGGCGACGACCGGTTGGAGTTTCTAAACGCAGCCCTGCCATTTTTATGGCATTAACGGATTTTAGTTTTTGGACCTGGCGTTCGTTAGTTACCCTAAGTAAAACTCCTGAGTTTGCGGCTTTCTTAACACCTACGATTTGGAAGCCGTCATCGGATGGTTTAATAGCTTTCATTAACACCTCTTTGGTTTCGTTTGAGGTTTTTATAATGTTTGATTTTTCCTCGGTCGGATAAGCAATCACACACGGTAACGGAGCGCGCGTTTGAACCGGCGGGATAGTCTTCGAGAGTTTTAGCTGTAAGGCATCTGAATATGAAGACGGGGCGTTATTATTACTTTTGTTCGCAACGACGTCTTGTTCAGCTAAGGCCAGTCTAGTTTCAAGCGATGATGACCGCAAGGCTAACAATGAAATAATAGCGGTAACTCGTTGGGTCATGTCCATAACGCCGGATTTATTTGCGACATTCATACGCGAGCCCTGTTCGTTAACTAATTCATTTATTTTCGCCAGATATGATGAGGCCTCGCGGACTAATTCGTAATAATTGGGCTCCTCTTGCGATGAAGAAATGTTTAAAATAGTGGTGTTATTTTCATCATTCGCGGCTACACAACGTTTGCCGTCAGGAGTTAATTGGGACGGTGAAATATCGCTAATGCATCGTTTGTTTGTGACATTAGTAGGAGATCGCGGAGTCATCTGACTTTTAGCGAAAGGATTTTTACTGTAATCCGTAACAATATTATCCCGATTCGACATAATGACTTCAGTATGAATTACAACGAAAGTTAATAACCGGCCGCGAAGAGCGGCCGGTAACGTGGGTACTTGAAAATAAACAAATAAAAATGTACTTACCGAACACGACGAATAAATATCTATCAATTTAACTATTTACTGCGCAATTTATACGATTAACACTTACGGTTTAGATGGCCTATACCTTTATTAAATTTTTTAAGCACACACAACACCAAAACTACGCACGTAAACAATTAAACTTAATTAATAACACCGAGCGCACGGAGAACAAGTGATGCACCGAGCGAAGGGAGGGAGGGGAATCCAATTAATATGTGTTAAGTCCAATAATATCCAATAATATTGGACTTACCACAGGCACGAAGAATTGGCGGTAGAAACTCAGCGAATAAATTTTTCGAATTTTTCCCTCAGAGAAACTATCGGGGCTCGATTCCTGAGTCAGGCAAATCAAAAATGCGGTTTTTCAGTTTGCTGATAAAAACAAAGTTGCCCGGGATTGGAAAAGTACCCAGTTGGTGATAGACTGGTCACCTATTACTTTCTGTAATCTGTAAATGGTTGACCATCCCTGAAACTTCCCACTAAATTAACGTATTTTAAGCTCAAAATAGTAAAAACTATAAGCATAGGTTTTTTCAGTATAAACATCTATTTTGATAAAAATGAAATAGATTTTTGAAAAGCTGTATATTTTGGAAACGATGATCGATTTTGATCTTTCAAATGGCATTCAACTCAATTTATATAGCTTTAGCTAAAAAATCGGTAGATTCAAAAATTTCGAAACAATGTCAAAATACATTTTTTTCAAAAGTTTTTGTCATTGATAGATCCCAAAAAATTGACCGATTTTTATCCAATTAACGGTACGTGGCGCAGTTTTTAAAGAAGAAAAGATGATAAGATTTTGAAGTCAATCGGTATATTAGCCTGAAAGTTATTTCAAAAATATTAAGTAACTGCGCAAAATTACGCAATAGTAATTTTAATATTTGAAAAGCTGTAACTTTTGAAAATAAGATTCGGTTTTGATTTTTAAAAGGGCATTCGACGTAATTTTTTTAGTATTAAAATATCGTGGAATACCAAAAAATGATAGGTTGAGATATTTCGAAGTTATGTCGAAAAAACACTTTTTTCAAAATTTTCGTCAACGATTATTTCCAAACGAATAAACTGATTTTGAGGCATACTTTCATTAGACGTAATTTTTTCGCCACAATTTTTTTTGGGTTTTTTCAAAATTTCTCAAAATCTCTTGGGCCCATTTGGTTCAAATTTTCAGGAAGTATAAGTTAAGCCGAATCCAATCGAATGCCATTAACCGCGTTTCGATCGGTCCAGGCGTTCAAAACTTATGAGTTGTTGACACACACACACATGCACACGCGCACGCGCACCCCACGCGCACGCGCACGCACGCACGCAGGCACGCACACACAGACACATACATACAGACATACAGAGTGCTAAGTGTGAGTTTTTCTTTTCGCATTCGATCGTGAGCGTGTTTGGAGTTTATTAGGAATTTGTATGTGATTTGTACAGCGCCACCTAGTGGTAAACGTGAGAAACCAGTTTATCACTAGGTGGCGCTGTACAAATCACATACAAAATTCCTAGTAAACTCGAAACGCGCTCACGATCGAATGCGAAAAGAAAAACTCACACTTAGCACTCTGATGTCGAAAATGGTTCCTAAGACCACGAAACGTGAATATACGGTGAAAACTCCATTTTTGAAAATCGGAGCAAAATCTATCTATATACGTAGTGGGAAGTTAAAAAGTACAAGTGTTTTAATAGATTAAAATGGAGATTAATATAGTAAATGGATGGATTAATATAGTATTAAAATGGAGTGAACGAAAATGAATTAAATGAAATAAAACTACCACGCTAAAGCTTAAACCTAAAAGTGCGATATTTTTTCAGTAAAATGTACCACTAAAGAGCACAGACCGTCGCCTAGTGTAGCTTTGTAGCATTTTAACTAGTTAGTTTTATAATAGATGGCGTTAGCAGTAATAAAATTCTAATACGAAATGTATTTTCTATTTTTTTAATGTTTATGAAATAGCATTTTAATGGTAGATAACATATCTAGACATGAATTTAAACCACCACGTCAAAGCCCAAACCTAAAATTGCGATACTTTTTTAGTAAAATGTACCACAAAAGTGCATAGAAAGTCGCAGGGCACAAATCGTCGCCTAGTGTAGCTTTGTAGCATTTTAACTCGTTAGTTTTATAATAGATGGCGATAGCAGTAATAAAATTCTAATACAAAAGTTATCTTCTATTTTTTAGTGTTTATGAAATAACATTTTAATGGTAGATAACATCTAGACATGAATTTAAACCACCACGTCCAAGCTCAAACCTAAAAGTGCGATACTTTTTCAGAAAAATGTACCACAAAAGTGCATAGAAAGTGGCCTAGTGTAGGTAAATATAGATTTATTTATTTAACCTTACCTTATGATTCGAAATACGATAGTGACAAACATTGACGCCATTGCGTCAGGAATAGGTCAGGTAATAGTACTAAACACTGGCATGACATTTTAGAACTCTATACGTTTTGAAAATCGTTTGCTTTTCACAAACTGACTGGACTGAAGATCTATAATTCTTTACAAGACGACCGAACCAATCAGGGGAATATTATAATAATATTGTCAATTACAACATTCACTCAATTAACGAGTTAAACCTTTATAGGTTTAACTGAATGAATGTTTTATATTATATAATAATATCCAAATAACATGCATCTTATGCGAAATGTTGCCAATACTTTCTAATTGATAATCTTTCCTAGCTTGAAAAAAAATGTACATTTCCAAAACGAATTGACCGTTACTAAAAAAGATGGAATAGAAAACGTACATCAGAGGTAGTTATTACCGTTGCGTTATCAATCGCTTAAGAACAAGTAAGTTCATAAAGATATTCGATTTCATTTTGAAATATGTCGCTGCCTGCAATTAATTTCACAAAAGAATCATTTGGGGTATATACATAACGTCTCTAGAATTGCATAAATTTGAACGTGAGAATTTTTTAACATTGAGATTTTGTGAATATATACACTCATAACGTAAATGTTGACGCGATGTATGATTCTAAAATTTAGTAGCAGAAATAAATCTGAACTATTTTATTGATTCAGGCGTTACTTTGCGGAAATCCATTATTAAAAGGTGAAATTAATTAAATTTGCTATTATCCGCGAACTATTATTCTATGTATCCTCCGTGATGGTACCGAAAAGAGAGACGTCGGTTTAATAAATGGATTGGACTCACCGATGGTTCCGATCAAACGAAGACCCCAGCGGCACACTTATCCGCCCACATCCACCACACTTTTACAACCACGACCACGCCGGCACCAATCACAAAAGCACACAATTCATGTACGTACTCAACGCACGTTTCACTTCGAAACCGAAGCATCTTCAGGAGAAACGAACACTACCTCACTCTACGCGAGTGTAAGTAATACTGATTCGCGCCGGTGTTTGACGCGCTTTTTATTCTATTCGCAAAGTGTGGCCAGCCCAAACGCTCTTTTGTAACAGGGATGAATTTGAAAGATTTATTTGTTCATTTAACAATTTGATTGAACCGTTATTATGTTTTATGATCTCTAACTGCTCTAATATATTTAATTTTAAACCCTTATCACACGTATGTAATACTTCAAAAGTATGATTCGCTGTTAAACTATGACCGGTTTCTAAAAGGTGTTTAGCAAAATGAGACTTATCGGGATGTTTATTTTTAAAGGCGGATATGTGTTCTTTATAACGTGACTCGAAATTTCGACCGGTTTGACCGATATATACGCTACTACATTCGGAACAACGTAATTTATAAACTCCAGATTTATTATTATTATGTGTTTTGTCCTTTCCATTACACAATATGTTTCGTAGGGAATTATGTGTTTTAAATGCTACGTTGATATTATTACGTTTTAAACATTTATGTATTTTTTCCGAATCGCGACCGAAATACGTTAGACTAGATTTAAACTTAAACTCTTTTTGTGGTGGTACCGCATAAAGTAATGTTCTAATTTTTTGTGTTTCTTTCTTTTTTATTAAACTTTTAATTAAATTACAACTATATCCGTTTGAAACCGCCATTTTAAAAATTGTATTGAGCTCTTCGTTATAACTCTCTCTACTAAGTGGTAAAGTTGTTAATCTGTGTATGTAACTATTGAACGCGGCTATTTTGTGTTGCCATGGGTGGCAGGATGACGCGGGTATTGTAATATCTGTGTATGTCGGTTTACGGAAAATCCCAAAGTGGTGTTTATTATTTTGTTTTGTTATTGTTAAATCTAAGAAATTTATTGAATTTTCCTTTTCTAATTCTAGTTTAAACTTTATTTTTGGGTGTTTTTTATTTAAATTTTTTACAAAAAGATCTAGTTGTCTGTCCGTACCGGTCCAACACATAATAATATCGTCAACGTAACGGTAATAATATAATATATACTGATGACCTACAATATTTAGTTTTTCAAAATTATCCATAAAAAATTCTGCCATTAATGGACTTAAAGGAGAACCCATAGCTAGACCTTCTTTCTGGATGTATATATCTTCGTTAAATTTAAAATAATTTTGACTCATACATATCTTAGTTAATTCTACCACCTCATTTATTTCCGCAGGAATTAAACGTTGTTTTTCTAGCATTTTTCCCTCTGACGAAAGTATAAATATAATGTCGAAAATGCTAGAAAAACAACGTTTAATTCCTGCGGAAATAAATGAGGTGGTAGAATTAACTAAGATATGTATGAGTCAAAATTATTTTAAATTTAACGAAGATATATACATCCAGAAAGAAGGTCTAGCTATGGGTTCTCCTTTAAGTCCATTAATGGCAGAATTTTTTATGGATAATTTTGAAAAACTAAATATTGTAGGTCATCAGTATATATTATATTATTACCGTTACGTTGACGATATTATTATGTGTTGGACCGGTACGGACAGACAACTAGATCTTTTTGTAAAAAATTTAAATAAAAAACACCCAAAAATAAAGTTTAAACTAGAATTAGAAAAGGAAAATTCAATAAATTTCTTAGATTTAACAATAACAAAACAAAATAATAAACACCACTTTGGGATTTTCCGTAAACCGACATACACAGATATTACAATACCCGCGTCATCCTGCCACCCATGGCAACACAAAATAGCCGCGTTCAATAGTTACATACACAGATTAACAACTTTACCACTTAGTAGAGAGAGTTATAACGAAGAGCTCAATACAATTTTTAAAATGGCGGTTTCAAACGGATATAGTTGTAATTTAATTAAAAGTTTAATAAAAAAGAAAGAAACACAAAAAATTAGAACATTACTTTATGCGGTACCACCACAAAAAGAGTTTAAGTTTAAATCTAGTCTAACGTATTTCGGTCGCGATTCGGAAAAAATACATAAATGTTTAAAACGTAATAATATCAACGTAGCATTTAAAACACATAATTCCCTACGAAACATATTGTGTAATGGAAAGGACAAAACACATAATAATAATAAATCTGGAGTTTATAAATTACGTTGTTCCGAATGTAGTAGCGTATATATCGGTCAAACCGGTCGAAATTTCGAGTCACGTTATAAAGAACACATATCCGCCTTTAAAAATAAACATCCCGATAAGTCTCATTTTGCTAAACACCTTTTAGAAACCGGTCATAGTTTAACAGCGAATCATACTTTTGAAGTATTACATACGTGTGATAAGGGTTTAAAATTAAATATATTAGAGCAGTTAGAGATCATAAAACATAATAACGGTTCAATCAAATTGTTAAATGAACAAATAAATCTTTCAAATTCACCCCTGTTACAAAAGAGCGTTTGGGCTGGCCACACTTTGCGAATAGAATAAAAAGCGCGTCAAACACCGGCGCGAATCAGTATTACTTACACTCGCGTAGAGTGAGGTAGTGTTCGTTTCTCCTGAAGATGCTTCGGTTTCGAAGTGAAACGTGCGTTGAGTACGTACATGAATTGTGTGCTTTTGTGATTGGTGCCGGCGTGGTCGTGGTTGTAAAAGTGTGGTGGATGTGGGCGGATAAGTGTGCCGCTGGGGTCTTCGTTTGATCGGAACCATCGGTGAGTCCAATCCATTTATTAAACCGACGTCTCTCTTTTCGGTACCATCACGGAGGATACATAGAATAATAGTTCGCGGATAATAGCAAATTTAATTAATTTCACCTTTTAATAAATCTGAACAATGCGGTTCACTCTTGCATGCATAGATGATGCACAGCTATCTTACATCAGTACATAACACAAAAACTTATTTAAAAATAGTTATTAAAAGACAAACTCGCTGAGTTTGTTTTGCCGAATTGTCTCAGAGTGTTGCCGGAATTCCGATTGGGTAGTAGTAAAAAAAATTTGACGCGGAAAAATAACTTCTAAAAATTAATCCGTTGAAAAATAGCCCGACGTTAAAAACTTTCCTCCAAGGATGAGAACGGCACTCGACGAGAGTTTGAACGTATACCTTGTATAGTTGCAATTAATGGGCCAGTAAAGTGCTTAGTTATTGAAATCTTTTTACTACTTAAGTAAAAAATATATTGCAAAACGAGAGCGTATAGCGTCCACCACAAGAAGTATGGACACATTAACTACGTTCACTTGGATTAAATTGGGAACTTGTCGGTAATAACATGGCCTAACTTTTGGCACATTACTCATAAATAAAAGCTCTATGATGATTCCCTTGAGATTACTTTTATTCCTTAGTTTTATGAGTTTATATGTTTTGCTGATATAGGAGGGATAATGCCGGTACGAAAGAGAATGAATAGAGCGTTAAAAAAACCAATTCAAAGATGAGAAGTGGCATCCTGGCGTCTTAAATGGTAAGTATTCTGAACAGAACAAAACAGTACTCCATACCATCGCCGTGTTGGTCTCGGCCTCCTTTGTAGAATAGGCCAACTGCCGTTCCGGCAGGTCGTAAAAGGTGACCGATTGGCTATCGAGTCACTACCATCGTGGCTACTAGGTGGTAGAGTTCTGCATTGTCTCGCCCGGGTCTGGTACCACCGCCTTACCTATTCCTGCCGCAATGGCGTCAGTGCTTGTCGCTGTCGTGTTCCGGTTTGGAGGGTAAGGTAGCCGGTAAACTTATGCATGTGGCATTATACCTCGCCACAAGATAGCAACGCACCATTAACATCTTTGGTGTCTATAGGCGATGGTTGACTCTTTCCATCAGGAGACCCATTTGCTTGTTTGCTATCTTATGCTAATCTAATCGCTAATGTATTAATTTGCAAAATGGACCATATTATGAGTAAGTACTGTTCTGATATATGAGTAGGGACATCCTAATACCTACCTGTTTGATCTCTATCCATGTGATGCTGTTTGTATAATAGAGGCAGTTTCGTTGAATACTCTGTTTGATTCCACTCGCAGAATTTTCATTTGATTTTTGGAAGTCTATAAAAATGCAATTCCAAAAGCATTTTAAACTTACATAACTAAACCTTGGAAACAATTACTAGCAGATCTTCACGAAACTATAAGACTTGGGATATTTTCTCAAAGGCCGAAAACAAAGCAGCAAAATGCCTGATTTTGCATCTCCTTATGGACAATAGACTTCATAGCCTATTGGGCAAGCTTCCCGCTTGCTTGTACCCGTTTCCATAATAAGTTAGGGTGGTTGTGGTTGCTATTGTACGAAAGTAAAATTCAGCTGAAAGGACACATGGTGTAATATTGATGAATTACATCTGTAAAATTAAAATGTTGAGCATCCACATCCTAGAAATCATCCAGCATCAAAATGTTTGTCAGTACAAGACAGTTGAGTGCTAACTCAATAAGCATACCTTGTTGAGTTTAGAAGTTTATTATCTAAGCATTTTGCATCTGGATGCGAGAAGTTTCGATATTACTTTTTTCGGCTCCATCTTCAAAGTCTCGTAATAATGAAAAATATCTTATTGCAACGAAACGAACGACTCCAAACTCTACTATCTTAACACTTTCTGTCAGTGAGTTACAATGACACTCTAATGGCTCCATGATCCATTTCTCGTCGTTATGAGTTTTTAATTAAACTTAGTACTTTTAGTAACAAAACCAATGACCCAAAATTTAGTTACCTCGTCAAAACTCTACATCTGAGAGTCCCAGTCCCTATATCCAGGCTACATCATGATATTAGCTGGACAGTACCATAATATTGCATTGTCATTGAACTTACAAAAGTTTGCCAAGTTTCAGTACAAATAAATATCAGGAAGTCGATAAATGTGGTTTGCAATATTTAGAAAATCGTTTATTTACATACAAATATTGCTAGTTAAATAAAAGCTAGCTGATATCTTCGAATGAAGATATTGTCGCATCAGGTCTAGGTCACCATGTCATTGAAATTAATTGAAGTAATAAAATACAAAATTTAGCATCGATAAAGCATTTAAAAGTTGCTGAATTCCTTTCATCAAGTTGAAAAGAGCTGATGAGCTTTCAACGGCTGCACAGATTTTATTGAATCATAGCTAAGAACCATCTCGCAAAATAGGGTTTTCAAGTAAACAAAATCGCAACTAAATCGGACTATTTGCCAGAGCGTTACGATGCACGGACACATACACAGACACACCTCTGAACTTATAATAACCCTCGTTTTTGCGTCGGAGGCTAAAAATAGTAGTAAAATGTTACTGCCCTGGTAGCCAATTGTTCACGAACTGCCTGGTCTGCTTACTTATTTTATAAAAACTCTTACATTTTTTATAAATTTTACAGGTTTATTATTATTTTTATATATTAAGACAATTGGTCGAATTTACAAGTGACTAAATAAATGTTAAAACTTCCACCTATTTCAACTATGTTCCATGTTAATGTGGACCCTCATTGAAGTTCATTTGCTATTTTGCCAAGCAGTTCATAAAAAGCAAAAGATTTGCAAAACATCGTGACAACAATGTAGCAGAGTTCTGTAACATCTCGCCCGGGTCTGATATCACCGCCTTATCTATTCCTGCCGCAATGGCATGAACGCTTGTCATTGTCGAGTTCTGGTTTGGAGAGTAAGTTACCGGTAAAGTACCGGTAAACTTATGCATGTGGTATTACCTTCACGCTAACGAATAGCAACGTACCATTAATATTGTTGGTGTTAATACACGATATTTTTTCTTTCCATCAGAGAACCATCTGCTTGTTTGTCATAAAAAAATGTGTGTCT
This sequence comes from Apodemia mormo, assembly GCA_036924255.1. Taxonomy (NCBI): domain Eukaryota; kingdom Metazoa; phylum Arthropoda; class Insecta; order Lepidoptera; family Riodinidae; genus Apodemia; species Apodemia mormo. The sequence continues at coordinate 3,344,047 of JAUPFN010000016.1, forward strand.
ATAAAAAGTGATATTTACATTATAAATTTACTAACCGAGTTTATCAAGCGCTGACGATTAACAGCGCACAAATATAACCATAATATCATAAATGAAGTCTAGCACTTCAGTTAATTGTATCAATCCATTTGTAAATTCAAGAGTCTATTAATTACTCTCGGCTCATCAGCCATTCTCGTGACACATTTCAATCGCTTTAACGTCCAGATGAATGGAAATTGGAATGAATGTCCGCATGCATAAACGGCTTTATTCTTTATTGTTAGCACTCGATGAAAGTTTTTCATTTTTTTATTCATAGGATTGAAAAAATATTGCTGAAATTACACAAGTTGATCTTAACACAATGTTATAAGATTGTTATTATAACATTGGGTATAAGATGAGGATGCTTATGATAAGGATTTTATCGTCTCAGCGATATAAACAAATACCGAAACCCGTAAATATGTTATCCCAGTAATATTCCAGTATATATTTGAAAATATAATGTACTTTCGTAAAAATGTTGGCATAGAAAAATGTTGATGTTTACTCACTAAATACAAAGAACAAAAATTAACTATTTGTTCATGTATCTCCACAGAATAAGTAACTCATCAATGCGCAATGTATATGATTTTACAACAATATTCCCATAAGCAAGCAAGCATAAAAGATTTACCAATAAATAAATTTAAAAGTGTATTAAAACACAATTATGTAAGAAATGTTACTATAAAATTTTAGATTATCTGGAGGACAAAAAGCCTAGGAATGATTGCTCCTTGTACCAATTTTCATTATAATTGTATTTGTTTAAAAATTGTAGTTGAAAAAAAAGCCCGCTGAGTTTCTTCCGCTGGGTCTTCTCAATGTGAGACCGCATTCCGATCCGGTAGTAGCCATGTAATGTTAAAGCCCGGTTTCGCAGTAGCGGTCATTTGAAACAACTGCTTAAGTTCATTTCGGAAAAAATGATATGTAATTACCGCCAAAAGTGCTTGTAAAGGTTAATTTAACACACTATTAATATCTTTGGTGCCCGCGATGGGCTAATACATTGATTTGTGGAAGATGCTGTTCAATGAGATATATGTGGACAAATTCGCGAGCAATTTGCTAGCACAATATAAATTCTTAGCAATTCTCTACATTTCAGCTGCAATTATTCGGAAACCTTTATTCTCTTTATAAGATCTCGGTTGCCTTTTTAAATTGCATTTGCCCATTTAATCAAATAGCGAGGAACGGGCTCGGAGTCTTCCGTTCGATAACAAATTGCTTTATGCTGGAGGTATTTCGAGGCATTCGAGAATATAATATTGACTCGGTAAAGTCTTTTAACTCCTTGTGCAACAGAGACAGAATCCTAATTTTATATACATGTCTTGAATTTATTTTTCGAACAGTAATTTTAACTTTTTAGGATTCCATATGAAAGAGACTCTACCACCATTGGGAACATATTTTGAGTCATAATATAGGCACAATTAATATAATCTTGCATTTTTTAACTTCCCACTACGTATGTAGATATTATCTATAAGATATTCCTTGAAGGAAGACTGATTTTACCCCGATTTTCCATAATCGAGTTTTCACCAGATCTCCACGTTTTCAGGTCATAGGAACCTTTTCCGACTATTTTCACAATGACGTCAGTATGTCTGTATATATGTATGTGTGTGTGTATGTGTGTGCGTGTGTAATTAACTGGTAAATCTCCAATAGAATCAGGGCTATAAGAGATTTACCAATTAACAAATTCAAAAATTGTGTTACAACAAAACTTCGTAAAAAAGGTTACTATAAAATATCTGAATACCTTGATGACAGGAAAGCATGGGAATAACTGTTCCTCATATCGGCAATATTTATTATTACTGTAACAATCAGATACTTACAAATTAAATATTATGTAATATGTTATTTAAAAAATTATATGAAAAAAAAATGACAAGCCCGCTGAGTTTCTTCCGCCGGATCTTCTCTGTGTGTGGCCGCGACTCCGATCCGGTACCTAGTAGTTTAAAAAATGTTGACGTTGACGTTAAATAACTTGTAAAAAGTTTTATGGAATAAAGTATTTCGGATTTCGTAACGACACTTACATGAAATGTAGCATGAATGGGGTTTCGGGGGTGACAAATCGACGTGGCTAGGTTTTAATTTTTAGAAAATGATGTTTTTACTTAAAAATACCGAGCAAAGCTCGAATCTAGGTGTTGTACAATCTTCTGGTTTCTATAAAAACCGTTATCTCTTATCTTAGGGACTATGACACACCTGAAAAAATGTATAAACGGCTGTCCCTACGGGCCATCCCTGAAACTTCCAACTAAATTAAGATATTTTAAGCTCAAAAGAGTAAAAAATATTAGCATAGATTTTTTAGTTCATCTAATTTGTTAAAAATGACAGTATACTAATTTTTGAAAAGCTGTATATTTTGAAAATGATGATGCCATTCAACTCAATTTTTGAGATCTAAAACATTGCTTTAGCTAAATAATCGATAGATTGAAAAATTTGTAAAAAAAGCAATGTCAAAAAACATTTTATTTTTAATTTTCTTCATTGATAAATCCCAAACAAATTGACTGAATTTGATTAAACGATTAAATTAACGGTATTTGACGTGGTTTTTAAAGGAGAAAAGCTGATAAGATTTTTAAATCAATCGGTGAAATAACTTGAAAGTTATTTAAAAAAATTAAGTAAGTTTGCTAAAAACAACGTAATTTTAATATTTGAAAAGCTATAAGTTTTGAGAATTAGATTCGATTTTGATTTTTGAAACGGCATCTGACGTAGTTTTTTTAGTAATAAAATATTGTAGAATACCAAAAAGTGGTTAGTTGAAAAATTTCAAAGCTATGTCGAAAAAACCCTTTTTTCAAAATTTTAGTCAACAATTACTCCAAAACGTTTAAACAGATTTTGGTGCAATTTATGTATTAGACGTAGTTTTTTTGAAGAATAGAGCTGATTAGTTTTTGTACTCAATCAGTACGTAAATATGGAAGTCATATTAAAAAATAGTGTTTCGCCAAAACATTTTTTGGTGTTTTTTCAAAATTTCTCAAAACCTCCTGAACCAAATAGGTTTTTCAAATAATGGAATTTTTAAAAAGTCTAAGTTGAGCGGAATCCAATTGAATTCCATCAACCGCGTTTTGATCGGTCCAGCCGTTCAAAAGTTATGAGATTTTTTCTTAAATACACACACACACACACATATATACAGACATACTGACGTCATCGTGATATAGTCGGAAAAGATTCCTATGACTTGAAAGCGTGGACATCTGATGAAAACTCGATTTACTTATTGTAGAAGCGTATACTTTGCCCCATAAAAGAGTTGCTTATTCTGTGGAGACGAGACACATGCACAGCAAGATTGTTTTTGTTCCTTGTATTTAGGGAGTGAATATCACTATTCTTTTTAAATAAGCAAATATTTTTACGTACGTACATCAAGGCTTCATATCGATAGACAGATATATTCAATCGTAAAAAAAGTCAGAACATATCGATAGATAGATATATTCAGTCGTAAAAATTGTTGTAGACTGCCTCACGGTCTAGGGGATAGCCTATTCGGCTATAGAATATAAAGCCGTTGGTCTCAGTTATGGCTGGAAATACTTGTTAGTCGTCTTCGTCAACGGCGATACAGTTTGGCAGATAAAAATAATGAAAAAACTTTAGGCTGTCTTTGGGAAATAAATAAACAAAAGAAGGTCGGTATATTGTCTTGATGGGGATCACTACTCATCTCGCCAACAGACAAACTAGTAAATCATGGTAAACTAGAATGTCTACAAACGCTCTGTTTACTTTGTCTAAGCCAGCAGGGAACTGGGCATGATAATAATTAATTAATTAACAATTGTATTGTTCGGTGTTTTTTCGGTTTTTGGAAGAATTGTGTTGGTCCCGGGCTCCCCCGTGTTGACTCCTTTGAAGAATAGGCCAACTGCCGTTCTGCCTGACAGGTTGTAAAAGGCAACCGTATGGCTATATGAGTCACTACCATCGTGGCTACTAGGTGGCAGAGTTCTGCATTGTCTTGCCCGGTTTGGTACCACCGCCTTACCTTTTTCTGCCACAATAACGTCAGTGCTTGTCGCTGTCGTAATCCGGTTTGGAGGGTAAGGTAGCCGGTAAACTTATGCATGTGGCATAAGAGCTCGCCACAACATAACAACGCACCATTAACATCTTTGGTGTCTATGGTTGACTCTTTCCATCAGGAGACCCATCTGCATGTTTGCTATCTTATGATATAAAAAAAGAATAAATCAAACTCCTTACTGTTAGGCATCTCGTAAAAGTCGGGAAAAAGATTTGAATGTATGACACTAAGATCGTGAGTTTTGACGTGTATAGCCGATGGTTTTATCTTTCTATCAGGAGAATGTCTTTGCTTTAGCATTTCTATGAAATAGAATAAAAATAAATAAATCATCACCATCGGACATAAAACCACTGGTGATGGACATGTGCATCATTGAAGAATACATTTTTGTTAAAGATGAGTAAGCTTAATATTTATATCCTATCCTTTATTGAAAATTCGTGTTCAATAAAGGATGTATTTTATATACATCCTAACAATTGGTCGCATAGACGATCATTCGCTTACTTAAGGTACGAGAAAATTGTTTCTTTGATCGCTCGTAATATTGTATTCTATTCAAACATGTAATGGGGATGTCAAAACCCCAAAAACTCCGACGATTAAAACTTATATTGATCAGGATAGATTGATTGATATGTATTTCTTGATCTGGGCTAATTTGACAAACTACAAGACCACGAGAAAATCTTAATCTACTAGGAAGTTATACTCGTAACTTTCTCGTGGTTAGTGTTTAAGGCGAGGTATTTCGACGCGCGTCAATTCTATAGAAAATGGGCGGCGCGGCATGTTCTGAAACCGCTGGGAAACGTGTTAATTTTCGGATAAATAAATATAGGACATCAGCTGAAAACCAAAATTTAATACATTTTTTTTGTATTTAAAACTAAATATCACCGTATAGAAATCATGTAGAAGATTAGAAATATTATTAACAAATTATTTGTTTTAGAGATTTTCTTAGCCTGTTTTCGGAATTCTATATGATAAGGTAATGTACATTCCATGTAATGAGTTAGCACATTCTTTAGATAATATCTTCAGGTATATCGTGTAATTTTTGTAAAATGGTTATTTAACAATCAATACAGAAAACGTGATTTAACAAACCAGTTTTTTCCCGTTTGTTGCGATGCCTTGCCTTAAGCTATTTGGTTAGGATCATGGGGCTAGACCACAAAATCAATTGGTTCAATCGCCGAGTCGAACAAATTTAATGCAGTTGCAATTGTTATTAATGCAGTTCAGAGGTTCTTTTCGAAAAACAAAGCCTCAAAAGTCTAATGACATTATTTTTGTGTCATAGCACTCACCCCGTGCTTGGGAATCTGGAAAAACCTTAACAACAGCAAAGAAAAACATCGACACGCGGGATTTGGCTTTAGAGAAATGGTCGCAGGTTCAAATCCCGCGTGTCGACGTTTTTCTTTGCTGTTTTTAAGGTTTTTCCAATGACATTATAATATATATATATATATATATATATATATATATATATATATATATATATATATATACAACACAAGCAAATAGTTAGCTTACCTTGGGGTTAGATCGAGTTGTGTTATTTATCAAGCGATATTTATTATTTTTATTTATTATATCACTACCGTCGTGACCACTGGTGGTAGATTTCCGCAACTTTTCGCCAGGAAGGTGGTGCTACCAAATAGCTCGGGCTTAGTACCTATTCCTGCCGAAATAGCGTCAATGTTTGTCATTGTCATAATCTGATTTGGATGGTAAAGTATACTTTTTCATGTAGTATTTCCATTCCGCCATACGGACAGAACACATTATTAACATCTTTGATGCCCGCGATGGGGTAACATTGATTTGTGGAAGATGCTCCTCAATGAGATATATGTGGACAAATTCGCGAGCAATTTGCTAGCACAATATAAATTCGTAGCAATTCTCTACATTTCAGCTACAATTATTCAGAAACCTTTATTCTCTTCGTAAGATCTCGGTTGCCTTTTTAAATTGCATTTGCCCATTTAATCAAATAGCGAGGAACGGGCTCGGAGTCTTCCGTTCGATAACAAATTGCTTTATGCTGGAGGTATTTCGAGGCATTCGAGAATATAATATTGACTCGGTAAAGTCTTTTAACTCCTTGTGCAACAGGGACAGAATCCTAATTTTATATACATGTCTTGAATTTATTTTTCGAACAGTAATTTTAACTTTTTAGGATTCCATATGAAAGAGACTCTACCACCATTGGGAACATATTTTGAGTCATAATATAGGCACAATTAATATAATCTTGCATTTTTTAACTTCCCACTACGTATGTAGATCTTATCTATAAGGAAGACTGATTTTACCCCGATTTTCCATAATCGAGTTTTCACCAGATCTCCACGTTTTCAGGTCATAGGAACCTTTTCCGACTATTTTCACGATGACGTCAGTATGTCTGTATATATGTATGTGTGTGTGTATGTGTGTGTGTATGTGTGTGTGTAATTAACTGGTAAATCTTCAATAGCATCAGGGCTATAAGAGATTTACCAGTTAACAAATTCAAAAAATGTGTTACAACAAAACTTCGTAAAAAAGGTTACTATAAAATATCTGAATACCTTGATGACAGGAAAGCATGGGAATAACTGTTCCTCATATCGGCAATCTTTATTATTACTGTAACAATCAGATACTTACAAATTAAATTGTAATATGTTATTTAAAAAATTATATGAAAAAAAAACGACAAGCCCGCTGAGTTTCTTCCGCCGAATCTTCTCTGTGTGTGGCCGCGACTCCGATCCGGTACCTAGTAGTTTAAAAAATGTTGACGTTGACGTTAAATAACTTGTAAAAAGTTTTATGGAATAAAGTATTTCGGATTTCGTAACGACACTTACATGAAATGTAGCATGAATGGGGTTTCGAGGGTGACAAATCGACGTGGCTAGGTTTTAATTTTTAGAAAATGATGTTTTTACTTAAAAATACCGAGCAAAGCTCGAACATCTAGGTGTTGTACAATCTTCTGGTTTCTATAAAAACCGTTATCTCTTATCTTAGGGACTATGACACACCTGAAAAAAATGTATAAACGGCTGTCTCTACGGGCCATCCCTGAAACTTCCCACTAAATTAAGGTATTTTAAGCTCAAAAGAGTAAAAAATATTAGCATAGATTTTTTAGTTCATCTAATTTGTTAAAAATGACAGTATACTAATTTTTGAAAAGCTGTATATTTTGAAAATGATGATGCCATTCAACTCAATTTTTGAGATCTAAAACATTGCTTTAGCTAAATAATCGATAGATTGAAAAATTTCGTTGCAATCTCAAACAAATTGAATTTGATTAAATTATTAAATTAACGGCATTTGACGTGGTTTTTAAAGAAGAAAAGCTGATAAGATTTTTAAATCAATCGGTGAAATAACTTGAAAGTTATTTAAAAAATAAGTAAGTTTGCTAAAAACAGCGTAATTTTAATATTTGAAAAGCTATAAGTTTTGAGAATTGGATTCGATTTTGATTTTTGAAACGGCATTTGACGTAGTTTTTTAGTAAAAAAATATTGTAGAATACCAAAAAGTGATTAGTTGAAAAATTTCGAAGCTATGTCGAAAAAACCCTTTCAAAATTTTTTGTCAACAATTACTCCAAAACGTTTAAACAGATTTTGATGCAATTTATGTATTACACGTAGTTTTTTGAAGAATAGAGCTGATTAGTTTTTGCACTCAATCGGTACATAAATCTGGAAGTCATATTAAAAAAATAGTGTTTCGCCAAAACATTTTTTGGTGGTTGTTCAAAATTTCTCAAAACCTCCTGAACCATATAGGTTTTTCAAAAAATGGAATTTTTAAAAAGTCTCTGTTGAGCGGAATCCAATCGAATGCGTTTTGATTTGCGCGCGTTGCGAATGCGCGTTTTGATCGGTCCAGCACACACACACACATATATACAGACATACTGATGTCATCGTGATATAGTCGGAAAAGATTCCTATGACTTGAAAACGTGGACATCTGGTGAAAACTCGATTTACTTATTGTAGAAGCGTATACTTTGCCCCATAAAAGAGTTGCTTATTCTGTGGAGACGAGACACATGCACAGCAAGATTGTTTTTGTTCCTTGTATTTAGGAAGTGAATATCACTATTCTTTTAAAATAAGCAAATATTTTTACGTACGTACATAAAGGTTTCATATCGATAGATAGATATATTCAATCGTAAAAAAAGTCAGAACATATCGATAGATAGATATATTCAGTCGTAAAAATTGTTGTAGACTGCCTCACGGTCTAGGGGATAGCCTATTCGGCTTAAATTATGAGGTCCCGAATATAAAGCCGTTGGTCTCGGTTATAGCTAGAAATAGTTGTTAGTCGTCTTCGTCAACGGCGATACAGTTTGGTAGACAAAAATAATGAAAAAACTTTAGGCTGTCTTTGGGAAATAAATAAACAAAAGAAGGTCGGTATATTGTCTTGATGGGGATCACTACTCATCTCGCCAACAGACAAACTAGTAAATCATGGTAAACTAGAATGTACCATTGAAAAAAGCGCCCGGAGAGGATAAAATCTCAAATTATATGATAAAACAAGCGTGTATAGCAGCCCCAGACTCTATTCTAAAAGTAATAAATCGTTGCATTGCGGAAGGTGTTTTCCCTAAAATATGGCGCCAAGGATATCTCAAAATTATTCCAAAATCTGGTGACAAGCCTCCGGATGACCCTAAATCATATCGCCCAATTACACTTCTACCTTCTCTTGGTAAACTGCTAGAAAGATTAGTAGTTCCTCGACTCTTACCGCAAGGGCCCACATTCAATAAACAACAATTTGGATTTACCGCCGGAAAATCCACTGTAGATGCAGTGCTAACCATGAGAAAAACGGTAGAACTATCACGAAATAATTATGTTGTGGGTATCTTTTTGGATATTTCAGGTGCTTTTGATAACGCGTGGTGGCCGATGTTATTATTAAAACTAAAAATAAGGGGATGCTATTCTAATATATATCAACTAATTAAATCGTATTTAGAAAACGATCACTTGAAATTACAGCTAGGGCATTACGCTGCATCTAAACGCCTTACTCTGGGCTGCCCACAGGGATCAGTACTTTCGCCATATCTATGGAACTTAGGATTTGATGATTTATTTTCACTAGCCTTGCCTGAAGGATGCTCACTTATAGGTTATGCGGACGACGTTGCTTTAATAATACAAGCAAACACACGAGCACAGATAGAGTCACTGGCTTATACTAGTCTTAATTTAATATCCAACTGGGGATTCAGAAATCATTTAAAATTTGCGCCTCATAAAACGTTCTACTTAATACTAAAAGGTTCGCTTCTATCGTCTCCTAGCATAAAATTAAATAATAGCACAGTAAAGAGAAAGGAGTCCGTAACATATTTAGGTTTAGTTTTAGAGAAAAATTATACTTTTATAAATCATATTAACTATATCAGTGAAAAAGCTAAACGGAATTACTTGTCCTTTGCCGGCATATCTACCTCAACGTGGGGTTTAACCTTTAACACTTTAAAGATAATTTATAACGCAACTTATTTAGGTTGTATTACTTATGCATGTTCAGCATGGGCTGATAAAGTTACAAGCGGCGCGACCCGGCGTAAATTACTTCAAAATCAGCGTTTGGCTTTAATATTTCTGTGTAAAGCATATCGCACTGTAAGCTCTGAAGCTTTACCCGTTTTATCAGGTGTATTTCCATTAGATTTAGAAATTCAGCGTCGGTCCTCAATGTACTATAATTCTAAAAACTTTACTAGCCCAGAATTTATTAATCCGCAAGCTCAAACAAAAATACGTCGCCTCTTTAATCCCGTGATGGATGTTACTAATGAATTAATAAATAAATGGCAGTCGCGTTGGTGCTGCTCACCTAAAGGACGGCATTTATATAACTTTTTCCCCTGCGTCCGGGAACGATTAAGTAAAACGTGGATTGAAATAGATCATTGTGTTGCACAGTTCCTTACTAGTCATGGTAATTTTAAAGCTAAATTATTCTCGTTCAAATTAGTTCCTTCTCCATTTTGCGAATGTTCCACCATAAACTGTAAATATGAACAAACTGCACATCATATTCTTTGGGAGTGTAATCTCTGGCAAAATGAAAGTAGCCAAATGCTTGATAGTATACGATGTATATCCGGGGTAATCTACTATTCCGACCTTGTAGCAACACGTGGGAATTTCCGTGCCTTCAAGCGATTTTGTCATACATACTACTGGAAGCAGAATTAAGTAGGCCATTTTCGTAGGTCCTCAAATACCTAAACTACCGTGGTGCAATAGCAATCAGGCTTAACCTGATTGTAAACGTCTCATTTCTTAGCAGTTTTTGCTTTATCTTACGCTGTCTCCTGCTGTAAAGGGAGGGAAACTGGATGTATTTTCCTACTCCTCCTATACTCTTCTGATTAAATTCGATGCGGGTTCCAAGACAGCTTAGCTTTTCCCCCAGGGCACCCTGAGCTCGCGACTCAGAGGTTATCAGGAAGGTTGCCGCTGTTGATTCTGGTTTACAGAAGTTACAGTGGTGGGAACGAGAGGTGGGCCCATTAAACTAGAATGTCTACAAACGCTCTGTTTACTTTGTCTAAGCCAGCAGGGAACTGGGCATGATAATAATTAATTAATTAACAATTGTATTGTTCCGTGTTTTTTCGGTTTTTGGAAGAATTGTGTTGGTCCCGGGCTCCCCCGTGTTGGCTCCTTTGAAGAATAGGCCAACTGCCGTTCTGCCTGACAGGTTGTAAAAGGCAACCGTATGGCTATATGAGTCACTACCATCGTGGCTACTAGGTGGCAGAGTTCTGCATTGTCTTGCCCGGTTTGGTACCACCGCCTTACCTATTTCTGCCACAATAGCGTCAGTGCTTGTCGCTGTCGTAATCCGGTTTGGAGGGTAAGGTAGCCGGTAAACTTATGCATGTGGTATAAGAGCTCGCCACAAGATAACAACGCACCATTAACATCTTTGGTGTCTATGGTTGACTCTTTCCATCAGGAGACCCATCTGCTTGTTTGCTATCTTATGATATAAAAAAAAAAACTCCTTACTGTTAGGCATCTTGTAAAAGTCGGGGAAAAGGTTTGAATGTATGCCACTAAGATCGTGAGTTTTGACGTGTATAGCCGATGGTTTTATCTTTCTATCAGGAGAATGTCTTTGCTTTAACAATTCTATGAAATAGAATAAAAATAAATAAATCATCACCATCAGACATAAAACCACTGGTGATGGACATGTGCATCATTGAAGAATACATTTTTGTTAAAGATGAGTAAGCTTAATATTTATATCGTATCCTTTATTGAAAATTCGTGTTCAATAAAGGATGTATATAAAAACAATTGGTCGCATAGACGATCATTCGCAGCAAGAATCTTACTTAAGATACGAGAAAATTGTTTCTTTGATCGCTCGTAATATTGTATTCTATTCAAACATGTAATAGGGATGTCAAAACCCCAAAAACTCCGACGATTAAAACTTATATAGATCAGGATAGATTGATTGATATGTATTTCTTGATCTGGGCTAATTTGACAAACTACAAGACCACGAGAAAATCTTAATCTACTAGGAAGTTATACTCGTAACTTTCTCGTTGTTAGTGTTTAAGGCGAGGTATTTCGACGCGCGTCAATTCTATAGAAAATGGGCGGCGCGGCATGTTCTGAAACCGCTGGGAAACGTGTTAATTTTCGGATAAATAAATATAGGACATCAGCTGAAAACCAAAATTTAATACATTTTTTTTGTATTTAAAACTAAATATCACCGTATAGAAATCATGTAGAATATTAGAAATATTATTAACAAATTATTTGTTTTAGAGATTTTCTTAGCCTGTTTTCGGAATTTTATATGATCGAGTAAAGTACATTCTATCATGTAACAAGTTAGCACATTCCTTAGATAATATCTTCAGGTATATTGTGTAATTTTTGTAAAATTGTTATTTAACAATCAATACAAAAAAAACGTGATTTAACAAACCAGTTTTTTCCCGTTTGTTGCGATGCCTTGCCTTAAGCTATTTGGTTAGGATCATGGGGCTAGACCACAAAATCAATTGGTTCAATCACCGAGTCGAACAAAATTGTTATTAATGCAGTTCAGAGGTTCTTTTCGAAAAACAAATCCTCAAAAGTCTAATGACATTATAATACAAGAGATAGCGATTCGCTGACACCAAACATTTATAAAATCAACTAGCTGTTACCTGCGACTTCGTCCGCGCGGACTTCGTTTACTCCGCACTGCTCCTCCCCCGTAGGTGATAGCGTGATAATATGTAGCCTATATGTTGACCCGACCTGTTAGTAATATTCATGCAAAATTTTAAGTAAATCCATGCAGTACTTTTTGAGTTTACCCCGGACATACATACAGACAAACAGACAAACAGACATACAGAAAAACAGACAAACAGACTAAAATTCTAAAAACTATATTTTTGGCTTCGATACCGATTATAGATTAACGCCCCAAGTATTTTTTTAAAAAATATTCAATGTACAGTTTTGACTTTCCTACGATTTTATTATATGTATAGATAATATACGAAACGTAGTAATAAACCAAAATATGAAGATGGGGATCACTACTCTTTTTTCACGAAACCCATTATTATTTACTTTTTATTTTAATTGTTAAAAATATAATTTTTCGGGACAGAATATATACCTAATTTAACCATAAATTGAAGTAGGCAGTTGATCGCCATCGTTATGTGATCTTGAGATTTAATATCAAAATAATCTATTATTGAAATATTTTATATCGATTAAAAGTAAATATTTAATTGAAAATTAATATTGTCACGCCGATTATTACAAAGTAGACAGAATAAAACAAAAAACTTTTTTCCCCGTGTAGGTCCCGGGCTCCTTTGAAGAATAGACCAACTGCCGTTCTGCCAGGTAGGTCGTAAAAGGCGACCGAGTGGCTATGTGCGTCACTATTATCGTGAGTACTAGGTGGTAGAGTTCTGCATCGGCTCGACCGGGTCTGGTACCACCGCCTTACCTATTCCTGCCGCAATAGCGTCAGTGCTAGTCGCTGTCGTGTTACGGTTTGGAGGGTAAGGTTGCCGGTAAACTTATGCATGTTGCATTAGACCTCGCCACAAGATAGCAACGCACCATTAACATCTTTGGTGTCTATAGGCGATGGTTGACTCTTTCCATCAGGAGACCCATCTGCTTGTTTGCTATCTTATGATATAAAAAAAAAACAATGAAGACTTCAGTTTACCATAATTCCTTGTTTGAAGAAAAGCGATTTTTTTTATATTTGTTAACATTTTATTAAGTCAAAACAACTCTCAATTGTTTGTTGCGATAGCCAGAACCGATAACTTTACATGCTGATACGACTCACGAGTTAACAATACGATCAAGAAGCTCTAAAAATCTCAAATTATCCAAGCCAATCAAATATCAAATTTTTAATTTCGAGAACGTTTCTGAAAAAACTCAACAATACTTTGTAAGACCCAAAGATAGAACGAAATTAAGATTTTTTTTAAAGAATCTCAAAACCATGTAGCTTCAGATCATGTATGAAACCCAAGAGCTCATGATGCTAAGCCAGCCAAGGATACTAGACCACGAAGCAACATAATATTATTAAAATGTATACAGAACCATAAAACTAGCTATTTGGAGCATAAATAAGATACTTTTACGAGAGGGCTGGGACCGAAATATGATTTATGTATTTACAAAGCTATAAGGTCAAACATACACGAACGAAATCATAAATTTCTCATAAAGACTTCATTTTTGCATTACATGTAGATGTGGCTCTATTTTTTAGGATACTTCTAATAAAAACTAGTGAAGCGCAAGTCAGACTCGCACACGTAGGGTTCCGTACAATAGAGCGATATTACTAAGGTTACTTGTGCCTATACAAGCAACCCTAACTAGTTTTAACATCGATCACAGTAACACATATTTGTCTTTAGAACTTGTGTGAAAATTTCAGGTATTAACTTATTTCCATTCAAAACATAGATCCCTGTGACAGACAGAAATCCAGACAGACAGCGGAGTCAAAATAATATTATATAATTCCTTTTTTATTATTATAGTATATTTAATAGTATCAAATAAAATATATAGGTAATTATATACATTATTTGACACTATTATAATTAAGATGGTGATACATAAACTTATTAGTGTTTGAACGTAAACAAAATTACAGTTTTATTCTCTGGTAACAGTTAAATATAATAACAGAAGTCAATCAAATTAAAGTTTCAATATTTTTTTATAATTATTCCTCAAAATATATATTCCATTTGATTAATTTAATAAACGTAGAAAATTATCCCAGTAGTATCTAGTACAAGTCACTCCAAAAGACACGCAAAAGATGTCACAACTCAAAGATGCCCGTGTCCATGAAACAAAGAAAACAAGGGAAGTGAAGAGTGGGCGTGCCGCGTGCATCACTATTATGCGCTGTTACTCTAAATTGCCTTAGTGACACTTACCATATCTTTAGGAGATAGTCGTCGTGCGAAAATCTATTATACACTGAGTTATGCCGTATTGTGCCATCCTTGAATGTAGAAATGATAGTAGAATACAGATGATTAAAAATGGAGATATTTCAAATCATCCGAAAGTACAATTTTCATTTTATTTTAATTAAATTCCTGATTTAATATAATCTCTAATGATATAATAGAAAGTCAAGCTAAAATCAGCCGTACACCTTACATATAAAGTTCATTTTAGGTTGACCTAATTTTTCTAGAAAGATATACGTAATGACAGTCATTACGTTCTATTGTACAAATAGATGAGTCTATTTTGAATAGACTACAAAAAGACGTAAATACTCTTTTTTTTTTGTAGCAAAATAAAATTTATTGTAACGCAGTTTGGTATATTTTTAAATTTTCTGTTTGTGTGTTTCGGATTATTGTTGTTTAAAATGAAAACGACCAATGAAACAATGTTTGCATTAGTAGTTTATATGCAATAATGCTTATTTTATGTGTGAGTATGGTGATCGCGGTCCTGATACAAATGTTTGTACTTGCCAATTCCGCTTGTTCTATGTTCTATGCCCGTGTCCTTCTTACAAGAACGTTTAGTTTTAAGCGATTATTACGAAGGAGTTTTTGACTTTCGCCTGATAATGTATACGCTTTTACAATAAACTTACCAAAACTATAAAATCAGATAAGATCTACCGGTCAATTTAGAAAATGTGTTAAAACAAAACTGTGTAAAAAAGGATATTATAATAATATAGGATAGGAAGAATACGGAAGACAAAAAAGCCTGGGATTAATTGCTCCTAATACCGATCTCATATATATTTTTGTAATATTGTGATATTGTAAAAAAATAGATGATATGAAAAAAAAACTCGCTGAGTGTTCTACTGAAGATATTCTCAGTGTGTGGCCGCATTTCTGATCCGCTGGTAGTTTTTAAAAAATATGTTGACGTGTCAAAATAACCTGTAAAAAGTTTTATTGAATAAAGTACTTCTGATTTCTGTCATGTCCTGGTTTAAAGGCTAAGATAGCCGGTAAATTTATTCATGTGGCATTACCATCCCGCTACACGTCTATGTTGTCTTTAGACGATGGTTGTCTCTTTACTAAATTGTAATATTTAATGAACTTAATGTTTTAGAGTAATATGTTTCTGGACAAAAATGTAATTAAAAATGCATTATCAGATATATATTAATAATAACATATAATTGGACATTTTTTTATATTGATTTTATGAGTTTAATTAATCTATACTAATATTATAAAATTGTATGGTTTGTTTGTTTGTTTGTTTGTACGCGCTAATCTCGAAAACTGCTGAATCGATTTGAATAATTATTTTTCAGTTGGATAGCCTGTTTATCGAGGAAGGTTATAGGCTATATAATATCATGCTATGACCGGTAGGAGTGGATTAAACAAAGTCCACGCGGACGAACTCGCGGGCAACAGCTAGTTGTAAGATAATTCATAACCTTAAATTTATAAAATACTAGCGGCCCGCCCCGGCTTCGCACGGGAATAAAATGATTAAATTCGATCCAGTAGTTTTGATTTATTCATTAATGCTCGTGGCCCGCACGCGTTAAACTTGGAGTAAAACAATTCCCCTTTCCCTATACCATGAAGAATTCCTGCTATGTTTGGAATATCTAAATTCATAAAATTTATTAATACTATTTCTAATCTTCGACATAATTTTTATATGGTGATATTTAGTAAAAAAAAATGTACTAAATTTTGGTTTTCAGCTGCAGTCCTATATTCATTTATCCAAAAATTAACACGTTTCCAGAACATACAGCGCGCGCGCCGCCACAGGCCCGTAAATCCGGAACCGCTATGCTCCTGCATTTTAAATCTGTAATATCTTCGAAAATATTAATTTAAATTACATACTGTAAACGGCCATATTGATCTATATTAAATCAACAGTATATTTAATGTACTAAATTGGATAAAGATTAGTGCTGTATTGCTTAAAATTGCTTCGAAAATAAGCCATTATTTCTCGTAAAAAGTAAATAACAAAAAATACTATTGTGGGTTATCCATAAGAGATAGACATATACCATCGCGGAGTTTTCTGTAAACCTTTTCAAGGTGTACAAATATTTAGTACATTATTTTGATAAATCTCGTAGGGTTTAGCCTGTGTTTGCAATGTAAGCGGAAAAAAATATAATTATTTACGACATGACATCAGAAAACTCAAAAAATGCAGTATTTCTCTACAATACATTGAATGTTGTTATCCATATAAACCTTCCTCTTTAATCACTTTATCTATTAAAAAAAACACATCATAATCCGTTGCGTAGTTTTAAAGATTTAAGCATATATAGGGACAGACCAAGAAAGCGACTTTGTTTTATACTATGTAGTGATGATCATTAATTATGATTAAGTAGATTATAGTATGTATTTGCACACCGGCATTGCCGGTAGATTATGGCGATCTGAAAAAAATGTAGGACCTATTTATTGTAACTCATATTCATGCAAATAAAATATAATCTATTCTATTAGTATCTAAAAGTACTGACTGTCGAGAGTAATAATTATTATATTAAAATAGCAAAGTGATCGATCGTGTACACTTAACCTTAGGAACAAAAATATTTAGGTTACTCCAATATAAATAATTTTTCTTGTCCTATATATAATTTTGATTTACAGCCACTATGAACTACTTGTCATTGTCAAATGCTGTAACTGTAATAGTCTACAGTCTATATCAAATAACATTATGATGGTACCCTTGTGAGGTAAGCAGAGTGAAGTAATCGTTGATAGACGATCTGGTTTATAATGATTCATCGATTGACTGGTGGGTGAGATGAATGGCGATCGAAATCACCGCATCTGATAATAACTGACCGCCCCATTGGCTGAGTGCTAACCACGAACCTAACTACGAATCGAGGGGGCTCGGGTTCGATTCCCGACAAAGACAAACATTTGTGTGATGAGCATAGATGTTTGTATTTCTGGGTTTGGATGTTTATTATGTATATAAAAGTATATATGTATTTCTATGTATTAGTATCGTTGACTAACATCCATAACACAAGCTAATAATTTGCTTACCCACCCCAACCCCAAAGGTTAGATCAATTCGTGTAATTTTTCCAGCAATACGTATTTATTAATTTATTATTATTAACTGCGATTTGCCTCTGGCGATATCTGCGCCCGACAGCTTTTCATGTTGATTCAAGACTCGGAGGTGTTCACCCACTGATAGCAGGTCCCGAATCGCTATTAAGATTTTATCTTCAAGGATAACCTCGAAAAACCAAGTCATGTAAACGTGAGAATAATTTACGTGATTTCTTTTATATTTTGAAACTAGAAGTTCCTGTGACTTTTAAACTAAACACATTCCTCCGTTTTTCACAGTCTGATAAAAAATAAGCTTATATTGCTCAGTGATTATGTAGTTTAATATTGGTCTTGGAATTTTTAAAATTAGTCCGGTAGTTTTTCTATTACAAACTAACGAAAATTACCTCATTACATTATTAGTTTAGATGAGTAAATCTTAGAAATTGTTTTGCTGAAGTATATCAATGCTCGTCACTATTCTATCAAAAATACGGCAGAGATAAGCAGCAAAGGTAAGGTAGCCAGTAAATTAACGCATATGATATTCTTCCTTCACAGATGTCACGGACCTCTATAGCGAGGATGACCTCTACACCAATCTGCGCCCAAGTCAACTTCTGTGTACTGATTGTTATCATTTTATTCCAGAAAAGACATTCCAGGTTAAGGTTTTACATATGATAAACATATTATAAAAATATTTATAATATAAAAACTTTTATTTATTATTAGAGGAAGGCATAACGCTTTTTTCTATCCCATATAATTTAAGCGCATTAAAACTGCAACAACTGAATTCTAATTTCATGTATAGATGGAACCCTGAATCATATTTTCATCAAAGTTTTCGGGACTAAAGTGTTAGTATTCCTCCCAAACAAAAACACATTTTTCATTAGGTGTTAAAGAGTGTCGGTGTCAATGATAAATGAAGGTAGCGCCCAACAAAGACAAAAATTAGTCGAAAAGAGAATCTTCTCCTTTTTAGGAAGTTGAAAAGAAAACCTGAAGTCACGTTCTCATTTGATATTAACTATAAAATTGTTGACCCCTCAAAGGTGACAATGAAATAAAAAAAAATGAATGAATGAAAAATTATACATGTACATACTATTATACATGTATAAAATGTATAAAAATTATGTATAAAAATTATACATGTACATATATAATCTTTATGTTAGTGTAGCGTAGTTCATTGATTCACGGCGCGCATAGGTATGTATCTATACGAATATTATTTCAGTATTTCATGGGATAATTAGGTATAGATATTTGGGCTCAGATTCGAATACTGAGTACACTCCTTCAATAGGTCCCACGGTTTAAAAAAAATAACAATTGAGTTTGTTATTTTTTTAAGCCGTATTTTAAAATGTTGTTGATAATTTATTAATCAAGTTAGATCATTGTGAAGAGATGATTCCATTTACGCCAGAAATACTAACTAATATATTTTCATTATTCTATTGAACTACGGTAAAAAAACGTTATATTTGTCTTAAACGTATCATTATTATTACATACATAGTATAAAACAAAGTCGCTTTCTCTGTCTGTCCCTATGTCCCTATGTATGCTTAAATCTTTAAAACTACGCAACGGATTTTGATGCGGTTTTTTTTAATAGATATATTTTTATAGACTGATTCTTGAGGAATGTTTTAGTATATAAATCTTTCCGATATTCCTACGGAAACAAAAGCTACGCGGGTGAAACCGCGGGCAGGTCGCTAGTTTTTTATAAACGGTAATATAAACCACATAATAAAGGCTCATCTTTTTCAATATTAGTAAAAATCAATACAGTAAAAGGAATCCAGGGAACATGAAAGAGCTTTTACTGACATAAAGGTATTACTCGATTATAATTGAATAAGAACCAGTGCTGAAGGTCACGCCGCTCGATAAAAGGGTATCAAACTTTTTATTGAGCGGCAAATAAAGATTGGAACACACAAGCGACTTTTAGACACCTATGAACCTCTACAGGCTTAGTCGGTATTTTTTAAATCATAGGATAATGAACTAGCTCTTCTGATGGGAAGAGAAAACTATCGCTTATATAAACTAGAAAGTTAATTGTACATTGCTATCTGTGTGGCAGGGATGGAATGCCAAATAATAAAAACTCGGCGAAGTGTGGTGTAATCTTTGGATAGTTTTTTAAAAAATATTATAGGTTTGTTAAAACAAGTTTTCGATTAAGGGACTCGTTTGTAAAATATTAAGCTGTTAAGCGCTAATTTTTGTTAGAATCAAGTGTCCCTACCCCCCCCCCCTCTGCAGGCTAAACGTTGAAAAATGTAAAAGTAACTTCAATCATTCAAACTTCAAATCATTTGGCCTCTAATTGAATCCAATTAAAACTCAGGCTATTATAATTGCCAGCCCGAGGCTAGTAAAGAAGATTGACTGGAATAATTTACCAGCAGTTAAACTTAGTGGTGTCACTATTCCTTATAGTGATTATGTTAAAAACCTGGGTGTTAATATAGATAATACTCTTTCTTGGACCAAGCAGATTCAAGAGATTAGTAAAAAATTTTTTTGTAGTTGGAGTTCTCTAAAGCGTCTCAGGTATTTCCTTCCGATTCCTACCAAGATTATGCTGGCCGATTCATTACTTCTGTCTATTTTAGATTACGCGGACGCTAGTTTTGTAAATCTCTCCTTAGAACAGATTAATAAACTTGAGCGACTCCAAAATCTATGTATACGATTCATATTTGGTCTGCGCAAATATGATCACATTTCCGAATTTCGCATCATGCTCAAATGGTTACCAATTCATCTTCGTCGGAATACACATATTCTCTCACAGCTTTACTCCATTCTTTATGATCCAAATTCTCCTGTATATTTGAAGGAAATATTCACTTTCCGTATCAACCAAGACAAATATCTGAGATCGGCTAACAATCGTTCTCTTTTAATGCCAATTCAAAATACTAGTTATTACAGCCGTTCATTCACTTCTCAAGCTGTGACACTCTGGAATTCTCTTCCTGAGGATATTAGGAAAGCGCCGAGTCGAAACATTTTCAAGAATATGATTAAACGTCACTTTCTATACACCTAATTGTAATTTATCCATTTTTTGTAATGTAAGTAGTTTACGTGTTACCAGTAATTTGTTTGCTTATTTATTATTTTTTGTTATTTTATATTATTGGAATGTTGTCTTTATTTCTTTTAAAAGCAAAAACTATAAATGTACTCGTGGTTAGCACCACTTTTAGA
Organism: Apodemia mormo; assembly: GCA_036924255.1. Lineage (NCBI taxonomy): Eukaryota > Metazoa > Arthropoda > Insecta > Lepidoptera > Riodinidae > Apodemia > Apodemia mormo. The sequence continues at coordinate 3,365,088 of JAUPFN010000016.1, forward strand.
ATATATTATTATCCTGTCCTTAAGGTTGTTAATGAAATCTATTAATGAAACCTAAAGTACTTCAGCAACATAAAGACAGGTACTATTAAATTATTTACAGCATTTGGCAGCATATTACAGCATATTACAGCATCTACTAGAAATAAAAAGAAAACAATATGTATATATATAAACATGTGTTTGGTAGCCTTTCGAGCTTATCCACAAGCACTTCCGTAGCATCCAAGAAACATGAATCAGCATAGTCTATTCTCGGTAAAATAAGCGTTTGAATCAAGGAAATTTTAGTTTTTGGAGGTAGAAAATTTTGGAGGCACTTTAAAGAGTGAAGTGCATAGCGTACTCTATTACCGTATGTAAATTCACAGCTAATATAATTTTGATATATGAAAAGCTGAAACTTTTGGAAACTTGATTCGATTTTGAAGCTTAAAACGGCATTAAACGTAGTTTTTAAAATTCTAAAATATTGTATAAATCCAAAAATTGGTTGGTAGAAACCAAATATTTGTGAGTTTTGCTTGTCAACCAACGATAGGTATATATCTCAGAAAATTCCTTTCAGTATAATTATAATGTATTCGAAAATCAAATCTAATATAATTCAAAATGGCCGCAAGATTGGTATATTATAGAATAATTGGAAGCAGTTCTCAAGTAAATTGCGTAACCAACTCGAACATGATTGAGTACACATAGGAAAATACATTTTGATTGCGCGTATTCCTTAACTAAAGTCTATTTTAAGAAATTGTATCTACTGACTACGCCTGTTCATTGTACGTGTGTTGTTTTGTTATAATTTAATGAATTTGCATATATATAAGCAAGAAAGCAAGTGCAAAATTATATCAAAACATTATAAAACAATATAACTAAGTGTTTGGTAGTAAAGCTCTCTCTATCAGGTAAGGGCCAACATAGTCAACCCAACATATAGTAATACTATAATAAAAACCAATTCTGAAATTTATTTTGCACTATTTGCCACTTACAGCTTCGCCCGCAGCGAAAGTAACATAACAATTGACATCAATATGACAACTTTTTAATACGTGAAAGAAAAACTTAAGACAGAAGAAAAAAATACGAAATTTGGCGCAGTTAGTGTCACTGTATTTGCTTACACTGTAATGTGCTTTAGAATACATGAATTTAGTTTGTGTAATATTTGTTTTCATTAATGATAGTTTGTTAGATAGATACTATACTAGATGTTAGATAGTTTGCCTTTTAAGTTAATTATATTTACTACTAACATGATTTTTTTCCACCCGAATCAAATCCGATCGTTTAACTTGCATAGGGGGAGGGGACACTTGACTCCAAAAAAATTAACACTTTAAAGCTTAATATTTTACAAACGAGTCCCTTGATCGATAATTTCACAATATTTTTTAAAAACCTATCCAATGATATCCCACAATATGGGATACGTGATGAAAAAACTAGATTCCCACTTTACATGTCCCCTACTCGTAAAGTTGGAATGCTATTTTTTTAGCTACCCAGTAAAAAATCAATATTTTATGTTACCAGTTTGTTGCTGTGACTAATATGTATATTTGTGCCAAATTATAGCTTTCTAATAGGTACTGAGGATCTCTGAGCTATCATGCGGACGGACGGATGGAGGGATGGACATAGAGAAACTATAAGGGTTCCTAGATTAATTGGGACCTATACCTAACCTAATTAAACTAGCAACCCTTTTCCCCGTGTTAGTTCCGGGCTCATTTGAAGAATACACAAACTGCCGTTCTGCCAGACAGGTCGTAAAAGGCGACCGATTGGCTCAGCAAGTCACTACCATCGTGACTACTAGGTGGTAGAGTTCTGCATTGCCTCGCCTGGGTCTGGTACCACCGCCTTACATATTCCTGCCACAATAGCGTCAGTGCTTGTCACTGCCGTGTTCCGGTTTGGAGGGTAAGGTAGCCGGTAAACTTATGCATATGGCATTAGACCTCGCCACAAGATAGCAAAGCACCATTAACATCCTTGGTGTCTATAGGCGATGGTTGACTCTTACCATCCCCATCTGCTTGTTTGCTATCTTATAATATAAAAAAAACTAAAAATGAGGTTATTTTCTAATAGATTTTATTGCTTCAAGTATATATGGGAACGCCCCGTGATAGAAATTCGACCGTAGGCTAAACAATACAATCTCTTTAAAGTTTGATACCAAACTTTAGCCGTAAAAAATAGTATGTATACATATATTAGTATGTATGTCACATGAATGCAGTCTGTGTATTGTTTATTTAATGTATTTTTAAAGCATGTTATTTGAAAAATATTAGGTTTCTGCAGTACTCAATGTAAACTTTAATTGTGCTAAATTACATACTCCACCGTTTGCGTTATTATCTTAAAAAGTAATACAAAGTTTTTCCTACACGTTTCAAAAAATTTGTAAACGGTTAACCCTAGGGGACATCCCTGAAACTTCCCACTAAATTAAGGTATTTTAAGCTCAAAAGAATAAAAAACATAAGAATAGATTTTTCAGTTCAAACATCTATTTTGTTAAAAATGACAGTATATTAATTTTTGAAAAGCTGTATATTTTGAAAACGATTACGACATTCAACTCAATTTTTAAAATCTAAAATATTGCTTAAGCTAAATAATCGATAGGTTGAAAAATTTTGATGCAATTAGCACGGAAAACAGTGTAAAAAGCACACTGTTTTTGCCGTGCTAATTCAGGATCCTTTCGCTTTCAAAAATAAAAGATTTAAGAATTATAACGAAACAAATAAATGGTAATTGCCAACTCAATATTAATCATTCATGTTATTCGTTGTTTGCAGCTTAAAAACGGTTTAAAGACTTATCGGAATTTCGTCTAACTGCCAACTCGTTCTGCGTAGGTAATAAGGGGAAGCATAAGCCTTCGCTAAGTTATATAATTTGGGAAATACCTGAATTTATTTATTTATTTATATTTATTTAAAAATTTATGCACAATTGAGTACATAGGTGGACTTAATGCTACATGGCATTCTCTACCAGTCAACCCAAACTAATTAGATAACATTTCATTTAAAGGGGTGCATAGAGATAGGGATTTATCAAAATAAAGTTGATTCACCATAATTTTGTATTTTGAACTACTTTAATTTCGTATTTGTACTACTTTCATGGTCTAGTGATTATTTCTTTGGTTAAGGGATTTATTTTTATTTTATTTTATTAGGAAAATGGTACAGTAATTATATAACTTTATAACACTTTAAAGACAATTGCGCGAACGGTTTTTTTTATATCATAAGATAGTAAACAAGCAGATGGGTCTCCTGATGGAAAGAATCAACCATCGCCTTTGGTGTCTACCAAAGATGTTAATGGTGCGTTGCTGTCTTGTGGCGAGGGCTAATGCCAGATCCATAAGTTTACCGGCTACCTTACCCTCCAAACCGGAACACGACAGTGACAAGCACTGACGCTATTGCGGCAGGAATAGGTAAGGCGGTGGTACCAGACCCGAGCGAGACAATGCAGAACTCTACCACCTAGTAGCCACGATGTAAGTGACTCGTACAGCGAATCGGTCACCTTTTACGACCTGCCTGGCAAAACAGCAGTTGGCCTATTCTTCAAAGGAGCCTGGAACCAACACGTGGACAATATTTCCTACAATTGTGTAGTAATAGTTCTTGTTAATTTATATTAGTAAAAAAAGGATATTTAAACGTTAAAATTGTATAATATTTTTAAAATGGACGGCAAGCTGAATCGACTGAAAAAGTTTTAGTTTCATAGGTGATCGGGAAGTACCTCGAAATCACTACAAAATGGTCGATTTTTGGTGTCGTTTTTTGTTACACATTTTTTGATCAAGCCCCTCAGCCCACAAACGATAACGTGCGATAAGAAACTCCATTCGGAAACTGTTTTATTCAAATAAAAGGTTTATTAAGCTCTTTTAGCGGCTCGAGATTTCTCCCCGTTACGGTCTGACCCCCTTTGAAGAGTAAATCATCGACCATTCGGTCAGGTAGTTTATTAAAGGCGAGGCGAACAATTAGCCAAAATTAACTTTGTGGCTATTCACTGGACAAATCATTTTTTATATATATATATCATAAGATATCAAATAAGCAGATGGGTCTCTTGATGGAAAGAGTCAACTATCGCCTATAGACACCAAAGGTGTTAATGGTGCGTTGCTATCTTGTGGCGAGGTCTAATGCCACATGCATAAGTTTACCGGCTACCTTACCCTCCAAACCGGAACATGTCAGTGGTAAGCACTGACGCTGTTGCGGCAGGAATAAGTAAGGCGGTGTTACCAGACCCGGGCGAGATAATGCAGAACTCTACCACCTAGTAGCCACGATGGTAGTGATTCGAATAGCCAATCGGTCGCCTTTTACGACCTGCCTGGCAGAACGACAGCTGGCCTATTCTTCAAAGGAGCCTGGGACCAGCTCGGTGATAAGAATCTTTTATTATACACTGTGCAGCTAGTAAATAAGTAAATGCAATACCAGATTTAGAAAAAAATATTTACTTGTTTAATCTTGTCTAGATTTACTTAATTCTTTATTAGTTCTGAGTAGAGTTTCACTAGTCCTAAACCAATAAACGTTAACGCAAGCTAACTTCCAAACACTTACGTATATCGACGAACTTGCCCCAAAGGCAGCTAAATCTCGTTTTCAATAACTTAGGCTACGGACTTGGGACGTAGCCTGACTCAGCAAATACTACGGTTTATGTTTACTTTTGGCTCGTAGCGCTTTGCTACGAGCGTGTGAGCACCTAATATTAAGTTACTTTAGACTACAATGCTTTCACCCAATCCGGTAGGATTTCTTTGTTATAAGATAACAAACAAGCAGATAATTTTTCTGATATAAAGGGAAAACCAACGTCTATAAACACCAAAGACTTTAATAATGGAGGTTTAGCGGCTGTCTTACCCTTCAAACCGGAACATGACAATGATAAAAATTGACGCTATTGCGTCAGGAATAGGAAAGATAATAACACCAAATGCCCAGACGAGATGTTGCGGAAATCTACCACCTGGTAGTCACGATGGTAGTGACACGTATAGCCTATCATTCGCCTTTTATAAACCACCTGGTAGAGTAGCAGATGGTCTAATCTTTAAAGGAGACCCGGATCAACATGAGAGATTATGTGATAGGGATAAAATTCATCGTTTAGTTGTTATTGCCAACGATTTTTTTCGTGAAAAGCTTTTTGAGAAAAAACTAAAGTAAAATATAAAACACTCCTTGTTTATCTGAGGCCTTTTTTGTAAAATAGATTTATTTAGGAATTTTGTAAAAAGAAGAGAAGGGTATCAACCCCGAGATGTCGCAATACCCTTCCATCTTATAGATATTTTAATAGCATCTTATCTGTCTTACCACTTAACATTCACGATAAGTGTTTTGCTAGGTTAGTCGGTTATTTTTACGAACTGTCTAATAAGAAGGCAGATAGTCTTATTTTTAAAAGGGACATGTATGTACCAACCATGAGAAATACATATATAGAACTTACTTGTAAAGCTCGACGTTTCGGCCAAGTTACATTGATCGTGGTCACGAGCAGTCTGGAGAAGCGAGGTTTCTCCGTCGATCACGTTATTTATGCAACCACGAACATCTGGAGCCTAAATTAAACTATGTTCGAGATGTACTAAAGAAAAATGGTTATAAAAAAGGCAAAGAATTAAACGTTATGTTAAAAAATTAGGAATTCCTGATGCGATTGACGGAAGAACCTAATACTCCAGTCCGCTTGTAAAGCCCCGTTTTCACTTTGATTAGTACGAGTGTGAGTGTTTAATGCAGGTGCTTAGTATTAAGATAAAAATACGTGAAGATAGCCGTAGATCAGTGCGAGTGGTTCGTAATCAGCGTAGTAAAAATGAATAGATGCTGATTACTTATCACTCGCACTGATCTACGGCTATCTTCACGTATTTTTATCTTAATACTAAGCACCTGCATTAAACACTCACACTCGTACTAATCAAAGTGAAAACGGGGCTTAACCACAGTCAATGTAACTTGGCCAAAACGTCAAGCTTTACAAGTATGTTCTATAATGTACGCGTTTTTGACCCGTTTATATATTTTTAAAAAAATGATAGTAGAATGCGTTAGTTTAAAAATTCATAATGAGAAATACATATACTAAAACTTTTTCATTCTACGTTTTAATTTAAAATATTCTACTCTTCATTTTTAATTAAATTATGAGAGAACGTGTCTTTGTTTATTATTTTACTTTTCACTTGTGTCAAGGTAAGGGCGCCTATCTCAAAAGTTGTTTACGCAAAAATTTGTATAAAGTTATTTCTACAAAGCTCAAGTGGCTTCTAAACTTTATTAAGAGGCCGAATTACTTAAATTATAATTTTATAAAATCAACCAAGGCCAAAATTTAAATTATATTATTTTAAGAAAATAAATACAAGCCTCGATCGAGTCGATAATAACCTTTGAAATGCTGAAATTCTTGAGAATATTTGAATCTCCCTAATTATGCCCAATCCCATTATGCGATATGATAATGGGATTGATGTAAGGAGATACAGATCACTGATAGGTGGTAAAAAGTTACCGATCCGATGCCATCCGTGTATGCCATACCTATACATAATTTTACCGGCTACGTTACGCTTGAAATAGAAACATGACAGTGGCAACTATTGCCGCTATTGCGGCAGAAATAAGTTTACCGGTGGTAGCAAAACTGGGCGAGATGTTGCAAAACTTTACCATCTAGCCCTTACCTTCCCGTTTGTCGAGTGGTTATAGCGACCCTGACTACGCAATCGACGGGGCTCAGTTTCGATCGCCGACAGGGCCAAGCATTTGTGTGATGAGCATAAATGTTTTTATTTCCGGGTTTAGGTGTTTATTATGTATGTAACAATATTAGTAGTAGTACACTAACACCAATAACACAAGCAAACTTTACTTACTTTGGGATTAGATCAGTAAGTGTAATTTGTCCTGTGAATATTTGTTTGTTATTGGAATTTACTCCTTAAGAATCGGTTTTTTATATAAGGCGCCCGGTATGAGAAAAATGTGAGGAGTAAAATCTACTGAACGAATGACCTCATTACGTTTTTGGTGCGCAACCTATCGTGTGCAACTTTCTAATTTGGTGAGAGCAGTGCAGCTAGATCGTGCGTTTTTTTGCGTCTGTTTTGACAATCGTACTTAAGGAGTAAACTCCAGTCGTGCGTCGGAGCTGACACACACAATTTTTTATCATTATTATCTAGTAGTTATGATAGTGGCGTGTTACTGTTTTTTTATATTATAAGATAGCAAAAAGCAGATAGCTCTTATGATATATAGAGACAATCATCGCATAGAGACACCAAAAATGTTAATAATGCGTTGCTATCGCTATGGAGAGGTATTAATGTCACTTCCATAATTTTACTATCTACCTTACCTTACTCTCCAAAGCGAAACACAACAATGAAAAGCATTGTATATTATTGCATAAGGAATAGGTAAGGCGGTGGTACCAAGTACCTGAGCGATACGGTACGTTTTTATTATTTCTAATTACGTATACGTATACGTATAGCTAATCGTTAAATCTTTTACAAACTGTCAGGTAGAATTGTAAATGTTGTATCTTATCAGATATTGCCTTCGCATATAATAATAAATAACAGAAATACAGAACTATCTTATGCTCTAGGGATATTAATTATACCACTTACAAACTACGTACGAAGTCTAAAATTTATCTCCAACGACATGTAGTGAGCGCTCTATAGTTGCGAACGCTCTCTTCATTAAATTAATATTGAAACAATTATAGGACTATATTTTAGGTGGTACGTCCCGTTACGCTACGCTAGTTACGCTGCGTCCCGCTCGGATTTTACATCAACGCCTTTCCTATTCCTGCCTTCCTATTCCTGCCTTCCTATTGTCAGTGCTTGTCACTAACGTCAACCGGTTTTGATAGCAAGAAAGGTAGCCGTAAAAAATATATACAATTTTTCTCGTGTTGATCTCGGGCCTTCTTTGAAGAATAGTACAACTGCCGTACGGTCAGGTATTTCGTAAAAGGCTGATACGCGTCACTTAAATCTTGATTACTAACTAGGTGTTGAGTTCTTCAACGTCTCGTTCGGGATTGGTACCACCGCAGCGATAGCGTCGATGCTTGTCTATAGCGTCGCGTCGTAATAGACGCTATAAGGTCGTTGCTGTTCTTGTGGCGGGGTCTTAACTCATATGCATAAGCGTACAGGCTGACTTACCATTAAAACTGGAACCCTACAATGAAAGCACTGACGCTATTGCGGCAGGAATAAGTAAGGACTCTTACAAACTGCCTGAAGAAACGGCAGATGTTCTATTCTTCAAAGGGGGCCCGAACCAACACGGGGTTAAAGGGGTGTGATGAGAAAGTTGGTTGTGAAAAAAGTGTCGATGTAAAAATGAGGAAGTTTACTGTCGATTTGTATAAAATCCCATTGTCTTAATGCAAAACATTCACATTTGCTCTAAAGAAATTCTCCGGTATACAAAGTACCCTTGACTGATCAATTGATCGGTTTAATTTTATACACTGCCTTCATTAGTGCATATAAATACTTCGTACTAGTTTTACTTCGTATTAGGGTACTGAAATAGTTTTAAAAAATCCAAATAAACTAAATCGTTATTACATCATATAAAATTTGAAATACTCTTTTCCAATATTAGTTTCCTAACCTTAAGAGACAAATTATTTACGATTACATTGTTTGTGCTTGCGTAGTACAAAATTTTAAACGAAAAAAATTGCAATCTCATTAATCACTGTGGTACTAAATTTTTATTGAATAAATACCACAAAGAGGCAAAGTTTAGTTAACAACACATAAAGTTGCGTAGAAATTGTAGGATCGAAAAAAATATTCTGTGACTATACCATTGATTTTGCTTAGGATGTTTTTTTGTGTACAGTCTAAAAATATTCCCAAAACGCTGTATCAATTAAATGGATACCGATTTCGAAACTCTGATATTTGTATAACGGACAAATTTAATTTCGTATTATGATATATCATAAGATCAGGCATTACTTTGTGGAAATCCATAACTCAAAGAATAAAACAAGTTAGTTCGCAAAATTCCATGAGCTTTAATGTGTACTCTTTCGATGCCACTAAGAAAATGTGGTGGATGAAAGTAAGCAACTGAGTACTAAGTGTGAGTTTTTCTTTTCGCATTCGATCACACATTACAAATCACGTACAAATCGCCTTTGTTCGCCGTGTTGGTCCCGGCCTCCTTTGTAGAATAGGCCAACTGCCGTTCTGCCAGACAGGTCGTAAAAGGCGACCGAATGGCTATCGAGTCACTACCATCGTGGCTACTAGATGGTAGAGTTCTGCATTGTCTCGCCCGGGTCAGGTACCACCGCCTTGCCTATTCCTGCCGCAATAGCGTCAGTGCTTGTCGCTGTCGTGTTCCGGTTTGGAGGGTAAGGTAGCCGGTAAACTTATGCATGTGGCATTAGACCTCGCCACAAGATAGCAACGCACCATTAACATCTTTGGTGTCTATAGGCGATGGTTGACTCTTTCCATCAGGACACCCATCTGCTTGTTTGCTATCTTATGATATAAAAAAAAATCCTAGTAAACTCGAAACGCGCTCACGATCGAATGCGAAAAAATGTACAGAGTGTTAAATTCACATTTAACACTCTGTACATTTTTATTTTCCTTTCACTGGCGTCACAGGGACACGCGTGGAAATTCACGAAAGCTTGCAAATTCAATTGTTTTTTGTCTTTCTTTTCGTATTTATATCGATTACGAGTAAAACATCCGTAAATTCTTGGGCTAACATATCCAGAGCTTCACTAAGCTAATTAATAAAGTTCAGTATATACAAACATGAAACCCCACAAATCACTTTTGCTGGGTGCTAATTAATTTCCAATAATCTTAAATGTCTCGCCCGCCTCCTGCGCCCGTCAACTTACTCGTAAACGACTCGAGTTCAAAGCAATCTTAATTAATCGCAAAGGAATAAAGTTTCCTTAGCTAGCCTTTCATTACTTCCTAGTACGAAATCTTAACGTTATGAATAATGTTGTGTTATTTAAGACAAGCTTTTCACCGCGGTTTAACGTAGAAATATTTTACTAATAAAACGCTATCGTTGTAAAATGAGAAAACATTCCTTGATAAGGTGGACCATCTGCCTTCCTGCCTGCCTGGCAAGCTGCCTGTTAGTAAACGGTGGACGATTGTTGAAATAGGAACCTGAAATTAGCAGCTAAAAGTAGCAGTTCGTTTTAAGATCGTCAGGGGTGAAATTCTCCGTCACGATTTTTCGAATTACATCCACCAGGGTGATCGGAATTCTTTGAAATTCAGCCTGGCTCTTCTCTAGGATGGCCTTGAGATATCCAGGCACAAATTAAAGCGGGGCAACAATTACAAAAAAATAGCATTGTACCAAAATTGAAAAATTAAAATCGAAGTTTTTTAAATTTGTAAAATTTGTCACTACTATCGTAACTACCAGATGTAAAGTGCGGCATTGTCTCACCGGGTCTAACACCACTGCCTTCCCTATTCTTGCCACAATAGCCTCAATACTTGTCACTGTTGTGTTCCAGTTTGGAAGGTGAGGTAGCCAATAAACTTATGCATGTGGCATTAAAACTCCGCCACAGAGATAGCAACGCACCATCACCTAATATCTTGTTGTCTAAAGGTGATTTCTAGATGTCTAGATAAATATATCCTTCCACCAGGAATGTCATCTGCTTGTTTTGTCTTATTAAGGGCAATGGACCCACCTCTCAATCCCCCCACTGTAACATCTGTAAACCAGAATCAACAGCGGCAACCGTCCTGATAACCTCTGGGAAAAAATAAACTGTCATGGATCCCGCAACGAAATTAATCAGAAGTATATGAGGAGTAGGATAGGAGTAGTAGTACGTGTATAGGAGGAGTAGGAAAATACATTCTGTTTCCCTCTCTTTTTGGCAGGAGACAGCAAAATGTTAAAAGCATAAAAATGCTACGAACTGAGACTTTACAATCAGGTTAAGCCTAATTGCTATTGGACCACAGACGTTTGGAAATTAGGGACCTACCAGAATGGCCTACTTAATTTTGCTTCCAGTAGTAATTATGACAAAATCGCTTGAAGGCACGGAAGTTTCCACGTGTACTTACAAAGTCGGAGTAATAAATTACACCTGATATACATTGGACACTATCAAGCATTTGACGACGTTTTGCTTGTTTCTCTATATTCTTGTGCTATCTTATGATATCGTAGTTTTTTAAAACTTTATATCAAACAAACCGATCCCCGTGTTATGACCCATGTAAGTCCCGAACCCGCGGAAAAACTAGGATAAAACATAATCTATGTCACTCAGGAATAATTTAGCTTTCTAGTTTCTACTGGTCTAAGTTTTTTGTTTTAATTTCATAGGATAGCAATCAATCAGATGGGTCTCCTGATGGAAAGCGTCAATCATCGCCTATAGACACCAAAGATGTTAATGGTGCATTGCTATCTTGTGGCGACGTTTTATGCTACATGCATAAGTTTACCAGCTACTTTACCCTCCAAAAAATGAGACAGTTAACTGATGTCGACACAGCAAGAATAATATACTTTAGTTACTTCCACAGCATTATCTCATATTTTTGAATTCTTCTCTGGGGAAATTCTGCTGAAATAAATACTATATTTGTATTGCAGAAAAGAGTTATTAGGGCAATTTGCAATCTTAGCCCGAGAGTTTCCCAAGAGAAAAATTCAAAGAAATTAATATTCTAACTGTTATATCTCAATATATATTTGAGAACTTGATATACGTTCGTAAAAATGTTTGCTTGTTAAAAAAATATGGTGACGTACACTCACTAAACACAAGGAACAAAAACAATCTTGTTGTGCATGCATCTCGTCTCCACAGAATAAGTAACTCTTTTATCGGGCAGTGTATACGCTTTTACAATAAAGTTCCCGAAACTATAATTAGAGATCTACTAGTCAATAGGTAAATTTAAAAAATGTGTTTAAACAAAACTGTGTAAAAAAAGGATATTAAGTATAAAATAATATCTTTAATCAGATTATTTAGAAGACAATAAAGCCTGGGATTAATAACTACTCATACCGATCTCATATACATTTTTTGTAATATTGTGATATTGTACAAAATAGATGATTTGAAAAAAACAAGCCCGCTGAGTTTCTTCCGCCTGATCTTCTCAGTGTGTGGCCGCGTTTCCGATCCGGTAGTAGTTTTTAAAACATATGTTGACGTGTCTAAATAACTTGTAAAAAGTTTTATTGAATAAAGTACTTCTGATTTCTGATTTCTGAAACCGGAACACGGCAGTGACAAACACTGACGCTATTGCGGCAGGAATAGGTAAGGTGGTGGTATATAAGACCCAGGCGAGACAATGCAGAACTCTACCATCTAGTAATCACGATGACAGTTACTCGCATAGCTAATCGGTCGGCTTTTACGACCTGCCTGGCAGAACGGCAGTTGGCCTATTCTTCAAAGATGCCCGTAACCAAAATGAGGAATCATCGGTGCCATTGTTCTAGAGATTACTCTCTCACAACTCACAAACTTCGCTTCTTTAGAATATTAAAATAATAATATATAATATGAGTGCATATTATATAATATGAGTGCGTTTTTTTGATTTTTTTCTTATTGAATATGCAGGCACACAAGCGAATGGACAATCTGATGGAAAGCAGTAGCCACTGCCCATAGACATTTACAACACAAACGGTTAGTTGCCAATGTGATGCTGGCTTCTAAGGAATTTGTTGATCCTCCTCATAAAATCCCAATATCAAAGCTACTCGAATGATCCGTGTGAAGTAGCCTGTTCCAAAGTTTGACTGTTCGTATAGAGGAGTTACGTAGAGATCCAACGTCTCTCCGGTGACTAAGAGGTTTAAAACCGCTAGTAAGAATAGGATTGACGATAAGGCGCTCCAGTCAGTGCTGGATTTTGGCAAATGGGAGGGTTTGATACTGGAGTGCACAAGTTCAAAGTTGCGAACAATACTCCATGTACGGATGAACTTGCGTTTTATAAAGCATTAGTACATGGGCAGGTGTGAAGTGCCGTCTAGCAAGATTTAACACTTGCAGTTTCTTGGAAGCTAATTTAGTTTACCCTTCAAATGATGACGAAACTGGACGTCACTTGCGATTTTGACGCCTAGATAAGAACTGTCTAAGTTGTACTGGTGTAAGTAGTAATTTAGTAAATAAAAAAAAATAATCGAAATACATCCAGTAACTATTATGTGATGAACGCACATTGACAGAGCTATATTATGTTAATTAACTTTATTAAAACCAAACTAGCGATTACCCTGTGGTCGAAATTTGACCATAGACGAAAAAATAAAATCTCTTTCAATTTCGACTACAAACTTTCGCCGAAAACAAAATGGTATATATGTGTGTGTACTGTGTATATTTTCATGTATGCACATGAATGTAGTATGTGTAATATTTATTTTTATAATTTAATGTATTTCTTATGCATATTATTTAAAAATATTAGGTTTTTGCAATCCAACACACCATAAAGATTAACTGTGCAAAATCCATGTTTCGCGTAATTGTCTTTAAAAAGTGTACAAAGGTTTTGCTCCAAGTATTAATATATAGATAATTGTTCACAGATTGTTCGAAGAAAACAAAGATCTTCTGGACATGTTCGAAAAGTTCCGTCAATATAAGACGAAAGAAGAACAAATCAATTCGATGGAACTGGCGGAACATGCGAACAACGTGATGAATACTCTCGACGAGGGGATTAAGGGCTTAGACGACTTAGATAACTTCTTCGAGTACATCCATCAGGTTGGCGCCAGTCACAGGCGGATACCGGGCTTCAAAGTAGAATATTTTTGGGTAATTTTTTTTCTGCATTATACATTACATTTTTGACGTTTTATTTTGGCCCACTTTTTAAGAATAGGCTTAGCGCGTTTCTGCCAGGCAGTTTGTAAAAGACGAACGATTTATATATGATATTATAAAAAAGAAATAAGTTTTGCTAAACAAACAAGCAGATTACTTTCCTGATGGAAAGAGAATGTATCGCTTATAGACACCTACGATATTAATGGTGCATTGTTATCCAAGTAGCAGGATGGTGCATTACTATTATAAATTTACAAAAGTTTACCTTACCCTCTAAACCAGAGCACCACATTGACAAGTACAGACGCTATTGCGGCAAAAATATATAAGACGGTCATACTGAACCCGGACGAGGCGTTGCAGAACTCTGCCACCTAGTAGCCACGAGTGTAGTGACTCGCATAGCCGCCGCAATCGGTCGCCTTTTACTACCTGCCTGGCAGAACGGCCTGGACTATTCTTTAAAAGAGCCCGGACAAACGCGGGAGAAAAATTTCTTGTAACAAAACGATAAATAGCCACTCTATATATAAGTTTTATACATATTAAAACTAGTAGAAAGGTGGGCTGGTAAAAGCCGTTCAACTGATTCTAATGAAATTTGATATGGTGATAGTTGAAAGTCTGGGGTCAAACATAGATTAATTTTTTTAATAATCATCCCCTAAAGAGCTGAAAGTTTGTTAGAAGAACTATATCGACGATATGTCAATTGAATTGTGGGAAAAGCCGCGAGGGATAGCTAGTATAAGTATAATCTTAGAATAAATGTATCCAGAACATAAACAAAATTATACTTTTAGATGGATTACTACACATAATTTATCTTTTCGGCATCGAAAAATAATAATATTCTTGAAAGTTCTTCAAAAGCCAAGCGTGTACATGATATTGTTATGAAAAGAGAGTTTCACAAGAAAATATATCAATATTATCGGCTTTGAGAGATGGAAATTGACACCGAACCGCTAAAGTTTTTTGGGTAGAAAATATCCCTTTGAGTTGCGGACGTGTGCCTCAAAGAAATTCTTTTGATATCAGAGAATTCTTGTTGACGTTAAATATTTTTGTATTTCTCCATACTTATTATGTAGTTGTATTTTGTCTGTATATCTGCAATGAAATGAATTGATGAAACCAAATACCAGAACTGGACGTTGCAAAACTCTACCACCAAGTAATCGTAATAATTGTGACTTGTATAGCCAATCGGTCGCCTCTTACGACCTGCTCGGGTATTTGGTACCTCCACCTTACCTACTCTTGCCGCAATAGCGTCAATGTTTGTTATTGTCGTGATCCGGTTTATACGTCAATCATCCACCACCATTTTTGGGAATCAAAAACGATAAAAAATGGGCATAAATGTGGAAGACGCGAGGTTGAATGGGACGCGACTTTTGCCACTTGATTTCAATGAAAACTACCAATATTTAAAAATTAACTATATATTTTTGTTACAGAAAATAGAGGCACCATTCCTAGCAGCAGTCGAGTCTACCCTGGGTGACCGATATACGCCAAATGTAGAAAATATTTATAAGATAACAATAAAATTCATTCTCCAGACACTCGTCGATGGATATGAGAAATCTGGGGCAAAACCTGTCAATTCCACTAACCCTACGTGAACTGATTTTATTACATTTGTGAAATAACATCTATTTTCCTAGTTTACTTATTATCACTTTTATAGAATTATAACCAATGTACGCCACCATAACAACTAAAAGTAAAAAAATCGAAACTACTAAAAGATGAGCTATCACAGGGCTTTATTTTAAGACTTATTCTTTTTATTAAATTCATTTTTTATAACTTTGTTCTGAGCAATTGTACCACAATACTTAATTTGTGAAGGAAATTATAAATGAAAATACAAATATTCTTTTAAAATTCCTTCGTACGGCAATCTCTGATTCATTATAATATTCGATAATTATTTTCAAATACATGCGATATTTGACTTAAAATTCAGATATAGGCATTACAGATAACATTTTAACCATGTCATATTTCTTTTTATTTGAAAGCCGAGAGAAAGATTAGATTTCATCTTTGAATCCGACAAGTTAGTGTAAAATATTTATAAATAAGCTCGTCCATTGTACTTTTTGTTTTAAACAATTACTTGTTTTATTTTTTTCTTTTTTTAATTGTGTGCATTAAATTGTTATGGAAACAAATAAAAATTTTCACTATAATAAAGTGACATAAAATATTACGAAATTATGTCAGAGCCAAGTTTGAATTTGATGGTGATATTTTAACGTCTCATCTTTTACGAGCATGTTAAAAGTTCATGGGTAACGTAAGAAATGAAGCTATAGAAATAAAGAATTTTCGTTACAATTCTTTCAGTTCTCGGTAACAGATAAACCGGGGATTTTTGGCTAATTAACATTCGATTCATTCTACTTAACACGTAAGGGAACTGGCGTGGTTATTTTTAATTATATCAAATATTGTCAGCCCTAAAAAGCATTAAAATTAAGTCAAATGTAGTTTCGATTCGTTTAGCTTTTGTTATATTATACTAAAGGCATTAAACTGTAATAATAATGGGCCTTTAGAAATAAAAGTGATGGCGGGCGATAAAAACGTCAGATTAGATGACATTATCTAAACCAATAACGTTTATACTGTCAAGTTTATGCTAACCATCTCATAAAATCTCGCGTGGCTCGAAATTATTCCATTGGCAAAATATAGGCGTAATCAGATTTTACGTGTTAGATACATTTTTATTGGTACTTTATTATTATTGTTGAACCAAAGGTTTGTACAACTTTACTGACATTTTTGAACAATTATTAAGTCAATAGATTATAAATATAAAATCCCAAACTGAGACTTACCAAGGTAGGTAAATGTTAATTGGTGAAATTGTATGTTAGTGTTCTTTAGATACATCTATATACTATATACTATTCTCAGTGACGTAGAATTCAGTTTTCTAATCGAAGATCAAGTTGACAAGGATTTTGTACTTTTAAAGAAATAGAAGTAGTATCAAACTGCTAATATTTATAAAAGTTTTATTGCCACATCAGAAAGATTAAAAGAAATATCTCATAGAATTATTACAGCCTTCGTTGTACAGTGTTTTCACTTTTTTGTATATATAGTAGATACTTAAGTTAATAAGCCCCATGGAAGGCAGTTATGACTTCCAAAAGTTATATAATGTAGGCTTTTAAAAGTTGAATCAGCGGTTAAATATTTACTTTTCACAGTATACATACGTGGTGTAATTATGCAAATATTTTAAATGTTTAATTTTATATAACGCAGCATAAAAACTTTAAAAAGATTATGATACCTGCAAATTTCATTCATAATTACTAAAATTCCCCAATGTGACCCCTAAAAATTTTCTCTACAATAAAATGACTCTTTTTTGAGTGAGAAAATATTTTTTCCAAAATAAAGCCTTAAGCAATCAGAATTGTTAAATAAACAGAAGTTTACAATAATTTAGTTCCGCAACAGCCAAACTTCTCTGGAAGCGCGCTGGAAGCATGTTGTATTATCATTTTACATATTACTCAAGTTTTTTCTTATTAATTTGTCTGTTCTATCTTAATCAGTAACTGTCTGCTAATCCAATACTATATTCTCATATATCTTGTTGTACTTCCGTCCTCAATCCATTAACAATAACGCAAAAATATTATAATGACAAGTTAAGGCAAATAAATTTTCTAAAAACCATTTATATAAAAAATCAAACGAGCTAAAACAATTTATTTATGCTAGTGTGATTGTTCCTCAAAAACAATTCGTTTATTGTGTTCACAATAGTTTTCAAATGCTGGTAAGTACATAAAATTTACAGTTCAGGATGGTAGCCTGTCTAAATTCAAAGCAATGCCTACACCCTGAGAATATATATAAATATTAGATATTAGCCAATTGGCGATATCAATTGGCAAATTGTTAGATATGAATAATTTCAGAGCAAGTTTCAACCATATAAAAGCGAAACAGGTTAATTGAAAATATAAATAATAATACGTTAAGGCGGCACAAGTATTTTTTGAAAAAATCCATAAACAGGGGTTTCCCTTAAAAATACACGCTTAGTTAAGTTACACACGTTAAGTTACACGCTTAAATTCTCCTATTTCTATTTAGTTGTAAATTTACTTTGTAACTTTTGAGTACGCTTAATGTAATATTCTAAGCTGTTGTGTTAAAAGTTTAATAGCGGCTTAGCGTAAATAGGGACTACGGCCGTCTAAATTTTTTATAAATTGACTATGCTTAAAATTTCAGCTTGTGCGATAATGGGTGTTCACTGTCGTATATGTTACCTATGTAAATATTATTAAAAATTGTCTGTATGTTGAGAGTGGTCGTTAAATATAGTTATAGGTACATGTTGGTATGTTTTGTATTTAGTACTAATACTCTAGGAGCTTGCAGTTATATCAAGTGAATTATGTAATATGGCATGGCGGTCGTTCTCTGTACATTTACTGCATATATCGTAGTGTGTCACAGATAACGTGAAAAGTTTTAAAGTGCGGTTGCGCTGAAGATAAACACTATTTGTTTTGTGTAAAATAGTTTTAAGCATTTATTTTTCTGTGTCAAAAATATTGGCTAACATTTTACAGTTGTTATTTTTTACTTTACAAAAATTTATTACTAAAGGCTTTTGGTCCTGTTTGAAGTTTGATTTTCGACAATATTTTAAGAAAGCACTAAAATTATAGATTAACAATTTAATAATAATAATAATTAGCATTATTTTCGTAACTTAAGTTACCTTAATTTTTAATTATGGCTGGGGCACATGTTATAAGCATGCCTGTATTAGGAGACCCTGCAATTTATTATTGATTTCTAAAATAAGTAGATTCTCCATACATCTGGATGTGTTTTAAGTGTTTTTCTTCGTGTAATTTTGAACTGATTTTAGGGATTTAACGAGAAAATTATAATACTGTCAAGAACGTACTTTGTACATATTCTCGAAAGTTAAACATAGTTTATTAATTTGAGCAAACTTGATCCACGATTCCAGAGATAAGAGTGAAAATCGAATTATAGCTCGTATTACCGAATTAAAATTGTCAATTACAATTGCATAACATTTTAAACAGCAAACAATATTTAAAATTTAATTAAGATATCTCGTTATGTAATTATTTTGTTTAAAAATCCCTCGCGACAGGTTTACTATTTTTTTTTATAAAATTATATTATCTTGATATAGCTTCTGGCTCTCTAGCTATACCTAATATTAATGTACTTATTAGACGGAATAAGGAAAATTATATATTTCTAAACTATTTTATATAACTTACAATTTATTTTTATATTATTTTCAATATAAATATAATCTTGCAATTATTATATTACAATCATGTTGTTACTTGTTTCGTAATTCCTACATCAAAAGGAGTTTGGATAAACATAGCATTCGCTAAATAGTGCTTCTTCGATCTCGTTTATAACATAACAGCTGAACAACCTACCAATTCATAGTCTAGGTTTTTGTTTTTGTTATAATGAAATATAGAGCGAAACAATTTAATGGATCACTTAAATTATGGCCGGTGCAGACAAGGGACTTTGGTCCACAGAGGACAAAAATCCACGAAACGTGAACAATGATATTTGTTCACACGCACACGGTGTGCGATCATTTGTTGTCTGAAAAAGTGAACCCACGTTATGGAGGCAAATATTCTGAGATTACGTTGTGCTGTAATTTTTATCAAGTTTAAGAAAGGGTATTTTACACTATTTATCGTCGGCACTTGGTGAAACTCCATGTGTAGTTTTATTAATACACTTGTACTGTTTCACAAATTACTTTAAAATTTAATTAGTATCACCAACCAGTTTCGCCTTTTACGGCATCTTCAGGGCTATGACACTTTATATCATAGCCCTGAAGATGCCGTAAAAGGCGAAACTGGTTGGTGATACTAATTAAATTTTAAAGTAATTTGTGAAACAGTACAAGTGTATTAATAAAACTATTAAGAAAGGGCATTGTATTGCTGCAAAAGAAAGACTGGAAATAACTTTAAAGTAAATCACTCTCGAGAGCTCAACGCAGACTAAAGTTCTCTCAACGCTGTGTGCGTTACTGTTCCTTGTCACGGTAGTTCTATTTTTTCGAGGACTCCCCCGCAATTTTGTCCAGTCCGGTCTCTCAGCGTCCTCGGTTATTCGTGGGACATTTTCTACAGAGTATTTTTAGTCATCAGTGTGCGTTATTCGAATCAATTATTAGGGATCTATATTGGTGGACAAAAAGTGGATTGATTGTCCCCGTTGATTGTCCCTCGTCTGCGAAGGCCTTCATTGTTACTAGATATTTTTATTAACATAAAGTATATCATAAAACATCCAATTTATATGTATAAATCGTTATTAAAAAATAATTGCTAAACAGAACTTAGGGCCCGAAAATCTTGTCACATAATTATTGTTGAAATCTAAAGGTAAATTGTTGTATGTACATTTATATATTTATTATTTAAAGATGTAAATCTAAAATAGAATATCTTTTAAATGTCAACTTTAACGTGTATAGTCTAATTTAATAAAAATAATTGTGATTCTGTTGCTTTCAATTTCCTTTTTTTCATAAAAACTTTTTAAGGAAAGAAAAAAGGAAAAAGTGATGTAAACACCACTCAAATTTTTTCTTTGCTTCCAAAAAAAAAAAAAAAAAAGAATAAAAAATGATGCGCTAGTAAACCAAAGGCGCTACTTTACCGTCTAATCTACCTTCTAAACCGAAAAATGAAAGTAATTAGAAGATGGTGCGATTGAGATTGAGGTGACATTTGACAAACTTAAGATTTTAAACATCCAACTTAAGATTTTAGCAAAAAATTAGAAGGTGACATCAGGTTGGATTGAGATGTATCATTAACATCTTTGGCGATGGTTTTCTGTTTCTATATATAGTGCTTCTGCTCGTGTACTATTTTATAGCATAAAAATCGACTCAAGATTGGAACCACCAGAAGTCACCATCAGTTTTATATCATTAAACAGCAAACAGGCAGATGATTCTCCTGATGGATAAAGAAAACATCGTCTATAGATACCAAAGATTTAACTCAAAAGTTAATGGTGTGTTAGTTGCTATCCGTGTGGCGGGTCGGCAATGCCACATGCAAAAGTCTGCCGGCTACCTTACCCTTCAAACTGGAACATGACAATGACAAGAATTGACGCTATTGCGGCAGGAATAGGTAAGGCGGTGGTACTAAATACCCGGGCGAGACGTTGCGGAACTCTACCATCTAGTAGTCACGATGATAGTGACACTTATAGCCAATCGATCATCTTTTACGACCTGCCTGGTAGCACGGAGGTTGGTCTATTATTCAAAATTATTCTTCTTATTCTGACCTTCCCGCAAACTTTAATATACTTGCACAGTGTGGCTTGTACGGGTATAATACCACTGAAATAAGAATAACAATGCAAAAAAATTTCCTCGGTGTTGGTCCGGGCTCCTTTGAAAAATAGACTAACTGCCGTTCTGTGAGGCAGGTCGAAAAAGGCGACCGATTGGCTATACGTGAAGCTACCATCGTAGCCCGAAACTGAATTTCATGAAAACCATTAAAGTCGTTTCTAAAATTCAGTTATACAATAATTGCTCGTTTGAAGTTATTAGATAAAATTATATTAATTGAAAGTTGGTACCTAATTGCGATGGTGATAACTAACCAATTCGGCAATGGAGAATTTGAGTGCATATTGACGTTTAGGTAATTCTACCTCCACTGCAAGGAAAGCTGCATGACGATATTTTTATCCGCATAATATTCATAAATTTAACCCGGGAATATTTCTAAATAAATAAAAATTCGTTGAGCAAGCAATCTGAGTTTCATATGCGTCATACATAAACAGCGATAAACAAGCGGTTGGGATTTATGACATTTGAATATTCATATCAAAATATACTCGTAGTGTACTGTACGTAGTTACTTGCAGGATAATATTATGTAGACTAATAAGCTAATAAAAATCTTTATTCCAAGCGGGGACCGTCAAAGAGGGTGCAGTTAGAGGTTAAAACACAAATTGAATTTATTGTTTTTTGGACATCAGACATTAATCGGTCGGTCCGTTGATCTGTACTTACTGTACTTGTCCAATTTTATTTTAGAGATTTTCTTTTCCTATTTTTTTCTGTTAAATAGAATAGAGACATCTTAATTTTTATTGTTATTTTCAAAATATTTAAGTATAAGTTTTTTCTGTAGACGAAGAATTCTTTAGCTGACTTTACTTTTCTGTATTTTACTTCAGTGTATTTTATAACTATTGTATAACTTGTCATGTACAATTTTGCTTATAAACATAGAGTAATAACGCTTAGAGGGATAATTGCATTAAACGCTTCGTTCATATTTTAGGCCAAAACCGTGTCAATGTCCGTGTAAGCTTCGTGTAATCACTTGCGTCGTCACGCACACAAAGACTCCAAAGACTCGAATAGTGTTGCAAGTAAATAAATATTTTCCCAAGACGGTATTTAAAATATATCTACCTGACCGGTATACAAATAATCTTTCATACTATAACATTATTAATCATTTAGTATAAACTTGAAACTTACACTTTTTATTCGGTTAGGTAAAATATGTTAAATGCCGGGAAATATTCTAGATGTTCTCTCAAGATGATTCCAAAGCTATTTAACCTTATATTTTTTTAGCTTTTGTGCTTTTATTTGTCATTTAAAATATTTTTACCTCACTGAAATAAAGATTGTCTGTCTTTCCAATAGTATTATTAGTCATATAGAAAATTTAGAACTTACAATTTTTATTCTGGTGAGGTAAAATGAGTAGAATTACAGGAAAATGTTTTAGAGGTTCTCAAGTTTTTTTTTTTAAATTTCAGTAATTAAACAGCGGTAACCAACCGGCACCGAGCGTAAATAAAAAATATGGTCAATACGAATTTACGTTATTTAAGTTATAAAAACAGTGATTGAAGTAATTCTTACAAAAAAAAACCTTATTGATATGTATCTACTAATATATTATCCTATATAATCATACAAATGTTTGAAATACATTGCTTGGCAAATACTTGTGTGTTATTATGTGTATGTCTGTGTGCGTGTATGTGTATGTATGTTTGTTCAAAGCTATTACATTGGAACCTTTTTTATTTTAACTTTCATACAAGTCTTGCCATGGTTCTAAACCTTAAACTATCTTGAAAATTAGCAAATGGGTTGGCAAGCAGAAACAATACTTACGTTATAGACGAACGTTTTAAGGTAAAAATTAATAAGATACTTATTAATTAAGTATTTATTTAAATCAACTTAAAAAAATTAAATGTTTTAAGCTAAACTATATTGGCTACTATTGGCTCTGTGCACGACTTGAGCACCACCTAGCGTCCGCAACTGTTTTGGTTCTGATCTTAGAATAATAACGCCTAGAAACCACAAAAAACGAGTAAATAAAACTGAACCAGAAACGGCTCAATTCGTTTTGCGAGTTGTCAATGCTTAATAAGATCAGGTTATATCGGACACAGTTTACGAAAAATAATTCGAAATGACTTATTGCATTATAAAGAAATGTTTTAACACCTTAGAAAAACAAAAAAAGTGAACATTTCACAGGTAAATACTTACAATTTATAATTTTTCTGTTATGTAAATCGACTAAAAATAGATAATTTGAAACACATAACTTATCACTATACAGTTGCTAGTTGTGGAAAAAAAATTGCGCACGATATTTTTAGTTAGACCCTAATGTTAAGAAAATTAATTATTGTATTTGCTTTAACTATTATTTATACTAAGTCTTATGAAAATAATTTAGCTCGAGGGTACTTTTTGATAATTCAGCATTTATTTTATTTGTCTTTTTTTGCCTTTAACAACACAGTAAGTCATATTTTTTTCGAATTGCGAGACCTGCACTCCGTATGACATGTATCGCGATTCTGAGCGGACGGCAAGCGCATGCGTAGCCTTTTAAGGCTTCTTTGAAATGGCTTAAAACATCGCGGCCCACTCGGTTTCTACGTGTTATAATTCTACGTTCCAAAGCTATTTCACCTTGGATTTTTTCGTTTTTGTGCAAATTGTGACACGAAAATATATATACTTAATAATCAAATTATTTATTTAAATTTTTAAAAATTAAAATTAATCTCAGTAATGTAGAAATTTATAGGGTAAAATAGCCAAATTTCGGCCGCCTAACCAAATACATAACTTTCGGACCCTATTAGGCTTAAACCAATATCGGGAAGAAAATATTAATTTTCTTTTTCGTGTTAATCAATATTTAAATTTTACACTATTGATGTTTCGAATTGATTTCAACAACGAAATAAAAATATGTAAACGTGTTAAGTTTTAAATGATTGACCCTCTCTATCCTGGTTTCTTTTCTATTGTCGGTCAATTTTTCCCTAATTTCAGCCCCATTTTCTCTAATGTTAGCCAGTAAAGGATGTTTGAAATTGAAATAAGGTATTGACTTTGCATTAAAATTTACTTTAATTTTATTAAATAACTTTTGTAAACATAATATGCCCTCAATTTTTTATGGTATGTATTTAAATGATCTTTTTAATTTGATAAAAACTGTAAAAGAAAAAATCTAAATGGTCACCAATTTTAATGATTGAGTCTCTTTCTTTGAGACATAAAATAAATGAAATAAATTGATATTTTAGTCTCTTTAAAACTACGCAGAAAAACTTTGATATGTAAAAATTACATTAGATCGTTACTTGCTGGTCCTCAAAATTAAGAGAAATGAGCATTAAATATTCAATATTGTGATATTTTTTTAAATAAAACGATTTATATAAATTATTTTTTGTCTATATCAAATAATCTTCAATATAACTATTTTAGGGTACTTATTTTTATTAAGTTGTAGTCAAAGAAAGGAAACAATTTAAAGGCACTTGATATTCAAAGTTTTATTTTTCACTATTAGAATAAAACTAGAATAATTTTCTACGATTGTTAAATCAATTAAATAAAATATATCGCTATTATATAAAAAATATTGAGACTTTAATTTGATTGAATTCTATCATCAAATTTAAGTGTTATCATTGTATAAAACTTAATTTACATTTTCATTAAAACAGCAATAAGTTTATATATTATAATTTTCATTATAAGTATCAAATAAAAATTCTCCCTGTTTTTGTATTAAAGAATAGTTAAAGCTAATTTATTTTTTGTTCTTTTAAGTACCTATAAAGTGTCTTCGCAAAAACTTAGCTCAGAATTCTGTCAACCTAACTTAGATTTCTGAGATTAACAGCTGTTGTACTGAAGACACCCAATGACAAGATAAATATCTAACCACAGACTACTAAGGAGAGAACTGATTGCTTACGTTAACCTTACCTAAATTCCAACTTTATTTAACTACTATTCCCCAAGTTAAAAAAATATTTATTAAATGCGGATAAATTAAGCAGTTGATATAGAATCTTAAGAAACACATTAAACTTTAAGATAATAATTAAAAAACGATGTGTGAAGTCTTGCCCGCGTTCTTAAAAGTTACGTGGAATATTAGCTTAATTATCAGTATAAACATATTAGGAGGTCGACATTAGGCGCAGACCGATTTTAGGGCACGTTACCCTACATGTTTTCGTGGATAAAAGTCGAAAATATCGCTAATAAAACTACTTGACACTAAGCAATACGAAATAATGCAGTAAGATGGCATATTATTTAATAAGAAAATTTAAAAAAAAATGACTTTGGTAGTGACAGAGTTTTTTGCTGATGGTCACTGGCATCTAGAATGCTAGTTGGAACATTTTTTTTGTCTTCTAAAAGTCCTCATTATATACGAATAAATGCTTCATAATATTGGTCTGACAAACGGATTTGTAATATTTGTGTCAGTATAACGGGTGAGTCTCAACACTTAAAAACTATTTTTTATGCAAAAGCAAAGTCCAGGCTATGTAAAATCGCACATAAAATAGGAATACACATATTATTAATTATAATGAAAATAGGTAAAAACAAATACGTGGTAGAATATTTTTCCCTTTGGCTGGCAACATTTTGAATATCGTTCTACTTAGATATTTATTATTTATTTGTTTGGATTTTATACAAAAATATCCGATGCCAAGTAGTTTTTATCGGTAAAATGTTATCTTCAAGTCCTAAATACGCTTTTGTGAAGCACGGTGGTAGCATTTCACCACACAGTAACTCACATTTTTTGAAATTGCGAGAGCTGTACTCCGCGTGGCACGTGTCGCATGCCTGAGGGGCCGGCGAACGTAAGAGGCCTTTTCAGGCTTCTTTGAAATGGCTTAATATTGCGCGGGTCGACTCGGTTTCTATGCGTTATTATTCTATGCTTATAAATGACGTCGATAAGTGTTTCTATGTGTACCTACGTCGAATAAAATATTATTTGAATTTGAAAAGAAATATATTTAAATTTGAACATCTCGTAGAGAACCGCTTGTTTTCTTCCAGAAGTGCCAGAGCGTAGTAGACTCGATGAATCGTACCGGCACTACAGCCCTCTGGCGGAGCCGCGGTATACTAAACGACGCGAAAATTCCCTATTTTCAAAATTTTCCTATTTCTTTTACTTCAATTCCATATTTTCAATCTATAGACCGAGCCAAAGAGTACAATAAATAGTATCTATCTAGTCCAAGCGATAACCGTCAAAAAAGGTGGGATCGAGTATAAAAACAAAACAGACTTAGTATTTGCTTTTCGGACATCACACAAACAATAATCGATCGGTCTGGCGATCTGTGTCTTGTCAAATTTTATTTTTTTATAATTAACTAGCTGTGCCCGCGACTTCGTTCGCGTGGAAAAAATTCTAAAATAAAAACCCGCATAGTTCCCGTTCCCGTGGGATTTCCGGGATAATAACTATTCTATGTCCTTTCTTGGGTCTCAAACTATATTTGTACCAAATTTTATCCAAATCGGTTCAGTGGTTTGGCCGTGAAAGCGTAACAGACAGACAGACAGACAGACAGACAGACAGACAGACAGACAGACAGACAGAGTTACTTTCGCATTTATAATATTAGTATGGATTTATAATATATATTTTTTTAATAAGTTTTATTTTCTTATTTTTTTTTAATAAATATGATTAGTAAAACATTAGTGAAACGTTTCACCATTAGAAGGTGTTTTGATCAGTAGAACATAAAAAATTAAATAGAGCCAAAACAGCTGTTACTAGACCATACAGCTTCGTAGGGAAATAGCCGGCAAATATGGAAAACATAAGTGCATTTCTCTATAACGTATTTATTACCTTAATAACATAGTCGTAAGCGTCGCCATGTGACCATTTTTGGAACTAAATCTATGTCTCTTTTATTTATCACATATCTCTTTCTAACTCGCATATCTCTATTTTTAAAATATACTTTTTTCTTTTAAACTTATGCCTATCTTTATCTTACCATTTATCTCTATCCTTATCTAATAATTTATTTATACTGCAATGTCATTCGCAATATTAGAAATTGTTTAATTGCCTGCACAACTGTTTTGCAATAATTTGATCATATTTTTTGGTTAAAAATTAAAGTGTTACTCTTAGGCAAACTTAATGTAAAATGATGTGCGTGTTTTAGTTCAATAACAATGACTCAAATAAAGAGAATATTTTACTTAAGTATAAATTCTCCTCACAGTGCAAGAATCGTGACAATTTTCTCGTTTTCATGATTATTTTGTTTTATATCTTCCTCTCTCATACGGGTTATCTTTGCAAATCTTTTAATTCTGGCTGTTACATTTTGTAATGTTCTTCGAGTTGACATTACTAGGTCCTCCTGTAAGATGTCTTTCAAGTGTACGTTGATTGACTTGTTACTCGAGTGAGATTTTTACTTTCCTATAGATAGGTAGTTCTATGGCGGATATTCATATTTTGTATTCTTTATGGGTAGATATTCTTCGTCTTGTCAAGTTTATTGCTGGGTTTTTACGCAGTTCTTCCTATCCTCTATTACTTCCCTCTATAACTTTCTGATCTTTTGCTTATTTAATTAGTTGCTATTTATGTCATTGTCATTTGCAACATTCCTTTTTGTATTCATTATTTTACTTATGTATTTAGTGGCGGTTCTAGGCAGGCTAGGAGGCTCAAGCCTTCCCTCCCCCTCCAACTATAAAACTTGAAAAATTTTACGATTATCTTGAAGTATACTCTCAGCTGAATCAAGCATCCTCAAGTTAAAGGTCTGATTCCACCACTGTACAAAATGTAATAATATAGTATTTATTATTATATCTTTCTGTTATGTACTGTATGTTTATGTATATTTTATTTAATTTATACTTATAATTTCGACCACCCCGTTGGTAGAATGGTTAGGAAACCTAACTACGACTCGATGGGGCTCGGGTTCGATCCCCGACATGGACATAAATTTGTGTGATGAGCATAAATGTTTGTATATCTGGGTCTGGGTGATTATTATGTATGTAACAGTATTTATATATGTATTTCTATGTATTAGTACCGTTGATTAACACCCACAACGTAAACAATTAATTTGCTTAATTTGTGGTTAGATCAATTCATGTAATTTTCCCACCGATATTATTATTATTACCAACGAACGTTACACTTTAGAAACTACTTTTACTTTTTTATTTATTTACTTCACTATACTTTTTTATTTATTTACTCCATTTAATATATTTATTTGTAATTGTTCTGCTGAACTCGCTGGTGTATTCGTAAAAACCACTAAGCTATTAAGTTTGTACAGATTTAGCAAGTACATAAAAATTCACAAGTAAGCCACATACGCCACATATGTTCCGTAGCGATCTCATCTTGACCGCGTTGATTTTACTTGCGTACCCTTTCCGATATACACAATACAAGTTTAGTTTTTTTTTTCCCAAACTTTGTCAAACGGTAACAAATTCAATTCAATTTCAAAAGTAGCCTATCTTAAAAACTATTACGGACTTTTAGAATTCCCAATTCTCACAAAGCAATTTAATCCTGTCCGAAGGAACGTTAGGAAGCTGTAACAATGTACGTGTTTTAATCTCAGTCCTGAGAGTCCAGACTATTCCATCCAAATGGATTGTAGGTCTCGAAAATTTAAAAAACGGTTAAATATTTTACTCTTGATAGAATCAGGCCAAGTTCGATTTGAACATACGTAGGTACAATGTGCTCATCGCATCGTTTATTGGCAATTTACCCAAGATACACAATCAGCGTCTCAAAAACGTCTTCCAAAAATGAGCGCACAATTTTAAATTATGCGCTTATTTCAATATATATTATATATAAAGACAAAGAATAATTTCGACACATGGGGTTTGAACCTGCAACCTTCCCTAAAACCAGGATGCCTACCACTGAGCTACTGTTGACAGGTTTGAAGTGGCGAAATTCCTCTTTGCTATGTGATTGATTACGTCGATTTTGTTTTTAAAATATTTCAAGTTTTCTCAAGCACAAAGTGAGTGCTAAAACACAAAAATAATTGGTAAGATTTGTATTTATTTATTTTGCTAGTTGCACCCTGTACAGATAAATTCCTCCATAGTGATGGGCATTTTTATCGAGTTTAGATAAAAAGTGATTATGTGAGTGCCTGCGTCGTTGTATCAGAACAAACACTGAAAATAATTCTATTTTAAATACACAAATAAAATAAATACTGTAATTCCATAATTATATCAATGGTAGAAGTTACTTTATAGTTAGAAGTTATTTTCGTGTCCTTTTGAGAGTTTTATTATGAAGTTTGTGTCGTAATGCCTCTTATGTTTGTATGAAATAAATGCAAAAAATGTTATGTATAACAAATGTTTTTTTATGTTCCTACAAAAATATGAAACTAAAAAAATAAGAATTTTAGAATATTAAGTTTAATTTCAATGGTTACTAATTAATGGTGTAACAGTCTGAGAGTCTTTAAATCCTTTGCAACCATTGATATAAAAAACCCAAGATACACAATCAGTGTGTCAAAAACGTCCTCCAAAAATGAGCGCACAATTTTAAATTGTGCACTCATTTCAAATAGAATCGCGTCGGCCGCATCACTGTCAATTTCATTTATTTGTACATTGCTTTGTAAAAACAACTATAAGTCTTGCACTTAAAGTTGGATATGCAAATATCAAAAATGTGTTTTTTTGAATTTCTTGATAAAAACAACATTGCCTGAGATTGGAAAGTGCCCGGTTGGCGATAGGCTTGCCACCTATCACATTGTGGGACCAAGTATATTCGGCTAATCGTTGGTGAACTTTTGAACCTCTGCCTACCTCTTTGGGGATACGGGCATGAAGATATTTTTTTTTATTTACAAGTGTGCTAAATTTCATCCAAATCGGGGTTAGGCTATTTTTGCGTAAAAGAGTAACAACCATCCATCCATCCATTTAAACATACTTTCGCAAGTAGGTTATTTGTAGGATTTGTTCGATAAACTACCTTCTCACTATTTAATAGGTATTCAACAAGCTGGTTTAATTGCTGCCTCTGTTTCGAAGCAATAAATTAAAACTGACCAGCTTTATCAATATGATGGATGACGTTTTAATTACTCTATGAGGTTACACAAAACATCCGTTATGATTACTAACGAGTTTTTTAATTAAATTCCCTTTTCACAGCATTGGTTATTAAGCAATTACGCTGCTATTCTGAGTGCTAAGTATGAGTTTTTCTTTTCGCATTCGATCGTGAGCGCGTTTGGAGTTTACTAGGAATTTGTATGTGATTTGTACAGCGCCACCTAGTGGTAAACGTAAGAAACCAGTTTACCACTAGGTGGCGCTGTACAAATCACATACAAATTCCTAGTAAACTCCAAACGCGCTCACGATCGAATGCGAAAAGAAAAACTCACACTTAGCACTCTGATAGAAAATGGCACAAGAGGCAACTGTGGCTTATGAAATAAAAATTTTCAGAAGTTATAATAACGTCATCGTAGAAACACTGGAACAACCAACTTCTAACATTCTGTTTCTCGGAAACCCTATCTTTTTAAATTATTAAATAGAAAACAAGCAAATGTCCCTCTTGATGGAAAGACAATCATCGCCTATAGACACGAAAGATGTTAAAGTAACATTGTTATCAGTGTAGCGGTATGGTAATACCACATGCATAAGCTTACCTTAACCTCCAAACCAAAACACGGCAGTGACAAGTATTGATGTCATTACTTGTCAGGATTAGAGAAGCAGGAGGAATTAGAGAAATTTTTATAGGCGGTGAACCTGTGGTGCGGACATATATTTGTCATATACATAACTATAAAAGCCCTCTTCTTAGTCCACATTATTGTGATGGACAACTTCGGAACCCTACATTGCGTTTGGCCCGACATGCATTTTACCAATTTATTACCGTTAGAAACCTATACTATCCAGGAATAACATTTTTTCTATGTGACTGAGCAAAAAGAAGCAATAATTTTGGATCACGCGAACGAAGTCGCGCTAACAACTAGTGAAGAATAAAGCGCATCACACATGGTTAAGGTACTATAATATTTATTCTTAAGATGCCCTAATATAAAATATCTTAAAGCATATTTCAGAATATCGCTCACCAAATAAATTCTATGAACCATCACATACCGTATCGTTCATAGTCAATCACCTGTATATAAAACTCCTACAAAGAATACGTGTGGTAACAGGCAGGCTCATGATTAAATGAACAGTTTTTTAATGTTATCGTATCTTTATAGCCGTGTGTGATACCTTAAGAAGTATTAGTAATAATATTTTACATTTGGGCAATTTAAGATAAAATATTATAGTATTTTTAAAAATCTAAATCTAATACCAAATTAAAATCAGATATCCAGCAAAACATTAAAGGTACTATAAATTATGGTCCTATTAAAGCTTATTCGACTGAATCCGTAAGGACTACACTAGACACATTCCGAATTAAGGTTTACCCTTTTCATTGTCTATTTCCTCTTCATCAACTATGTAATTTATAGCTTGAGAGTAACATGATATTTAAAGGTAGCAGTAATAATATCGCACATTTTAACTAAGCATTTGAGTATATATATATATATATATATATATTTATCGAGATATTTTCTATGATAACTAGCTGACCCGGCTAACGTTGTTCTGCCTTTTTAACTACTCTTATTTTTTTTCTATATTTCATCACCTTTTAACCTTCCTTGGACGTTAACAATTAATTCAAAACCAAAATTAGCCAAATCGGTTCAGCCGCTCTCGAGTTTTAGCGGGACTAACGAACAGCAAATGATTTATATATATATATATATATATATATATATATATATATATATATATATATATATATATATATATTAGGGTGGAGTGATAATGTATGAAAAAAAAATTTGTTCGTTTTTTTTAAATGTAATAGCAATACAAAGTTGCCTTTTAATGAATGAATTCAGGATACAAAAGATTGTTTACTTGTATTGATGTTTTGAGGTGCCCCAACCCAATTGAAAATTAGAAAAATATTATTTTTTTACATACTTTAATTTATTTTTTAATGACAGTATTTTTATGACTTTCAAGTCTATTATGAAACAAACTACTTTTTGATACGTTAAATAAAAGCTTGATTAGTTGTTTTAATGTTTTTTATTGAGAAAAATTACAACAATTATAAAGGAATAAAATAAATCAGAATTATGTATATTATTTAGTATTAAATTGTTTTTTGTTTCAAATTTAGGCATTTGCTGTCGTGATAAAAGTCTTGCCCTTATGAAACCGTCTCGTTTTATTTGTCCAAAAACTGCATTTGAAGCTTCTGTCACCAATTTGATAATGCGCGCTACAGCTTGGGTATGGCATGGAAAATCTTTGATATTCTGACACGTAGTCAAACCGCTTTTCACAATCTCTTTCAAAGTTTCATCCGATAAATTAGAACTCAGAGGTGGCTCAGTTATCTTACAGTCTTGCCATTTAATTAAGTCGGTATAATCTTTGGCATCGAAATTTAAAGTATGCACTTTAAATGTACGAAGCTCTAGAGTATCCTCTGCTCTTCCTTTTAAAATTCGCTGATAAGCTAGCTTACGTATAATTTCTCTATCATCTGCAAGCATAACAATAAGAATATTTTCTGGATGACCAAAATATCCATTTCGTTGGATTACCTTATCAATGATTTTCTTTAAAGGCTCGTTCAACGCCATATGTATATATATATATATATATATATATATATATATATATATATATATATATATATATATATATATATATCCTAAAGTCTCCTAAAGGAAAGAATCAGTTTTCAGACGAAGAAGACTAGTTATTTTGCAAATATCTTGAGTTGAGTATACCTTTGTAATGACACTGAAAAGAAAAACATATAAAAGCGGTGTAAGAATTGAAACAAACTTAGCGTAGGTCTGAAAAATAATGAACAATGAGTTTCCGCAAAGTAACGCCTGAATCTATAAAATACCACATGGTTTTTTTGTGGCAATATTTTACATTAAAAATGTTTTTGGTGATTAACGATACTCCCCAACTAGCACGGTAAACAACGGCAATTAGGAGCATCTCGTTAAGCGATAAATCGGTGGATTGTAGTATCTCAAAACGTTTATCTATGTTTGGGTAGGGTCTAATCACACATATCAACTCGGAGGGGATTGCCAACGTCTCGCCTTTCCTTTGCTGTCAGACTAACACAAGCGCGTAATTAAAGCAAATCAGCAACCTACTCCCTCTTTCCCTCTCTCTCTTTCTCCTTGTAGTACGTCGACTGGGTAACGCTTCGGCGACGCAGCGGTTGTGTTTTCAAAGTGAGTTGTAGCTCGGGTACAGAAAGACGTAAGCGCGGACACGACGATCCGTACGCACCGAAGCTGTAATGTGATCACACCGCACTTCGATTATTGAAATTGACCCGAGACGAAACGATACCGTTACGATTTCCGATTAGTGCGCGTTGCAGTATGGAGTTTCATACAAAGAATACTGAACCGCTTGAGTTGATACGGCGACGATTCTTTTCGAGTTGATGTTGTTTGCTTTGACCATATCGCACTTCAATTATTGAGCTTGACTCAGGGCGAGACAACAACGATATGATCCCGATTAGTGTGCGTTGCAGTAGACAGTTTCATACAAAGAATGCTGAACTGATTGATTTGACACGGCGACGATTTCTTTTCGAGTTGATATTGTGTGTTTTGCCACACCGCACTTCGAGCGGTGAGCTTGACCCGAGGCGAGGCGATAACGATACGATTCCGATTAGTGCGCGTTACAATGCGGAGTTTCATACAAAAAATATTACACTGCTTGAATTGATACAATGACGACTTCTTTTCGAGTTGATATTGTGTCCTTTGACCACACCGCACTTCGAAAATTGATTTTAACCCAAAATGAGTTGATAACCTGAAGATTTGGATAACCGTGCGTTGTAATAGGGAGTTTCTTACAAACAATACTGAACGGCTCGAGTACGAACGAGACAATAGAGAACGATTCGCCGTGTTGGTCCCGGCCTCCTTTGTAGAATAGGCCAACTGCCGTTCTGCCAGGCAGGTCGTAAAAGGCGACCGAATGGCTATCGAGTCACTACCATCGTGGCTACTAGGTGGTAGAGTTCTGCATTGTCTCGCCCGGGTCAGGTACCACCGCCTTGCCTATTCCTGCCGCAATAGCGTCAGTGCTTGTCGCTGTCGTGTTCCGGTTTGGAGGGTAAGGTAGCCGGTAAACTTATGCATGTGGCATTAGACCTCGCCACAAGATAGCAACGCACCATTAACATCTTTGGTGTCTATAGGCGATGGTTGACTCTTTCCATCAGGAGACCCATCTGCTTGTTTGCTATCTTATGATATAAAAAAAAAAACGAACGATGATGATATTGCTGATATTGTGTACGATTTCCGATTAGTGCGCGTTGCAGTATACAAAGAATACTGAACAGCTTGAGTTGATAGGACGACGATTTTTTTTGAGTTGATATTGTGTGCTTTGGCCATATCACACTTCAATTATTGAGCTTGACTAGAGACGAGCCTATAACGATATGATTCGAATCAGTATGCATTGCAGTAGAGAATTTCATGCAAAAAAAACTGAACGACTCGAATTGATACGGAGACAATTCTTTTTCGAGTTGATACGTGGCCTATGACCCAATTTGCGAGCCTAGTAAAGGAACTGACGAGATTGAATTCACTCAGTTTCACTTTATTTACTATTTTTATATCTTACATTATTCTATGGGTGACGGTTTTATGTTGATGCGTAGATAAAATCTACATCTAAATATGATAATAAAATTATCTATGGAATGAATATAAGACTTTTTTACGGCTTTATCCATAAAAGCGGTTTCATATCTTATATGTTTAAATAATAAATTATTTGATCATCCTTTATTCAGTGTATTGAATAAATGTGTAAATCTCCTAGCTTTATTATCACAACCTTTCTTTGTTTTTTTTTTTTTCATAGCGATTTTTTCTATCCTATCTGCAGTAATACGAGTGAGTGGGCGACGTAATGAAACGCAGTCACTGCTTATTGACATTTGCAATACAAAAAGTTAGTTACTAACACAGAACAATATACGCCTGGCGGAGGTTACCAATGGCTGGCTTCTGAGAATTTGGTTTGAAAAACTATTCTCTTGAAAATCCCCATATCAAAGCTACTCGAAAAAATCGTTTGAGATAAGTTACTCCATAGTGTGTCTGTTCATTTTTCAACCGACTTATCAAAAAGGGGAGGTTACCAATTCGACTGTATTTTCTATATTCATGAACCGATTTTAAAAATTTCCTTTTTCTTTAGGAGGGTCTTCCCGTGTGGTCCCATTTAACTCGGTGAAGATGTTATTTGGGGTTCCATAGATACAGAAAATAGAAAGGTGGTTATGCAGTTATTCTGCGTTTAAATTATTTAACACTAGCAGTCACTCGCGACTTCGTCCGCGTGATTAAAAAACATTACTTCCGTTTTCTTAGTCAGTTAGTAAAATAGTAGCCTATGTCACTCCGGGATAATATAGCTTTCTAAAAGTGAAAGCTATATTATTGATTTTTCGATTTATCCACAACGTACGGATAGTACTTCTGCCTACGTCTAGTATTCTAATAAAGGAATTGTGTAGTTCCAATAAAGTCGCCACACACACACTCACACACACAGTCACACTTGAGTATGTGTAGTTTTGTAAGAAGATGATATTGATGGTGGAAACTCGTGATGTAAAGAATTAATGAAATAATTATTAAACTGGTACGAACATAGTAATCGCTGGCACACAAACATACACCCACATTCACAGAAACACGCATATACACACGTCCTTATTTCAACGTGCTTGTGTCGTCAGGTGACAGTACAAACTTGGCTTACGTCATACAGTGTGCCTTCATATCTATGTTATGATAATAGGACTGCAGAATCTTAATATTTTTAAATAAAATGCATTAAAAATGTATTAAATTGCTAAAAATAAACATTACACATACCGCATTTATATGACATACATGATACACACATGTAAACTTTACTATTTTCTTTACCGAAAAAATCAGTTGTTAAACTAAGGAAAGATTTTCATCGCTGTACTTGACAAGATCCATATGTGATATTTGTAAGGTTTGGGAAACAACAAAAAATGTGTTTTTGAATTATAATAGTAATGAGTTTATTTTCCACCAATTTTCAATTAGAAGTTCTATTTTACAATTTCAACTAGCATTACGATAAACGGTGGACTGGAGCCTAAACTAGGTAAAACCTGTTTCAGGACTCCAGTTCTCTCACCACGGCACATTAAATAGTTACATTTTTCAGTGAAATCATAATCATGATAAGTGTATATTACAGGTATGATATTGATATGATCTATATATATGGCGTTTTATTTTTTAACGTTTCGTTTACGTAACGTTTTATTGTTTAGTCTATGGTCGAATTTCAACCACAGGGGATCGCTAATAATAGTTTAAACGGGGACCGTCAATATGGAGGGAGCAATCCAAAATAAAAACCAAAATTGATATTATTGCTTTATGGATATTAGACAAATAATAATCCATCAGTCTGGAAATCTATAACTTATCGCTGGCATATTCCGACTCAAAAGACAAGGTAGCCGCAAAACTTATGCGTGTATCATTAAGACCTCGCCGCAAGGACAGCAACGTATCTTTAACATATTTGGTGTCTATATTAAATAACAGAACTTATATCTTATATTACGATACTTAACGTTATTACATTAGCGATACCTCAGTAACAAATTATTTTCAAACACTATATGTTATCGCTACTCAAATAACAGAACGAAATTGTTAACGCTAAATAACGTTATAATAACGATATGAATGAGACGTCGCCACATTTCATGCTGTTTCGTGATTGGTTCGCCAACTAGCGCTAGAAGACAATCTATACATATAATAAAATCGTAGGAAAGTCAAAACTGTACACTGAATATTTTTTTAAAAGAATACTTGGGGCGTGATCTATAATCGATATCGAAGCCAAAAATACAGTTTTTAGATTTTTTCTCTATTTGTCTGTTTGTCTGTATGTATGTTCAGGGTAAACTCAAAAAGTACTGCATGGATTTATTTCAAATTTTGCATGAATATTACTAATAGATCGGGTCAATATATAGGCTACATATTATCACGCTATCACCTACGGGAGAGGAGCTGTGCGGAGTAAACGAAGTCCGCGTGAACGAAGTCGCTGGCGACAACTAGTATCATAATATAACATAACATTAATTAGTAGTGTATAACAAACCGTTATGAATAACGTTATTTAAATAGTAACAAATTCTGTAAAGTGATACAGAATTTGATACAGAATTTAATATCGATTAAAGTTCTTGGTCTAAAGGCTATGGTTGTCTTTTCCATTAGGAGGACCATTTACTTATTTGCTATTACATGATATAAAAACACATCAGTGTTAAGTAAATCAGCCATTTCTAAAACCTATAGGAATGTTAAACGAGACAGTACCTAATAATAATTAATTAATTTAGATCTATTAGCTTATTATATAAGGTCGGGGCAAAAGTATTTTCGTAATGTTTATACAAAGAGAAATATCTTTTTAGGTCGCGTCTACCGGCTACCTTACCTTCCAAACCGGAACACGTCAATGACAAGCATTAGGCAGAGCCAAAGCTTTACAAAACGCTCCTTCTGTTGAATATTTATACGACACTAGCTGTGCCCGTGACTTCGCGTGGAAAAATCTAAAATAAAAATAGCCTAGGTTATTCCTTATGACCGCGGTTTAAAAGATAGTTCCGGAGTTTTGCCCGCATAGTTCTCGTTCCCGTGGGATTCCCCGGATAAAAATCATGCTATGTCCTTTGTCAGATCTCAAACTATCCTTATACTTAATTTTATTCAACTCGGTTCAGTGGTTAAGGCGTGAAAGACAGAAACATAGAGAGTTACTACCGCCCCGTTGGTCAAGTGGTTAGCGACCCTGACTACGCAATCAACGGGGCTCGGGTTCGATCCCCGACGGGGACAAGCATTTGTATGATGAGCATAAATGTTTGTATTTCCGGATTTGGGTGTTTATTATGTATGTAAAAGTATTTATATATGTATTTCTATGTATTAGTATCGTTGACTAACACCTAATAACACAAGCAAATAATTTGCTTACTTTGGGGTTAGATCAATAAGTGTAATTTGTCCCGTGAATATTTATACTTTCACATTTGTAATATTAGTATGACGGCAATATAATATCCATTATATTGCCGTCGCTTTTTTTAAGTTGATCAAAAATATTGTAATTAAATTTATGAGATTTTCACACGTAGCATAAATAATTTTCTGAACAAACTCTAGTTATTTACAAACCAAACAAGTGTGAAGCCGTCGCGGAGCAGACCGTAAAGGTGTCGCCCTAAACAATTATTTGTTTAGGTTCACATTTACTCCACGATTTTTGACAAATATATCTGCAAAACGTAACCCTAATAATATGCGTACTTTGATCTTAAAAAAATATAAAGCATATAATTTATTCATTACATTGAATAAAACTTACGCCGCGCCGTGTTGGTCTATGCGTTTTTGAAGAAAAGCCCGTCTGCCGCTGTGCCAGGAAGTTCGAAAGATGAGAACAACTGGCTATCGAGTCACTACCATCGTGGCTACAAGGTGGTAGAGTTCTGCATTGTCTCGCCCGGGTCTAATACACTACCTTACCTATTTCTGCTGCAATATATTCAGCCCTTATCACTTTTTTATATGATAAGATAGTGAACAAGGAGATGGATCTCCTGGTGGAAAGAGTCAATAATCGCCTATAGATCGCCTTGTACATATCTCGTCTGCACTGGTCCATGAATGTCGATGACGTCGTGGACTACATCAGTAAGAAGACGTCATTCCACTTGAGGGTCGAGCGTCTGCAGTCTCGCCACAAGGTCAACTTTAGTTCTTTTGTGGTGAGAGTACCGACGCATCTCCTGTCAACCTTTGAGGTTGGGGAATTCTGTCCGACTGGTGTAGTCTACCGAAGGTTCAGGGGGAGACTCCGGAATAAAGTGCGTGTTACGTCGCCGTCAATACGTGAAAAAGTATAGTTTTTAAGTATATTATATTAATATGTATGTTAGTCTATAAGGTATTTATAATATGGGCCATGTTGCCTGAATTAAATGGTTATTATTATTATTATTATAGACACCAAAGGTGTTAATGGTGCGTTGCTATCTTGTGGTGAGGTCTAATGCCACATGCATAAATTTACCGGCTACCTTACCCTCTTTACATATCTTTGGTTAGACGTACTGGGTGAATACTGTGTTAAAATATGTTTACCTATTTTGGAAGGACCTTGTATGTTAGTTCAAACACATTAATGCTATATTTATAAAAGTCTCGCGACACTGAAGATGCAGTAAAAAGCCGGTCGGCGTAATAAATGAAATAAAAAGTATTTTGTTAAACAGCACAAGTTAATTTACAGAGCCACATGCATACGTATGCTGGCTAGCTAACCCTCCAAATTGAAATACGACAGTGACTCCCCGTCTTGGTCCCGGCCTCTTTTGCAGAATAAGCCAAATGCTTATTGCCAGGCAAGTCGTGAAAGGCAAGTGGGCTATGCGAGTCACTACCATCGTGGCTACTAGGTGGTAGAGTTCTGCATTGTCTCTCCCGGGTCTGGTACTACCGCTTTACCTATTCTAGTCGCAATAGCGTCAATGCTTCTCAAGCTGTCGTGTTCCGGTTTGGAGGATAAGGTAGCCGGTAAACTTATGCATGTGGCATTAGACCACGAGATAGCAACGCATATCACCTCATGTGGCATAATGTAAGTGGCATTATCACCTCTATAGCAACGCACTATTAACATCTTTGATGTCTATAGGCGATGGTTGTCTCTTTTTTATTTTATAAGAAAGCAAACAAGCAGATGGCTCTCCTGAAACCGGAAAAGAGTGTTTTCGCCGTGTTGGTCCCGGCCTCTTTTGTAGAATAGGCCAACTGCCGTTCTGCCAGGCAGGTCGTAAAAGGCGACCGAATGGCTATCGAGTCACTACCATCGTGGCTACTAGGTGGTAGAGTTCTGCATTGTCTCGCCCGGGTCAGGTACCACCGCCTTGCCTATTCCTGCCGCAATAGCGTCAGTGCTTGTCGCTGTCGTGTTCCGGTTTGGAGGGTAAGGTAGCCGGTAAACTTATGCATGTGGCATTATATCTCGCCACAAGATAGCAACGCACCATTAACATCTTTGGTGTCTATAGGCGATGGTTGACTCTTTCCATCAGGAGACCCATCTGCTTGTTTGCTATCTTATGATATAAAAAAAAAAAAAAAAAAAGAGACAACCATCGCTTATAGACATTATAGACATTAAAGATGTTAATGGTTCGTTACTATCCTTATAACGGGATCTTAACTCCACGTGGTAAGTTCACCGGCTACCCTCCAATGCGAATGACACAGTGCAGACTCTACCACCAGTAGCCACAATGGTAGTGATTCAAATGGCCAGTCGTTCGCCTCTTACGAACCGCCTAGCTGAACAACAGATGCTCTATTCTTCCAAGAAGGCCTGGGCCAATAAGTAGTGATCAATATTTTCTCTTTCTCCAACTCTTTCCATCGGGAAACTCATCTGCTTGTTTTTCTATCCTATAATTTAAAGGAAACCCAGACTTAGAGGAAAGTTTGCCTTATATGAGGTTTTTGTCCAAAAATTCAAAGCCTAGAAAGTGCTGAATTAAAACTTACATTCCATGGAGATAACCTAAAGCTATTTGCTCTAAGACGACGACAGAATCGTCCTGGTTATTGCAAGTTACAAATGATAGTCGTTAACGACCCTGATTATATAATCGATGGGGCTCGGGTTTAATTCTCGAAAGGGACAAGCGTATGTGTGATGAGCACAAATGTTTGTATTTCTGGGTTTAGGTGTTTATAATATACATCGTGTAAGAGACGGTCTACCAAAAAATTAAGATATGCCATTTTTACGTTTTATTCATGATGGCAATTCCTTGAAAAATTTGCGTTTTATCATTGATATAAAAAACCCTAGATGCACAGTCCCGAACAAAACTGACAATCAAAAGTGTCCCTAATTTCATTTAAGGAGTTATAGATATGGCAAAAACATATGTCCTTGCATATTCAACCTTAAGCGCAAGACTTATAGTTGTTTTTACAAAGCAATGTACGAAAATAAATAAAATTGACAGTGACGCGGCCGACGCGATTCTATTTGAAATGAGTGCACAATTTAAAATTGTGCATTCATTTTTGGAGGACGTTTTTGACACACTGATTGTGTATCTTGGGTTTTTTATATCAGTGCGTTTTATTATTTTTTCTTATTTTCACACCACGCAAAAACCAGTGGCCGCGGTGCTTTATAACCAGCCGTTTATTTTACCTGGCATGTGGCGCATAATACATTGCTTATTTTGTGTATTTCCTTAAATTTTCTATTTTTTTAGAAAGAATATGACAATAGCTCAAATTATACAAAATTAGAGTAAAAAGTCATCAAAAAATCAAAAATTTCCTACAAAAATTTCCAACGGTTTTCAACTTAAAATCATGATTCAAAAATATGGTTTCGATTTTTGATTGACCATATACGCTGTATTGCACGCCTCAACACGAAGTGTTAAGATAGTGCTCTACTTTCGCTGAATCAAAATTAAGTAAAAAATATTACCCTTTTATTTATATTCCACTTATGCAATAATATGAATACGTTTATTATGTCACAAAAAGCACTCGTTTCAACGTATTTGATATATTAAAAAAACTCTAAGCCTGTTCGGATGTCTACTAAGCGTTCCAACTGAGAATAGGACTGTCAGGATGACATATTGTGCCGCATTTTGCAAAAATTTCGTAAGTGATGAGTAAGGTATGCAAAAAAATTCTAACAAAAAAATACTTAAAAAAATATTTTCATTCTAATTGGTATATTTTTTATTTAGATCCCCATCAGATCATGTTACCACGTATTAAAATAAGGTGTAAAATAACTAACACGACTTTTACATATACATATACTATAGATAAAAGGCTAGACTGCTATATTTTACTATTTTTTATAGATGAATATTATATTTTAATATTTTTGAGCCTTCTTGACAAAGATCTTGACAAAGACAACCCAAACCCACGAATCTTGCCACAAAATTGGCCCCGTCGTTTTTGACTTATAAGTGGTGACGTATAATTTTTGAACAAATATTTTTTTGTTGACATTTCTAATTTCACACTTGTGGTACGAAGTTGATAACGAGCGCGATCGTATTCTTATCGCGCAAGGTATATTTCGATTTGAGGTTATTTTAAAAAGAGGTGTACATTAAAATTAAAGTTTAAAAGTATTTATTTTTATTTTCTGCTATTAAAATTATAAAATCCACCTCTTTAACTTCCGCTTTTACAGAAATACTTTTAATACAGATTTAAATGGCTAAGATTCCAATAATTATACTAAAAATAATAAAGCTTTAATGGCCAAAGCGATGAGTAATAATAAATAGACGTGGAAAAAATAATTCAAAATAAATATATACTATTTGTTTATCCGAATTTCCTAAAAGTTTACATTTTTAAGTTTTTATTTTTTAATTTTTTAACGGGTTTAATTACTATTTTTTTTCCATAACAAAGTGACAACCCTGGCTGTAAGTAAGTTAACGTCGATTCAATTACCATGTGTATATTTACATAGGATCTGATCAAATATCATCTTGGCTGTGTTTGGATTAACTTATGCTGGAATTCAGCACGAAACTTGATTTGCTGTGGATAACATACGTACAAGTATCTACAGTTTTAAAAAAGAGGAGTTTTAAAAACTTAACTAAGAAAATTTTGATATAACAGGATTTGAACCTTGGACCTCGTCTCTTGCTGACACGCTCTATCCATTTGGGCAACGTGTCGAATGGATCAATGCGATGGAATTTCTCTTTGCATTTGTGATCGAGTTTTTAAAGTTTTCCTTTGCATAAGATAAGTGTTAAAAAACATAAAAGTAGATAAAAAGAAGAGATTAGCATATTTTCAACTGTCTTCACAAAAAGGTTCCCATTAGAGGTGCTCAATTTGGTTGTGGGTTATTTATTTTACTCTAGAACTCTGTTATATATAAACCGATTTCAAATTATATTTTTTTGTTTGTGAGGGTATACTTACCGTGGTTCCATTTTAATTTGGAGAAAATCGAATGCAGGGTTTTAATAAGAGAGATATTGTGGTAACATTCGACCAGAAACATCTATTTGATGCGTATAACATTAACAATAACGTCAATGCTGATCACTGTCGTATTCCGGTTAAGGGGTAAGGTAGCTGGTAAACTTGTGCATGTGGTATTAGAGTGCCACCCGTTTGAAACACGCGTCAGTGCATTTTTTGCGTTAACAATAGCATCAATATCTTTTATTTATTGATTTACATTTTTGTTTTTCCTGTTTTATTCTCAACAAATTTAAATTCTTTATTTGCACAAAATAGGGTTGGAAAAGATTTTATACCTATATCGATGTGCTTAAACCTATTTTGCCAGATAAATGGCATGCAAATTTATGACTTCAGATTATTGTTATATAATATTTAAGAAAAACTTATATTTTTTACATTTATACCTAAATAAATTATTAAAAAGTAGACAGTAACAAATTTCAAATAAATAGTATTGAAAAAAAATGTATAATTGTATTTAATGTGAAGAGATTACAAAAATGTATATTTTTAAAAAAATAGTCAAAATAAAATAAAAATTATGTTCTACCAATTCGTATTATAATAATATTCTTGTCATTGTCATTATATAGTTTTATACTTCAATTAGTCAATGGTACTGTAATAACATTTTTCGCATATAAATTAAATAAATGTTTCTTAAACAACAAATCAAACACCTCAATACGAGTGCCACTACCAGATTTGTGCATAATCCAAAGTTGATAACCCTAGCGCGACCGTTTTCATGTAGTTGACACCGGCGGTTGTCAACTACATGAAAAAGAAAAGTGAAATGAGTTTGACTTCTGTACCTATATGTTTGGTGGCAATAGCGTCAATACTTGTTATTATCTTGTTCCGGTTTGGAAAGTAAAGTAGCTGGTGGACTTATGCATGTGGCAATGCCATTCCGCAACACACCATTAACATCTTTGGTGTTTGTAGACGATGGTTATCACTATCAGATCGTTATCTGCGTGTTTGCTATGTAATTATATAAAAAATACATTGCGTTTATGCCGTTTATCTCTATTCTCCACAATATCATAGAACAATGAGCAGTCGTTTCGTCTGATCTTTGAGCTGTAAGCGTTACAATAATTAAGAAACATATCCGAAGCCCCAAAATTTCGAGCAACAATTTGCATATTCTGGTATAACTAAGGTTTTGTTTTAAATCATTGT
The DNA here is from genome assembly GCA_036924255.1 of Apodemia mormo. Lineage (NCBI taxonomy): Eukaryota > Metazoa > Arthropoda > Insecta > Lepidoptera > Riodinidae > Apodemia > Apodemia mormo. Next base: position 3,409,986 of record JAUPFN010000016.1, read on the forward strand.
TATTTGAGCTGGTATTGTATATATGTTATGATTGTTTGATTAAGTGTAGATACGTTATATTCGCAATTTTGTCGGCGAATGTTGGAAATTTAGTATCAATCTCCCACTCAACGAAAGTGTAGATTTATAATCTAAGCGCTAGCGGAGCTTTATTAAAAAAAAAATAACTGACCGCCCCGTTGATCGAGGGGTTAGTGACTCTGACTACACAATCGACGGGGCTCGGGTTCGATTCCCGACGGGGACAAGCATTTGTGTAATGAGCATAAATGTTTGTATTTCCGTGTTTTGGTGTTTATTAAATCTATTCCAGTATTTATTTGTGTATTTCTATGTATTAGTATCGTTGACTAATACCCATAACACAAGCAAATAATTTGCATACTTTGTGATTAGGCCACTCAGTGTAATTTGTCCCGTGAATATTTATTATTATTAACTTTTGTAGTACGTTACCTTCTTGAGAATCGGAGATCATATGCTTTTGTTTGTATGCGTAGATATGTAAACAATCGAATAAATATCTTTATTTATCTAGCTAACAGAAAATTTACGTAAAAATAATTGTAAGGAATAGCAAATAGTTTAAGTTTGAGCAAAAACAGCGTGTGGTCATGTTTTCAGTCTAGTGATAGCTATAACATTGTTGACGCATCAAAATAAAGTTGTAAAAAGTTTGATTGAATAAAGGATTTTCGATTTTAAATTATAAGCCACGGTAGTAAAATTTGTTACTTTTTAGCCTAAACATAAAAAGTTTTAAGCTATCACCAGAAACATTTCTGTCGTTATCAGGTCAGTAAAATGCCGGGATGGCGATCAACGATCATCTCGACATCCGACAGACAGACAATTAATGGAGAACCGCTTAATAACGTAAATGGATGGAAAAAGTCAACCATCGCTAAAGACACCAAATTTTTTAATGGTGCGTTGCTATCTTGTGGCGAGGTTTAATACCACATGCATAAGTATACCGGCTACCGTGCCTTCCGAAACCGAAACACGCCAGGGACAAACACTGGCGCTATTGCGGGAGAAATAGGTTAGGCGGTGGTACCAGACCCGAGCGAGACAATGCAGAACTCTACCACCTAGTAGCCACGATGGTAGTGACTCGTGTCAATCGGTCGCCTTTTAAGACCTGCCAGGTAGAACGGCAGATGGCCTATTCTTCAAAAAAGCCCGGTACCAACATGAGGAGTCCAGCCCGGGAACAACACCTTACTCCAGTTTCATGGGTAGGATTGCTAGTACACTTACGTTTGTTGTGTAACTTTCTTGCCACGTAGACAACAATGCAGCAACAAAAAAATTGGTGTATTTTGGGCAGTGGTCGCCTCTTAACACCAGGATAACTATCTGCTTATTTAATTAAAATAATATTTCAAAATTACACAATAAATCACTAAACTTTCTATAAATCTGAGGTATTGTTTATATTTGGTAGAAGTAAGCTTAGGTGTGATTCAATATTTATTAATAAATAACACTTGTACTGTTTCACAATAAGTTTTATTGTGAAACAGTTCATGTATTATTAACTAGCTCTCGAAATCTCGCGGGATCACTTAATTTTTCCGGGATAAAAGGTAGCCTATGTGCTATTCCAGGTCATTATCTAACTGTGTGCCAAATTTTATTTAAATCCATTTTGTAGTTTTTGCGTGATTGAGTAACAAACATCCATCCAAACATCTATCCATACATCCATCCAAACATCCAAACTTTCGCATTTATAATATTAATATTACGCATTTATAATATTATAATATATATAGATTAATAATTATTGTATTAAAATGGAGTTTTAATAAGTATTGACGATAAAAGTGTAGAACATATTAGGTTTAATTAATAACTATTTGTGTTATACTGTATACATTATTAATAATATTGATTCATTGTAGAAACATAACAGAGACTCCCAAACAAGGCGTCCTCTGTTTTGGGATAATCATATTATGTAGATATTATATGTATACAAATTGTTATCAATGTAAACTTTAATTTTGCCTATTTTAATACTCCACCATTTGCGTGATTGTCTTAAAAAATATACAAAGTTTATGCTTTACGTATTAATATATAGAAGATAAAACCTTCCAAACCATTTATCCATACGATAGCAAACAATCGTATAGTTACCCTAATAAAAAGAAATAACCCGAGTTTCCTCGCCGTTGCGACCTGTTTATTCCCCATTTGCTATTTGAAAGGTCTTCTTTTGGGGTAAATTTCCGCCAATTGATACATTTTTAACACCATTTCTTCGATAACCTCTTCGGAAACAAAATTTACACTCATCTAGTGGAATATTTGATGTAATATGATGGTTTTTTTTACTGTCGATAGGGAAGCGCTTGACCACGATCTCGCCTGATGGTAAAGTGCGGCCTAAGATGGAACGCGCTTCCCTAAAAGGTACCTCTTCACTCGTCTCTTGAAGATCTAATCCAATCAAGATGGTGATTAATTGTTTGAGTGATTAATGAAAATGTTTGATGTAAAATTCTAAACTTCCCGCTACGTTTGTAGTATGTATAAGGAAGTTACTGTTTTTGCCTCAAAAATCGAGTTTTCACAGATCTCCACGTTTTGAGGTCCTAGGAACCCTTTCCGCCTTATCCGCGATAACATCTATATTTCTGTATGTAATGATGTGTTTGTAAAAATCTTGTAATTTTTGACCGAAACGTGGTTGATAGCATTTGATTGGATTCCGCTGGAAAATCTGGACCAATTGCGCCCAGGAGATTTTAAGAAATTTAAACAAAAACTCAAAAAAAGTTTGAACTGACATTTTTAAAAAACTTTAAATGTTTGAATTTTATGAAAATCTATGCTTAGATAAAAGTTTTCTGCTTTAAGCTTAAAATACCTCAATTTAGGGGGAAGTTTCTGGGACGACCGTCAGGATCAACCGGTTTACAGATTTTTTTAAAGTTATCAGGGCATCTTCGTTTTAGATGTTTTAGTGATTTGAAAGTAACATTCATGTAAACCTTGGATATTGGGAGAAGAGCAAACCAGAAAAGTTAAATTTATGCCTGATGTTACGTTAGAGATCGAAGATGTAAGAAATTAAAGAGTAAATTTTAAGAACATGTTAAAACAGAACTATATTTAAAGACGAAATCAGAAATCAGAAATACTTTATTCAGTAAAAAAAATCCAGGTTATTTTGACACGTCAACATATTTTTTTTAAAAACTATTACCGGATCGGAAACGCGGCCACACACTGAGAAGATCCGTTGAAAGAAACTCAGCGGGCTTGTCTTTTTTTTTCATATCATTTATTTTTTTACAATATCACAATATTACAAAAAATATATATGAGATCGGTATGAGGAGTTATTAATCCCAGGCTTTTCTGTCTGTGTCTTCTAAATAATCTGAGATTTTATAATAGCCTTTTTTACACAGTTTTGTTTTAGCACATTTTTTAAATTTATTGACTGGTAGATCTCTTATAGTTTCGGGAAGTTTATTGTAAATGCGTATACATTGCCCCATAAAAGAGTTACTTATTCTGTGAAGACGAGATGCATGCACAACAAGATTGTTTTTGTTCATTGTATTTAATGAGTGTACGAGGGAAGGTTTATACGTGTCACTGACATCATGACTACTATGTGGTAGAATTCTCCAACGCCTTGAACGTATTTAATGCCACGGCGTTATCAATTCCTATAATACCATCAATGATTATCACTGACGTGTTCTAATTCTGGAGGGTAAGGTAAACATGTGCATGTAAAATTACAACCCGACTGCAAAGAAACGTATCGTTAATATATTTAGCATACTTTGTTTAATTCACTAGCTGGTAATGTTCTGCAGTGTCTCACTGGGGTTCTGGTACAAGAACTGACGCTATTGCGGCAGGAATAGGTAAGTCGGTGGCCTTACCTATTCCTGCCGCAATAGCGTCTGTTCTTGTCACTGTCGTGATCCGGTTTGGAAGGTAAGGTAGCAGATAAACCTATGCATGTAACATCAGACCTTGCCACAAGATAGCATTACACCATTTAAATCTTTGGTGTCTATAGGCAATGGTTTCTCTTTCCATCAGGAGACCCATCTGCTTGTTTGCTATATTATAAAAAAAATAAAAAAGTAGTGTCTATGGGCCATGGTTAACTCTTTCCATCCGAAGAACCTTTTTGTTTTTTATGCGATGGAATAAAGAAATATGTATTGTATTTTGGGGTAAAAAAATAATAATAATATATGACATTTATTTGGCCCTATATTTAGAAAAACTTAGGTAACCGTTTGCCTTATTAAAAGAAACATGTGAATTAGCGGTATCTTCTTTGTTGCATAGTTTATTAACATTATTTTAAATTTAACAGTTAACTTAAGGAACTTTTCCTAGAAATCGTCAGTGATAAGCACTGAAGCTATAGCGTCAGAAATAGGTAACAATGCCACCAAACACGAAAGTTGCAGAGCTCTATCCCAGTAGTGGCATCTCTATCCCAGTGACATGTTTAGATCGTTCCCTTTCACGAGTTACCGAAAAAGAAGACAAAAAGAAAAAAAGAATTTTAATAAGTAGATTATTATATTGGACCAGTACGGGGATTATTGTTAAATAATTTTGAAATCTATATGAACATTATAAATGCGAAAATTTGGATGTTTGGATGGAAATTGCTACTCAATCACGCAAAAATTACTGAACGGATTTGAATGAAATTTGGTAAACAGGTAGATGATGACTTGGAATATCATATAAGCTACTATTTGTCTCGAAAATAGAGGTGATCCCACGGGAATCGCCAAAAACTTTTATAATGCAGTGGGATGCACATAGTATGACATATTTAGGCTCAACATTTGCCATAAATCTAGTGAACCGTTTGCCTTATTAAAAGAACCATGTTAATGAGCGGCGTCAACTTTCTTGTTACGTAATAGTTTATTAAAAACCAGTGCACATTCAGTAACGATATTACCCACGATAAGACTGCACTGGCGAGTTAGGAAGTGCTTATTCCCTTGCAATAAGACTGATATTACCAATTGTTCTTTTAATGACGTCCATTGCCATTTTTGAAAAAGAATGGCATTATCATACAAATGGTGACCGGAGTTCTATAGTGAGTGAAATAATGATGTGATGATATCGATAATGTTTCTTAAAAATATACAATACTAGCTGACCCGGCAAACTTTGTTCCGCCTTAATGGCAATAAATAAGCAAATTTATTTTTTAATTGGAAAAAAAAGTATCCTATGTCCTTCTCCTGGCTCTAAACTACCTCCCTGCCAATTTTCAGCTAAATCGGTTCAGCCTTTCTTGAGTTGAGTAACACGACTTTCTTTTATATATATATAAGATATAAGATTAAGAATTTTAACAGAACAATTAATATTTTATCTTTTTTACCAAATGAAAAGACGATGTTTTCAATTCGTTGAAATCTTTTTATTGCTCTGTACCCAAAGGATAAAACAGGACATTATTGTATATCCATTTGTCACCAGACTGTATCTCATGAACCGTGATAGTAAAACAGTTGAAAATTAACAGATGACTTCTGTTGCTGCTATAACATAAATACTAAAAACAGAAAAAAATAAGTATTTAAGGGGGAGTCCCATATGCCGTTTTTTATAGATAATGGTACAGAACCTTTTATGCGCTAATCCAGCTCGCACTTGAGCGGTTTTTTTAACTCATGTTCCCCGATTACTCAGAGTCATCTGAATCGATTTTAAAAATTGTTCTTTTATTATATTAGGGCAATGGGCCCACCTCTTGTTCCCAGCTCGTACAGCACAGATGTTTGAAATCGACGAGGAGTTTGATACTGACAGCTTATCTCGAGATGAAAACGTGACTACTCGGCGAAATCGTTCTGCAAACACTTGCGTAACAGAAGACAAAATTAGAGAAATTCTAAAGAGTGAATTGATAAAAGAACTAGAAAGTGTACTTGAAGCTACGCTCACACGATTAGTTCATAATCAACTGAAAGATATAACTAACCGTTTCACCGAATTTCAAGAGTCTATAGCGTATATAAGTGGGCAATATGAGGAACTCAAAAACCTTCTAAGTACTAATTCAACAGCGATAAAGTGTCTTAAGGATGAAAATAAAGCCCTAAAAGAAAGTCTTGTCACCTTAAAAACTCACGTGAAAACTCTTGAGGATGATAACATAAAACAGCAGCAATGGGTCAGATTACAGAACATCGAAATTATTGGAGTACCGGAAGAAAAAGATGAAGACACTACTAGCATTGTTACAAAAATTTCTCAACACATAGGAGTTAACATAATGCCTTCCGACTTGGAGTTCGCGCATCGAGTTCAGCCGCGGCGTGTCGTGAGCGCCGTGCGTGGACGCCCTATTATTGCTCGGTTAAGACATCGTACGGTTAAAGACCAAATAATAGCTGCTGCACGTAAACATCGTAATTTAAATTCTAAGGATGTGGGTATCGGTGGTGAAAATAACAAAATATACGTTAATGAGCATCTAACTAAAGATAATAAAATATTACTGTCCTCTTGTAAAGAAAAGGTAAGAGGATTAAACTATAAGTTTATTTGGACAAAAAATTGTCGTATATTTGTCCGAAAAAACGAATCGTCCCCACCGATTCCTATAAATTCCTCATCAAATATTGCAAAAATTGTTTAATTAATGTTATTATTTCATTATTGTTAATAATAAGTAGATGCTTTAAGTTATTTTATGTTTATACTAAAATAATTTCATTTTGTACTCGATCCTCAAACTATTATAAAAGAAACTCGGTTGACACACAAATATACTATACAAATATTTACATACATGTTTTACACAATAAACAAATACAAAACATTTCATTATATCGCTTTAATTCTATACATTATTTTTATACACATATACACAAGTCACCCCATAAAATTAATATCATAATATTATGTTATAGTAAAAAGTATTTGTTGTATGATATTAAGGCTTATTGTCTATATTTATATATTATCATATTTTTAAGACGAGAGTATATATTATTATATATGTTTTTATTACATATTATATTCATAAGTGCCCCCTGGAGTGTTAATAACAATTTATTACATTATTATACAATTTCCATTTATTATAATATTTGTACATTATGTAATTTGTCCTCGTGGCTTGTCCGTTGTTATGATCACAATTTGAGAACTAGTGATGTTATTGTATATAAATATTTTTGCATACAAGTATCTTCACGGCAAATCCTGTACGAGGTATGTGGAGAGTTTCGAGAGTCAGCGATAACCATTCACTTTACATTGTCTATTTATGTACTTTTAAATGTTACATCTAGTAAAAACTGTCAAATATTTTATTTTCGCGATGGATAATACATTAAAAAAATTAAAGATTTTTTATCAGAATGTCCGTGGATTAAGAACCAAAACTATAGAATTTTATAATAATTTACTTTTGCTCGATTATGATGTTGTAATGATAACAGAGACTTGGCTCTGTGATGGAATATTAGATTCGGAATTATGTGATGATCGATTTGTCGTTTTTCGTCGGGATCGGGGTTCGTTGGGGGGAGGGGTAATAATAATGTGCGCCCCACGCTTGCAGGCGTACGCAAGGCCCGAGTGGCAATCTATTGAACTAGAGTGTGTCTGGATCACGGTGCCTTCCTATACCCTAGGAATCACGAGTGACCTGCATATTGCTGTGGTTTATACGCCCCCTAATTCCCTGTTACCTACTAAGATCCAGATGTTTATAGATTTAGTATCACAAATACATAATAATCATTCGAATGATCATTTTCTAGTTGCGGGCGATTTCAATCTACCATGTATAGATTGGATATCTTCAGAGCCAGCTATTTTAAGGAAGGGGTCAGTGGAAATTCAAAACGCAGCGTCTTATCTCATCGAACAGTTCTCTTTCATGGGCTTAGTTCAGTACAATAATACTGGTAACGCAAAGAACAGAGTTTTAGACTTGATTTTTTCGAATTCGGTTGTAACTACAAGTAAGTCGGATACACCGCTAGTTAGGGAAGATTCCTATCATCCAGCACTTTCTATAATCGCATCAGACTTCCTGATCCCACCCCTTAAAGCTCAATCACGGATAAAATATAATTTTAATCGAGCGGATTTTTTCATGATCGTTGATTCGTTAAATAATCAAGATTGGTCGTTTATAACTAATTGTAATAATAGTATTGAGTCTGTAATAAACATGTTTTATTCTATTCTTAATAACTGCATAGAGTCATATGTTCCAAAAACACGCTCTTTCGGAAGTTATACTTATCCAATTTGGTATAGCAAATCATTAATAAATTTAATAAAAGAAAAGTTTAAGACCCATAAAAATTGGAAAAAGTACAAAAATCCAAATGACTATGCACATTATGCAGACTTAAGGCGTAAACAGAAAGATTTACAGGCTAAATGTTATGAATCTTACATAAAGTTCTCACAACAAAAAATTAAGAGTAACCCAAAATATTTTTGGTCGTACATCAAATCAAAAAAGAAATATAGTTGTAATTATCCCCAACAAATGACGTATAATGATATGATATTAAAAAATCAATCCGCTATTTGTTCTTCTTTTAATAATTATTTTGAGAGAAATTTTAACAAGCCTGCAGCCCAATATCCATCTAAGTTACATGCATACATACATTCACAAATGACTGGTATTCATGACATTGAAGTAACTAGCGAGTACATTCATCAATTAATTATTAATATTGATATATCAAAGGGTGCAGGTTGTGACAATATTCCACCGATATTTTTTGTAAAATGCGCGAATCCCTTATCCTTACCAATAGCTCTTATCTTCAACAGATGTTTTCGTGAAGGTTACTTTCCGAATATCTGGAAAAAAGCGCTTATAGTACCTATTCATAAAAAAGGTCTGAAATCATCTATCGAAAATTATCGACCTATTTCCATCCTCAACGTTCTTAGTAAGCTGTGTGAGAAAGTAGTTCATGCATATATATACCCCGTCCTAGCTGTATCGATCCCATCTGAACAGCATGGTTTTATAAAAGGGCGATCCACGGTTACTAATTTAGGAGTCTTTATAGATCATGTTTCGGATAGTATGGATGGTGGGTCGCAAGTTGATGTGATCTACACGGATTTCGAAAAGGCGTTTGACCGTGTTGATCATGTCATACTTTTACGAAAATTGTATGAGCTAGGCATCCATGGAAATCTTTTAAGATGGATGGATTCGTATTTGCGCAATCGCTCACAAGCTGTAATTGTGGGAGGTGCTTGTTCAGATTTTATCGATATACCATCTGGTGTGCCTCAGGGATCCATTCTTGGACCGCTCCTATATGATTTTTATTTATATGATGTAGGTAACTGTTTTGAACATGCACGTTTTCTTATGTACGCTGATGATACCAAAATCTATATGAATATAAGACAAGCTCTTGACTGTGAAAATTTACAGGCAGATTTAGATAGACTAAGTCGTTATTATAGTGACAATCGCATTGGGATAAATTTACAAAAATGTTCATATATTACATTTACTAGAAAAATACATCCAATAATTTACAATTATGAAATAAATAATTTTAAACTACTCAGAGTAAATTCTATCGTAGATCTTGGTGTTACAGTTGATTCAAAACTAACATTTTCCGAACACGTAGACAAAGTAGTAGCGAAAGCCTACAAAAGCCTTGGCTTTGTATTAAGAGTTAGTAGACCATTTTCAGATGTAGGGTATTTGCAGATGTTGTACTTTTCATATGTGAGAAGCATACTCGAATATTGTAGTACCATTTGGAATCCTCAATATACTACTTACATTCGAACCTTGGAGAAAATACAACTTAAATTCGTAAAGCATTTAAATTTTCGTAGTTCATGCAATATAGTAGATTATCAAGACTCATGTCATCATTACAATCTCGACACCCTTCAAAACAGACGACTCCTAATAGACATGTCCTTTTTACATGGAATATGTCACGGCTACATAGATTGTCTTGAACTAGCGTCTAAACTTTTATGTTTCTCTGTTCCAAAACTAAGAACGAGGCACACGGCACTATTCGCAACTTCTTTCAAGTGTACAAAATATGCACAAAATTCAGTTGTCAATCGTTTGCAAACCAATTACAACAAAAAATTTGCATCGATTGACATTTTTAACACCAGCAGGACTAGCTTTAAACATGCTATTACGTCATTGTTTCGTGTAAATAAATAAATACACTCTGTCATAATAATGTGTGCAATCAGTAGGGACATATAGTTCTGTAAATGGTGTAAAATCATAATTGGAATTATATTATGCTCTTCACAGTATTGCTAGCGGCCGACGAGTTACGAGAATATAACGTATTTCTAAACTGTTTATATATATGTATATATATATATATATATATATATATATATATATATATATATATATATATATATATATATATATATATATATATATATATATATATATAGATGTATATATATGTATATATATGTGTATGTATATATATATATGTGTATGTATGTGTATATATATGTAAATATATGTAATGTATGTATGAATACCCCTACCCCCTTATCGACGGAAAGAGAGAACCTGGTTCCATACATTACTACCGAGACCTACCTGTTTAGATTTGTCCACTTTCATAACTCTCGTCTATTACTGTTCAAATAACCGAGCTTCCGATAAAACTAATAATATGTATGTAAAATAATTATATGTATATTTTTAACCACATTGCAGATCACACGCACACACATACACATGCACACTCACACGCAAGTACACGCACATCCATATACACACACTCACACCCTCGTCATTACTACTTAGTGACGTAGTTTATATGTAAATATTAAAAAATGTAAGTCCGTAATTGGCTTTAAGAATAATTCTAACAAGTAAAATTTAAAATAGATTAAGAGCTGTGGACTTTGTTTAACTAAATAAATAAATAAATAAATAAAATAAATACGTTGAGGCCCGACGCTGAATTTCTAAATCTAATGGAAAGACACCTGATAAAACGGGTAAAGCTTCAGAAATATTAAAGCCAAACGCTGATTTTGAAGTAATTTACGCCGAGTCACACCACTTGTAACTTTATCAGCCCATGCTGAACATGTTCTTTTATTGGGAAACGTATACTTTGCATTTAATTCGCAGTTATTCTGTATTTGAATTATTTTATTGTAGGATTGTCAACAAGCAGATATCTCTCCTGTGGCGAAGAAATGAACATTGCCTACGGATAGCAAAGATGTTTGTGTGATTAACGAAAAAACTCTCTTCAAAAGAGATGTCGCAGAGGTGGTAATACCGTTATGTTACGGTAGCCCGGGTCCCTTTTATATATGTTAGGGTGGGGAAGCAGCCAACAGATACCGTGACAGTAACCTTCAAAAAGCTTGCTGTGTTTAGCAGAATGAAGCAGTACTACTTGCCAATCAATCGCCTCTAATTTTATAAGGTAGAAATTCGACCTCCCATTGAGTATTTTTCTCATCGCTGGGCTGGAGTTTCTTAGTATAATACCAGGTTCGTACTCTTGATTGCACTCAGCCTAGAGCGGTTTGAATCGTCGAGGTCCAGGTTATTTCTAATCGGCTGGACTTTTTGAATCACGCGGAGACGTTGGTTCGCTTTGTTATATATGTGAATGGAATGAAAAAATTATGCAGGGCATTACATTTCTGCTATATGGACAGCAACGCATTACTGATATCTTTGATGTCTATAATCGAAGGTTATCTCTGTTCATCAGGAGACCTTGTTTGCTTGTTGTTGTGTTCACTGGTATACCAGGGGGGTATTCCTACTGACACAATACACGCATATGCACTTACCGACGCACCGAATCCTACTGCAATATCCATACTTTACTTACAATAACACGTGCCCCCACCAACTCGCACGCACAATATAGATAACTAATTCTATGATCCACAGACAACACATACGCTTCACTTTTCTATTATATAAAAACCTAATTAATTAAATACTTTGCTGACTAGCTAAACAATATTATTAAGCAAAACATTCTAAATTTAACAGGTAGGTAGTTGAAAATTTAAACTAAACTCCTCACTCGTAAATAACTTTAAAATTTAATGTAATCGCCCTTCTAAAATTTTGTTCTCGTAAAGCTTTTGTCAACTTCATTAATTACATTTTAGTACAACATTTCATTTCACATTGAATAAAATGGCTTACGGTTTCGGAGCGTAAATTAATCCCCTGTGTAAAAATGTTTAAGGTTACAAAAGTTACAGCTTATGGTTCAAGAGCCCACGACACTAAACCTAGTCCCATAAGACTACCAGATGGTATATACATAGTTAGATTCGTCGTTAATTGGATAATACGAAGTGGCTATGCTGCAATGTGAAAAACCGGGTGGCGCTATTAAAAAATGAAAAAGAGAATGAAAAAAAATCGATTTCTGGTACGATAAGACTACCGAATTTCGTTTGTTCCTCGATATAGGGGAGGGGTAGAACTCTACGAATATGCGGTGCTGCATGTCCCCATGACTGGCCTTATTAGTGGCAGCGGCATTATAAGTGACGCCTTGTACCTAGGTATCTAGTACCATCGGACTACTAAACGAACCAAAGCTCATCTGAAAGATCATTAATTTCTGTGTAAGAAAAGCCACTGCTGCATCTTCGAAACGGTGGATGAGGTGGTTGCTGCAGCGATTAGCTGCGAAGATGGGTTATGTGTTAGACCTGTATAATGTATGTATATTTATATTCATGTATGTCCGTTCTTATAATTAAACTACTGAATTGATTTCAATGAAATTTTGTAGATATTTACTGTTTAGTCCAACTCAAAAGGTAGGATAGTTTTTGACTCAAATAACTCCCCCCTCAATTACCAAGTAATTTATATGGCAATGTTTGCCGGGTTATCTAGTACTAGTGCATATATGGAAAATATTTGAAAAAAAAAAACAATATTTTATACGTTTTATTTTTATTTACACCCAGCCCGTGGTTAGTAAACCTACTACGAATAGATGAGGCTCGGGTTCGATTCACGATAGGGACAAACATTTGCACCCCAGAAGCATAAATATTTGTATTTCTAGGTTTTGGTGTTTTTTTATGATTTTAAAGTATATCCAAAAAATAAGCAAATAATTTGCTTACTTTGAGGTGAGAAACTCACCTCAATTGATCTCACCGTAAAATGAATTCTTGTAATTTCCAGCGATATTTATTTATTTATTATTTTTCCTATTTAGATATCTTAAAACCAACCGGTTTCGTCTATTATAGCATTATACGGCCTTCTATAATTATAATAATAATATTTATTTCAAAGGAATAGGGTTACAAACTTAATACTAGTTTACATTACATTATTTTTTTTGTTAAATAGCCAATAGAATAAAGCATAATGTAAACTAGAAGCCCTGATGATTCTCTAATAGGCGAAACTGGTTGGCTTTAAATTATTTAATTTACAGCCAACCTGTATTATATATAAAAATTACAATGGTTGTAATAGAAATAAAAAATATATTTTTGAAACAGTACAAGAGTTTATAACAAGAGAATCAATTTAAAAAAATATAGCCCTTAATTTGGTTTTGTATTTGTGTAATAAAAGCAGAACAATAAAGCTAGTTTGGAATCAAAACAAACATTTTTAATTATATGTGATTTTCACAATTATATTTTGGCTGATCTAACCTAAATAGTGATATAAATTTCACCACAAATGAAGCTCTACAAGAAAAAATCTTGGTAAATCTCTCACGTGAAGATGTGTTTGCAAAATGAGGTCAATTTATAATGGTAATGATAATACGTGCTCTGGAAATCGTACATAGGCTTTAATACTCTATCGTAACGGTAGGAAAGCTTTATGTGAATGAAATCGCAGGTAGAGCCAGTAAAATAGTAAGAGAAAAAAAATAACATAAGTACAGTTATATTTAAAGTAGGTCACTGCCTTCTTATTCTTTTATATACCGGCTATATGTAAAATGTTCAATTTAAAATATTACAATTGTATTATCAAAAACTAGTGATTGGTAACGGTGTTCAGGTATTGATTTCTTTATATCTGTGTTCCATTGCAAAAAATGTATAAAGTAATAATAATCAACTTTAGTTTCCAAAAATTTTTAACTTTATGTGGATAATTTATATTCCATATGCGCATTTATATCGAGTAGTAATCCGTATCTAGATTAATTTTTTTCATTTTTTATCATGTTATACCTAATGGTTGCGCAGATAATCTTCCTTCCTGTATAAAGATATATAAAGGAATTAGTAGACCTATCGCGATAATTTTAAACACAATTTATAAGACTTCTACTACGACTCGCCAAGAAACTCTTTCATATCTATATCTTCTTAAGTATCATCACGCCCGGTTCCCTTGCGGGGTCGGCCGAGTAAGCCAAACGTCTATAGACTTTTCGGTTCACCGCAATTCACCGGATTTTTGGTTAACGAGATAAGTGTGATCCTCATCGCCGGATTTATCGACATGTAAACGATTATCGACTATTTCTAGCGATGACTGCGACTGACAGTTTAACGTACTCATATGAGGCACGGAAGTGGTAATACACCACTCCGACCGACTCTGAGCTGCTACTGAGATTTTAGATTTTCCAGAAAAACCTTGAAAAAGTTCTCAATAACACTTTTACTCGACCCGGGGATCGAACTCGAGAATTCATGATCTGAGGCGAATAGGCTACTCCTAGACCACAAGGCAGTCATCTTTACTGCAACATTTCTGCATATCTTTTTTGTAACAATAGGTAAATAACCACGATTTCGTCTTAAATTATAATATATCTAGTAGACTTACCTTTTATTATTTTAATCCTGTTGCTTTGATTGCAAAACATTACCAACATTTTTATAAAGTGCTGGCTATATTTAAATAAAACGTAAAACACATACGTATAAGTGATCGTGTTTTATGTAGTCTCTTGTATACGACTACAAACTACAAAGTTTAAGTTTTACAATACCAAATTCTAGATTTTGTCTTTAAAATGGACAAAAAAATATTTTAATAGGATAAAAATATTATATAGACACAAAATATAATGTTTAATACTAAAATACGTAGAGAATTTAAAAAATATATTCAATTCAAAATTATGTATAAAAATGCCTTAATTGCCACTAAGAAATTAAGGTTGGATCAATTTTTGATGTTTGTCTCCGCTGTCGTTCGATAAAATAGTTTAACAAGATATCGATAATTAATTTAGCACGTAACTTCACTTGTTGCTCGTTAGTTTTATGTCGGCAAGACTGACACCTAAATCATAACAATCGTAAAACTTGACGCTCGCATTTTAAAAAATATAACAATAAAATATTATATATGAATAATATTTAAATTAAAATATTATTACCATATATCATTATAAACATGTTGAATTATTTTTAATGACATAAAAATATAGCTGGTGATTTAAATAATCCTTCGATACTATATTTAATGACCAAAGATTTTTTAACTAAGCCAATAAATAAAATAATATATTTTTAAAAATTATTAAAAAATATATTTATAAACAAAAATGTTGAAAGTGAACTAATTTCGTGTGAATAAAAATCAACGTAAAAGAAGGCTGAACAATATTAATAATTTACACGTGGAATAATCATAACTTACATAGAAATTAAAAAATACATTTTAAGAAATAAAATACGTGTTTAATAAATAAAACCGAAAATTCAACCTGCGTTACAATAATAAACTGTGCAAGCAACTTAGAATTTCGATTATTTTTTGATAAACCTCAAAATGGGATGCAAGCTTTCTCAACTTGCAACTTCAGACTTCAGTGATCCATTCGATCGTCCGCCGCCACCTTCAGATCCTCGGTCTCCACTAACAGCTAAGCAACAGTACTGCATGCTGGCGTCATGGAAAGGGATCTTCAGACAAATTGAGAAAACTGGAATTATACTATTTGTCAAGTAAGTATTATTATTACATAAATAATTACGACCGATTGACAAACATTTTAATTTTTATACAATTATATGATACGATAGCAAACAAGCAAAAAGCTCCCCTGATGGAAAAAGACAACCACCGCCTATAAATACCAGAGAGGTAATCAAACACCAAAAATTGGTACAATCATTCATGTTCCGCTATTCTGGGACATTTCGCGATAAAAATTGCTCACCATCTTTGATTATTAGATTTATTTATTACATTACATACATACAGACATACTGACGTCAACGTGAAAATAATCGGAAAAGATTCCTAGGACCTCAAATCGTGGACATCTGGTGAAAACTCAATTTTCGAAAATCGGGGCAAAATCAGTTACTTCCTTGTCTACATAGGTACGTAGCGGGAAGTTAAAAAATAGTACAATTTAACCAAGATTTTTCTTTGGACAAGCAGTTAGACAATATTTTTAGCAATACAATACAACAAGACTATTAGTTACTCAATCTGTAATAAACAAAAAATACTGATTGTAACATTTTTTCGGAAAATAAAACAGAATATTCGGTATTTGGAACAAGGGTCTGGCCGGATATTAGGTATTCGGCAAAATCACTATTCGTGGCGTCTCTACTAAATCCATACAGTTCTTTTCGCGTGACTGAGTCACAAACATTCGTAAAAACACACTTTTATAATATTATTAAGTGGGACGTGGGATTTTACGTTAAAAAAAGAACTTAATTAAAATTCTACAAGATGTATATTGCCTTAAAGTCAGCGTATTCGGCTTTGATAGGGGTTTTAAAAAATGGTTTGAATAAACAAAAACCCAACTCCAAAAAAACGGGAAAACCAAAAAACAAATCCTGAGATCTAGAATTTTTACCAATATTAAAGACATTATGTGAATCTAATGACGTATTATTAATCGATGTCGGTGGAGGTATTGAGTTGTTACTAGCAGGCAGAGGAACGGACATGCATAAATATATACTTAGGTATATAATACATGTTGAACACATAACCTACCTTTGCAGCTTTGCCGTGGTCGCCATTAACGCATGTTTGGTCTAATGGTCCGGTCGGTGTGGATCACATGAGGTCCCAGCTTTGGTCAGAATTCAAAACGTATTTTTCTTCAGTTAATCGTGGGTGCACTGGTTGTTCCTCTACCTACCACTTTGGTGATACGGGCGGGAGGATACTTTTTTAAAAAACTAATGGCCAATTGCACTGACATTTTCTTAGGTTAGGTCAATCCTAAATAGTATGATGTCACGTTCTTTTCATTTAAGATAAGAAGTGACAGCGTACTACCTATTTAGGATTGTCCTAAGACAATGTTAGTGCAATTGGCCATAAGAATATCAACATTATACTATACTAAGCGTTCAAACTGAAAACAGGATCGCGCTTGTTATAAACTTCATATCATATGTGTGAAATTAGTAATGTCAGCAAAAATATTGCTGATTTATTGAAAATGTTTTAATAACATTATTTTTAACAAAAAAAAATGAGTAAGAAACAGTCTAGCTGTACACATAAAACGTCGTATTAGTAACATAGGTCAAGAACGACGGGGCCAAATTTGTTGCGATTTTTGTGGGTTTGGGTCATCTTTGTCCATAATAGGCTTAAAAGTATTATAATATAATATTCATTAATAAAAAAACAGTAAAATATTTCAGTCTAGTTGTTCATCTATGCTCATATTTCAAAAATTACTGAACCGATATTCATGAAATTTAGACTGTTCCGTGAGTTGGAATATACCTGATTTAAATCAAAGAATTGTCGATATGGCTATTAGTTCCCGATGAATTCGTGAACGAATATACAAACTTACAAATATAAAACCATACACTTACGAAATTTAGTACACGTATTTGGATGTCTAACTAGATCATCAGATGCAAATCTATATTAATATGATGTTTGGATGGATGGATGTTTGTTACTTAATCAAAAATCAAAATTTGGCACACAGATAGATGATGACCTGGACTAGCAAATATGCTACTTTTTATTTCAGAAAAATTAGGTGGTCCTGCGGGAATTCCAACCATATTACATACATACCTACATGCCAAACTGAAAAACTCCGTTTTATCGTCAGTTGAAAATACATAATCTATTAATGAGAATCTTAATTGGATATTTTCCTTAAAAATATAATTATATATAATTTCTGGTATGTTGAACACACAAAAATTATGTTAATTCATTAAATTTGTTTTCATCTCTTTGTGTGGGATATCTTTAGGGCTTTATAAAATTAAATATTATTTTCATTACGAAACTTTTAATGAAAATTACTAAGAGCATCTCGCGATGAGAGACGGCTCGAAAAAGCTGCATTATCTCTTTTTCAGACAACCGCCAGTTGCAATAATCGTAGGGCAGATACGTATGTATGAAAGGACGTACCTAGTAGACATTTGAATTGAATGTTCATCATGACAAAATATTTCACACATACTCACGTACGCAAAAATGCACGTACACAAAGCGCACATATGAACCTTGTACTTCCGTATGTGTGAGTGATGAAATACTAGGTGTATTTCATCACTCACACTTTTCGCGTGAAAAACACTTTTATTTCTTAATAGAAATTTCTCTAATATAGAATTAGAAAATTTTAAATAAAATTTAATAAATAAATAAAATAAAATTTCTCTAAAATAGAATTAGAAACAGATAAAATAGAAAAATATAGAAAAAACTTATTTTATTCTGTACTAGATGTTACCCACGACTTCGTCCGCGCGGACTACGTTTACTCCGCACAGCTCCTCCCCCGTAGGTGATAGCGTATATGTTGGCCCGACCTATTAGTAATTATTCATGCAAAATTTGAAGTAAATCCATGCAGTACTTTTTGAGTTAAGCCCGGACATACAAACAGACAAACAGACAAAAATTCTAAAAACTATATTTTTGGCTTCGATATCGATTGTAGATGACACCCCAAGTATTCTTTTCAAAAAATATTCAATGTACAGTTTTGACTTTCCTACGATTTTATTATATGTATTAAATTAGCGCTCAGTTTACATTGGACGTATTCGGCCGAACTCATTTCTTATTAATCTAAGTTGGAGCCGCACTTGCATCTATCGTCGCGAATTTATGTGCGCGCTAAGGCACATGCAGTCTGGAATGTATGCGAAAATAGCCGACAATAGTCGGTCACATCTGTATTTATCGTGTCATTGCACAAAACTTTGTGACAATAGCCGCAAGTGCGGCTCCAGTATAAGTGAGATAGTAAGAATTAATAAAACTTTGTTCTAAACGTCTAGGCAAGGCCAGTTTTCAGCCAGTACACACTTTCTATGTTTACTACGTAAACGTGTCGAAACCTATAGTTAGAAAAAGTGTTAGAATTACACAATGGATTTTGCCGCGCCATTTGAAGAGATTCTAAATGTCCAGATCAGAAACTTCACTTAGAATTCTTAGTAACTAAGTTAGGTTAAGGAGATCTTAGTTCGATCAAACACGCCCATTAAGTGGTAAGCATTGCGCGTGAATGACAGGGACGGAATAGCTATAAATATTACAAGTTAACAAGTTTCCCCCGGGTTGGTCCGGATTCCTTTGAAGAACAGATCAACTGCGTTTCTGCCTAGCAGTTTATAAAAAGCAACCGATCGGCTATACGTATCGCTATCATCGTGACTACAAGGTAATAGAGTTCCGCAACATCTCACCAGGGTATTTGTTACCACCGCCTTACCTATTCCTGCTGCGATAGCGTCAATGCTTATCATTATCGTATTCTAATTTGGATGATAATGTAGCCGGTAGATTTATGCATGTGACATTGCCATCCCGCCACATGGATAGCTACGCACCATTAACACTTTGGTGTCTCTAGGCGACAATTTTTTTACCATCAAGAGACCCATCTGCTTGTTATTCTATGATATGAAAAAGGCCTTGATTACGGCGAGTCACTGTAGGCAAACGGAAAAAAACTGCTTTACTTAACCACATTTTTATTTATTGATTTGTTGAATAACGGTTTTACAAACAATACACGATGAATACTAAGGAATGTACTAACTTATTACATGACAGAATGTACTTTACTTCATCATAATTCCGAAAACAGGCTAAAAACATCTCTAAAACAAGTAATTTGTTCATAATATTTTTAATTTTCCACATGATTTTTATATAATGTACTAAATTTTGGTTTTCAGCTGAAGTCCTATATTTATTTATCCCAAAACTAAGTTTCCCAGCGGTTTCAGAACATATCGCGCCTCCCACTTCCTATAATATTAGCATCAAAATACCTATCTCGCCTTAGACTAAAATCTTCTAACCAAATTTAGGCCACGAATAAAATATTCCACTGTTGATGATTCATGATATAAAACGAACCTATGTGTTATTTTTTCATAGTCTTAACTATTTATTGTTTAACGCCAACAGCTTTAGCGTGAACAAGTGACAAACTCACACACAGACGTCCACGCACTATAACGACAAAATCTGAAGTATTATTATAATAATAATATTTAATTCAGAAACATGTCCACATTTGTGTTAGAAAATACATTTCTAAAAACTAAAATTAGCGAATGTTGTTTGATTGACAGATAAAATTAACTTAGTACAATTACAGATTATAAGATCCCAAGTATACTAAAACTATATAAATCGTCCTGGGTGTCGCCTGAGATATATGCAGGTTTAACCAATGCTGTAGTTGCGAGTCCTAAAATTACAATTCTGGGTTGGTCGAGTTGTTAAAGACCCTGACTAGGCAATCGACGGGGCTCGGGTTCCATCCCCGACGGGGACAAGCATTTATGTGATGAGCATAGATGTTTGTATTTCTGGATTTGGGTGTTTATTAAATATATTCTAGTATTTTATTATATGTATTTCTATGTATTAGTATCTTTGACTAACATCCATGACACAAGCAAATAATTTGTTTACGTTGGGATTAGATCAGTAAGTGTAATTTGTACCATGAATATTATATTATTATTAAAAAATGTATAGGTATTATTATTTACGGCTAAAGTCAGTTGATAAACTTAAAAGAGATTTTATTATTTAGTCTATGGTCAAATTTCGGCCACAGGCGATCGCTAGTTTTTAAAAACCTCCCACTATATAGGGGACTGCAATATGAGTTTGTATGAAAGATTGATGATTTACTTTTACTTCAGCTTTGCTTACAAGTAGAGTAACATTGCTGTATAATAAGAACCTGATGTATGTTCGTAAAAATATTTGCTCATTTAAGGGACCCATTAGACGATCGGTTGTGCTGTCAGTTTTGTTATCACTGACGTGTAAGCTACCATGTAATGAGGTGACTGATATTTGCATGAAATTGAATGAGGATTATCTAGATATTTAATTTTCGACGTCATGCAACCATTGGTCATAACTTTTGAGTAATCGTATGTCAGTCAAAAAGTTTAAATGGCTATAAAAATCTTTTTAATAGCTATTGTTTCATCCAACGCTTTCTTTTTATTTTTTTAAATGGGCTATATTTGGCACCGCTTCTTCAACTACCTCTACGAGTTTTCAACAAAATACGATTTAGTCGTTAAAACGTAATAGATAGGCTTTCTCATTTATAATATTAGTATAAATAGTAAGGGACCTATTTAGATGTAACGGAATACAATTTATGTCTATAGCTTTTATCGTAAATAACATATAAAAGGCAAAACAAAGGGTAATTAAATTACTCGTAATTGGAATATCCAATTTATTAAAATTTTAATCAAGACATGCAAAAAGTAGTAATTATTATAATTTAATACTAATAATAAGCAGATTGCTCTCCTCTCATGACAAAAAGTAATAACCATCGCCAATACATACCAAATAAACCGTTAAATCTTAATGAACCGCAACGATTTGTTCCGCATTCGACCTACAAAGTTTCGCCCCACGTCAGAAATCCGTGTACATCCCACATTTTATTCCTGTTTCATCCTAAAAAATGATTTTTTACGTATTATTATATTTTCGTTCTGATTCGCCTCAGATTTATGCTCGTTTTGCCTCGTTCGTTTTTATTAATAATTTTAAGTAAGGTCAGAAACAAAAAAATGACATTGTTTATAGCAGGTAAATAATGCAAAACTGGAAAGAAAAGGAAAATTGAATATTATTAAGTTTTTAAAAACTCTAAAAAATGATGCTGACCTAAATCAAACTCGAATCCGACGACAAAGAAATGCTAGGCGACTAGATGATATCGAGATGGATAAAATAATAAACGATTCAATACAGTCCATGTTAAATGGTTCTATTTCTTTAGGCTATTGTTTGGAAAATATATGTCCTTTTGTTTTTTAAGTAAAATCTTGATATTGTTTTTGTATTTTTTTACATTTTTAGATTGATGTTCTTAACGTTTTTAACCCCCGACGCAAAACGAAGGGTGTTATAAGTTTCAGGTGTATCTGTGTATCTGTGTATGTGTGTATCTGTGTGTCTGTCCGTGGCATCGTGGAGCCCTGGCGGATGGTCCGATTTGGTTGCGGTTTTTTTTAATTGAAAGCCCTGTTTTGCGAGATGGTTCTTAGCTAAGATTCAGTAGAATCTGTTCAGCCGTTTCAAGATAACCAGTTCTTTTCAAATTGATGAAAGGAATTAAATAACTTGTAAATGCTTTATCAATACTAAATTTTGTATTCTGTTACTTCGTTGATATGGCATTTGCATAGTAACGTTGAGCTAATACTTTGAGATTCATTTAACTGGCAATTTTCGTATTTAAATAACAGATTTTCTAAACATTGCAAGCCACTTTTTAACGACTTTCTGATATCCGTTAGTACAAAAACTTGACAGACTTGTGAAGGAAATGCAAATACTATGGTACCATCCAACTGAGCTCGTGATGTAGCCTGGATGTAGGGACTGGAACTGTCTGATGCAGAGTTTTAACAAGACAATCTTGCTTATACTAAGTCTGGTTGCTATAAGTACTAAGTTTGATTAGTGCTCATGATGACGAGGATTTGAAGATGGAGCTGATAAAGTGCTACCGAAACTCACGCGTAGAATGTAAAAAGAGATAAGATAGTCAAGTTCGGACTCGATGGATTTTTGATGATGTTTACTTTCCATTACATATAATGTCGAAGAACTGAACATGGAGCCGTAAGAGTGTAATTGTACCTCACAGATAGAAATTGCTAATATAATGGAGTTTGGAGTTATTTCATTTGTTACAATAAGATCTTTCTCATGATCATATCGATCTGAAGATTGAGCCGAAAAAGTGACATTGGAACTTCAAGAATCCAGATTCAAAGTTCAACTACAATGAACTCTCAAACTAAACGAGGTAAAGTTTTTGAATTAGCACTTAATTGTCTTATATTGACAAATATCTTAGTGCTGGATGATTTTCAGGATCTGATGATGGAACTGAAAGGTAACCATGAGAACTCCTAAACTAAATAAGATAAATTAATCGAAATTGGATTCATTTGTTCTGTTTGGACAAATACTCTAGTGCCAGATGATTTCCAGAGTCTCATGATAGAGTTGGAAATACTTAATGGGAACCTTGGAATAAAATTAGCAATACCATCAAATTTAAGGTAGTTTGTATCGTTATTTCAAGGAGTTTGGAGTGGAATGGCTTCCAGTGCCTGATAAGAGCTGAAGGATGTAACCAAGAACTCCTGAAAAAGAAGAAGAAACCAGGTTAACCCATCAAGTGGCGTAAAAATCAGTTTGTTTTTGCAAACAATTTGGTGCTAGACGATTTTTAGTATCTGATGATGGAATTGGAACGTCTAACGTCTTGGAATCTGTCGAATTTCGGATCTTTTCTTGTGTTTTAACAAACATCCTGGTACTAGACGATTTCTGGGGTCTTATAATAGAGCCGATAATGGAGGTCATGGGAACTTTGAAATAAAATGGAGTAAATTTTTACAAGGATTTTGCATCACGTTGTTTATCAGTGCCTGGTTATAGAATTGGAAAAAGTTTATAAGAACTTATAAGCAAATCCAAATAAACTCATTGAGTGTGGGCTGCTTGGGTTTGTTTTGACATATACTTTGGTGCTGGATAATTTTTAGGATCTGATGGTGAAACTAGAAGATGACCATGATAATTTTTGAACTAAACAAGATAAAACCATTGAGCCCCGTGTTGGTCCGAGCTCCTTTGAAGAATAGGCCAACTGTCGTTCTGCCATGCAGGTCGTAAAAGGTGACCGATTAATTATGCGAGTGACTAGCATCCTGGCTACTAGGTGGTAGAGTTCTGCATTTTCTCGCCCTGGTCTGGTACTACCACCTTACCTATTCCTGCCACGATAGCGTCAGTGCTTGTAACTGTCGTGTTCCGGTTTGGATGTTCCGGTAAGGTAGCCGGTAAACTTATGTATGTGGCATTAGACCTCGCCACAAGATAGCGAAGCACCATTTACATCTTTGGTGTCTACAGGCGATGGTTGACTCTTTCCATCAGGAGACCTATTAGCTTGTTTGCTATTTTACGATATAAAAACAAGAGCTTAGATTCATTTGTTTTATTTTGGCAAATACTCTAATGCTAGATGCTTTCCAGGGTCTTATAATGAAGCAGGAAGGAGAAAGTCTTTGGAGCAGTGGCTGGCTTCCGGTATCAGATGATAGTGGGAAGAACTCCATAAGATATATAGTTTGGACTCATTTCTTCTATTTTGAGAGTTATCCTGGTGTTAGATAATTTCTGTGGTCCTATGATAAAGCAGGCGAATTGAGATTTATTTGGTTCCTTCTAATAAGAGATTTGCAACAGAATGACTTCCAGTTTCTCAAGATAAAACTGGAAGAATTCCATGAATTCTCGCTAAACCAGACAGGCCCGTCGAGTATGGGTTAATTGGGTTTGTTTTGGTATAATGTTTGGTACTGATTTTAAGAATCTATTGATGTCACTAGAAGGTGGCTATAGGATTTTTTAAACTAAACAAGACAAACTCAACGCGTATTTGTTCTGTTTTGACAAATAATCTGGTGTTAGATGATTTCCAGGCTCTTACGATAAAGTGAGAGAAGGTCATGGAAACGAAACGAACGAACGAATGAAAATTGAGAAGCACCATCGACTTCGATCCCGTTTGAATCGTTCTTTTTGTTTTTGTTTTCCAGTATCTGATAATAAAGCTGGAAGAGGTCCTTTATAACTTTTAAGCTAATCCAGAAAAACCCATCGAATAATAGCTAATTTGGTTTATTTTGGCAAATATTTAGGTGCCAGATGTTTTTTAAGATAAAATAATGATGAAACTGAAAGGTGGCCATCGAGATTGGGCGGATATCGATGGATTTTATAACTAGGAGATTCGCAGGATTTGATTATATAAATAGAAAGTGGCCGTGGAACTTCTGATATAAACAAAATAAGTCCATTGAGTGTGGTCTCATTTGTTATATTTTACATACTCTCTGAATCAAAATGATTTCCAGGACTACATAGTGGAGCTGGAGCCCATGGAAGCTTTGCAATAAAATAACTCAAACTCATTGAGTAAGAAACCATGGTAACTTTAACCTGATGCTGCAAGATCCCCTTTCATAAATCATCAGGTCTTTTCACGTTTTACTCTTAAAATAATGCGTATGTAGCGAAATGGCGGTCTGAGGATGTGTCGGTGGTTTTTGAAATTTTTAATTTTATCTTGTTATATTTTTTTATTACGCTTTGATTTTTCCATTTGATTTAACAGTTTTGTAACATTTTATTATGTAATCTCAGTTAATTGTTTTGTAAAGATATATTAGATACTATAGATACATTTAGTTAGTTATTAGCTGTTGTAATTAATAAATTTTTAATTTAATTAAAAAATTGTAATTAATAAATTTTGATTGTGATTTAGAATTGTACATGAGACTTTTATAATAAAACATATTTTTTATTTGTGTATGGTTTTATTAGAATAACAAAAATATTCAAATAATTTGTAGATAAAATATTTCAATCTGATAACTCCTTCAGAAATAATACGAGAAACAGCAAATTTGATACATACCTATTTGATTTTAATAAAATAATGAAGGCAAAGAAATCTTATGTTTCATAAGTGACGACGTTTTTGAAAAATTTGTGTATTTGTAAACGGTACTTTTAGGACCTTATATAATGTAGGGCGAAACAGGAAATATTTCGTATGTGAGGCAAATACGGAAAATTATGGAATTTGGGACATAAAATTAGGGCAAATACGGAACAAATCACCGCAACACCTATTGTGTATGAAACCAGACGTTGACTTCACTTTGCCTATACGCAAAAGAAGCGGGGTTAGTAATTAAATTATTTGTTTTTGCTTACGTTACCTAGCCTAATAAATATGTCCATTACCGATAAAGAGACATTTTAAACACTAAGGCCCATCAAACGATATAAATACTTTTGAAATGAATTTAGCCATATGAAAATCATTTAAGCGGCATCTAATTAATTTGGTTCAATTAGACTTAATAATAATTAAATTATTATATATTTTTAATTATACATAATTGATTACCGCATTAACTAAATATCAAGAATTCCTATCATTATATCGTTTTAAAGTTAATGGTTAGGAAAATTTTAACACAATATTTTAGTAGTAAACTAACAGTTTTTAATCCTCAATCGAGGCCTCAATTGATTGTTCACTTAACCTTAACTATAAAGACATGCACCATGTAAAGTATCTATATATATAAAAATCAATCCCTATTTTCCTTGGTCACGACATCACGCCTGAATAATTGGACCAATTTCGGTTTTTTTTTTTATTGTGTTTGTGATTGTAAGAAAAAGGTTCTTTTAAAAGAAAATATTAAGAAAATTGCGCGGAAAAATAGAAAATTTAAGAATACTTAACCACCATATAAAGTATAATGCCATTTGGGCTGCGTGGAAGGACAATCCCCTAGACTTATATAAATTACGTGTCACGTTGTTTGTCCGCTATGGATTCCTAATATGAATGGCAAAACAACGTTTGCCGGGTCAGCTAGTTAAACAATAATTTTAAATATACCTATCTAATTTGAAAACTGGATAAATGAAAACCTCTTATATGGTAAAAATTCTTGGTCCCTTGAGATCCCAATTAACCAGAATTCACTGTACTGTAATATACAGTGGTGTCATTGTGGGTTGTACCTCTACCTACCTCTTCGGGGATACGAGCGTGAAGATACTTTTACTTTTTAATTACAATCGTATAGTTTTCAACTTTTTCCCTGTACTTGTAGTCCGACGATATTATTTGCCATATTTCATATTTCTATAACGAAAATTATAAATTTTGATTGCCATAATGCTGCGGCCGCACTTGCGTCTAACGTCACAAAGCTTCGCACAATGACGCAATAAATGTTGTCCCCCGTATTGGTCCCGGGCTCCTTTGAAGAACAGGCAAACTGCCGTTCTGCCAGGCAGGTCGTAAAAGGCGACTGATGGCTATATGTGTCACTAACATCGTGACTACTAGGTGGTAGAGTAACGCAACGTCTTGATCGAGTAATTGGTACCAACGTCTTACCTAATCCTGACGCAATAGCGTCAGTGCTAGGCACTGTCGTATACCGGTTTGGAGGGTAAGGTAGCCGGTAAACTTATGCATGTGGCTTTAGACCTCGCCACAATATAGCAATGCCCCTTGCCATGTGTTGTCACGCCACGAGAGTATTGGTCCGGGCCTCTTTTAAGAATAGAACATCTGCGATTTTGCCAGGCCATTCATAAATGCGAAAGATTGTACGTGTTATACTGCGGTCGCACTTGCGTCTATTGTCACAAAGCTTCGCGCAATGACGCGATGCATGAAGATGTGGCCGGCTATTACCTATTGTCGCAAACATTCAGACTGCGTGTGCCTTATCGCGCGATTGGCGATACGTCAAAGGGTTTTAGCTCACCAATATCTTCAAAACTATATACGCAGGTTCGGCCGAAGGGTTACTGCCATCGTGATTACTGTGTGCATCGTGATCGTGATTACGTGATAAGTGGTAGAGCAAGGGTCACTAAATGGCGACCGCAGTCCGAATCCGGACGTCCGTATTGGGATTTTAATCTAACTTAAGAATAAAACTCGAAATCTATCTACGCCCTTTTTAATAGACTACGAAAATACGAAAATATACTTTAGCCACACCGAGCAAGACGAGAAAATAAATACCAATACTAAGTGTATAGGTTTTAGTGTATAAGCTTTGTAAAAATGTTATAGTAGTTTTTGGAAGATTCTTGAATAAGTTTTTTACAATAAATTCTGGAAAAGTTTTTGCAATAAATTGATTCGTCATTACAAAACTTGCTCGCTTCTAGACCGCGAGTATATTTTTAGGTTTAAAACGGACCACCAGTAAAGTAAATGGTATTCCTGTTCTATCAGAGTGCTAAGTGTGAGTTTTTCTTTTCGCATTCGATCGTGAGCGCATTTGGAGTTTACTAGGAATTTGTATGTGATTGTACAGCGCCACCTAGTGGTAAACGTGAGAAACCAGTTTACCACTAGGTGGCGCTGTACAAATCACATATAAATTCCTAGTAAACTCGAAACGCGCTCACAATCGAATGCGAAAAGAAAAACTCACACTTAGCACTCAGGTATCACCGGTTATGTCCTGCTCGGATTTTGCTACTATCGCCTTACCTATTTCTGCCAGAATAGCGGCAATATTTATCCCTGTCGTGTTTTGTTTTGGAGGTAAAGGTAGCCGTTAAACTTTTGTACGTGGCATTACCATCCCACGGATAGCAACGCACCATTAACATATTTGATGTTTTAAATTAAAATTAAATATTATAGTCGCCTCTGTGGTCTAGTGGTCCAGCGTTGGCGTTGACCACATGAGGTCCCGGGTTCGATTCCCGGGTCAGGCACATTAAAAATTGTTTTTTCAGTTTTCTGAGAAACACAAAGTTGCCCGGGATTGGAAAGTGCCCGGTTGGCGATAGGCTTGCCACCTATCACATTTGTGGGACCAAGTATCTTCGGCTAATCGTGGGTGCACTTGTTGTACCTCTGCCTACCCCTTCGGGGATATGGGCGTGAAGATACTTTAAATATTATAGAAGATGAATAATATTATATGTAACTTTTAAACATAGCTTCATATTAATTGCGTGTTCAAACACAACTAATTAATTTGAGGCACGAACGTCAAATAATTAATTTAATTTGACAATTCAGTATTGGCTTTGAAGTTTGTATATAATAACGCCAATTAACTTTATACACGTATCGTACTGGAATCATTCCTCCCATTAAACCATCCCAGCTAGAAATGCTTGAATAATTAATTTGTCTAAATAATTACGGCATTTCAGTTCAATAAATTTAAGATTGTATGTGTATTTAATAGAAGAATTAATTAATGAAGGAATTATTTGTGATTGTAAGTGCACTTGAAAACCTCAAGTGATTTGAGAAATATTTTGTATAAAAAAATTTAAAAAATTAAGGTCTACGTATATTTTAATACATTCTAAGTTCCTTAAAATAAAATAAATAATAAATAAATAAATGTAAAATTATCAATAACATGAAAGTGTAAATTTTAATGCTTGTTCAAAACAATTCTTTTTAATATAAAATTTATTTTATTTTTAATTTCAATTGTGTTAATATTTTATTTATAATTTAAATTGAATAACACATTTTATTATTTATATTTATAGGATATATTTATAGAATATAGACTGTTTTTGTAAAAAAAGAGTCTGAAACGAATGAATTATTATTATTATACCAACTGACCCGCGCAGCTTCGCCCGCGAGTATATTAATAAGCCGTCCAAATAGCTTTTAATAAAAAGTTCATCCTCTATTTCAGCCCTCCAGGGACTGATGTTTGAAAAAAAATTAGCCTATGTTTGACCCCAGATCAACTATATCCATACCAAATTTCATGAAAATCGGTCCAGAGGTTTAGCCGTGAAAGCGTAACAGACAGACAGACTTTCGCATTTATAATATTAGTTTGGGTATGGTTTTCTTAAGGATTTATCTTTAGAAAAATGTCAACAAATCTCTGTATTAAAATAATTTAAATCAGAGGAGGTAGGATTGAATTTTGAAATGCCCCCAATACCTATCATACTTTCAAAACCTTGCTACAACAAATTAAAACTTTTCCGGTCCTTGGATGATTTCTCGCAAGGAATAAATTCAACTCCCATGAGTCAGCCCCATCCCGCCTTCAAAGATTTTATTGAATCTTGCTTCTCATATTTTTCTAGTTAAAGAATGAATGGCGAATATATATAGATGATAATGGTTCAATATATAATTTTATATATTTTATCGTTATGTGTATTTCATAAAAAAAAGATTAAATTTCATGTTTACTTAATGAAATGGATATCTTATATTATCGCTCTTAGCAGTAAATTTTAATACTAGCAAGCATGGTTATCTTAACTCACGAAAGAACTCCAAGCTTGGAGGCCTAACTGGAAAGCTCAAATTAGGCCAAAAACATTTCACGTAATATTTACCGATTAAGGTAAAAATGATTTTTACGTGCTTTTAATTTTTTTATATTTTATTTATTCTATATAATCCCATATATAAGGCTAATTTTACTATATCCCTGGTAGACCCCTCTCACATCTTTACCGCAATAGCGTCAATGCTTGTCACTGTCGTGTTTCGATTTGAAGTTTAAGATTGCTGGTAAAAGCATGGATGTGACGTTAACATGCCGCAATAAGAGTAGTAACGCATGGTGCGTTGCTATTCTTGTGGCGGATTAGGCATATTTGGAGTCTGTAGGCAGTGTCTGTCTCTTTCCAACAATAGAGCCATCTGCTTGTTTGTTATCTTATGAGCTATGATAAAAAAAAACCTAACAATAATTTTTAATCACTACAAACACTGAAAATAGTAAATTTCTGTTAAAATATATGTACCACGAAATTTGGTCATTTCGAAAATCATTGACGTCCCATTTTAACGCCTTTAAAATGGAATTACAATAAAACTTTGTCTATGTCATAAGAGGCAAAATTTTGACCTTTTAGGTCCAAAGGTTGAAGCTGGATATTGTACGTCAAAAGTACGTAGTTAGGGTTTAAGGGCTCGCAGGAATAGGGATGTCAACAATAAATTAATCTGAGAAATCTAAGTTACATTAACGGAATTCTGAGCTAATATTTCGCCAATAAAGTTTATAGATACTAAAAATAACAAAGAATAAATTGGCTTTGAACTATTCTTTAGTACAAAAATAGAGAATTATATACTAATATTTAATACATAAATAGAAAATTATAAAAATATAAATTTATTGTTGTTTTTAATATAAATGTAATTAAAGTTTTGTACAACTACAATGATAACCCTTAAATATGGATCGTAGAAAAGTATATCAAATTAAGTCTCAATATTTTTTATGATTATTTCTAGCGATACATTTTATTTAATTAATTTAAAAAGCGTAGAAAATTATTCTATTTTATCTAATACTTATCACTCCTAAGGACGCATAAAAGATGTTAAAACTCAAAAACGCCGTGTTCTTTACACTTCGGTTTCTCTTATTTAATTTTTAAAATCTTTTTTAAAAGTTATTTTATGTTAATGTATATTTTTTGTAAGATTTTCGTTAAATTTTTTTTACTATTTTATTTTTTGTATGATTTATGTTGTTACCTGTAATTGGCAGGTACACTAGACTTGCACCTCTTAAGGTACAAGTCTAGTGTACCTGCCAATTACAAATTATAAATAGACCTTAGTCTATTTATAATTTGTATTTATTGTGTATTTGCTGTAGGTGTTCCATTGTAAATAAATAAATAAATAAAATGATATTAAAGTAAAACTGCTGGCACACGTGTCTTGATAACTAGTTAGTAAAAAGGGAGAAAGATGGGAAAAGAGGGGGAAAGAGAGAGGGAGTGCAGGGAGAAGGGGAGGAAAAATTGAAAAAATGGGAAAATAAACTTCCACCTCTCTTTCACCTTCTTTCCCCATCTTCCCCCTTCTTCCGGCCCTTTTTTCTCTTTTCCCTTTTTTCCTCTCTTTCTCCTCGTTTCTTCTGTTTGCCTCCCTTTCCTTCTACTCTCTCTCTCTCTTATCCTCGTTAAAAATAACAATCTGTATATGACTATTTAATTTTTCTTTAATTTTGCCATCTTTTCCTTTGATTTGCCTTCTTTTCTCCACATTCATGTCAGTCTTGCTGGTTACAGACTACAGACACAACTTTTGGATATCATTCGATCAATCTGATCATGGTATATCAGTCTTAATTTCTTCCAATGTCTACTCCTCGATCTCTATCATTGCATTGTTTCCATGCTAGGAATAATTTGCAAACTTTTGGAGTATATGGAAAATGCTACGGTCACAGTTTTTTTTCTCTGTCTATCAATTATTAGATATACTATTAAATGTTCTTGCAAAATAGCCAAAAAGATTTGAAGAACAATAAACTTGTGACTCACCCCGACTCACGAGTTTGTCGATTTACCAATTATATCGTATCCCTATCGCTAAATTTCTCTTACTTTATTTCAGTCCACTAATTTACAATAACCGAAACCGACAACTTTTCATACATACCTCAATTGCGAGACTGCTGCCATCCTCACACACTTCCACCATCAGATCTAAATATGGAAATAATTGCTGATTTTAAATCATTTTCGTTG
This sequence comes from Apodemia mormo, assembly GCA_036924255.1. Lineage (NCBI taxonomy): Eukaryota > Metazoa > Arthropoda > Insecta > Lepidoptera > Riodinidae > Apodemia > Apodemia mormo. The sequence continues at coordinate 3,442,615 of JAUPFN010000016.1, forward strand.
GATAAAATGAAACAAAAAATCGAAATGATTTCACATGTGAAATTTTACTAGCAATGATTTTCACGCTGTGTTTTCACTCATAACATTACTCTAATGTCAAATAATCGTAAGTTATTAAAAGTGAAGTATGAATTAACCACTGCCGCTCCCATATGAATTGCAAAATTTCATTAAGTGTGACATTTCACAGACCAAATGAAGAGAGGTAGTAAACGTGACGTATAAAAAATACCTTTCATATAAAATTTCATATGCTACTCATGAAATGTTCCATGTCTAGTGAGATCGCGAGCGGCTAGTGAGAACTATTCTAGAAAAGGTTTTTTTGTTTTAATTTTTTGATCTATACATTTGAATCCAGAATCTTTTGAACTAAGCCTAGTTAAGTAAGTTAGAATTAAGCCACTTAATAGTAAACCACGAGGAAATCTGTCCTACGCTATCCTGCTATCTTATGACCAACAAACATATAAGTTGGAATCTGCTGACATTATTTATCAATATTTCAGATTATTTGAAGAAAACGAAGACATTCATCACTTATTCGAGAAATTCCGCGAGCTTCGAACCAAAGAAGCTATAGTTAGCTCCTCGGAGTTAGCTGAGCATGCCACAAAGGTCATGCACACGTTGGACGAAGGTATCAAAGGATTGGGAGACATGGACACGTTCTTCGCGTACGTGAGACATGTAGGAGGCACACATCGTCAGGTGCCGGGATTCAAGGCTGAGAATTTTATGGTGAGAATTACGAAATTATAATATTTATACAAGGACGAATATTTTTATTTGCCTTAAAATACGCCTTTATATTTTACTCACTTGGTGGAAGGAGATAACTATTGCACAATAGACCAACTGCAGTTTTGCCAAGTAAGTGATAAAAGGTGTTGATAGGCTATACGGGTGATTCCGTTATAACTGTGATATAATGTCAGTACCGTGTCATGTCTATTTTTAGAATTTATTTATAAATTGTTAGTTTTTTTTGTCGTAAACATTAGAATTTATGAGGTAATTAGTTTAAATCATTTATTACAACAAAAAAACTAACAATTTATAAATAAATTCTAGAAATGGACATGACACGGTATTGACATTTAAGTGATATGTTGTAAGTTTTCTGTAAGTGGCAAGTTATATTATATGAAAATAATGTTGAAATATGTTTATTATTTTCCAATAAGTACAAAAATTTCATAAATTAATTATTAATTAACGACCTGTGAGAACAAACAATACAGGACATTGAATATCACAGTTAGAACGGAATCACCCATACATGCCACTACCACCGTGACTACTAGGAGTTCCGCGACGTTTCGCCCAGGCATATGGTACCATTGCCTTACCTATTCCTGACGCAATAGCGTCAATGTTAGTCATTGTCATATTTCGGTTTGGAGACGGAAGCACGGTAATATCTATACAGTATTCCAACTTCATACAAACGGACGAAGCGCGAGCTATGACCATGAAGTATAGGTGGAGCTAGCACTCGTATTAATCACTTGAAACACATATTTACGTTATATCTCTGTCTATGAGGTCTCTTCATCTCTTTTTACACAGCTGTGTTAGACAGAAAGGGTAAAACCTCAGAAGATAACAGCAGTATTTAAAATTGTGTTTCAGGTAGGTATTAGAAGTGCTGCCTCCAGATATAATACAGCTTCAGGGCTGTATTATGTCTGGCTAAGCGCCTCGATCTCGGCATTGCGCTCGGCATGCAAACACTCGCGACTGTGCCGCAGTGAAAAACGGACGGTGTGTTGACACGCATTTTAACTAAATACTTTCTATTCAATTCACAAAGTATTTTATTTGTTTACTAGCTGTTTCCAGCGACTTCATGCGCGCGGGCTTCGTTTACTCCGCACAGCACCTCCCTCATAGGTGATAGCGTGATAATATGTAGCCTATATGTTGACCCTACCTGTTAGTAATATTCATGCAAAATTTGAAGTAAATCCATGCAGTACTTTTTGAGTTCACCCCGAACATACATACAGACAAGCAGACAAACAGTCAAAAATTCTAAAAACTATTTTTTGGCTTCGATATCGATTGTAGATCACGCCCCAAGTATTCTTTTAAAAAAATATTCAATGTACAGTTTGACTTTCCTACAATTTTATTATATGTATAAATATTTATTTATTAAAATGCTGGAGGCGGGCAGCCCTATTGCATGTTTACGTACCTTGTGGCTGTAGGCATTTATTTCAATGATGATATGGCCGAGTTACAATAATGTATAGATAATATTACCGTGCCGAAGGTAACCGGTGGATTTAAGCAGCTTGCCACACGGATAGCAAAAACTTAATATTCCATTAGCGTTGGCGTTGACCACATGAAGTCCCAGGTTCGATTCCTGGGTAGGACAATTTAAATTTAAAGTTAAAGTGTGTTTTTTCTTCAGTTTACTGATAAAAATAATGTTGCCTGAGATTGGAAAGTGCCCGGTTGGCGATAGGCTTGCCACCTATATAACACTAAGTAACATATTAACATTAATTAACGGTGGATTTCAAATATAAATATACATAATAGATATATATTAACGAAATGCAATGCAATGGGACAATCTCCAATCTTCACCTTTTCTCATCATCCACACTATGCCTACCTTCTTAGGAGTATTGGCATGATAGCCTTTTTTTAATCTATAATCTTTATGTTCATTCTTTCATTGTACTCATCATAAGTTTTTATTGAAATGTAAGGAAAAGGTTTTTTTCCGTTCATCTTAATCAAAATATTAAAATAAAATTTCAAATAACCTTTGTTCTTTCATTTCCACTTATTTTTCCTTGAAGAAACAAAGAAATATTTGGGACATTTTTAAAAAATTATTTCCTCCTTCTTTCCTGTTTTTATAAACATTTTAACTTTGTTTACAGAAAATCGAACAACCATTCTTAGAAGCAGCGAAAACAACGTTAGGGGATAGATACACACCAAATATAGAGAATATATATAAAATAACCATACGATTCATTTTGGAGAACCTTGCTAAGGGCTACGAGGAAGCATGCCAAGAAAACGGTACGGCAGATACTTGACCATAATAATATTTCCTTAACGTATTTTACAGATAAGTTCAAAGATACTTGTTATACTTTTTTAATAAAAGAAAGAAACAAATATTTTATTTTCGAAAACACATGAAACATTGTTACTTTATTCTGTATATTTAATAATGCTTATTGTTCGTTTCAATTTATTTATTAAGCTATGTCTATATTGGGCAAACAAAAGGTAACACGAATTTGGTGTTCATTCGCCATTTATGTAGCGATTGATCGAATGTATTAACGCAAAGTAGAACGTGGAGCCTTAAGTTAAGTAGTGAATACTTATATTGAATTACTTTGGTAAAACACACAAAATTTTTTTTTATTTATTTTCCCATATAAAATTTAATACTTTTTATTTTACAAGATGACAAACAATCAGAGAGTTCTCCCAATCGAAAGAGATAGTCAATGCCTATAGAAACTAACGATATCATCCATGTATCAAAGATGGTATAATCATTACTGCATTGAAAAGCTTACTCTAAAGCGCTAAAACTGAACGTGCACTGACGTTTTTGCGACTAGTAAAGTCGGTCGTATCTAAATCACACAAGTTGCAGAACTCTACAACGCTATCCGATCTATATTCTATTACCATCATAAACTAGTAGTAACTATGGTAGTAACACTTTGAGGCATTCGTACGCATTTTACGATTATTCTATAGAGGCCCTAAAAAGAGAGCTCTAACCAATTCGGGGGAATAAGTAATACGCATTTTCTTATTTATTAAAGGATTGTTGCTTTCCGCCTATTTCAAAAGTAAGTAAGTATTGGGTAATAGAGTAACATGATTTAGGAGTTTGTTTGCCTAAGTAATATTTGATTATGTTACGAATTTACAACACCTATGGTAATTTTGTAAATTGAAATAGTATTAATGCTTAGAAACTAACAAATAATCTTCCAATGACTAATTATGACAGAAACATTAAGCGACTTTCCGTATCTGTTTAGGCCACTCGTAAATCCTACCTTTCTGACAAGCAGCTCATCAAAAGTTTAATTTTGCAAACGTCTCACCCATATTAGTGTCATAAAAAGTCTCGTTAAATATGATGAGCTATAGTTATTTCTATCAGAAGAAGCATCTGATTGTTTCCTAATCTATTAAATCAAATAACATAAATAAAATAACTGTATTTATTTATTTTTATAATATAATATTACGTAGTAAACACATTGCCTGTGTGCATCAGGCTACCAAAAGCTTCTTAAAACGATCGCCTTGCGGTCGAAATTTGGCCAAAATCTTTTTTAAGTTCAACAACAGACGTGAGCCGTAAAGAAAATAATGTACATGTGTGTGTATTATCATGCATGTCACATATAGTTAGTAGGTATAACGTTTATATATTTTTAAATTTAATGTATATTTAATGCATATTGCTTAAAAATGTTTGGTTTCAGTTGTCCCACGCAAATTAAACTTTAACTGTGTCAAATATAATACTCCAACGTTTGCGTAATTATCTCAAATTTTGCTCCACGTATTAATATATAGTTTATAATACATGTGACTTAAGTTGTATATTACCGCAGGTAGTGAAGTTAGGGTCCGAGCATAGCGAGGGTGCTAAACACCCCGATAATAGTCAGAAAAAAAGTCAGTCAGCTTTAGTCAGATGTATCATATATGACTTTATAGCTCATGTGACATAAGCCCGCACTTTAGCTATGCTTTTCAGTGTAATAAAACAAATTAGGTCACAGAAAAGTGTGCCTACTTGCTATACATATGTTTTAAGGAACGGTTTACATAAAGTTACATTTACAACGTTAAGTCTTTGAGGCTATGAAATTGAATTTTGCATGCCTTAGAATGTTGCTTTTAATTTTCCGCCATTTAATAGGGCATACAACGGAACTGATCTAAATTTAGCTTTAAATTTATGTAAATTTATTTTAAACCGCATTGCTAAATTATTCTGTATTAATTGAAGCAAACTTGATATTTAACGCAAGAATTGAATTCATAAGTGAATAAATACATCGGAGTCTTGAACCATTAATTTAGTGTGATATTTTAGACCGACTCCAAAAGGGTGAATACGTTCCGTACTCATTTTACCTTTAGGTAAAATTTGGTTGTAAGAAACCCATTTGTTATAAGTGTGGTGATATATTTATGCATATAAATTCATAATAAGTATTAAACTTAACGTATCAAATGCATTCTCCAAAATACTTAAAGTAATCGTAAAATTTGCATTAAAATGTACTTGGATTTTATTTGCGTTTTATTGTATAATCACTCTTACATTTATGCTGGGGCTGCAATTGCATCTATCGTCACAAAGCTTCGTGCAATGACACGATAAATGCAGATTTGACTGGCTATTATCGGCTATTTTCACATACATTCCGGACCGCGTGTGCATTAGCGCGCATATAACTTCGAGACGATAGATGCAAGTGCGGCCCCAGCATTACTAACTGTAGCAGCAATAAAATACAGTAGGTACGTAATATTAATATATACCTACAGGGTTATTTTTGGATCTCCTGCCAAATGTAAACAGGTGGTTCAGACCATGAAGTTAAACAACTTTTCCAAAGAAACATGGGTCGAAAAGTGAAAAAAAAATTCGACCCTCCCATAGAAAACTGCTCGATCAGGTGGTTGATTTCGTTTGGAAGATCTGAATTTTTTTTCACTTTTCGACCCGTGTTTCTTTGGGAAAGTTGTTTACTTTCATGGTCTGAACCACCTATTTAAATTTGGCAGGTGGTCCAAAAATAACCCTGTATAAATTACGTGTCAAGTTGTTTGCCCGCGATGGACTCTGAAACTGCTCTCTGAAGTACCCCAAAATCCCAAAATATTCTTTGTATGACTATATCAATCAATGTTTGCCGGGTCAGCTAGCACGTATATATTATGTTAAACACCCAAACCCATAAACACAAACATCTATCTTAATTTCAAAAATTCCTGTCTCTGTTGGGAATCGAACCTAAGTCACCTGATCGCGTAATTTTGTAGCGACCCAAACTACGCAATCAAGTTAAATGAAATCAGGACATTGAAATTTGCGTGCTTTAGAATGTTGCTTTAAATTTTCCGCTGCCATAATTCATTTGAAATCAGGACAATATATACAATAAACACCCAAACAAATACAAATAAAAAAATCTAACCTCATTACACAAATGTCTCTCTGTTGGGGATCGAACCTGAGTCTCAGTCTGGGTCGCTAACTACTTAACCTATAGACCGTGGTGCCACGAACAAACTTTTTAAGCCGAATTTTCGTGAACAGCTTCGTATTGACGAGACAACCATCTTTTCTATCTTCAAAAAATCTCAAATCGGGTACTACCGGCGGGGAAGAGTTCGTTGGGTACTAATAATAAACTAATAAAATTATGAGGCTTTGAAAATTTTGATTCGGTGAAGGAAAAAGACATGCGTGAAGATACTTAATTCCAAAAAAATCTTTGTTTAAAAATTTTTTTACGGCAGTAGTGTTTTAATATACTCATTAAATTAAAATTAATTACTAGAATATTTTATTAAGTGAAATTGTCTTAAATTGAGTGAAACCATCAAAATTCAAAAGAAATAAGAGTGTCCAGAAGCTTGTATCCAAGGATTTAAAACCTTATCATTTCGATATATTTGCGTCTTTGTGATTAGTTATGGTATATGATATTATGACGTTGTCTTCTAGCGCTAGTTGGCGAACCAATCACGAAACAGCATGAAACGCAGTGAACCAATCACGAAACAGCAAAAATATCGAAATTATAACGTTACAAATCCTTGCTTGTATCCGCAATGTGCGTCACGCCGCACGTCAGCGCCAGACATTCAGTTCCGAACCAAATTAACTCTTCGGACTTCGGAAATTGAATTTCTGATGGCTATAAACTGGTAATAAAAATGAAAGGACTTTTTCTTTGTATCCTGAAATGAATGAAAACACATGGACCGCGCCTTTTTTGTTTCTTTTAACTATTGTAAAAAAATAGCTGACGTTTATTATCCCTGTATTCTGACTGAATTTTCGATATGGCTGGTTTTTTAATTGTTATTTTTGTTATTTGTCTTGGTCCAGGCTCCTTTTTAAGATTACACCAACTGCCGTTCTGTCAGACAGGTCGTAAGAGGCGACCATCTGGCTATGCATGTCACTACTATCGTAACTACTAGGTCAGTTTAAGTAAAACGTCAGAATACTTGGTGCCGACGTGGGTGAAAGTGTCGGACGTTTCACATGTTAATGCGGCGTTGCAATTCGTGTAGTAGGATGGTAATACCCAGTAATACCGTATTCATAAGTTTACCGGTTACTTTACCCGGTTGTGGTTATGGTTTGATAACACGACAATGACAACCATTAATGCTATTACGGCAGGTATATGTAAGACGGTAGTACCAAAACAAAGACGTTGCAGAACTCTACCACCTGGTAGTAATGATGGCAGTGACACGCACAGCTAATCGGCAGGATTTTATGACCTGCCTGGCAGAAGGTAGTTGGTCTATTCTTCAAAGGAGCCCGAAACAACACGAGGGGAAAATAGATAGGTGAGAATAGGTGGTATAATCTACACGAGTACGGTTACGAACTGCCTGGTAGAATGGCAGTTAGAATAGATCATTCTTCAACGGCAACCCAGACCAACACCATTTTCTGGCACAATAATGTTAGGACTTGCCACTGTCATGTTCTGGTTTGGGAGTAACGCGCCATGAACATGTCGTTTACAAGCAGTTGTCATCTTTAGAGTGGCACATCAGCAGAGACATATATTGCCATCATAAAATGATTACATAAGCAGATAAATGATTACATAAGCGGATTATGATATTTTGTAAAAAATCAACTAGACCAATACGAGATAATAAGTATTCTCTCTTTCTAAAAGATATTTATTTCTCAGATAGCCTACGTCGTGGTTTTGGGGTAAGCCAATTTGACTCAGATCATGAGGTCCCGGGTTCGATCCCTGGGTCGTGCAAAAGTGTTACTGAGGTTTTTCAACGATTTACAAAAAATCTAGCAATAAAATAGCAGCTCGAAGTCTGGCGGGGTGGTATTACCACTTTCGCGTCTTGTATGAGCACGTAAAGCTGTTGGTCCCTGTTATCGTTAGAAATAGTCGACAATCGTTATCAGGTCGATAAAATGCGGCGATGGGATCACCTCTCATCTCACCAACCGACAAACCGGTGAATAATGGTGAACCAGAAAATTTATAGGCGTTCGGTTTACTCTGCCTACCCCGTAAGGGAACGGGCGTAATAAAACTTTATTATTTCAGAGAGAAAACTTTTAAACTCACATATTTTAATTTCATAATTTTTTACTAAACCTGTGTTTTCAGTAAAGCTTATTTACTGCAAAGTGCAGTTTGTCCGAAGCCTTTATAGACAAATCCAAACAAAGGGTGAATCAGAACACCTGTGAAGTATCGATCTGGGTAAAAATAACTCGAGCTGGAGTGAATACCCTAAGATTTAAATATAAACTATCGATTCAAGGAAATATTTTGAGGAAAATTTATGAGAGATTAAATTCATTTTTAAATCTTACACATCTTTATAATTATTATAGTATTACTAGCTGTGCGTACTAGGTTTTTTCGCCGTGTTGGTCCCGGCCTCCTTTGTAGAATAGGCCAACTACCGTTCTGCCAGGCAGGTCGTAAAAGGCGACCGATTGGCTATCGAGTCACTACCATCGTGGCTACTAGGTGGTAGAGTTCTGCATTGTCTCGCCCGGGTCTGGTACCACCGCCTTACCTATTCCTGCCGCAATAGCATCAGCGCTTGTCGTCGTCAGCTGTCGTGTTCCGGTTTGGAGGGTAAGGTAGCCGGTAAACTTATGCATGTGGCATTAGACCTCGCCACAAGATAGCAACGCACCATTAACATCTTTGGTGTCTATAGGCGATGGTTGACTCTTTCCATCAGGAGACCCATCTGCTTGTTTGCTATCTTATGATATAAAAAAAAAAGGTCTACTGTGCTAGAACGAAGTCACGGAACTTCGTCAGCGTCGAAAAATTAATAAAATAAAAGTAGCCTAAGTTACTCCTTATTACCGTGGTTAAAAGATAGGCAGTTCCGGGGTTTTACCCGCATAGTTACCGTTCTTGTGGGATTTTCGGGATAAAAACCATCCTATGTCGGATCTCAAACTATCTTTGTACCAAATTTCATTCAAATCGGTCCTATAGTTTAGACGTGAAGAAGAAACAGGCAGACAATGTTACTTTCGCATTTTTAATATTAGTATTGACAAGTGTCATTTTGATATCACACCAAAAGTTAGGGAGAAGTGTCCTAACGCCGGATGGTAGCTAGTTCCGGGCACCCGTACCATCTCCGAAACTAAAAACAAGCGATATAAAAATTGTGTGAAAGGGGGAGGGACATAGTATAGTCGAATCCTGGGATGTAGTTTGAAAGTAACGCTCGTGATGAGGGTTACTGGATGATTCGCACAAATTTAACTTGCACGAAATGTGCAAATCGACATTTTTTAATATTATATTTTTCTGAAGGCGATTTGCACGAAGTTATTTTATTGGCGTGCGAATCGACAGCTCCAAAAATATGTAGTAGGCTTTTGGCATACACGTGTTTTGTGGAATATAGTTATTATTAATGAGTTAGTTTTTATTTTGTGTATTGTAAAATAAAATATGTGCCAAAAGCCTACTACTACATAATTTTAGAGCTGTCGATTCGCACACCAATAAATTAACATCGTGCGAATCGCCTACAGAAAAAATAATATTAGGTATTAAAAAATGTCGATTCGCACATTTCGTGGAAGTTAAATTCGTGCGAACCATTGCTCCCATAAGTTTCGATTGTGTTACACCCTAGTATTTGTGATCAATTGTTTAAATTTATTTTAAATTAGCTGTTGCCAGCGACTTCGTCCGCGCGGATTTCGTTTACTCCGCACAGCACCTCTCCCGTAGGTGATAGCGTGATAATATGTAGCCTGTATGTTGACCCGACCTGTTAGTAATATTCATGCAAAATTTGAAGTAAATTCATGCAGTACTTTTTGAGTTTACCCCGGACATACATACAGACAAACAGACAAAAATTCTAAAAACTATATTTTTGGCTTCGATATCGATTGTAGATCCACGCCCCAAGTATTCTTTTAAAAAAATATTCAATGTACAGTTTTGACTTTCCTACGATTTTATTATATCATTACATAGTATAAAACAAAGTCGCTTTCTCTGTCTGTCCCTACGTCCCTATGTTCCTATGTATGCTTAAATCTTTAAAACTACGCAACGGATTTTGATGCGGTTTTTTTTAATAGATAGACTGATTCTTGAGGAAGGTTTTAGTATATAAACCTTCCCGATATTCCCACGGAAACAAAAGCTGCGCGCGTGAAACCGCGGGCAGGTCGCTAGTGTATACATAAAGGTAGTGTCTTATTGTCGTAATCTAAAAAAGTTTATGTGGATTCCCTAAATGGTTTTGATATAAAATATATTACTGTGATCGTTCTCTGTCCCTTAGTATTGGATATGAAGTAGTCCCTTAACGCCGGACATTTAAAGCCCTGTCAACACCAAAAACGCGCACTTTGTCTATTTCTATCAGAGTAAAGGAGAGCCCACTAACAGTGAAACTGGGCGGCCAGTATAATGAATAATTAATTATTGAAATAAAAAAGTGTAGATTATTTGTCAAATATGATGATTTTGTGTTTTTAATTGCAGACGTCAAAAATATAGAAAAGTTTAATGATGATTTTAAACCAAACTTCGCAATTATTTTCTAACGACCCAATTTTGTTCAATTATGTATCGAGTCCGGCCACGGTCTTTGACATATTATGATGAATATTAACATATATTTTTTGTGATGTGTTATAATAAATAGTTTTTCTTAAAAAACTGCTTAAATGACATCAATTTCAACAAAATAGGTCTTTGTCAGCCTCTTAATATGTTATTTTCTCTTGGCAGTATTTATATAAATTTTTCTTAATAAAAGTTATACGAATTTTCAGAAGAGAGAAGAATAAGATTGAAACGTAACAAAAGAATGAATGAAATGAATGAATAAATGAAACTTGATATCATTTTCATATCTGAAACTTCTGTTAGAAAAATCCAACTTCTAACAGAAATTTCATTTTTATTCTTCGTGTTATTAAAATATCTATAAAAGTGGATTTTCATAAGTAAAACAAAAATCGCATTTTATAAGTTACGAAACTTACGTAGGACCCGTCGATATGTAAGGCGGTGGTAGTTGGTACCAGACCCAGGCGAGACAATGCAGAACTCTACCAACTAGTAAATTAAAGCACAAGTGCATTATAAACTTGTTTTAACTAATAATAATGGAGTTTCACCACCAAGTTCCCACGATTGAAAATGTAAAATCTAGAAATACATATTATGTAAATACTAAAATGAAATTAATAACATCCAAACCCAAAAATACAAATGTTTGTATCCATCACAAAATATATTTTGTGCCTATCGAAATTTTCACCTGTGTTGGTCGGCCTCTTTTGAAGAATTGATCTATTCTAGAACTGCTGTTCGGCCAGGCAGGTCTAACGAGGCGACCGATTAGCTTTACGTGTCACTACCATCGTGACTACTAGGAGGTAGAGTTCTGCAATATCTTGTCTGGGTATTTGCTACCACCGCCTTACCTATTCCTGCTGCAATACCGTTTATTCTTATCATTGTTGCGTTGTGGTTCGGAGGATAAGATAGCTAATAGACTTATGCATTTGACATTGACATCCCGCCACAAGAGTAGCAACGCACCATTAACATCTTTGGTGTCAATGTCGATGGTTTATATTTTCACCAGGAGAGCCATCTGCTTGTTTGTTATATATAAAAAAAGAGCATCGAACAGTAGCTCGATCAAAATAAGACAAAAAAATAAACTGAGTATTGAATATTTTAATGTAGTGCTGAAATAGGGACATAAATAGGGCAAAAACAATTGCACCCGATGAGAATCTAATAAATTGTCTTCACCAAAAAGTATTCTCAAATAAATTCGTAATCTCAAAGGGATCACAAATTTTGTTTGATGCTAGGTTTACACATTCGCATGAATAGCGAGGCAAATGGCGAGGCAAATAGCAACACGAATGTGTAATCAGTGAGCTCACTATTCGCCTCGTGCCTCAACTCGAGACTCGCGCGCTCGAGTCCTGTTTACACATTCGTACGAATAGCGAGGCGAGTGATAAGGCGAATAGCAACACGAACGTGTAAACAGTGGGCTCGCTATTCGCCTCGTGCCTCGCCTCGCAACTCGCGCGCTCGCGTCGGGTGCGGTTTTTCGGACACGAATCAAAGAGCAATAAGTTGAACAATGTCCTTGAATGCGTAGTCCTTGAATTTTCGGATCTCAGCTAAAGTGCGGTAGAGTTATGCAGCGGGGAAATCCCCGCCCATGGGCGGAGTTGCATTTCGTGTTCGGATATCCGTGCCACGGTAATATTATCTATACAGTATTCCAACTTCATACAAATGGACGAAGCGCGAGCTATGCCTACGCGTCTCGATCTCGGCATTGAGCATATATCTATAGAGTATTGTAACTGTATGTGATTTTAAATATACTTTACTGTATAAACAAATAAAATACTTTGGGAATTTAATAGTAAGTATTCAATTAAAATGCGTGTAGTTTTTAATTGGTAGATTTAATTACACTCGTCATATTAAATATATAAATTAGATAGTTTCCATCGTCGGCACTTGGTGAAACTGCATTTTAAATTATATATTACAAATAAACTCACTTGTACTTCAAGTTCACGTATATTTTTAATTTTTTACTGTTCACATCCAACCGGTTTCGCTTATAAAAGCATCATCAGGGATGTTTTACACATATTTTATAATATCTTTAACATATTTTTTACAATTTAAGTTACATTATTAGCTACTCTTTATAGGTGGGTATTAGACAAATATTTCAATTTGACACAAACGTCTGGCTGTCTGGGTTACCAACATGATATTTTTTCCCCAAAAAACGGAGACTATATTATTAGCTATTTTATTATATGCTTATATATAAACTGTGCCGCTCGTCTTCAAAATACTTTTGGGAGAGAAGCACCTCATTTGAGCACCGTGAAGTGATGGTTTACTGAATTTGAGAAAGGACGAGTTTTTTACATGGCGAATTTCGTGAAGGGCGGCCTTCAACTGCCATCAACGAAAATAATGTGGCTACTGTTAAGCGGTTAATTGAAGAAAACCTCTGGATTACCTATGAGATAATTTGAGGACTAATGGGAATATATATGAGCCAAATTCAGAAAATTTTACACGAAGAATTAAAAGTTCAGAAACTTTGTTGTCGTTGGATCCCTCATGAACTAACAGCGGAGCAGAAGCGGACTCGCGTGGAATGGTGCCCACAAATGCTACTGAAGTACGACCACGGACATTCTAATGCTGTTTATGACATTGTCACAGAAGACGAAACGTGGATTTGTTGTTTTGAAGCCGAAAAAAACTGCAATCTTGTGAATGGGTGTTTGAAAATGAGAACAGGCCAACAAAAGTGAGACAGGCGAGAGACGTAGGTAAAAAAATGATCGCGTTTATTTTCTCAGCTACGGGTCCCATCTGTACAATCCCACTTGAAGATCAAGAGTGCTAATGCCGAGTGGTATTCTACCATTTGTTTACCCAGGGTGTTAGAAAAAGTTCGCGAAAGACGACCCAAAAGCCGCATTCTCCTACACCATGATAACGCTTCTTCACACACGGCCAACAAAACAAAGTCATTTTTAGCTTCCGAAAAAGTACATATCGTCACTTATGCACCCTGTGATTTCTGTATTTTCCCCAAAATCAAAGATTTGATGAGAGGTTTTACTTTTACCAACTCCGAAGAGGCAGTGATAGCGTTCAATCAGCACGTAGAAAACATGCCTTCAGATCTGTGGTCCTCCTGTTTTAAAAAATGGTCCGATCGCATGAAAAAATATTTAAGATGTAAAGGAGGTTATTTTAAAAAGCAATAAACATAATATTTTGATTATAAGATGTTGTTTTTTAAGTTACGCAGAACTTATAACGTGACCTACGTACAAGTTGAATGTCTCACACCGGTCGACACGATGATTCGACACGACATCGACAACAACGATGTTGGTAAATGGTGACATTAGCGTAACAACGATTTGCATTGATGTTAAAAAATAAGAAAAACGCCCATCGCTAGTAGCAACTGTCTGCATGGCAAGATTGAGGCGCTTAGTCATAGCTCGCGCTTCGTCCGCTTGTATGATGATGGAATACTGTAGATAATATTACCGTGACGCCGGGGACTATAGCGCGCATGCCACGCGTTCTTCATGTTCGTATGCAAATATCAAAATGAATCACCCACGAATGTGTGAATATCCACTTCGCGAGTGACGAGGCGAATAGCGAACTCAAATGTATAAACGCGGGGTGAAAGAGTGAAATGATTTCCGTTGAAACGATATTCGAACCTTTCATGATATTTATTATGCGTATGAAAAATCTCCAGTGAGCTAGTACTTTTTATTATTTATTAAAGAAGCGAATCAGTTAGCAGTTTACAGGAATGGAACATTTTATACCGCAATTGGATTTTACATTAATTAGAGTATAACAAGACACTTGACCTCGTTAATGTTAGGTTTTTACAAATATAATTAACGAGGTTTTTATTCCTTTGTAAGAAGTCCTCACTCCGCTGGTTGTTTGGTAAATATCGATTAAGACGAAAACAGCGTGTAATTGTTTGCTATATACTTTGTTATTTTACTTTGTTAGCGAATGTATTGAGTTCGCTGGTTCCTTTACATTTTTATTTCATTTGTGCTTAATCATTATTGCTCTATATTTCGATGTAGTTACAATAATACGAATAAAACCATTACACTTTACGATACTTTACAAAGTGTCAAATTCGATATAATTCAAGCGACGCATTATGGCTGGTACACCATACGACTACCAAAAAGTAAAAGTGATTATTGTGTCTACTCTTACGGCCTGGAGTGACCTACTCTTACGGGAAATTCACGCTTGCGATTTTTCGCGCGGCGCGAACGGTGAAGCGTCTGGCATCTGAAACAAATGTATGGGGAAACTAAACGTGCCACGAAGCGCAACGACTGGCGGCGGAGCGACGGGCGATTTTTGACGAGCGAATCGGGCGCGCGGTGCAGGACGCGGCGAGCGAGTGACAAAATGTATAAATCAGCACAGAGCATGGCGGCGGCCTTAGCGTATAGTCTAGGAACCAGAATGGCTTAGTTGTAGTTGTCGAGAAAATACAATATGAACATTTTAACTTAAATTTTCCAATACTTACAAGGGCAGTAATTTATTTGTCTGGTCCCACATCATACAATTTTTCTTTCTTCCCACAATGTTGAATATTCATAAGAAAATAAGTAGTATCGCCAAAAAATCGATAGTTTTAATCCAGAAACGCCATAACGTCGATTGTATTAATAATATTGAACGCTGCAAGTAAATAAACTATCGATTGCGTTGATAGAATCATTGGAGATAAACAAAGTATCGATTAGACAATATTGCATTGACTATCGATATATTTGATACTATCGATAGGTTGTACAATCGATTGCATCGGTCAGTATTAGAATAAATTTGACTATCAGTAGTAGTTTTGATAGTACGATACTATCGATAGTAATTGTGATTAATGCAATATTAAATAGCAATACTATCGATAGTATCGATACTTTTGATAGTTTATTTTTTTAATAATGAATATTATCGATGCTATCGATTGTATTGCTGTTTATTGATAGTATTGTACTTATTAAGGTAATTCAACCCTATCGATAATGGACTATCAAGCGGCAACACTATAAATCCAAGCTTTCTAGTTTCAACACTCATTCCAAAAAATGTGTCTTGATATAGTATATATTTCTCATACTTCTTGTGAAATTCATCGTTTATACTATACCCCGATTTTTATTTAAATCATATATTATATATTATCTTCCAAACAGTAAGTGCAAAACTACTCACCTCCAAGCAATATCGAAATAAAGTTGAAAAAGTCATCTTGCTCTCGGACTATACTGGTCGCAGCGGAGGACGCAAGTTCCCGTGGCCTGAAAAACCGCGCGCGCGAATTTTCGCCTCGCCCGCCGTGCTGTCACCGCCACCGCTGGTTCGCATGGCCGGGCAGTTAAAGTATAATGGCTCCAACACACTATGCCGGCGAGTTTTTGCCACACGGGTTTGCCGCCGGCATAATAAGGCATATGCCGCTGAGAATCATTTCAGTTGTGACAGCCGAGAAACCTTGTACACTCTCTATTTTTAACTCCTAATGATAGACGAAGAAACCGTGAACATCGCCATCGCGGCCGTAGTATTCTTTTAAGTAGCAAAAAACTCAAAAGAAGAAGGAGATTTTGGGGGCATTCGAAATTGCAACGCAAGAATTGGCATAATGGTACTATCATAATAGAAAACTATAAAAAAGATGATAGTCGGTTCTTGCGTAGCTGCATGTTCTTTGTATTTTTATGTTAACGTGATATGAACTACGATTCGAATTTCGAATTTAAGAATTCGAAACGAATGTCATAGTAAGCAAATTATTTGCTTGTGTTATGGGTGTTAGTCAACGATACTAATACATAAAAATACATATATAAATACTTTTACGTACATAATAAACACCCAAACCCGGAAATACAAACATTTATGCTCATCACACAAATGCTTGTCCCCGTCGGGGATCAAACCCGAGCCCCGTTGCTTGCGTAGTCAGGATCGCTAACCACTCGACCAACGGGGCGGTCATTCTTACTTAAATAACAATTTAATTTATTTCTTAGAACACAACGCACAACCACAGATTACAATAAACTACCGTATTTTGTAGCACAACGCTATCCCTCAAGTGTCGGGAACTCGGGATTAAACATGACGCGGGCTGTGCGACTGCGTGCTGGTATCTCAGTTGTGTGGCAAGCTTATCGACTCAAATAACTGCAGAGCATGCCGCAGCGGCTGATGACGGCATGTTCGCAGGTCGTGTCGCCGGCATAGTGTGTAGGAACCTTTAGGAATAAACAATAGAACTATATTATTTACCACACAACAAACGATAATGATTTCCAACACGAGAACAATTGGAAATAATGTCTTCAACGACGAGGAAACAACTGACGCTGGCTCCCCGCGCAACCCGCTGGCATACCCCGGCGACCGTGCTGGTGTCTCGGTTGTGCAGCAAGCATGTCGACTCAAATAACCGCAGGGCATGCCGCAGGGGCTGTTGACGGTATGCTCGCAGGTCGTATCGCCGGCATAGTGTGAAGGAACCTTTAGGAACAAACAATAGAAATGTATTATTTACCACACAACAAACGATAATGATTTCCAACACGAGAACCATTAGAGATAAAGTCTTCAACGACGAAAAAACAAGGCGAGAATATATTATCAGTGACATGAAAACGAGTCAAAAAATATGCACGTTCCATATAACGAGGCTGGCCCGATAAACCGATTTGTATGTGAAATGTAATCTGAAACTTTTTCAATTACCTCACAGCATGGTAAAGATAGATATTTTTCAAGAGATACAAGTTTGAAGTAATGACAATATTTATGGAACGATCCCCAGTTCCGTCGGGACGTGCGTCGAATTACATTATTATTGTATTCCCTAAGGATAGTATTACCACTACTATTGGTATTTTTCAAGCTACAGTTCGACTTCCTTACGAAATAAATATCATTACCATTCTACTCATTTGCAAGACAGTTTGTTAGGTGGCGAATCTACATTAGTAGATCCACAACCTAACAAGATACCCTGCTATGCTGGAGCCCTAAAAGATTATTAATTTTTTAGGACTGCAGCATAGAGCTCCGTGAACGAAAAGGGTCTCCATTATAAGATAATGGACAATATTATTAAATACTACTAGCTATGCCCGCGACTTCGTTCACATGGAAAAAATCTTAAATAAAACGTATTCCCGTGGGATTTCTGGAATAAAAACTATCTTATGTCCTTTCTCGAGTCTCAAACTATATTTGTAATAAATTTTATCCATATTGATTGAATGGTTTAGGCGTAAAGAAGAGACAGACAGAGTTACTTTCGCGTTTATATTAGTATGAATTAAAATTATAAAAAACATATCAAATTCACCACTCGGAGGCAAAAGTACTTGTGCACTGTCAGGTGTCATCACGCGTACGATAAAAAAAATCTTTCAAGTGTGAGTTGGACTTACATACCGAGGGTTCCGTACAAACTAGGTAAAGCTACACATATATTTCAAGATTCTAGATCAACGAAATAAAGAATGGACCCTATGAGTATTGATTCTCTTGTGAAATTACAGAATATGCGACATAAACGGTCATATTTCTTATTCGCGTTTTTTTGTGATGTAACTAAAAATTTACGGTTTTCGGGTTTTTTTCCTTTACGTGTACTGTAAGATATTGTTTCTTGCCAAATTTTATAATTCTAGGTCAACGGCAAATAGCCTATAGGTTTTGATTCTCTTTTAAATGGCAAAAAATCGCTACATAGTGGTGATATGGCTTGTCAATCGTTTGCTTTTTTATTTTAATATTTTTATGAATAGTATAATATATTTGGAAATCGTATTCTTCCCATTTTATGTGTGTTTTAGCACTCACCTCGTGCTTGAGAAACTTAAAAAATGTATACACAATAATTAAAAATTTCGATGTTAGTATTTTAACCTGCGACTTTTCCTCAAGCTGTGACGCTCTAATCATAGCAGTGTTGACTAGTTGGACGTAGTTAAACGAAAAGGATCCAATCCACAATATGGTCAAAATGAGTTAAGTGCACCAAACTGATGCTAAACATTAATAGCTACTAAGCAAAAATAATTCTCTATTACTCTATTCAACGTCAGTACTAGTCCCCATGAATGGCACGTTAAAACAATAAACAATATCCAACTTCAAACTTCAATATTTATAAAGTGATTTTGTGTGGATTGGATTGAGTGGTGAAATTCTTCTTTGTTATGTGATCGATTCCGTCGATTTCGCTAGATACACATACGTATAACTCGTGGGTGCACATGTTGTACCTCTGCCTACCTCTTCGAGGATACGGGCGTGAAGATACTTTCTAAATACTTCCGTTTTATTTCATTTCATATCCATTTTTTCGTCAGTTGAAAAGTGACTTTTATTGGATAAAGTCAACAAATAGTTTCAAATAAAAGGTTGTGTATCGCGAAATTGTTACACACTGAAACAACTTTCATAACGTTGTCGTGGATGCTTTTCGGGCTCTTTATTTGTTTTATTAAACTAACATAATAAAACTTATGGGCTCATTTTATGGAGTTCTGTACTCGTTGCATGAAAAGTGACCATGAGAAAAATCATAAAAAGTTTAAAAACAACAAAGGAAATGTTCGACACGATAGGACTTGAACCTTCGATCTCGCCTCTGGCCGAGACGCCCTAACCAACTGAGCCTATCGACTGGTTCAGCGTGGCAAAATTCTTCTTTCCTTTCTGATCGATTCCGTTGATTGTACTGATCGCTAGATACACATATTATGTCGTAGACAAAAGTCGTAGATAATTCGTCCGTATGCAAATGGCGGCGTCACATTATTATAAAGATAAATGTCGGTGTCGTTTTAGAAAATGCCTTACACCAAATATATAATGACGTCATTATATACTAAATATGCATGGGATTTACTGCCACCGTTAACAAATTGCCGCGGCATAGTGTTTGAATTACTAAATCTTGTTATGTAAATGGTAAACCCATTTAGAAATAAAACCATATCCAGCTTATTATGTATTACCTTTAGGTCGCACATTTGGAAAAAGAAGCTCGTCGACCGTCGGCGACATCAGAGGTTATAGTTGATATTGACGCCTTTTATGTCACCAATACTTTGCCTTAGGTAATTTGGTTTTATATATATATATATATATATATATATATATATATATATATATATATATATATATATATATATATATCATAAGATAGCGAACAAGCAGATGCTTTTTCAGGTTAGGGAATAGAAAAAAGGTGCCAGATCAGGTGATTAAGGCGGATGCAGTAATAGTTCAAGTCACAATTGTGGATTTCAGCCATTGAGTGAACACGTATGAACACGGGTGTTATCTAGATGAAACAGGACTTTTCGTCTTAGCATTCTTGGACGTTTTTCTTTTATTTCCTCTCGTAAACGACGTAGTAAGACACAGTAGTAATCAGAGTTTACACCCTTCTAGTTCCAGAATACTGAAGCCATTACCTTATTTGCTGACAAAAGCACCTTAGCGTTTTGGGGTGGTGGTCTTCTCCACTGTTTTGATAGTTGTTTTGTTTCTGGCGTAGAGTAATGAATACCCATGTTTCGTCTATTGTAACAAAACGATTCAAAAAATCATCTACATCGGCTTCAAATACCTCCAAATAGTCACGTGAAATAGTCAATCGCGTCCTTTTTTGTTCAACTGAAAGCAGTCGCGGAACCCACCTCGCAGACACTTTGTGGAAACCCAATTCGTTGATTATAATGTTTTGAGTTCGTTCATAAGAGATGCCTATAATCTCGACTATCTCTCTAATTTTTAATCTGCGGTCTCCCATAATTAAATCAAGTACTCTTTTAATGTTTTCGTCAATAGTGGACGTCAAAAGTCTCCCAGATCGGAGTTCATCTTTCATACTCTCTCTGTCACGCTTGAATTCTGCTATCTATTTTTTGACGGATGAATAAGGCAGAGCAGAATCCCCTAATGTACTGACAATATCATCATGGATGGCTTTCGATGATAGCCCCTTCTTATGGAGGTACTTAATAACGGCACGCTGCTCGATTTGCTCCATTTCAAGAAAGTATGTCCGAATGTCCGATTACTTTGTTAAAAAATTTATAAAATCACAACAAATTATTAAACACTAAATTAGCCTATGTTTGACCCCGGATCTTCAACTATATTCATGCCAAATTTCATGAAAATCGGTCCCGCGGTTTAGCCGTGAAAGCGTAACAGACAGACTTTCGCATTTATAATATAAGTATGGATAAGTTTTTTTTTTTTTTTTTATAGAAAAAAAAAGGGGCAAACGAGCAGGAGGCTCACCTGATTGTAAGTGATTACCGCCGCCCATGGACAGCCACATCACCAGAGGTCTTGCAGCTGCGTTGCCGGCTTTTTAAGAAGGAGTATGCTCTTTTCTTGAAGGTGCCTAAGTCGTATCCGTTCGGAAACACCCCCGCCGGCAATTGATTCCACAGAGGAGTAGTGCGTGGTAAGAAGTGCCTAGAGAATCGCACAGTTGTGGATTTCCAGACATCGAGGTGATGAGGATGGAACTTTGAGTTTTGCCGCGATGTCCGATGATGAAATTCAACAGCAGGGATCAATCCAAATAGTTCGTCGGAACACTCTCCATGATAAATGCGGTAAAAGATGCTAAGCGAACTTACATCTCTGCGTAAAGCCAAGGAGTCAAGCCGATTGGAGATTGCTTGGTCGTCAACGATTCGAACCGCTCTACGCTGAATGCGATCAAGTGGAAGAAGCTGATACTGCGGAGCTCCCGCCCAGAGATGAGAACAGTACTCCATGTGCGGGCGAATTTGCGCTTTGTAAAGTTGCAAGCGATGAGAAGGCAGGAAGTACTGTCTCGCTCTACTGAGCACACCGAGCTTTTTTGAGGCTAATTTAGCCTTTTCTTCCAAATGATCACAGAACTGAACGTTGTTCGATATGTCAACGCCAAGAATTCC
This sequence comes from Apodemia mormo, assembly GCA_036924255.1. Taxonomy (NCBI): domain Eukaryota; kingdom Metazoa; phylum Arthropoda; class Insecta; order Lepidoptera; family Riodinidae; genus Apodemia; species Apodemia mormo. The sequence goes on from JAUPFN010000016.1 coordinate 3,464,486, forward strand.
AATATTGGCTGAGGTTGTCAGGAGAGTGTTCTCAAAGCGAGGTGATACGACAAAGGCCGACTTTTTAGCGGTGAACGCACACAGCTGTGTCTTCCTGGGGTTGAATTGGACTAAGTTGAGTCGACCCCATTCCGAGATTTTTTCGAGCTGAGTCTCGATTTCAGACACTAGCTTGTCCCGATTCTCATTGACGTGGTCCCGAGAAATACCGCTATGACCGGAGTACAAAGCATCACCAGTACTGTCATCTGCATAGCAATGAATATTACTAATTCGCAACATGTCATTGATGTGCAGAATAAACAGTGTAGGCGATAGCACGCAGCCTTGCGGAACACCAGCATTGACAAATTTAAGGTCGGAGCAGGCACCGTCGACTACGACTTTGATGCTCCGATCAGCCAAAAAACTTGTGATCCACTTGCATAATTTCCCGGGAAGCCCATAAGAAGGAAGCTTTGAAAGAAGCGCTTTGTGCCAAACCCTATCAAAGGCCTTCGCTATGTCTAAACTAACAGCCAATGCCTCCCCCTTGGACTCAACTGCCTGCGCCCAGCGATGCGTAAGGTATACTAGAAGATCACCAGCCGATCGACCGCGACGGAAACCGTACTGGCGGTCATTAATCAGCTGGTGCTCCTCTAAATACTTCAAAAGCTGGCAGTTAATTATCTTCTCCATGATTTTGGAGAACAAGGAGGTAATGGCTATCGGCCGATAGTTTGACGGATTCGAGCGATCACCTTTTTTAGGTATAGGGTGCACTAAGGCCGTCTTCCACGATTTCGGTACTACGCCAAGTGAGTAGGAGAGTTGGAACAGACGCGTCAGTACCGGTGTCAACTCTGGAGCACATATTTTAAGCACTATCGGAGAGATGCCATCCGGCCCAGATGACTTATAGATGTCCAAGGAAAACAGTGCTTCGCGCACTGACGACTGATGGAATTTTATTTCAGGCATATTGCTATCACACTGCGGGATGGTAGGCGGTGTGTTTCCTTGGTCATCCAGAGTCGAGTTAGCCGCAAAGAATGAGCCCAGGAGATCGGCCTTTTCCTTCGCGGTGTGGGCCAGAGAATCATCTTCTCTGTGCAGGGATGGAAGGGACGGCTGACAGAAATTCCCTAAGGCAGCCTTGGCGAGAGACCAAAACGCACGGGTGCCCGAAGGAAGGCGAACTAATCTCTCACCAATTCTGCCAATGTGCTCCGATTTTGCCCTGGCGATGACTCTTTTGAAGGACCTCGAGGCGTTATTATACTCCTTTCTTAAAGCGCTGGTTTTTTCATCACACGATGCCGATGCAGCAGCCCAGGCCCGGTAGCACTCCTGCTTTCGGCGCGCAGCCGTCTTGCAGTGGCGACCAAACCAAGGCTGAGACTTGCCGCCGATGGGAACCGCAGAGAACGGAATGTAAAGTTCCATACCCTGCAGCACCACATCAGCGACAGAATCAGCAACGACATCCGGATCATCCAACGAGAAGCATGTTCGCCTCCAAGGGTAGGATGCAAAGAAGGACCGCATCCCGTCCCAATCTGCTGACTTATAATGCCAAACGCGGCGGCAGCCCACAAAAGGAGGCCGTGACGGGCGCGTAACCGGCACTTTGGCCCGGATCAGGCAGTGGTCAGACGAACCGAGAGGAACGTCCACTGATACTCGATACTGATCCGGGTGAGAAGTCATCAGAAGGTCCAACATTGAAGGTGCATGGTCATCCACATCTGGAATTCGCGTAGGTGAAGTAACCAGTTGCGTAAGACCATACGCCAAAGCAAAATCGTGAAAAGACCTCCCCGCGTGATCAGTTGTACGTGAGCAGAGCCAGTCGGTGTGATGGGCGTTAAAATCACCTAGGATCACGATCTCTGCGGTAGGTGTCCTTTGAAGCACGGAATCTGCAGCTAATTGCAAATGCTCGACGAGCCGGTCGACTTCGGTATTCCCGCTATGGGACCTGTATAGGCACGCGTAGATGCGGGGATGGTCGTCGCAGTCTACGCGTAACCATAAGATGGATAGGTCCCGACCTTCAAGACTGCCGAGGCGCCGGTAGCAGATATCTTCTCTGGCGTATACGCACACACCAGCCCGCGGTACAAAGGAATGTTCCAATTTGTACCCCGGACAGGCGAGGTAGGAAGTATCCGCCGGAGAAGATATCTGAGTCTCGGTCAAGAAAAGCAAGGCCGGCTTAGCCGTCTCGAAGTGGTAATGGACGGCGTTAAGGTTTGAGTGAAGCCCCCTAATGTTACAAAAATCCACGACAAGCGTGGTGGGGGATGCCTTAAGTTCCTTGCTTCGTTTGCCTCGTGCAGTGTGGTTAATGAGCGCAATCTTGCCCCCCCCAGAGTACGCAGGGCAGCCTGAGCGTCCATGATTTGGCTGTTCAAGCAATCCAGAGCATGGACGCCCAGAGAGGGATTCTCCACCGCTAGTGCAAGTGGTACCCCCCTGGGGTAAAACACCTTTAAATTGCGCTTTCATGTATGCGGGGGAGGGGGAAGTAGGCCTCCGGGACTCTCACAAACCAGACGAAACGCAACAGCTATGCTGTTACTTCACGTCGGTGTTAAGTGAAAGAGTGGTATCTCCCCGGGCGTGCCGGCCTATTCCGCTGTAAGCACAGCATGGCACTACCACTAATCGACTGACTGCACCGACAGAATAATTTTTGTAACAAAAATCATCCCTCCGGTGGGCGATGGGGTCGTCACATCCCTACGCCGGCAAAAGTTTATCGTTACAGGTGAAATTCACATTTATAATGACCAATACTTTTGTGTTTCTATGTATATCTGTTTTAGCACTAATCCTGTGCTTAAGAAAATCGACAGGAGCTCGGTTAGAGTATCCTGGCCAGACGGAAGATATAGTTTTTTTATATATAATAAGATAGCAAACAAGCTGATGGAAAGAGTCAACCGTCGCTTTAGACATCAAAGATGTTATTGAAGCGTTGCTATACTCTAGCGAGGTCTAATGCCAGATGCATAAATTTACCGGCCGGACCGGAAACGGTCCACGGCTCCAACCGGAACACGACAGCAACCAACACTGACGCTATTGCGGCAGGCATAGGTAAGGCGGTGATACCAAACCCGGGCGAGACAATGCAGAACTCTACCACCTAGTAGCCACGATGGTAGTGACTCTCGTAGTCAATCGGTCGCCTTTTACAACCTGCCTGGCAGAACGGCTATTCTTCAAAAGAGCCCGGATCCAACACGGGGAAGTTAAAAAAATCTTTACTAAAATGCCTTTTTCATCGTCAAATTCAAGCGTTACTAATAATATAAACGTCCTAAGTACCAACAAAAAACTAAGTAGTTAAGTTGTGCGAAGTCTCATCCGGATTTGGTACTACCATTTACCTCTTCCAACATGCCGTTAGAATGACAGTGCTTGTCACTGTCGTGTTCTGGTTTGGGCGGCAAATAAGCGGGCCAACTTATCTGCTAGTACCATCTCGTCACACGAACAGAATCGCACCATTAACATATTTGTTTTATACAATATGACGAGCTGTGCCCGCGACTTCATTCTTGTCGAAAAATTTCTAAAATAAAAGTAGCCTAAGTTACTCCCTGTCACATCAGCTATCTGCTAGTATAAGTCCCGTCAAAATCGGTCCAGCCGTTTCAGAGATTAGTCGGAACAAACTGACAGACTGACAAAAATAGTAAAATGTTGTTTTGGCATATGAACCCTACATAAATACACGTGCATTTTGTAAAAAGCGGTTATTTTAATATCACAAACAGACACTCCAATTTTATTTATTTGTGTAGATATTTGTATAGACTATAGATGTATAGATATAAAATATATATCAAATCTCGGCCAAGTTACGTTCTTCATAATAACTTCAAAAAACCTATTTAGAACTTTTCAAGCGACTTTCTAAACGGAGGAAGTTATCAATTCGGCTATATAACGGGGCGGTATATATATATATATATATATATATATATATATATATATATATATATATATATATATATATATATATATATATATATTTTTTTTTTTTTTTTATATTATGACCGGAATTCAAACCCAGGACCTCACCGATCTTTGCCTTAACCCGATACCATTAAACTATTTGAGACTCCGTAATTGTAAACGACTGAGTCGTAGCAACAATAATTCAATAGAATTTCTCGAGAAGCCTTTAACATGCGTGACAGGCATCAAAGACATTTTCAAACTTCAAAATTAACAAATGATTCTGTATCTTGTCTCAAACATAATAAGGTCCAAAATTCTAAACACGTGTAAAGGGACTCGGCTCACGAATTAATTTTTACGACATATCGCGAAGATACTACTCCGTTACGTCTGAAACTATAGTGTTTTATTACATTTTTATATGTTAGTGACAAGTAACATGCAAGTGACAAGCATAGTCAATTTTGGACATTATTTTATTCAACCATCCGTCTTTCGTAAAAGTAAGCATTAGCAACCGATTTCATAATAACAAGGCTTTCCACAAGCTGTTTGAACATTTGGTAATTTGAGATTTATAGGAATAGTTTTAGATTTCCTCCAATTTGTTTCCGTCGAAGAAAAGACGGTGGTCTTTTGCTAGGCAGTTTGTAAGCGGCGAACTAGTCACTATCACCTTGGCTACTAGGTGGTAGAGTTCTGCATTGTCTCGCCCGGGTCTAGAACCACACTACTTCCTTACCTATTCCTATGACCTACCACAATAGCCGCTGTGTTTCGGTCTGGGGCCACAAGGATAGCAATTGTTAACATCTTTGGTGTCTATAGGCAGTGACTGTCTCCTTTTATCAGAAGAGCAATCTGCTTGTTTGATATCTTATGATATAAAAAAAGCTTACGCCTCGTAGAAAATGTTACTACTCGTAACTAATACTAGTCGTTTTACCGATATCGGAAACAAGCATTAGACTCATAATCTTATAAGTTATGCGTAGCTACGTAGGTGTATAACCCTTGCGTTGTTATTTCAAATAGGATGCTGGTAATGATGTGACGAAATGTAGAGGAAATAAGGCAAGTCTGTCACTATTGTAGTGTATTGAACTAAGAACTATCTGTTACACAAAGGAATTTATATGTATAAATGTCTGTCTATACAAAAGCACTTACCTAATGCTGTGTATGAATATCTGCGTGTGTGTGCTCATGTGTGTCCACCTGTGTGGTCGGTGTGTGTGTGTCCTATGACGTCATGTTTGTATTACGCCCAGTAAGGGTAACGTTTTAATTAATATTAGATATAATTATCATAAACATTAGATTTTGGTTATAATTATAGATCCCTGATAAGCTTTTAAATAATAATAATTAGTACAAGTTCTGTTTGTTTAATAAATTTTGTTTGATAATATTTTATGTAATTTAAAAAAAATTAGAACTAAAAATAACATTTAAAAGAAGTATTACCTTTGTAACGTACAAAATGACCGTTAGTGGCGCTATTTTTAAATTTTATCACTTTTAAATCTATACTATTTTTAAATCTGTCAGTTACTCTTCGGCCGCACCTTCGTGTATTATCCCGAAATAAACGTGCGCCAAAGCTTTGCACGGTTTGACACTAAAAAAATTATCGCGATAAAAGCTGTAGTCATATAAGCGCCAACGATATTTTGCACAAACTATCGTTCAATATCCAAGAGACGAAGAATTTTCTTTGCTCGTATATCGTAAAAGCTATATCGTAAAAGCTCGTAAGAATATGTACGCAAACAATAATTAATTACTATTTTTTTTGTGATTCACATATTTTGGATCCCATATGATGGGCCCAGCTTTATAATTATGGAGAAAGTCCAGTACCATTTCATTTCTCCAGTTCATTTGGAGCAACAGTTTCATCTGCAATAAATGATTGATTGCTTGATTAATTGATTGATTGATTTTTAGACAGCCGTCCACATACATTTGAAATAATCCAAAACAACAGCTGAAATGAACTTTATACATAAAAAATGTTTGGAAATGAACAACGCTTGTCTGACCACGCAGCGCAGGATAAGGCACACCAGCGCGATAAGGCACACGCAGTCCGAATGTTCGCGATGATGACCGAAAATAGTCGGCCACATCTGCGTCTATTGCGGGAAGCTTTGTAACAATAGATGCAAGTGCAGCCCCAGCATTACGCTCGGATATTTACTATTTGGTAGGTACTACCGCCTCTACGTATTCCTACCACAATAGCGATAATGCCCGCCAATGTCGTGTTCCGGTTTGGAGGGTAAGTAAGCCGGCAGACTTATGTAATGTGGCATTGTCATTCTGCCACACGGATAGCAACGCACCATTTACGTGTTTGGTGTCTATAGGCGATTGTTTCCCTTTCCATCGGGAGAGCCATCTGCTTGTTTGCTCTCTTATGATATATGTATATATAAAAAAACGTGTGGTGTCGTGGGACACCAGATAAGAACGAAGTTCCTTATTATAAAAGTATTAATTTCATTTATTTTTAAGTTGTAGCACTCACCCCGTGCTTGGGAAACTGGAAAAACTTTAAAAACAACAAAGAAAAAACTCGTTATACGTATGTATACCTAGCGATCAGTACAATCGACGTAATCGATCATATAGCAAAGAAGAATTTCGTCACGTCGAGCTTGTCGACACTAGCTCAGTGGAAGAGTGTTCCGATTTTAGGAAGGCGGTCGCAGATTCAATCCCTGCGAGTCGATATTTTTCTTTGTTGTTTTTAAAGTTTTTCCAGTATTAATTTCAAGGTCTATTCGAGCAAAAGTAAGCAAATCATTTACCCCCTCCCCCCCTTGCTTACGTAAACATTTATAAATTTATTTCAAAATCTATTCCTTAGTTTTGTGATTGACTTATGAGTAGCAGTTTTTAAGTTTAAATGTAAGTAATAGGGTTAGATAGGTAAGATAAAAGAGTTTAACGCAAACATTTAACGCTGCAAGCAGTAAATATATAGAAACTTGAAAAGTAAAAAAAAAATTTGCTGACGTAATCACCATTTAGACCCCCCCACCCCCTTGCCTCTATATATATATATATATATATATATATATATATACTCTATATACTCTATATATATATATATATATATAGAGAGAGAGAGAGAGAGGCAGTAAACATGCGATGGTTATCTCTTTCTTTCAGGAGAACCACTACACAATTTGTTTGCCATTCTATAAAACAAAAATATGAATAAATAAATATGCAAATTATTTACTTGTGTTATGGGTGTTAGTCAACGATACAAATACATAGAAATACATATATAAATACAAGAATATTTTTAATAAACACCCAAACCCGGAAACACAAGCATTTACGCTCATCACACAAATGCTTGCCCCCGTCGGGGATCGAACCCGAGCCCCGTCGATCGCGTAGTCAGGGTCGCTAACCACTCGACCAATGGGGCGGTCAAAAACTAATAATAAAACGTGGCAATTTAGTTGAAAGGGTAGGAAGGAGGCCCTGAAGTAGAGCGAGGGGAGCGACCGTTCCCCTCGCTCTTCTTCAGGGCTGGCGCTGTCACGCGTTATCTATTTCTGTGTTTGAGTTAAATTTTCGACGTGAACATTATCTCAGTTACATTATTTGATTCAATTGATAAATAATTGAGTGATTATACAAATGGCGCCCAAAATCTACAAACGACCAGTCATTTAATAGGTACAAGATTCTTGGTTAGACTCAATAAAATCTAGTGGGTTTCAATGTTATGTAATAAACGTCTTAACCAACTAGAAACTACAAATTTTATACTACTGATTTTTAATGTCCACAATATTACACAAAAATGAATAAAATATTCCAAACTGACGACGTAAAGGATTACAAAACTCTAACCCAACAACTGATAGCTGAATTTATCGGAACATTTCTTTATTTGGCCATCGCACTGGTAGGTGCAAATGATATTAAAGAATATTCTGTTGTACGCGAAGCACTGGCCAATGGGCTTGTGATTGCAGTTATAATTTACATATTTGGACACATATCCGGAGCTCACATCAACCCTGCCGTAACCCTTGGTGTACTAGTAAACGGATACATATCTCTGTGGAAAGCACTGCTGTATACAATCGCTCAAATTTGTGGTGGACTAATCGGAGCTGGAGTTGCTTATGGTTTAACAGCTGAAGCACAATACGCAAGAGATCTTGGAGCTACTATACCCCATGAAGTACTGAACACTGGACACATTTTTGGTTTTGAATGCTTGTTAACTTTTTTGTTAGTTTTAACGATTTTATCTTTAGCATATCCTAGACGAGGCTATTTTAAAAGAAGTGGATGTTTAGTTGTAGGTTTTTGTGTGGTCGGTTGTCAGTGTGCCTGCCTTGGATATTCTGCATCTTTAAATCCAGTGAAGTCTTTAGGGCCAGCAGTTGTAATGAATGTGTGGAACGAACATGCTATGTATTGGATTGGTCCATTAATGGGTGGATTAACAGCTGGCTTGGTGTATAGATTTGTACTTTGTGAATGGAGACGTACTGGTGTTAATGATGAAAATGTTTGAATTAATTTAATAATCTTTAATTTTATTAAAATGAATTATAGTTTATTGTGTGTTTTCTTAATTCACTACTAGTAGAGGAGACAGTGGGAGATCGTCCTTCACCGATCTGATAACCAGATGAGACGTATATTTTATCAAATATTATTTATAAACAAATATGCCTATAATTACTTGCCTATCCAAAAGTGCTCATGGCTATTTTTAATTAAATTAACTTTAATCGTTTTTTTTTTCATCACTTTCATACTTTTGAAAACCAAATGAAATTTATTTCACTGATAATTTTTAACACTCAGAATATGCCTAGGTAGGCTTGCCTACTCATTTCTGTATATGGCTACCTGGCAAGCAGGTGTGAACAGGTAAGTCAATATAGGTGACTCTATCGATCTGCTAACTTATCGAAAGTTATATCAAATTTTAGATTATTTTATTATAAAATCAGCCTGCCTGCAAAAAATCGTACTCAGAGTACTGTTGCCAAGCTAAAAACTTGCCATGAGCACTTTGGATAGACAAGTAATTATAGGCATATTTGTTTATAAATAATATTTGAGAAAATATACGTCTCATCTTGTTATCAGATCGGTGAAGGACGATCTGCCACCGGCTCTTAGACCATACGTGGATTCTCATATGCCTTCGTCCAATCCTTACAAATTTTAGATTCGTTACAAATAGTAGATCATCCAACTTCTTGCTATCACTTATCAAATAGTTCGTAAGAGGTGAGTTTGGACAAAAAATAACGCTGTCCCTATTGTATTCCATCTTAGGGCATTCGGTGGCCAGTAAACTTGTGCATGTGGTCACATATACTTGTCACGTGCATAAAAATTCAATATTCTTATCTATGGTGTGCGGATACCCACAATAACTGGTTATTACCATCAGAAGAGCTATCTGTTTCTTTGCTTTTCAATTCTGTTAAAAACACAACTAGTTTACAGTCATGTGTTACTTAGCGTGCTATAACACTTGGCGTCATGCATACGACATGGTACTGCTGAGCACTTCTGTCAGTGGACTAATGAAGATTTTAAGTATCTGTGTAAGCTTTCTTTGACTTATAATGTCAAAAAAATGAATGCAAGGTCGTTCAGATCAGGGAAAAAATTAACATCGACTGATTTTTTTTATTATCGACTAGCTGTTGCTCGGACTTCGTTTACTTCGCACAGCTCCTCCCCCGTAGGTGATAGCGTGATAATATGTAGCCCATATGTTGACCCGACCTGTTAGTAATATTCATGCAAAATTTGAAGTAAATCCATGCAGTACTTTTTGAGTTTATTCCGGACATACATACAGACAAACAGACAAACATAAACAGACAAACAGACAAAAATTCTAAAAAGTATATTTTCGGCTTCGATATCGATTGTAAATCACGCCCCAAGTATTCTTTTAAAAATATTCAATGTACAGTTTTGACTTTCCTACGATTTTATTATATGTATAGATAGGGGAGCGCTTGACCAAGATCTCGCCTGATGGAAAGCTAACATGCGGCCTGTACCACCTATAAAGCTGTACGAAACTACTCTCATGAGAGTGGAGCAGTATAAGTATCTCGGCCATCTTATATCCGTAAACCTGAAAGACGACGCAGATACAGAGAGAGAACGGAGAACATTGCCTGTTAGGGTGAACCTGAGCATCCGCCGGTTTTCTCGTTGCTCTATTGCAATTAAAATTACTCTTTTTAAAGCATACTGCACCTCTTCTTACACGAATAACCTGTGGATTCATTATACGCAAAAGCAGTATAACGCTCTACGGGTGCAATACAATAATGCCTTTAGGATGCTGATGGGGCAACCACGATACTGCAGCGCATCAGGGATGTTCGCCGAGGCTCACGTAGACTTCTTTTACACGACTATGTGAAAGCGGTGTACCTACATCCTTGTTGCGTGCTTAGAGTTCAGTCCGCCTCCAGTAGCGTACTGAGGGTAAATTGTTAATAGGTTCTATTGCCAGTACCTATTTGAATCACTGTTGTATAATTCACGTCCTTCTTGTCCTACTTTGAAGATACAGATGTCGTCGTCAGATTACAATAGTAATAAATACGTTTTAAAAAATGCCTTACGCCGAATGTAAAATGTCGTCATTATATAATATGCGTGATATTTACTGCCACCATTAACAAATTGCCACGACATATTGTTTAAATTACTTTTATCTAAATGGGCATTGATATATAAAAACCCAAGATACACAATCAGTGTCTCAAAAACGTCCTCTAAGAATGAGTGCACAATTTTAAATGAAGAATGTTACTAGGTATGCCAAATCGCTTGCAATTTTGTCTCAGTAAAGCCTGTATGTATACAAATACACTAGTTTTTGTTGTAGTAAAAAATACCTAGTAGTTTTGATTTTATAGGCATTCAAAGTTTCGAAAAATATCAAGTCTCGCTAACAGCCACGTGACCGCTTGTGACGTCATGACACAACGCGCCGCGCCTCGCTTAGTATCAAATCAAGTCTCCAGCGGTTATAGTATAGTAAGGTGTAATAGCTTGCGCAGTATTTTGTTGTTTTCGTCAGCGTATTACTTTAATAGTCTATTAATAGTAAATATTATTCGATTAATAAAATTAATGAAGGATTCGAAAAAGGGCAATCGGATATTTCACCTAAAATAGATGGATTAATGGTTGCGCATTATTTATCAACAAATAGTGATTAAATAAATAAATATTCACGGGACAAATTACACTTACTGATCTAACCCCAAAGTAAGCAAATATTTGCTTGTGTTATGGGTGTTAGTCAACGATACTAATACATAGAAATACATATATAAATAGCAGAATATATATAATAAACACCCAAACCCGGAAATACAAACATTTATGCTCATCACACAAATGCTTGTCCCCGTCGGGGATCGAACCCGAACCCCGTTGATTGCGTAGTCAGGGTCGCTAACCACTCGACCAACGGGGCGGTCATTTCGTTGGCGCCGAAATGCGAGGAAGAAAAATGCAAAGGTAAGAAAACTTTCCTTGCTACTACTTATGCTTAATAGTTTATCTGTTCTAAATTATTTTATCAAAACAAAATACCCAACTAATGTCGTAATGAAAGTATGCAACTCAAATAATAGAAGGACCTACCTACCATTAAATTTTTACGTTAAAGATAACAAATATGTATTAGTTTTTTAGCTATAGGTAGGTACGTAGGACGTAGGTATATGTATAGGTACCTACCGTTCTTCTTAATTTAAATAAATACCTCGGGAACTCCATCCTTTCATACGCTTGCGTAGCGTTTGCCCATCTCCTCCGTACGGACTTGCATCCGTTGCAAGTGGTACAAAATAAATTCCTGCGTATTGCCACGGGAGCACCGTGGTATATGCGCAACGTAGACCTCCATAACGATCTTGAATTGCCGAGCTTAGCAAAGCATTTCAAAGACATCTCCGAAAGATACTTCGATCGTGCCATCTCGCATTCGAACCCACTGGTGGTAGCCGCGGCTGACTACATCCCAGACCCTAATCCCGATCCCAAACTACGTAGGCCCCGCCACGTTCTTACCGATCCCGATGACCCGATAACTCTGGACAACGGTTTACACGATAACACTACACACCTACATTCGAGACACCGTCGCCGCCGGCGGCGACGAGGACCCCTGTTTCGCCCTTCGGCGAACCAAGCCCAAGGGCAAGGTTCGGCGGACGGACAAAATAATGCCACTAGCCCTCTCATCGCAAATCACGACCCCACCCTAAGCCGAGGTTCGGTCTCACAGGTCTCACGCCCTCCGCCCTAAGGGTGTCTACCCTTAGGGCGGAGGGCGTACAGCCCTACACCTTTAAATTCTGGCTGAGCACTCAGCTCGCCCCCGCGACCGGTGAAGCTGTAACAGCCCATAAGGCTAACAGCAATTGAGACATTCCGAAAAAAAAAAAACCTCGGGAACTGTACATTTTCCCAGAATTAAAAGGAGCCGTGAGTTATTCCAGACTTCGTCCAGATCCGTTCAGTAGGCACAACTCATGATTTCCTAGTATTTGGATTGGACATTTTTTTTGGAAAAGTATTGAGGTGTAATTTCGACGGCACGGGCGCGCGACCGCGAGCGCCGGCCGCCGAGCGAACTAGACTGAGCGTGTTGTGAGATGACGTCACAGCGTCAAAGGCAGCCAGCGTCGTGCGGTTCAACTTATTTTACTTCTAAATCGGAAACTAATTGACGTATCGAAGTAATTCTTTCACTAGTATTTTTTATTTTTTACAGAGAATATGGAGTGCTAATAATCAAAATTAGTTAACATTCTTCATTGTGCACTCACTTGAAATAGAAGCCCGTCGCTCACGTCACTGCCCGCGCGTCAAAAATACAGAATTGTTCTCTGATAAATTGTAAAATACATCATGAACGTTAAAAAAATATAAGATATTGTATTTTCGGTAAGTATAAGAGTTTATCGATTTATTTTTGTCGTTTATATTACTAAATAAAGGGTGTAATGTATGATTTTAATTTTATTTGTCTTAAAAATGTACTCGACGCTCCAAATATAATACGACAAAATTTCAATGGTCACTTTTTCAGTAAAAGGACAACAACAACCTCCTTTTAATTTAGTCGAATAATACAAATTGATCCTGTTATTATTAGTGGAGTTGATATTTTTCATTAATAAGTTATTTTTTTTTAATAAGATTAATTTTTTTTTATTAATAACTTTGAATACCTTTTATAGTTGTTAACCAACTGCCAAAAGATAAGAGGTCATCAATTTGACGATTTTAAAATGTTTGATTATATTGATTACTTATTTTGAGGACCAAGTTAGGTGATTCTTTTTATTTTACTTGTACGAATGTAAAGTAACAATACATAATTGTGATTCTTACGGTGAACTTTGGAGGTATATTACGAAACTTTTAATATAACAATAGGAAATCATAAGTAGCATCGAATTGTGTTCTGTTTACACGTGTTGTTGATAACGATTTCTTAAGTGGAAGGCACAGGTTGCATTAAGAATGTTTATTTTTTGATTTAATAATTTATTTTTAATAAAATATTGTTTTTGATTGCTTATATCTTATACTATACATATTGTAAATGTTAAAATTTGTATGTTTGGATGTTTGATAATCAATCACGTAAAAAATGGCTGTACCAATTTGGATTTGGACTCGGATATAAGATGACCTGGAATAGCACATAGAATACTTTTATCCTAATGCAGAGATCTGCAGCTAGTCTCGTATAAATTTTAAGTGACTGTTTATATGTACGAGTTGTTTTATTTGCATACTAGCTGTTACCCGCGGCTTTGCTCGCGCATATTTACTTTAGAACTTATTTAACCTTTCTTTATTTTATTAAAAATCGCTACATTGCCGGGTGGGCCGCTGGTACGTTAAAAATATTATTTACATATTCAGCTTAATTATTTATATACGACATTTTTGGTTTTAAAATGTAAGTAAAAAACGTAAGACCTGAACTTCCTATAACTTCTAAATTGTCTATACCTAATATCATAACTAACTATACCTCAAACTAAAAATACCTATTAGTAACACACCTATCGAAAAAACTAACGTAATTATAAAAGATATTTATAATTAACAGGAAATATCTAATCTAAAATTACCTTTGGCAATAATATTATATGTACTAAACTATACTCCAAACTAAATTTACGTATCTATTAGGATTTCTGTGTATGTAACACACTATGTAATAACTAATGTAACTATATTAAAAAATCTGTGAGCTGGTTGACCCTAGAGGCCAGCTGAAACTTCCCGCTTAATTAAAGTATTTTAACCTCAAAGAAAAAAACTATGCCTAAGCATAGACTATTAAATTAAAAAAGTTCAAAAATCCAAAGTTTTTTTTAAAAATGATACTTAGTTATTGAGTATTAGAAAAGATGTATATTTTTCAAAATTACCAACGAGTTTGATCTCCCGAATAACATTGAACATAATTTTTTAGCTTTAAATTGTTTTATTGGAATTTTTTATACGAGGATCAATAAAATTTTCAGAAGCCGACATCGCATTAGCAACTAACCTGTTGTGTCTCAAATGTCTATGGGCAGTATTCGCTCGTACGTCTGCAGATACTATAACTTATGTTCGTTTACATAATACTGCAAAAAAAAAAAAACAGAAAAACTGAAATCTAATTCAAAACGAGAATTCTACGAAAAGCCAAACTTCTTTCTAAGAAATTAATGCGTTTCCTTACTATGTTGTCGATACATTACATAATAAGTCTGAAAAAAAATCGTGTCTGTTATCATGTAAGAATCTATGAACTTTATAACGTAGTCATTAGTCACCATTGCAGTAAATTTCCTATTTCAGTATATTCTAAATCTATTAGACTATGCAAACTAAATGTATCAATATCAAGCGTCAAATACTACATGGCTATAAACCCACAGTTTGCCTATATGTGTAGGTTCTGTGTAATAGAACCAATAACGTATATCGTTTGAAATATAAATAAATTATTTTAATGGTCATTATTTGTTTTATTGATATATAAATGTTCTACGCAAAAACAGATTTTCGACAAGATTTTTTTATGTAAATTTTACAAATCCTTAAAATACTACCTCAATGCATAAAAATATTTATATTCGACTCCACATGTGCCTTGTCCTACCGGCTAACTTAAGTCATAAATTTTATTGTTTTTTGTACATTGTTTTTTAAAAATGACTTTAAATCTTGCGTGTAAGGTTGAATATGCAAAAACACGTTTGTGCCATAACTATAAACTTTTTAGACTGAATTAGCGACAGTTTTGAGTGTCAGTTTTGTTCGGAACTGTGTATCTTGGGTATTTTATATCAATGTAAATGGGTAATTTATTTAGAACTAGATTTAAATTACTTGTTATCTAAATGGGTAATTTATTTAGAACTAGAACCCTATCCGGCTTCTTACATAAAAAAATCAAACACTTATTGATAAAGAAATCTTACTACAGTATAAACGAAGTTTTGAACGATAAATTTTAATAAGAAACATTTATTTATTCATAAAAATTAATCAGTCCGTTTCTACATTGCTACACCCTATCAGGGTATATACCTATGTTAGTCCTAGAGTATATTATTTAACACCTAGAAATGTTGACATATGAGGCAGTAAAATATTGAGTATTGAGAAAAGAAATAGGTTTGTTAGGTTACTTTTAGGTACCGCACCTAGAAAAAGAAGCCCCGAGGACGAGCTTCGTCGATCGTCGTCGGCGACATCGGAGTTTATAGTTGACATTGAAGCTATTTATGATGTCAATAATTTGCTTTCGGCAATTTATATTAAATGATTTATTTCGACTGATTTACTTAGAATTTATATTTAGATGGATTGGTTTCGACTGTAGCTTGAAAGTAAGATAATTAATTGTCAGGGAATTTTTCACATGCTAGTGGCGGATTTACGCTTGATGTCGCCTTAGACCCCGACTGGTGTGAGGATTTGGTGCTTTGTGCGGAAGTTAATATTGACATTAATTATTTAATTTATAATTTTTACCCCCTTAGAATTATGCCGTCCTAGGCCCGAATCTTGCGGGCCTATGGTAATCCGCACGGGGTCTTTCTAGCCATGCAATAAAAAACAAGTAATGAAAACGGCAAATTTTATCCTGTCACTAATATTTGTAATGTTATGCGGCGTCGTCGTAGTCCATTTTGTCTCTAATATCAGGATCAGGACCATTAGTTTAGGCTAACAGGATAAATTACCTTGCTCTGCGGTTTAAGCCAGTGATTCCCAAAGTGGTCTATATCGACCCCTAGGGGTCCATGACAACCTGGAAGGGGTCTACGTCAGCGAAAAAAATTTGGGGGTCCATAAAATGAAAATGGGGGTCCACGATAGTGGATCTCAACACATACACTGATGGTACCTATTTACTTACACATACATTATTATAAGAGTAAAACATACATTATTTATAAAAGTACCTATGAAGTAAAAACATTATTATATATATCTATACATATAATAAAATCGTAGGAAAGTCAAAAGTGTACATTGAATATTTTTTTAAAAGAATACTTGAGGCGTGATCTACAATCGACATAAAAGCCAAAAATATAGTTTTTAGAATTTTTGTCTGTTTGTCTGTATGTATGTCCGGGGTAAACTCAAAAAGTACTGCATGGATTTACTTCAAATTTTGCATGAATATTACTAACAGGTCGGGTCAATATACAGGCTACATATTATCACGCTATCACCTGCGGGGGAGGAGCAGTGCGGAGTAAACGAAGTCCGCGCGGATGAAGTCGCTGGCAACAGCTAGTATGTTTATAAAATTGTGTAAGTTGTAGGATGTTGGTATTCGCTTTGTGGTCGCAATACATTTTGAACTTGTAAAATCCTGAGAGTCGCAGTCTCAGAGCTTCGCTATATTGCACTGACTTGTTCAATTCTTCACTCTATAAATACGAATGTGGGACAAATACGTTTATTCGTTTCCTGAATTTTGAAAAGAAAAGTGCTAAGAAAATATTTTAAAAAATATAAACAGATAGTATATCACACAAATTATAGTGAGTCAGTGTTATTTTGTTTGAGAGTGCTGGAGAAAAGTAAGTACATTATTTTTTATTAAATTTTAGTTTTGTGCTCGTAGTTAGCAAAGATAGATAATTACGCCAATAATGACTTTAGTTATTAGTAGTTTAATATTCAATCATGCAAAATTACACGAGTACTCCTCAATAGTTTCTGTTTGAAAGTTTTAGTAATCGGTATTATAATTACAGTGCAATCTCCGTAATTCGAGCTAATTGTTGCAAGAAGATCTTCGAATTATGGAATATTTTCGGAAAAATCAAAGAATATTTTTAACATACAACTGCTGGATTTTCTGTCTTATTTAAATAATTTAATTTTGCCCACAGATGACTGATGCCATGTCCGAATATAAAAAAATGTAGACAGTACAGTGTTGATTATTTGAAATTTGGCTTCATTCCATCATTGCTGGACAAAAAATTGCCTATGTGCCTTTTATGCAACAAAGTTTTGGGCAATGACGCTATGAAACCATCTAAACTGCAAGATCATCTGAGAAGATGGCACCCTGATAAAACAGCGTTTTTTTTTTTCAGAATGTCTCAATTGCTGTTAGCCTTATGGGCTGTTACAGCTTCACCGGTCGCGGGGGCGAGCAGAGTGCTCAGCCAGAATTTAAAGGTGTAGGGCTGTACGCCCTCCGCCCTAAGGGTGTCTCCTGTGAGACCGAACCTCGGCTTAGGGTGGGGTCGTGATTTGCGATGAGAGGGCTAGTGGCATTGTTTTGACCGTCCGCCGAATCTTGCCCTTGGGCTCGGCGAAACAGGGGTCCTCGTCTCCGCCGGCGGCGACGGTGTCGCGAATGTAGGTGTGTAGTGTTATCGTGTAAACCGTTGGCCAGAGTTATCGGGTCATCGGGATCGGTAAGAACGTGGCGGGGCCTACGTAGTTTGGGATCGGGATTAGGATCTGGGATGTAGTCAGCCGCGGCTACCACCAGTGGTTTCGGATGCGAGATGGCACGATCGAAGTATCTTTCGGAGATGTCTTTGAAATGCTTTGCTAAGCTCGGCAATTCAAGATCGTTATGGAGGATAAAACAGCGAAAGATTTGAAATACTTTCAAACACTCAAAGAAAAACCAGAAGAGGACACCTACAGTGGACAGAATGTTCGCTTCGACGTTACAAAGAAATGGTGATGGTTTGCCGGCGTCTTACAATATCTAGTTACTTATAGCAAAATCCGGAAAACCGCATACTATCGGAGAGAAGTTAATTTTGCCAGCTGTTGAAGAGGTTTTAAAAACTGTTTTACACAAACCTGCATATGATATCATTAAAAGAATTCCCTTAGGCAAAAATACTGTTGAAAGACGTATTGATGAAATGAATTCTGATATAGAAAGCTTCTTATGTAATTATTTGCAAACGACCCATTTCTCTATACAACTGGTACGAGTCAACTTTACCTGATAATGCAGCATTATTATTGGCATATGTTCGTTTTATTATGAATCAAGAAACTACTACGAAGAACTGCTCTTCGCAAGAACTTTGATAACTGACACTAAACGTGAATCAATATTTCTTGTTTTGAAGGATTACTTCATTGAAAAAGCAACTCCTTTATCAAATATAATATCAGTACTCCTTCACACTGAAGTACGCTGGCTGTCGAAAGGCTTATATTTGACAAGATTTTTTGCACTTTTTGAGACTATTTTAGAATTTCTGGATATTAAAGATAAAATTTTAAAAGAAATTTGAATGAAGAGGAAAACAGACATCGTCTATTAAACAGATTTGTTTACAAAATTTAATTTGGTTAATTTGCAATTACAAGGCGACAATTTTAATTTGATTAAAACAAAGTCCATCTTATCAGCGTTTCTTGCCAGAGTTAAACTAATGAAGCAAAATATTGGACGGGGCGAATTTTCTCAGTTCCCCAATTTGTCACAGACAAGCTGCCAGGAAGACGACGTTTCAACTTACGTTCATCATTTAATTGCCCTCTATTCAGCAAAATCTGAATCTAGGTTTGAGGATATTTTGACTATGGTAATACCGTGAATAATTAATCCGTGATTAATTAATACAAGAAACGAATGCCATAATACAAGAGGAACTGACTGAACTAAGTAAAAACGAAGAACTTAAAGTTCAGTTTAAAAACGGATATCAGCAATTCTGGCTGCAAAACAACATACCCGTTACTTATCCCGTATTATGGAATATAGAGAGGAAATTTTTAATTTCCTTTCCATCGTCATACCTAGTGGAAAGGGGGTTCAGCACTATTACCAATCTCCTAACGAAAAATAAACAGACTGGACATCATTAGCCGAGGAGATTTAAGATTAACTCTTACAAAATTGACGCTAAATGTTGATAATTTAAGCATCAGGTTCATCCTTCTCACTAAAAATATTGACTTATTGCTTATGTTATTTTATTTATAGTTAATTTTATGTTTATTTAATGTTACGTATATTTTACATAACAGATACAAAATTTTATTTTGAGTAGTTTTAATTTAAATTCAATTAATCAATGTATAAATTAACATGTGTTTTTACTTTAAGTTTTTAACACTAAACTTCACTACAGTTAGAAATTTACAGGAAATCAATATCAGGTAAGTAGGGGGTTTACCCAACACGGAAAAACATGGCAAGGGGTCTACGACAAAAAAAAGTTTGGGGAACTCTGGTTTAGGCGGTCCTGCTTGTGGTCCTGCTCTCATTTTCTGAGAAAGTTATATTAGTGCCATCTAGTCTTTTCATAACTAACTAAAATGAAACATTTACAAAATTAGAATAGTGTTTGTCTGACCTAGTAATGAAAAATAAAAAAATAGTTGAAATTATTCAAATTAAATTTTGTTTCATTATATCATCATATAGAATCTTATTTATATTGTAAACAATTAATTAAATAATACTGAAATCATTGAAATACATATCCTGGTTTATAGCCTGTGACCCTGCAAATTGCAATATTATTGACATTTGTAGCATGACGTCAAATAATAATCTTGAACCCTGATGACGTCTTTCATTTCAATATTTTCAACATAATAGAGTTGTTTTAATTCTTTGTTGTAAATCAATTATGAATGATTTATATATTAAATACCTAGCAAATTTATATTTTTATTGCAATCATGGCTTAAGAATGTGTGTTTAATTTTAATGATTATCGATTGTAAAGAGCAAAATATATTATTATTTCTAAAAATGGAAATGGATGGAACTTTTTGTGATTATGATGACGGCGAGATTCCTATTTGGCAAGAGCCAAGATGTGAACCTTTAGGCGCTCCGAAAGAAAACCTTTGTGATGAACCAACCCAAGAACAAGTTTCAGGTGATAGAATCCATTCATTAGAAGAGGAGCAGGAGTTATTGTCATCCTCAGTTTTTTCTTTAACCTCTCACTTGGCACAAGTAGAATTTCGTTTAAGACAAATTTTGAAGGCACCCCCTGAAGAAAAAGATGCTATGCTACAGGCTCTTGAGGAGTTTACCTCTCGAGGAGTGGATTCCAGAGCACAGCCACAGGGAAGTTCAGACGCAGTTAACTGCTGTGAATGTGCTGAGTTGGAGCGAAAAATACGCAGTCAAAGAACTAAACAAGCTCATTTCATTGATAGATTAAAAATGCAACTCAAAGAATTGGAAAAATTTGCTGCAAGCAACACACGTATGGATGATATAAAACAGAGATCGTTAATAGATCATTTGAAAAGCGAAATTGACAGAAGCTTAGAAGAGGGATGTCATCAGCCGTTAACAACCGAAGAATTACGTCATCAAATTGATTGTGCATTTAGACAATATGCAGAGAGGCAATTATCCAAAGAAGAAATAATAAGTAAATTACAATCTCATATAGATGATATGCAAAAGTTTATAAGACTGATGAAAAATGAGGATTTCAATAGCAATAGTAAGTCGAATCAAAAAGATGCTAAAAAGGTTGGCAAATCAGATTCCTTTGATAAAAATTTTAGTCGTAATAAAGTAAATGATGAGCTTAAAGCAGAAACTATCAATTTAATGAGAAAAGCTTCTACTCTTATACAGATTTTTACGGTATCTCAATTTGGCTGTTCACCAAACACAAGTAAAAGGTATGAAAAGAAGTCCTCAGCATATGTAACTCATTGGGGCAATCTGAGAGCTAAACTAGAAATGTCCATTGATGCAGTAGTGAATCTTGTGTCAAGAGAAAAGTCTTCCTATTCTATTCCAGATAATTATGATAGTGATTCTGAGGATGTTGCTATTATTATAAATAATGTTCCTTTAACAACTGCTGTCAGGCGTCATTTAGCAATTAATTTGCGGGACTTACTGCAACATGGCATGGCCAGCTCCGAATCTACCTCTTTAGTACCTATAATTGGATGTTTTCCAGTAAGAAAAGCCTCTGTCTCAAAAAATTTACACATATGGGACCTCATATTACGCTATTATGATTTGAATGATGGTGATAGATTTAACTCCACTCCAGCTAGGAAACTAAGCCAAAGCTTTAATTTAGATATTGTCGGCGGGACGGCAATTACTAATAAGCAAAGTTTACTCAGTATTATTGGCAGCATTGTTGCATCACACACACCATATAAAAGAAGCTATGATGCTCACTTTAAGGCATTTGTTTGTGCTGCATTAAATGCTCATAAGCTTGTTATATGGTTAAATACTATGTTAAAGTGTAGAACATTGATTGATTCGTTTTATACGTCAACTAGCTACATTGTTAATACAGGTTTCCAAGATGCATTGCAAAGTTTAGATAGATTGACACCATATAACTTTGATTTGCCAGTGGATCTTGCTGTGAAACAGTTTCAAAATATCAAAGATGTATTTATGTAAAATATTATTTTATAGTCTTAAATCCAGTGTACTGTCGTAACCAATCTAGTCCATTATTTTACTGTAGGTACTATAGCAAAATGTAAATACTTGCCTTGAACATTGCATATCGGCCTATATGTTATAAAGATTATTGTGTAAATAGTTATTAATTACACGAATTAAAAATACACTGCAATAAATACAAAAAGATTAATTTATTATTACATATACAAAAAAATTAATTATTCAATAAAATTAGTTATTATTAAAAGTAACATGAGCTGAGAAACTAGAGGTACCTGGAAGGGGTATATACTTCATTGGATCTAAAAAAACATTGACTTTATTACCTTTTAATTTTAATTTCCATTTAACATTTGAAAATACCAATTTCACAATTTCTACTTTTGAATAAACCAATATGAAAAAACCCGGCAATTTGTTTTATACTCTTTGGGAATTTTAAAAGTGGTAACTCCTAGTATCAGAATTAAGTTTAATCAAAATGCTCACAATTTTTTGTGCATGTTGGTAGTTTTGAGCAACATGAAACTCCAGAAGAAATTTTGTTTGCTTTTTGGTAGACCTCAAGAGATGTGTACTTCAGTATATTTTCCTACAGTGATATAACTTAAGTATTAATATCAATAGGGCAAAACTAATATCTAATTTATCATGTTTTAATTCACTTCAAACTGAAGTGGGTTCATAATTCAATTCACTTGTATTAATGTCTTAATTATAATAAGTGTTGCAATTCTTCATTTCAATGGGTCCTTTACCACCGAGCAGCAATTTTATGAAATGAAGCCTTTACTGCACAGGCTTCATTTCATATAAATCATAAGTAGGGGCTACATAGAATAGCCCTTACATTACATCTTGAAGTTATTTGTTTATTACTTTATTGTGTTACCTTAATAGTCTAGCAATGTCAGCCATTATTTATAGGTTGGCTAATAATGTAGTAGCCTTCTATGTATATAACAATACTAGCTGTTGCCAGCGACTTCGTCCGTGCGGACTTTGTTTACTCCGCACAGCTCCTCCCCCGTAGGTGATAGTGAGATAATATGTAGCCTATATGTTGACCCGACCTGTTAGTAATATTCATGCAACATTTGAAGTAAATCTATGCTGTACTTTCTGAGTTTACCCCAGACATACATACAGACAAACAGACAAAAATTCTAAAAACTATATTTTTGGCTTTGATATCGATTGTAGATCACGCCCCAAGTATACTTTTAAAAAAATATTCAATGTACAGTTTTGACTTTCCTATGGTTTTATTATATGTATAGATTATAAAAAGGCATCAGTGGCGTAGCGTGCCTTGGTAACAATATAAAAATTTGTTTGCAGGTACTTATAAAGGGTAGAGCTTTCTCACAAAAAAAAAATGTTTGCATAAAATTAAAAGAAATATTTATTCATCATAATTATGTCTCACTTTTTCCAAAATTTTTGCAAACAATTCAAATTAAATATACACTCTCCTAGCCTTTTTTTCGGCAAACTGATTTATCAAATCATGTATAGCTGATGCTGACTACTTTTTCTAGAGTTTTTGCATCTATGGTCAGCTTACACACGTTGGGGGCTTCTGTTGCCCGGGGGCCTCATAATTGATACGGCAGATATCATGGTAGCTATGCACCTGGAAGGCACTAAGTCATAAGTGTCCTCTTATATCTTGGTAATTTGAATGTGTACACTTTGTTGCAATAAATGCTTTTGTTTTTTGTCACACCATGAGATTAAATTCTGTTGCTTAGTTGTGAATGCACTAGCCGCACCTTGCTTATCACTGGGCATATGGGTGTGACAGTATTTCGACGAGTCTATGAAAAAATGTGATAAAAAAATCTAACCATAAGGGTATGTAAGGGATTATGGATTGTTCGCTCACTGATTTTATTGTATGACCATGCATTACTTTTTACAGAGTCATTCCATTTTAATAATTTTTCTTTTATTAAATAGAATATGTATATATAATTTTTGAAAAAAAATCACCCAAAAGGACACAAAAACAGGATTGATTGTTCACTTACTGATTTTAATCTATGGCTACGCATAACTTAGTTGTTTTAATTTTTGGTTAAAAGATAATAATAACTGGAAAATTTCATACAGTGAAATTGAGTCAACACATATAATGATAATTTATTGATACCTTATTTTGAATGCTTTGAAATAATATGAATATGCGAGTATAGTAAAAAAAGGAAAGAATTATTTTTTTATTAAATAATCTGTAAAAATATGATTGATTAATATAATATTTGTGTATATTTAATATAGTTTGTAATAATTGAATTAAGTTAACATTTCACACCAAAGAATATGTTCTAAAATACATAAGAGTAAAATATTATATTATGGCTCATTATTAGAGAATTCTTTAACCATAGTTTTATTATGTGCTTGTAAAATTCATTATAAATTTTATTAATGTAAATTCTTTTTAATGAAAATGTAACATTTCCTCAAATTATCTTACCAGGACGCCATAGTCAGTATTTAAATGCTAGCACATTATGTAGTTTAGAAGCGTCAATATTTAAATGCTAGTACATTATGTTTAGTTATTCATTTATCTAATGGTTCCTTATTTATCAGCAGATTATGATGACATTACCAGATCCAGCTTGTTAAAAATGCTAAAGATATTGTTTTTGTATATCTAGTAACAAATAATTTTCTAACTAAAAAAATGACAGAACTAGGCTGGAGTAAAAAGTAATAAATAAATATTTATGAGACAAATTACACTTACTGATCTAACCCAAAAGTAAGCAAATTATTTGCTTATGTTATGTGTAATAGTCAACGATACTAATACATAGAAATACATACATAAATACTGGAATATATTTAATAAACACCCACACCCGGAAATACAAACATTTATGCTCATCACACAAATGAGTGTCCACGTCGGGGATCGAACCCGAGCCCCGTCGATTGCGTAGTTAGGGTCGCTAACCACTCGACCAACGGGGCGGTGAAAAAATCTATGTATCTTGGTTAATAAATAGGTGAAATTGATGGGAGTGTGCCTACTACTGTTTTTTCTTTTTACTGTGATCCCAGTTAATTGTAGACACTATACACAAGTTACTTAAATTTGTCTTGTCTGCTCAATCTGGATGTAACTTGCCAAATATACAAATAAATATTTGGCTATAATATTATCTGTTGATATGGCGTTTTAGTAAGATATAGTTAATTTAACGAATTTGGAGCATAAAGGATCTAAACGACAATCCTTATAGTATGTATATTAGTTATAGTTCTCCACTGTACATTCCACCGAGTGATGTTGGCACCAAAGATTTATATAGTTAGTAATATATTTGCTTTTAATATACCTGCGAAGTGTTATATGCTGTGTTTTTATTACCTGTTATGCATAAGAGAAATTATTTATAACTTATACCAGTGTAATAACCATTTGGTAATCTTGTTGTAATCTAGCAACAACCAACTATGGTCATTTCTTTAGTGGCCTATTTGGCGTTACATCAGCCCATTTCGTTTCTATTCCACAAGATACTAGACCACCTAAGTGCTGAGATGACTCACCAAGATTTACTTTCAACTATGAAGCTGTACATGGGCGTACCCAGGTTTTGGGTTGGGGGGGGAGGGGCAACCGTAACATTTTAATACTCAGGTTCTGGGCCGGGGGGGGCAACCGTAACAATTTAAGACTATATTTTTATGTTATTACATTTTGTCTACAACAGTAGATAGTAGAGAGGTAAACAAATTCCAGGGGGGGGGGGGTAGGCAGCTGCCCCTCCCTGCCCTCCCTCGGTACGCCCATGAAGCTGTATTATATCTGGAGGCAACACTTTTAAATACTACTTCAAACCAAATTTTAAATACTGCTGTCATCTGGGGTCTAACACAGCTGTATAAAATGAGACGACGAGACCTCATAGACAGATATCACGTAATTGTTTGTTTCAATTGATTAATACGAGTGCTGGCTCCACCTATACCTAACACTACATGCTTTCAACTACTTAACACATACTGATATGATTTCACTACTTATCCATACTAATATGTATAATGCGAAAGTCTGTCTGTTTTGATGAAATTTAGCATAGAGATGTTGTAACTAGGGTCTAACATAGACAATTTTTTGCAAAAATCAACCACTAATAGGACGAGTTTGTTTTAAAAACTATAGTTACGATAAGGTAATCTACTCGCAAACGAAGCTGCGCGGATAAGCAAATATTTTATTTATTATAGGACAGCTAACAAGCATATGGTTCTCAGAAGGAGACAAAGATTGCCTATATACACGAAATATGTTACATTGTACGTTTATATCTTTGCGGCGGGATGGTTAAATCACATCCAATATGGTATTTTTAAATGTTAGTGGTTGCCCTTTAATTTAGCGAATATTTTTAACTAGACAACACTCCCCGGTCGGGGCCCTTATTTGAAGAATAGACCATCTGCCATTCTGCCCGGCAGTTCGTAAGAAACGAACAATTAGCTATACACGTCACCACCATTCTGACTAGAAGGTAGATTTCCGCTACGTCTCGCCCGGGTATTTGGTACCACTTATTCCTACCGCAATAGCGTTGATGCTTGTCATTGTTGTGTTCCGGTTCGGAGGATAAGATAGCCGGTAAAGTTGTGCATGGAGCAATAACACCGCGCTACATGGACAGCAACGAACCATTAATATCTGCGGTGTTTATAGATGGTTGTTAGTCAACCAATAGATAACTAGTTTCATCGGCAATTTCCTCCTTACTGCAGTTCTTAAACGCATTTAATAGGTATTCGATAGAACCCAAATTTAAAGTTTAGCCAAACATTTTACCATGTAGGTATATATAGCAAGAGCTAGGTAATGGCATGGGAAGACGATGAATCAGCTTTAGAAATATCGTCTCTCACCATCATCGTCACTATAGTATAATGAAGTCCACTGCTTAACATAAGCCTCATCCAAACGTTATTATAACGGCAAATGGTATTCCGTCACCTGAGTTTATATTATTTTATCACTTAATACACGCTGTATTGTTGAATTCTCTAGACTCTAGAGGATGCTTCGATTATGAAGTGTAACATGCACTCAGTTAAATATTTTTTTTAATGTATACTGCTGAAACAATACCGTAGATCTCCTGCAATGTATCGCTGGAATCTTCTTAAAACTTTTAAACATCGATGGGTTTATTCCTTTATTGGACTGCATGTATACAGTATAGCACTACGGCAATAATATCGACGAAAGCAGTAAACGAGATTAACATATGAAACTCTTGAAATAATCACCGCCAAGACATACCACAGTTTGATATCTTTTCAGCAAATATAGTGAGACATTTAATAGGAACGGGGTTATTTTGCAAAAAAACAAAATTTAAACAAGAAATCACTTTAATTTGCAAAAATAATCATCCCAATAAGTATCTATACATATAATAAAATCGCAGGAAAGTCAAAACTGTACATTGAATATTTTTTTAAAAGAATACTTGGGGCGTGATCTACAATCGACATCCAAGCCAAAAATATAGTTTTTAGAATTTTTGTCTGTTTGTCTGTATGTATGTCCGGGGTAAACTCAAAAAGTACTGCATGAATTTACTTCAAATTTTATATGAATATTACTAATAGGTCGGGTCAATGTATAGGCTACATATTATTACGCTATCACCTACGGGGGAGGGGCTGTGCGGAGTAAACGAACTCCGCGCGGACGAAGTCGCTGGCAACAGCTAGTTTTTAATAAAACAGAAACTGGAGTTGCGACATATTTTATAATGTACCTACTAAAGAAGTTATCCTTCGTAGAAGTGTTCCATTTTGTTAAATAGGTACTCGTTGCAGCGCTGTAAATGGTGAAACTAAAGTCAAAATTTAAGTAGCGCTCGAGCGTATAATAGAGTATAACACACATTCGCGACCAAAGGGCACAAAAGCCGTGAATTTCACGGCACTTATGCGTTATATTCAAGGAGCTCTGACGTAGGCGCGGTCCGTGGACCGCACTTTAGTGGAGCACATGTGTGACGGACGTATCCATTGTCTAGTACGTTAGTCCATAGAAATCTTTGATTTTAACATTCATATGATGTGACTCACTCAGAATTTTTTGGAAAAAAACATTGTACTGATAAATTCGTGTAAAAATATAAATCGCGACGCGATTCAGATTTACTTTCGCGGCTCTTCCATGAAGTAGTGTTCGTTTTTCCAGAACTTGATTCGGTCACAAAGTGAAACGTGCGTTGAATGGAGTTTGCTGGACTTGCGATAAGATTTAATCGCCTGTGTGGTCTAGTGGTCCAGCGTTAGCGTCGACTACATGAGGTCCCGGGTTCGATTCCCGGGTCGGGCACTTAAAAAAAAAGTGTTTTTCAGTTTTCTGATAAACACAAAATAGCCCGGGATTGGAAAGTGATTTTTTTATAAGATTATTTCATTTCTCACATTGTTATGGTTCCGTACCTAAAAAGTAAAAACGGGACCATATTACTAAGTCTCCGCTGTCTGTCTGCCACCAGGCTGTATCTGACAAATCGTGATAGCTAGAAAGCTGAAATTTTCCAACTTCCTGATAGAGCAGCCATTTTACTATATGGGATACCATAATAGATCCCCGAGCAGCTTTATACCACCCTTAAGCAGCCATGAAAGCGTCGTCCAAAACGTGAACATTTCATCCGGATTGAGAAAAAAATAATGAACAATATAAATATTATATTTATTAAAAATTCAATATCGTACATTCGAAACATTAGTCCTATACAAAAATTATAAGACTTTAATACTTTCAGATAAAATTAAATTTTAGGTTCCATTAATATCAATTCATACACTTGCTTGAGTATAATTTACATATATAAATATACATAGAAAACAAAACGAATTTGGATTCATTGTTTACTGGCTTTTAGTATACGCAATATACAAAGTTTATCTTTTTCTGTCATTATAGATGGAAACCCTGTCATATTAAACGAAAAAAGTTACTTAAAAAAATTCACTGCGGATTTATTGGCAGCAGTAGTGTTGATATTATCATAAATTCCAAGAATTCATGAAATACGCAAAACTATTCAGAGGCCCAATTCACGTAGCAAACGTCAGTTGAATTGAAGCGTTAAAGGCTTTTACACATGTCTAACACATTATGCCGTGTCGTAGCACTACGACATGTTGTATCGTTATTGTGTGTAAGAAAAACCTTAAAAACAACAAAGAAAAATATCGACACGTGGGATTTGAACCTGCGACCATCTCCCTAAAGCTGGGACGCTCTTCCACTGAGCTAGTGTCGACAGGCTCGACGTGGCGAAATTCTTTGCTATATGATCGATTACGTCGATTGTACTGATCGCTAGGTATACATACATACGTATAACTAGTTAAATGAGTTCATCGTTACAGATGAAATTCACATTTATAATTTTGATCAGTACTTTCGTATTTCTAAATATTTTTGTGTTACAGCATTCAGCCCCTGCTTGGGAACACTGGAAAAACCTTAAAAACAACAAAGAAAAATATCGACACGCGGGGTTTGAACCTGGAATTGAATTTGAACAGGTTCAAATCCCGCGTGTCGATATTTTCCTTTGTTGTTTTTAAGATTTTTCCAGTTTCCCAAGCACGGGTTGAGTGCTACAACACAAAAATAATGTGTGTAAGAGCCCTAAGCACTTTGGCTCCATTGACATTTGCTACGTGGATTGAATAGCAGATTGTTTAACACGTTCACAGCATCCATTAAAATAAGTAAGTAAAATATTTTAATTAGGGCAGTGTTCACAAATAATAATATTGCTGGACAAATTACATGAATTGATCTATCCCCAAAGTAAGCCAATTATTTGTTTGTGTTATGGGTGTTAGTCAACTATACTAATACATATATAAATACTGTTACATACATAATAACACCCAAACCCAGAAATACTAATTTATGTGATGAGCATACATGTTTGTATTTCTGGGTTTGGGTGTCTATTATACATAACAGTATTTATATATGTATTTCTATGTATTAGTATCGTTGACTAACACCCATAACACAAGCAAATAATTTGCTTACTTTTGGGTTAGACAAATTACACATTTGTCCAGCGATATTATATTATTATTAAAAAATGCCAATAAAAACATTCAATTACACTTCCAAAGACAAAAATAATAGAGAAAATTAGGCTGACTACAAATAATTAAAAATGCAAGTAGACCTTTAAGGCGAGGCATCGCGACAAACGGGAAAAAATTGGTTTGCTAAATCACGTTTTTTTTTTTTTTGTATTAATCGTTAAGTAACAATTTTAGAAAAAATACACGATATACCTGAAGATATTATCTAAAGAATTTGCTAACTCATTACATGATCAAATGTGCTTTACTTGATCACATGAAATTCCGAAAACAGGCTGAAAAAATCTTTAAAACAAATAATTTGTTAATAATATTTCTAATCTTCTACATGACTTTTATATGGTGATATTTAGTTGTAAATACAAAAAAGAATGTGCTAAATTTTAATTTTCAGCTGAAGTCCTATATTTATTTATCCGAAAATTAACACGTTTCCCAGCGGTTTCAGAACATACCGCGCCACCCATTTTCTATAGAATTGACGCGCGTCGAAATACCTCGCCTTAAGATCCAGTACCTAATGAATCTATATCCAGTTTTAACTCATTCTTTAACTACGTGAATGTAGATTTAATATTTAACGTCATAATTAGGCAACACACGCGATCTCGTTTGCGTTCATTAACTCTCATCGCTCATCGAGTAGCGCTTCCAAAAATCATATACTTTCATAAACTTCAATAACTTCATATTTAAATAGGATATAGTTTTTTTTAACTAAAAACCAAGTACCGTAAGTGGAAATAAAAAAAGCTGGGTCGAAATTTATCCAAAAGTATTTGCGTGATATGCGCACAAAATGCAAACATTTAATATTTTATTAATATAGATTTATAAAATCCTTAAGTATTTCAGCAATATATAAATACAAAAGAAATTAACAAAACATAATAAATAAACTATATTAAGAAGAGAAAACAATAAAAAAACTCAAGTCTGTTCATACACTGCACCGATATTTAGCGTCGTTTACTTGGGGCCAAGCATTTCTTCTGGTTTCACCCATTGGTCGAACTGCTCAGCGGTGAGGATGCCTAGTTTGATGGCTGTGTCTTTGAGGTTTCCACCTTCTTTGTGAGCGGTCTTCGCGATTGTTGCAGCCTGGAAATAATATTTAAGTAATGAGTAAACGTTATGGCGCTTAAGGATGTATGATCAAAGGTCTTTTTTCTACCATGGGATAACAAATAAGCTGATGGCTCTGCTTGAAACGATAACCTTGATTATGGTGCAAAGGATAAATGATCAAATGTTTTTTTTTTTGTATAATAGGATGGCAAATGTATTGGTCTGCTTGAAATCAGATAATCATTGCTTATAGATACCAAAAATGATAAGACAATAGACAAATGTATATTTGACACCAGTTAATAGAGTAAAACTTAGTATTACACTAACAACATATCTACAATCAAACTTAAATTATCCTAAGAAAAATAAGTCTTTTATAAAGTAAAAAAAAAACAGTATTGTTGTGCTTATTATTCATTAAGCAAGGATTTTATATAAATCAGAAACAGAAATACTTTATTCAATAAAATATTTTACAAGTTATTTTGACATGTAAACATATTTTTTAAAAACTACTACCAGATCGGAAACGCGGCCATCCTATATATGTGTTGATACGGGCCACTTTTATTGTCATCATGCTATTCAACTTTTTATATCGCATTCAATAATTGAATGCGTCAAAGAACGCAACACCAACATAGTCATTTGAGTTTCCGTCAGCTTGTTGAAACATACGCGATGGGAACACTATACTTGGTGGAATATGTGCAGCTTACTTGGTTATAAGAAGTTCCAGAAAAAAGAACTTAAGTGGAAGATCTAAATACGCTATTATATCGCTGTGTCTGCGTTGCTCAAACGCCTTTTGTATGTAGTGACTTCTGTACCTATTTGTTTTATGATGATATTATAGCAGTCGGTTCCTTCTGCCTGTCCCATAATAAGGTAGCTGGCGTGTGTGTATGTATGTGTAACACAGGCTGTTTTTTAACCGTGGGATCTGCTGGAGAAGTGTACTCAGTATTCGATTCTGAGCCCAAATATCTAAAAAACATACCTTAGTTTTTGACCTAATTATTCCACAAAAAAATAAACCATATTCTTTTAGAATGTGTCCGGATGTGTTTCCGTATAATGCAATAAACTACCTCGCGTATTTTTGTGTTTCACTAATAATAACAACGTCATATTATCAGTGTTCCAATGAAGAATATCAAGATATAGTACTTGCCTATACGTAACGTAATGATTGTGTGTCCAAAATCGCCAAATACAGAAGAATAATTCAACAATTGTGATTATTGCAAAATGTTATTAACAACTAATTAAGTTCGTTCATTGTGAAAATGATAATCCCATTTACGTCAGAAATACTAAGATAAATATTAGCTATGCTTTAACTATTCGTGCCCAGTATCGTTTTAAAATTATATCACACTTAAAACATTTCTTATTATTTAGTACGAGTACCTAGGTATTTTTGCCTGTCTTTCCTAATGTAACTAAACTAGGTACAAAGAACGAAGAGAAAATGAATCACAATTCACACTAGCTTAAAATACGGAGGTATATTACATTTACATTATCTACCTACTACTGATATTGATAATATGATGATTCGTGAATCGTGATGACTAGCGTGACAACTACGACGACTAGGGTAACCAGAGATACAAGACTTTTGACAATATTTCAATTACTGTTTTATTGGTTATTTAACACTTAATTTTTTTGTAAATATGTTTATTCGATACGTATACACAACTTGTGTGTGTGTGTGTGTGTGTGTGTGTGTGTGTGTGTGTGTGTGCGTGTCCCGACCTTGTCGTATCCGATGTGTGGGTTGAGCGCGGTGACCAGCATGAGCGACTCGCGCATGATCTTGCTGATCTGTGCGGTGTTGGCTCGAATGCCAACCGCGCAGTTCTTGTTGAACGCTTGGCATCCATCACCTGCAGGTACAAATACCACTATATATCACAAACACATTCAAAAGATTCCGGGTTCGATCGGGCCAGGCAAGTGTTATTGAGGGTTCTCTGGAATATCCAAACCCGTTTTCAGGTTCCGTACTTGAAAAGAAATACGGTACCCTTATAGGATCATTTTGTTGTCCGTCTGTGCGTGTTAAAATTCTTTCTCTCAGGAACGCATAAAAGTATCAATAAAATCATTAAAACCATCGTAAGACGTTATTACCTAATAATTAAAAACGGCTACTCTCACGTTTAACCGGTATGGGTTCCGACTAGTTTCGGACCTACATGAGATCGGCGTAGGTTCCGATTAGTTTCGAACCTATATGAGATCGGCATAGGTTCCGACTAGTTTCGGACCTATATGAGATCGGCGTAGGGTCCGACTAGTTTCGGATCTATATGAGGTCGGCGTAGGTTCCGACTAGTTTCGGATCTATATGAGGTCGGCGTAGGTTCCGACTAGTTTCGGACCTATGAGGTCTGAAACTACTCGGAACCTACACCGATTAAAAGTGAGTGTACCCATTTTTTAATCATAAGAGGTATCAAGAAAAAAATATCAAGTACTTTGCCCCGTGTTGGTCCCGGGCTCCTTTGAAGAATAGACCAAGCCATAATAAAGAATAGACCAGCCGTTCTGCCAGGCAGGTCGTAAAAGGCGACCGAGTGGCTATGCGCGTCACTACCATCAAGGCTATTAGGTGGTAGAGTTCTGAATTGTCTCGCCGGGTCTGGTACCACCGCCTTACCTATTTCTGCCGCAAGTGCTAGTCGTGTCGTGTTCCGGTTTGGAGCGTAAGGTAGTCAGTAAACTTATGCATGGGATATTAGACCTCACCACAAGATAGCACCGCATCATTAACGGTGAGGGTGAGGCAGACCCGGGCGAGACAATGCAAAACTGCCACCTAGTTGCCACGATGGTAGTGACTCGCATAGTCAATTGATTGCCACTGACGACCTGCCTGACAGGATGGCAGTTGGCCTATTCTTAAAGGAACCCGGACCAACACGGGAAAATATACAACAGATATGGCGGTGCGACAGATAAGACGGTGGAGCCAAACGCGGGCGAGACAATACAATACTCTATCACCTAATTAGATGTCACAATGTCAATGAAACGCCTATTACAATATGCCTAGCAGTAAGGCACTTGATCTACTCTTCAAGGACTCTTCTCCAAAACACCAACCAATATTTAAATTAACCTATACAGACACTTTTAACAAGTCCACATTTTTTATAATTACTAGCGGATCTGGAACACGTGGGCTTTAATTCATGTACATGTGCAAATTTACCGGCTACCTTGCTCTCCTAACCGGAACATGACAGTAACAAGCATTGACGTTATTGCAGCAGGAATAGGTAAGGCGTTGGTACCACCGGGTCTCGCCGGGCGAGACGTTGCTGAATTCTACCACCTAGTAGTCACGATGTTAATGATATGCGTAACTAGGTGTTCGCCTTTTACGACTTGCCTGGCAGAACAGCAGTAGGTCTATTCTTCAAAGAGGGCCCGGACCAACATGGAAGAAACACGTCTGTCCATACGTCATGTGTCCGCATGTCAGTCTGTATACTGACCGATGAGCCGTATGGAGCGCAGCACGTTGGCCACCATCATGGGCTTGAACACGTTGAGCTCGAAGTGACCATTGCTACCACCGACGGTGCAGGCCACGTGGTTGCCCATCACCTGCGCCGCTATCATGGTCAGAGACTCGCACTGGGTTGGGTTCACTTTGCCTGGAACACATGGAGTATATTTATTTCTTTATCCGACTACGCTAGAAAAAGTGTACTGTATTTCGATTTTTTAATTAAGTTTGTGAAATATTAAGCTTTAAAGTGCTAATTTTTTTGAGAGTCAATTGCCCCCCCCCTCCGCCAACTAAACGATTGGTTTTGGTGGCGGGGAAAAAAATCACGGTAGTAATAAATATAATGGATGAATGAAAAGAAAAATTATCACGGCTTCGACGGAGACAAGTTTTTGAGTAACAGTCGATCTGCTTATATTATATAAAATGTACTTAGATTTTATAGGCGGTGAACATGATGCGCGGATATAATCGTCATTGATGTTAAAAAGTTTAAATGTTCGTAATATAAAACAATAAAAACCCTCTTCTTAGTCCGCATTATTGTGATGGATAACTTCGGAACCCTACACTGCGCGTGGCCCGCCAAATACTTTACCGATTTTTTAAATAAATCAACACTCTCGACTCCCTTGCGGGATAAACAGAGTGAATTAATCATCATTAGAATTTCTGATTCACCAGCTGGTCAGAAGATGAGACGGATGAGGATCCCATTGTTTTCTTTGATAACTGGAATCGACATCTTGAGGAGCTTGTTGAATTCGGTTCTCGGTGTTAAAGCGCAAAAAACTAGCCACAGCACCGTGTCCATATGCACGTTTTGGAGCCTAGATTGTCTCATTTGGCTTGACCTTTGGATGAGACGATTCCTCAAGTTATTTTTTATTTAATTTCATTTATTATATATATTTTGATGGCAAACATATTATATGAAAAAAGGTAATTTTCGTCCAACACCAGAGATGTTAACAGTGAATTGTTATCCGTGTCACATGCTTAAATTTAGCGGTTATATTATCCTCCAAACCGAAACCGAACTCCTCCGAACTACTCGAACTCCAAACTCCGAACCGAATAGATAAGAATTAATGAATAATTATGTGCATCTCATTTTTTTATTTTACAGTTATGATGCCTCGAGGTAATAATGTGTCATCTTTACGAATTAATGCACTGTCCCATTGGAATAATAAATTGTAATATTACGATGTCAAATAATATTTTTTATCAATCGTTCTACCTATTTTCTACTTTTCCATCGTAATATTGATAAAATAAATTGATGTTATGCTATTTATCGTCGCAATTGTTTGGATTGAGTTATAAACGCGATTAAAGTTAAATAATCCAGGCAATTCTCAAGTTAAATGAGGATAACGTTTTTTTATTTTATAGAATAGCAAATAAGATGGCTCTACTGATGGAAAAAAAACAGTAGCAATCCCGAGCTAGACGTTGCAGAGCTCGACCACTTACGAGGGTAAACTCAGTTTTTGATTTTTTAAATTTGCTCAGTTTTTGATTTTCTAAGAACTTTCATCTTAGAAAATCAAAAATTAAGCAAATTAGCAAGTTATGAGTTTTTTTATTGCTTTTCAAAATAGTTTCCATTCACACCAATACATTTCTGCAACTAATGGAACCACTGAGAAAAGCACTGCCCCCTCTTCCTTAGGGGTTTTTTCGACGGCCTTTTGCAACGTAGCCACTGCTTCCTCGGCATCCATAGAACGATTTTCTCGAAGCTTTTCTTTTAATTTAGTGTATAATAAAAATTGCAACCGATGGAACCGATAAGAAATGCACTTTGCCCACTCTTTCTAAGTGGTCTTTTCGACGGTCTTTTACAACCTAGCCACTGCTTCCTCGGCATTCATAAAACGTTTTTCTCGAAGCTTTTCTTTTAATTTCGGGTATAATAAAAATTGCAACCGATGGAACCGATGAGAAAAACACTTTGCCCACTCTTTCTTAGGGGTCTTTTTGACGGCCTTTTGCAACATAGCCACTGCTTTCTCGGCATCCATAGAACGTTTTTCTCGAAGCATTTCTTTGAATTTCGGGCATAATAATTGCAACCGATGAGAAAAACACTATGCCCACTCTTCCTTAGGGGTTTTTTCAACAGCCTTTTGCAACGTAGCCACTGTTTCCTCGGCATCCATACAATGTTGTCCTCGAAGCTATATATAATAAATAAAAATCGCAAGGTACGAAGTCGGGCTATACGGCAGGTGATCAAAAGTTCCACGCCAGACTTCGCCAAATAGTCGACTGTTGGCCCGGCGGAGTGCGACCAGGCGCTATTTTGGTGAAGGAGGGTTTTACTGCGAGCTCAATTTTCCCAAGCTTTTTCCAAGACAAGTGGCAAGCAATAGTTAGTGTACCACTCTGCAGTAACTGTTTATTGATCCTCTAAAACAATTGTCACGTAGTTTCATGTCCTTACGAAGAATATGGCCAACATATTTTTTCCCACACCACGACCTCTTTTTATAAGACGGTTGGCAACTCCTCGGAAGGAAACAACCACTGAGCTCGCCGTCTCTTGGTTTCCGGATCATAACAGTAAATCCAGCTTTCGTCACCCATAATATATCGAACACAGCATTTGAGTCACCTCCGTTAAATTAATGAAGCATTTTACGGCACCAATCAACACGACGGTGTTTTAGGGCTTCGGTCAAATTATGAAGTATCCACAAGGCCCAAAGCTTCCTGACCGCTAAATGTTCATGGAGGATTTTGTACATTTGACTCATACCGATGCCTAAACTCTCTCTCAATCACTCTTTTGTCAATCTCTATCATACTCCACAAACACTGATGTTATCTTCAGTCGTCGCCGTAGAAGGCTGTCCCTCAAGCAGATCATCGGTGAAATTAGTGCTACCACGTCTAAACTCATTAAACCAGTTGAAAACATTAGAACGAGTTGGGGTTTCATCATGAGAGGCCAATCGAAGTCTATAACTTTCTTGTTGACATTGAAAGTCATACGAAACGGCACGAAAATTTTTTTCGCGTTAAATACATGCTGACGTGACAGATAATTTTTAATTTGCCGCCAAATATTAAAACAAATGACA
Organism: Apodemia mormo; assembly: GCA_036924255.1. Taxonomy (NCBI): domain Eukaryota; kingdom Metazoa; phylum Arthropoda; class Insecta; order Lepidoptera; family Riodinidae; genus Apodemia; species Apodemia mormo. Next base: position 3,502,266 of record JAUPFN010000016.1, read on the forward strand.
AATGAATGAAATACATAGTCAATAATATTGGCAAAGAGTTCCATTTTTTAAATTTAAACTTGTTTTTATTATATTGTTTACAAGTGGCCAGTTCTAAAAACTTTGACTCTCGAAGTTTTAAAATATTTTTTATGAAACCTGGATCGAAAGTTCATATTTTGACACTACTTTGAGGGCCGAAAGTGCCATATTCTCTCCAGTCAACACGATTAGTGCATATGCCTTAAATTTTCTGGACATGCGTAATGCTAATTCGTATTATTTTGGATTAAAATGTCAAAAGTTCTTTTTACATAGTTTTAAAATGTCTTTTATTTCAGATAATTTAATGATTCAGGTGTTATTTATTTTTTATCTCTTTTATTTCAATCATTTGAAATTGAAATCTGTAAAATATCAACTTTCAATCCAGCTGTGATAAAAAATAGTATACGCATCATGTGAGAAAAGTATAGCGCGCTATTATCACACTCGCTTCCGGCTCGGGCGATAATATCACACGGGTTTCAGTGTCATGCAATGCTTTTATCCCAGGTGCGTAATAAACTAATTGTCTTAGAAATATTTTTAGATAAAAATACACCACTTGAACCGAACAGTCTGGTTAGGTTTGGATGATCTGTAACATAAACCAAAATTTCTATTAGATAGATCTCGTACCAGGCATGATGGAAGATCCAGGTTCATTCTCCGGCAGCATCAGTTCGCCCAGCCCGCAGCGCGGTCCAGACGCCAGGAAACGGATGTCGTTGGCGATCTTCATCAGCGACACGGCCACCACGTTCAAGGCGCCGGACACCTCCACCATGGCGTCGTGGCTGGCTAGAGCCTCGAATTTGTTTGGCGCTGTTTCGAATGGTATTCCTGAAAATGGTGGTAAGAGAATTAACAGCAAGCTTTTAAATATACATTACTAACTGTACTCGCGATTTCGTCCGCGTGGAAAACCTTCCAAAATAAAACCCTCATAATTCCTGTTCCCGTGGGATTTCCGGAATGAAAATCATCCTGTCCTTTCTCAGGTCTCAAACTATCTTTGTACCAAATTTCATTCAAATCGGTTCAGTGGTTAAGGTGGGAAGAGACAGACATACAGACAGAGCTACTTTCGCATTTATAATATTAGTATGGATCCTTTATGGATGGATACTTTAGAACCTTTTTTTTATATATCATAAGATAGCAAACAAGCAGATGAGTCTACTGGTGTAAAGAGTCAACCATCGCCTATAGACACCAAAGACGTTAATGGTGCGTTGCTATCTTGTGGCGAGGTCTAATGCCACATGCATAAGTTGCAGTACCTTCAAGTAAGGATTTATACATTTCATTGCCGGAACATTGAAACTGCATCATATTGATTTCCTTAATCTCTTGTACTGTTTTACAATTAATAGTACAACAATATACTTTATAGTGAAACAGTACAAGAGTTTACTTCAAAAAATCTTAAAATTTTTCAACAACTTTCAGCTCATTTTACGATCGCTAAATACTAGGGACTACGATTCTGTGGTATTTTTAAAATAATGTAAGCCACAGCCCATATGAACACTAATAGACACGCCATTGGGAAGGAATTCAGAAATTTGTAGGTTATTGTGAAAAAATAGAAATAAACCATGTTGTAATGTTTTATCGTACTGAATGAGCTGACAACGTTTAAAAATTACCCTTGAAATTATATTATTTCATTGCAGTCAGAAACGGTCATATGCGCAGGATATATTCCGGTGTGCAAGTGTTCGCGCAAACACAGGCGCACGTACTCGTCTTCCCCCACTTCGTTTCAGTGGAACGGAGCACCGCTACGACTGGCAGAGAGGTGTCAGATGCTGTGTCTGGCCGACGAGAACTATACGCCCTGTACCGCCGCCCTAGCCCATCCACCTTGCCTTGCTGAATCGCCGAGTCCGCCAAACCCTTTTCAATATCTGCGTTGGGTTGCCTATTTTTTGTCGCCGGGTTTTGCGGGGGGAGCCGCATAAATATATATTTCATCGGTAGGTAGTATAACTCTGTATTTCTGTGTGTAAATGCAAGCTACACTGACAAACTAAGAAATTGTCTTCAAAGGCGTATCCATTTAATCCATGGAGTAAATAGAGGCATTGCAAATTTGCCGCCGGCAATCCGAGTGACAGAGAAAGAACCCTCTTCAATGCAAAATCTGAACACATAGAATTGGTGAGAAATTAGTTCACCTTCCTTCGAGAACCCGTGCGTTCTGGTATCACTCCAAGGCTGAGTCTCTGACCCATACCGTAAAGGAAAAGGCTGATTTCCTGGGCTCCTTTATGGCCAACTCCACTCTGGACGGCCGTGCACTTTTTTTTCACGCAGTGCAATAGTCCTATGACGGAATTAAAATTCATTCAGTCTTCTATGCGTAAATCACTTTTTTCTTTGGACGTCCATAAGTCGAGTGGGCCAAATAGCATCCCTCCAATTGTGTTTAAAGTGTGTGCTCTAGAGTTGGCGCCAGTATTAACACGCCTATTCCGGCTCTCCTACACACTTGGCGTGGTACCGAATTCATGAAAGGCAACTTTAGCGCATTCCATTCCTAAAAAAGGAGATCGCTCTAATCCATCTAACTATCGGCCCATAGCCATATCCTCCTTATTCTTAAAAAATATGGAGAAAATATCAATTCTCAGTTCGTTAAATATTTAGAAGAGTACCAGCTGATTAGCGATCGTCAGCAGTTTCCATCATGGCCGCGTAGCTGGTGATCTTCTAGTATACCTAACACATCGGTGGGCGGAAGCAGTTGAATCCAAGGGGGAGGCATCGGCAGTTAGTTTGGACATAGCTAAGACCTTTGATAGGGTATGGCACAAAGCGCTTAACGCGAAGCTACCTTCGTACGTTCCTGCTTCATATCAATGACCTGATGCAAATCTGCAACATACATTGCTATGCGGATGACAGTATAGAGTGATGCTACATACTCTGGCCATAGCGGTATTTCTTGGGAATATGTCAAAGAATGTCGAAATAAGCTTGTGTCTGAAGTTGAGAATCGACTTACCAATGTCTGGGAATGGGGCGTCAAAATACAGCTTTGCGTTATCATCGCCCATTAAAAGACACCCTTGGTCGTATCACCTTGATTTGACTGACAGCCCAGCTAGTGTCGTAATTCTGGGAGTTCTCATCTCTGGGCCGTAACTCCCCAGTACCCGCTTCTTACTTTTGATCGCATTCAGCGTAGAGCGGTTCTAATGACGACCAGGCTATTTCGAAACGCCTTGACTCTATGGCATCGCGCAGAGACGAAGATTCACTTTGTATCTTCAATCGTATTTATCATGAGGAGTGTTCCAATGAGTTGTTTGGATTAATTTTTGCCGTCGAATTTCATCATCGGACATCGCGTCAAAATTTGATGTTCCGCCTTCACCATCTCGATGTCTGGAAATCCATAACTGTGCGACTGTCTCGACACTTCTTGCCTTGCACTACTTTGTTGTGGAATCAATTATCGGCAGGGGTATTTTCGTACGGAAACGACTTAGAGACCTAATAGAAGAGCTTACTCATTCTTAAAAGGCCGGCAACGCAACTGCAAGACCTCTGGTATTGCGGATGTCCATGGGCGGCAGTGATCACTTACCATCAGATGCACCTCCTGCTCGTTTGCCTCTCTTCTATACAAAAAATAGGACCATATAGAACCAATCACGTAACTCTTATAGCAGACAAGTAGATGAGTCTCCTGATGGAAAGAGTCAACCGCGATGGTTGACATCAAAGATATTAATGGTGCGTTGCTATCTTGTGGCGAGATCTAATGCCACATGCATAAGTTTACCGGCTACCTTACCCTCCAAACCGGAACACAACAGCGACTAGCACTGACGCTATTGTAGCAGGAATAGGTAAGGCGGAGGTACCAGATCCGGGCGAAACAATGCAGAACTGTAATGCTTAGTAGCCACGACGGTAGTAACTCGCATATCCCATCAGTCGCCTTTTACGATCTGCCTGGCAGAACGACAGTTGGCCTATTCTTCGAAGGAGCCCGGGACCAACACGGGGAAAAACTCCTTGCTCTTTCATTCTTTCAATGACTATTATTACAGTAGCAATGTTTACCGGTGAGGTTGGCGATCTCCTTGGCGCACTTCTCGGCGAAGCCGATGCGCGTGTTGAGTCCGGTGCCCACGGCCGTGCCGCCCAGCGCCAGGTAGTGCAGGCGCGGCAGCGTGGCGCACACGCGCTCGATGCCGTACGTCAGCTGCGCCACGTACGCGCTGAACTCCTGCCCCAGCGTCAGCGGCACCGCGTCCATCAGGTGCGTCCTGCACACACACATACCCCTCCGTCTAGTAACACCTGCACACACACACCCTCATTTCGTGGCTCCTGCACACACGCACACACACACACATACAGCCCGTCATCGGGTGGCTCTTTAACAAAGACACTCAGGCCGCCCATCTCCTACACACACACACACACACTCAGGGTGGCCATCAAGAACCTCCTTTAACAAACACATTCGGACAGTCTATCAGACGACTCCTGAACATACACATTCGGATAGTCTATCAGACGGCTCCTGAACATACACATTTGGACAGTCTATCAGACGGCTCCTGAACATACACATTTGGACAGTCTATCAGACGGCTCCTGAACAAACACACTCGGACAATCTATCAGACGGCTCCTGAACATACACACTCGGACAATCTATCAGACGGCTCCTGAACATACACATTTGGACAGTCTATCAGACGGCTCCTGAACATACACATTTGGACAGTCTATCAGACGGCTCCTGAACATACACATTTGAACAGTCTATCAGACGGCTCCTGAACAAACACACTCGGACAATCTATCAGATGACTCCTGAACATACGCATTCGGACAGTCTATCAGACGACTCCTGAACATACACATTTGGACAGTCTATCAGACGGCTCCTGAACAAACACTCGGACATTCTATCAGACGGCTTCTGAACAAACATATTCGGACAGTCTATCAGACAGCTCCTGAGCAAACACACTCGGACAGTCTATCAGACGGCACTTATCTTCAAGACAAGAGCTTATTCATTTTTAAAACACCGAGAACGCAGGTGCAAGACTAGTGGTACAGCAGCTGTCCATGGGCAGTAGTGATCACTTGCCATCAGGTGAGCCTCCTGCTCGTTTGCCCCTTTTTTATGTTATTTTTTATATAAGATAAACAAACCTTCCAATCTTAATAATCTTTGAAAACTCCTTGGACTTGGCTTCCAACGTATCCCTCAAGCATACGAGTCCTGGCATCAGCCTGTCCCGAAGTTCCATGGCCACAGCGATGTGCATTGCTGTTGGATACGTATCGTTGGAGCTCTGCGATTTGTTCACGTGGTCGTTAGGATGCACCGGATCTTTGCTGCCTAGTTTGCCACCTAGGAGCTGAATCGCACGGTTTGCGATTACCTGTCAAGATATATAAATTACTTAATAAACTGTAAATATTAAAAAAAACAGCATAATTTGTGAAAATTTCACCTTAATAGCTATCAACACAGACAGATGGACAGACAGACAACGGAGGCTTAGTGATAGGGTCCCGTTTTGCCTTTTAGGTACGGAACCCTAAAAACGAGCAAGATTTACAGTAGTCGCAAGTAATGAGTAACATCTTACATAAAAGTAATTAAGAAGGTACAATCTGATGGCTACCGCACGCGCTCATTGGTCAATTCAATGTTCTAATTTTTTTGTCAAAAAATTATAGGCCCTAGCCATTGCATACTGCTTAAGCGCGTTTCGCGATGAATTCGCTTTGATTGGATCTTTATAGTAATGTTTTAGATGATTTCAGTATCGTCAAAACAAAAATGAAAAAACGTGAGTAATTCAGAGTGAAATAATTTAAAACCGTTACCTCGTTAGTATTCATGTTCGTCTGAGTACCAGATCCAGTCTGCCAGATGACCAGTGGAAAGTGACCTTCACGGTACAGTTTACCAGAGATTACGTCATCGCACGATTGAATAATCGCTTCCGCTAGAAAAAAATATACACATATAAATGCTCACCCGTGATAACCACTACATGGAAATAATAAGAAAGATAGATTTCAGCAACATCTCGCCCGGGTATGGTACCACCGCCTTGCTTTATCTCCGAATCGGTTTTCGCCACAATAGCGTAAGTGCTATCAACGTTATGTTTCGGTTTAGAAGGTAAGGACGTTTACTCGCTGTATCTGATTCTAACTCAAGAAAATACAAATCTTACCCAGAGTTGATCCCGGGTCCCTTTCCGAAGATTTTATCAAATGCGTTAATGCTAGGCATCTCGTAAAAGGCGAGACAATGCTAATACGTGTCACTAACTTCGTGTCTAATAACTTGGTCACATAATTCTCAAACGTGTCGGTCCGGGCTCTTTTGAAAAAAAAAAGACCAAGTTCCGTTTTGGCAGGCAGGTCGTAAAAGGCAACCTATTGGCTATACGTGTCACTAGCATCGTGACTACTAGGCGATATATTTTCGCAACATCTCGCCCGGGTATTTGGTACCACCACCTTACTTATTCCTACCGCAATAGCGTCTTATTCCAGTTTGAAGAGTAAGGCAATCGGTAGACTTATGCATGTGGTATTGCCATTCCGCCACATGGATAGCAATGCAGCATTAACACCTTTGGTATCTATAGGTGGTAACTCTTTCAATCAAGAGAGCCATCTGCTTGTTTGCTATCTTATGATATAAAACAGACACCAAAGATGTTACTGATGCGTTGTTATCCATATGTCGAGATGTTTATGTCACTTGTACAATAAAGTGTTAAACTCATATAGCTGCAAATAAACAATCTTTCCAGTTTCCTTCTTGAGTTTTGAACATTTTCTCAAAAAGTATTAACAACATAAAAAAGGGTTATTGGATGATTCGCATGAATTTAACTCGCACGAAATGTGCGAATCGACTTTTTCTGTATGCGAATTTTTTTAATATTATTTTTTCTGTATGCGATTCGCACGAAATTAATTTATTGGTGTGCGAATCGAAAACTCCAAAAATATGTAGTAGGTTATTGGCACACACATTGTGTTTTGTGCAATACAGTTATGATAAAGTAATCAATGTAGTCAATATTTTTATCGATATGAAATGGGACACAAATTAATTAAAAATGTCTTCAATAAAATAAAAATATGTAAACGTTCTCTTAATTCGCTATGACATGCTTTGAAGACTGAAAAAATATCAAATATGAAATGAACATACCTACATATACACATACCTACAAAAAATATAGTAAATGAATTACCACTTAAATTTAGCATGGTAAAATGATTATGCATGGCTTTCCTAGTTTCAAGTAAAACAGTTGCTATATAAGCCACGATTAATTTTTAATTTTTTTTTATATCATAAGATAGCAAACAAGCAGATGAGTCTCCTGATGAAAAGAGTCAACCACCGCCTATAAACACCAAAGATGTTAATGGTGCGTTGCTATCTTGTGGCAAGGTCTAATGCCACATGCATAAGTTTACCGGCTACCTTACCCTCCACACCGGAACACGACAGTGATTAACACTGGCACTATTGCGGCAGGAATAAGTAAGGCGATAGTACCAGACCCGGGCGAGACAATGCAGAACTCTACCACCTAGTAGTCACGATGGTAGTGACTCGCATAGCCAATCGGTCGCCTTTTACGACCTCCGCGGCAGAACGGCAGTTTGTCTATTCTTCAAAGGAGCCCGGAACTAACACGGGGAAAAATTCTTTCTTTGTTATTCTTATTATTTCTGAAATGGGTGTACATGAATGTACTTTTTATTTTCCATTGCGCCAAATTACGACATAAAAGATTTATTTCATATACGACATAAAAGAAACTTAAAAAAATCACCTATTTTTTTGTCCAAGCCATATTCTATATTAACTTTTGCAGCAGCTTTCTTGAGGATTCCCATTGCAACGATGACTGGATACTGTAAATAAAAAATATATAAAATAATATATTTCTTACTAAGCATTGATTTAATAACATATCCCCACTCCTTCGCCTCTCAAAAAGTGCTCAATTCTTAACGAGCTTTCATTGATTAATTTTTTATTGAGTCAAATCAAAACAGCAGATCTACTGATGCATTACCAAGAAAACTTTCCAGTCATTGGAAAGTTTACCAAAACATATTTTGTCGTTGGCACCACAAGAACAAAGGAAAACGTTTTCAAACACCTATCACATCCGCAACATTCAATAATTCATTGCTATAACATAAACGTCGTGCATAAAAAAGAAGCTACATAACTTATACAATATTATACTGAGTGCTAAGTGTGAGTTTTTCTTTTCGCATTCGATCGTGAGCGCGTTTCGAGTTTACTAGGAATTTGTATGTGATTTGTACAGCGCCACCTAGTGGTAAACGTGAGAAACCAGTTTACCACTAGGTGGCGCTGTACAAATCACATACAAATTCCTAGTAAACTCCAAACGCTCTCACGATCGAATGCGAAAAGAAAAACTCACACTTAGCACTCTGATATTATAAAGAGGATACATTTGTATTTTGTATGTTTGTTATGAATAAACTCAAAACTACTGAACCGTACAAAAATTATTTTACAATAACTGTGCAATAGGAAGTTATTATTTTTTTAAAGATAGGTTCAGTATGACGTACCTACAAAATATATAACATTCTTCCCCGTGCTGGTCCCGGACTCCTTTGAATAGGCCAACTTCCATTCTGCCAGGCAGGTCGTAAAAGACGACCGATTTACTATGCGTCACTACCATGGTGGCTACTAGGTGGTAGAGTTCTGCATTGTCGTGCCCGGGTCTGGTACATTACCTATTCCTGTCGCAATAGCGTCAGTGCTTGTCACTGTCGTGTTCAGGTTTGAAGTGTGAGGTAGCCGGTAAACTTATGCATGTGGCATTAGACTTCGCCACAAGATAGCAACTCACCATTAACATCTAGACAATGACTCTTTCCATCAGGAGACCCATCTGCTTGTTTGCTATAAAAAAATATATATTATTTGTCAACCCTTAGAGTTATGCGTTGATAAGTACATGCAATCGTGGATTTTTTCCTGCACTAAATTGCAGAAGTTATTTTTTTTAAAGACAGATTCAATATGACGTACCTGCATAACGTAAATGTTCAAAATATTTTGCGAAAAACCTTTTTGAAAATAGTGGCCAATTATTATTTTTTTTTCGTGTGCTCACTGATACACCGGAATTATCAAACCCAAAATCATTATTCCCTTTTACTCCGAGGGTAATATAGTCTTCCTAACGAATCTGGCTATGACTTTTTCATTTAGATATTAACGTTGAATGGATACAAAAATCTCTTAAGCTTTGTAAAGAGAGTGATCAATAGACAAACAAAACATCTTTAGTTTATTATATAATTATCAGTATTTAATACATCAAAACCTTTCCAGAATTGTTGTAAATGTTCATTCTACATACTACAAAACTGGCGAAGTGCGAGTCGAGTTCGCGCACGAAGGATTCCGTACTATCATTTATAAAAAAAGCAAAAAAAAAACACGTTTTTTATGGGAGCCCTCCTCCAATATTTACTTATTCAATTTTTAGTATTTGCTGTTATAGCGGCAAAAGAAATACATCATCTGTAAAATTTCCAACTTTCTATCACGGTTCATGAGATACAGCCTGGTGACAGACGGGCGACCAGACAGGCAGACAGACAGACGGGCAGCGGAGTGTTAGTAATAGGGTGTCATATTACCCCTTGGGTACGGAAACGTAAAAAATCAAACATTTCTTACCGGCATTCGTTCTTCAATGCCGCCAATAGGAAAGTTCATCACCGAACGAACAGTCTGAGCGCCATATAACTTGTCATCAGGAACATCCAACTCTCCAAATGTATCCCTTTCTTTTCTCTGAAAAAAGAGATGTATAAATATTAATATTGACCTTGCAAAAAAAGAGATATATTAATATTGACCTTGCAAAAAAAGAGACAAATATTAATATTGACCTTGCAAAAAGAGAGACAAATATTAATATTGACCTTGCTTTTTTAAAGACCTTTTACCCCGCACTACACCTCTGTGGAATCATTTATGGGTCGTGATGTAACTGAACGCGTAAGACTTTCGAAAAGAATCTATTCAGTATTCATCTTAGACTCAGCATTGGTCAGGGCCACGTTTGAAGGCGACGCCATGCAGTTTCTGGCCACACATGTCACTGTTATCATGACTACTTAGTGGTAGAGTTTTGATACGTCTCACCAGAGTTTAGTACCCCTACCTTACCTATTCCCACCATAACAGCCTTCTCCATCCATCCTTGTTGTTATCGTATTCCGGTTTGTAGAGTAAGGTAGCCAGCAAATTTATGCGTGTGCTATAATATCGTCATACGGATGGCAATGCAACATTACCATTTTTGGTTTCTATATGCGATGGTTATCACTTTACACCAAGAGAGCTTATCTGCTTGTTTGCTACTATATGATATGGTATAAAATGGTATGGTAAAAAATACTTTTCATGACTTTTGTATAATTATATACTTAAGACATAAAAAGTTTTTTTTTTGACTGCCCGTTGGTCGCGTGGTTAGCGACCCTGACCAAGCAGTCGACGGGACTCGGGTTCGATCTCGACGGGGACAAGCATTTGCGTGATGAGCATAATTGTTTGTATTTCCGGGTTTGGGTGTTTATTAAATATATTCCAGTATATGTATATTATTTATTTCTAGGTATTAGTATCAACTAACACCCATAACACAAGCAAAATAATTTGCTTACTTTGGGGTTAGATCATAACTGTAATTTGTCTAATGAATATTTTTTTATCTTTTATCTGTAATAGGTATAAAAATTGGCAGAGTTTTCCTACTATTGGTAAATCTGAGGGTTTTTCAAACTCCTTAAAAATGAGGAAGTTCTCAATCTGTTTATATTTTTCATTTATCTCAGCACTCGTACATATATCTTACTATATTTTCCATTTGGATCCATATAAATATAGTGCACATCTAATTTAGTGTTCCAGAGATACAGGAGGTTGGAAGTCGGTGGTTGTTGTGTTGCAGTTTCATAAATGTAAGTAAATACTGTTTAGAAATAAAACAAATATGTTATAAAAGGTTGAACAGTGAACAACGGCGGATCCCTAATAAATATATTTCTCTATAACTGATTAGAATCCGGCTATTTGACCCAGATACACGCATAGTACACGGTACAGTATTATAATGTGTGATTGTAACTTGACCTCCGCGTCTTAAGGAACATACGACACATAATTAAAATCCATTTAAACTACAAGAGACTTTCAATCTTCCAATTATGTATTCTGAAACCCTGTGTCAGATTTTCATCAAATATTTATATAGGACCAAATGAGAAGCAGAGGCGTAGTGTGCTTTGGAGGGGGAGACGGGGGCCCTGTATCAAAACGAGTTGAGGGCCCAAACGAAGGGAAAAGATTTCTCACAAAAGAAACAAAAATGTTTGCATTAAATTAAAATGAATATTTCAAACAATCAATTAAATATACAAATAAAAATAAAAACAAAAAATTAAATATACACTTTTCTTGCCTTTTTTCAGCAAATTGATTTATTAAATCTATATTCTATTTGCTGCTATAGACTATAGCTGCTACATAGAATATTGCTGCTATAAGCTATAGACAGCATAAAACTAAACTTTCAGTTTTTCTAAATTTCAAAAATAAAGACAATAGTGATAAGTCTAATAGCCGTTCCTAATCCTGTCCCATCGAAGTCCGAGTCCATCGAATTAGGGCCGGTTTTTTTAGAAATTATTAACAAGCACTTAATCGGTGTTTAACATATCATTTGCTTGTAAAAACTTATGTTAAACACACATTAATTACTTGTTAAAATTAATTTGCGTTTCATAATCCGGCCGTAAGTGACATTGTGGATATCATTTTACTAATTTTTGCTTACACACGTTAGGAACCCATAGCCCGGGGGCCCCGTATCGTTGATACGGCTGATAAGGCGATAGTTACGACCCTGATGAGAAGTATAAGGTATACTTCAACTGTCTTACTGCTATGCATCTTGTAAAAGGCGAGAGAATGTTAACACGTGTCATAAACTTCGTAATTATTAACTTGGTGATATAATTCTCAAACGTGTTGGTCCGGACTTCTTTGAAGAAGAGACCAGCTGTCGTTCTAACAGGCAGGTCGTAAAAAGTGACCGATTGGCTATGTTCCATCGCGCCTAGGTACTAGGTGGTAAAGTTCCGCAACGTCTCGCCCATGTATTTGGTACTACCGCCTTACATATTCCAGACGCAATAGCGTCCATGCTTGTCATTGTCGTGTTCCGGTTTAGAGGGTAAGATAGTCGGCAGACTTTTGCATGTGGCATTGACATCCCGCCACACGGATAGCAACGCACCATTAACATTTTTGGTGTCTATAGGCGATGGTTTCTCTTTCCGTCGGAGAGCCATCTGCTTGTTTGCTATCTTATATTAAAAAAAGCCCCCCAATCAAAACAGGATTTTTTCAAATCGATAAATAAATAGGCAACCGAGTTTCGAGGTAACAAACATCGAAAAAAAACAGGCGAATTGAGATCCTCCTGTTTGGGAAATCGGTTCAAAACATCGTTATGCTGGATTATAACACCTATAAATAATATTATTCCCAAGTCTATTTTAAATAAAATATCTTAATGCCAGTTCCCATGCGTGGTAGCCCGTGTTAGCGAGTATCACCATTTGTCCCGCCAACTCGGACAGCTTTACATGCTTATGCGAGGCGCGGAGGATAAACACACCACCACCATACTCCGAGCTGCTACTGAAATTTTAGATTCTTTGAAATCTTGAAAAACATCAGTAATAATTTTGGACTGAGGATCTACCCCGTGATCTCATGATCTGAACCGAATAAACTAACGCATAGACCACGTCGTCAAGAACAAATGCGATATGATATATTCGAATGCGGTACTTAAAATTTATAAAATACTTTTTAATTATATTTTTTGAATTAAATTATAATATAGACGACATAAATAATACTCATTGTCATTCTCAACCAGACAGCCCCAATCAATAACGAAAATAAATTAGGGTGGATTGACTTTCCCGAGTCTGCGGTCATGTTCAAAGTTTTTTTTTTATGCCCCGGCATTTTTATAAACGTCTCAATGCCTTTTTTCTTATCCCTGAAAATACGTATATGCTAAATGTTATGACGACAGGTTAGTTATTAAAAAGCGTGAAAACCTAGCAAAATAAATACAAGAAGATAAGAAACAAGGTTATATACTAGCTGTTGCCCACGACTTCGTCCGCGCGGACTTCGTTTACTCCGCACAGCTTCTCCCCCGTAGGTGATAGCGTGATAATATGTAGCCTATATGTTGACCCGACCTGTTAGTAATATTCATGCAAAATTTGAAGTAAATCCATGCAGTACTTTTTGAGTTTACCCCGGACATACATACAAACAGACAAAAATTCTAAAAACTATATTTTTGGCTTCGATATCGATTGTAGATCACGCCCCAAGTATTCTTTAAAAAAATATTCAATATACAGTATTTTGACTTTCCTACGATTTTATTATATGTAATAGATAATTACAATATCTTACCTACTTACTATACTTACATTACCGGATATACTGTTTATAAACTAACAATAAATAGGTATATAATTGACCACCCCGTTAATCGAATATTTAGCGACTACCATCTTGGCGATTGGTCATCTACGACTGTTCGATTTGCACGTACCTTCTTCAAACTTTGGAACACCTCTACCTCACATGGTTTTTCCAAGTTTCTTTATAGTAGAGGGGGCAATCGTGCAAGGGGTTGCACCTGGTGATAAGTGATCACCGCCGCCCATGAACATCTGCAATACCGGGGGTCTTGCAGCTGCGTTGCCGGCCTTTTAAAAATGAATAAGCTCGTTTCTTCAAGGTTCCTAAGTCATATCCGTTCGGAAACACTCCCGCGGGTAATTGATTCCACAAAGGAATAATAGTGCGAGGCAAAAAGTGCCGACAAAAGCGCACGGTTGTGGATTTCCAGACATCGAGGTGGTGAGGATGGAACTTTAAATTTTGATGCGATGTCCGACGACGGAATTTAGCGGCAGGAATTAATCCGAACAACTCGTCGGAACACTCCCCATGATAATTCGGTAAAAGATGCAGAACGAACCTATATCTCTGCGGAACGCCAGAGTCAAGCCGATTAGAAATAGCCTGGTCGTCACCGATTCGAACCGCTCTACGTTGAATGCGATCAAAAGGAAGAAGCTGGTACTATATCTTTGATATCGGGATTTCAGGAGGAGGATCAACAAATTACTTAAAAACCGGCATCGCATTGGCAACCAACCCTTGAGTTGCAATGTCCATGTGCAATGGTGACTGCTTTCGATCAGATGCCCACTCGCTCGTATGCCTGTAATTTCAATAAAAAAAGACTATTTAATCGATGGGGTTAGGGTTCGAATCCCGACAGAGACAAGAAATTGTGTGATAACCATATATGTTTGTCTCTAACTGTGGGTGTGTCTGTGTTTGGCTGATAGTGTATGTATTTTAGTATCTAAATGTGTTTCTATACTTAGAGGATGCGTTATTATTCTATGTTTCTATGTACATATTAGTATCGATAACTCACATCCAGATCACAATTAAATAATTTGCTAGCTTTGTGGGTTTTGTTATTTATTGTACTAGACTAGATATACTTACCTAAATATGATTAATAAAAAAACGATTCCAAAAGTATGTGAAATAAAAAAATATTAAAAAAATATGTCATTAGGTAGAGTTAAAAAGATTAGATATAGATAAAGGGACAGATTTTATCAACAAAATTGAATAATTTTTTTTTTCTTCGAAGTCCATAAGCGTTATTTATATCCTGAGCGAGAGAATCGGATAATTTATTATGCAATGTATATTTTATCACCAAGTGATAAACTAACATCAAAACACTCTGTTCGCTCTAATGATTCCGTGTCACTGTAAAAGCCCATAGCGTTAACAGTAAAATAGAAATTACTACAAAACTATCTCAAACAGTGCTTACTTTGTACAAAAACACTACAGATTTTATCCCATTGCACCTACAAAAAGGTTAAAACATACAAAATGCATAACGCAAAAAAACACGTCCATGTGACCGGACGAAAACAATTTTGCAGTACTTGTAACTAAAAACATTGTGTTCTAACACCTAAAACACTAAAATACATACCATTTTAACGGGTTTCCCATCAGGATTCATACAAACAGTACAAGCCATGTTTTTAAATATATATACGAACAACACAAATCAGAAAAAATGTCGTCAAAAATGACAACTAGCAGCAAACTTCAAATTATTACTTTTCGCACCGAAGAGGCCATTCACTAGTGACAATGACAAATGAACTAACTGGTTGAATTGTAATATTGAAAGTTGAAACCGGTTTCAAACACTCAACGGTAGACCCCCACTACAGCGAATGTCGATATACAAATAATTCCCTGTATTTATGTCTGTACGCGACCGCACGTATCAAAAAGTGTGGTGAACTGACTATGACGCCATGCCACCGTACTGATATCATTATCGTTTTATTTATTTTATACTTACTTGTAATTTACGTGTTTTATTGCGCTTGTTGTCATTGAAACCACAAACATGTTCGGAAAATATTTTTCAATCAACTTTTAAAAAGAATATATTCTAATTTCATCGGGATCATATTTTTTTTAGTAACTTCACAAAACGTCACGTAGCATTACCACCTTGCAACATGGATAGAAAAAGCAATTCAATATTGACATCTTTATCGGGCGGGAAAATACAGCGATGGGAATCACCACTCATCTCGCCAATCGACAAACCGCTGAGTCGTGGTGAACTGGAAAGCCGTTCGGTTTAATCTGCCTACCCCGCAAGGAAACCGGTCGTGATGATATTTTTTTAATATTTATAGGCGATAGTTATCTCTTTTCATCAGGAGAGCCATGTTACTCTACTTATGGAAAGAGTTCTTATAATGTCAATTTTATAATTTAAAAAACAGCTTGTTTGCTATCCTGTGATATAAAAAGTGTAAAAAGTATATTCACGCCTAAATCCCCGAAGTGGTAGGCAGATGTACAACCCGAGAATCCACGATTAGCCGAAGATACTTAGTCCGACAATGTGATAGGTGGTAAACCTATCACCAACCGGACACTTATCCAATCCCGAGCAAACGTGGTTTTTATTAAAAAAAACAGTTGTAATTGTCCGACGCGGGAACCGAACCTGGGGCCTCGTGTGTTCAAAACCGCCATCGGAACACTAGACCACAATTATGAATTTATTGTTAGTTCGTTTTATACGTATCTTCACGCTAAATCCCTTACACAGTAGGCAAAAAGAATAGATTGCTATACATTAACATCTAACTATAGGTACTTACCCTACTTTCCTCAACGTTCATAAAACTATTCAAACAAACACGTTAGTTTCGGAAACTTGACACCACCACCACATCGGAGACCATACAAGTATTACGTAAGCACCGAAGAAAGGCGAGGGGTTCATCGCTTTGCTTATTTTTGATAACATGGGGAATAGGTGGTCTGGATGGTGTGGGTGATTACATCAGCAATATTAAAATTTTTGAATTTTCGAATTTTTGTATAAAACTATAGCGATTTCTGGTCGATTTTGATATGAACATCAAACATTTGAGCATCGAGGTAGACGGAAACTACGTTAAAATAACTTTATTTCAAAAAGATTATGTTTTTCATTGCATTTTTGGATACTTATCAATCAGTCCTCGTATTTACTACGTGAAACCATGAAGTATTATGTATAGGTGGAGCTAGCACTCGTATTTATCAATAGGCCTTTTCATCACAAAAATTTTTTGTGCGCATGCGTCAGAATCAGCCATCTTTTTCGTACTGTTTTTTGTAAACAACCATGCTAAATTGTCCGCTATCCGTGTATCAAAAATTAAAATATAAATAAAAGTTGATTAATTGTAAAAAAAGTGAAAAAAAAAATAAGTAGTAAGTCAAAATAATCGGAAAAAAATTTTTGTACTCCATTATAATTATGTTGTCTGTACGAAAAGGAACAACAAAACGGTGTTGTTATGGAGTATGTAAAAGTGATACACGATACAAATCATTTAAAACCAATAGATTCTATTTTATAAATTTTCCAAAGCCTTGTCTTGAATATCGAAAATAAATAATCAAATCATCAAGCAAATTACACATTAAAGCATGTATAAAATGTGCGAAATGTGAGTTATGGGTGAAAAAATGTGGCAGAAGTGACCGAGGTTTTAGATCTATTGATAATGTTACTAAGGATACTTATATTTGCTCACTACATTTTCTTGGAGAAAGTGATCCAACTGAACAAAACCCTGATCCTTTAAGCTATCAAGAGTTTCAACATATTGATAAATCAATTAATAACCTCTAACCTCTCAATCAGCTCACTTTTTTTCCCTTTTTGCGGACGCCCATGACATTTTAGCCACCTTTTCAATTGTTCACAATTATGAGCTTCAACTGAATCATAAATAAGTGAAGCACCATCGATGGTTTTTTCCAATAATTTATTTCTTTGTGGAGATAATAGTCCTTGTCCAGCCATTGTTGATTAAAACAGTACGAATTTTTTGAATTACCGCCGTTTCAACATGGCGGCTACGCTTGCGCTCATCTGATGATGAAAAGGCCTATTGAAACATATATTTACGTTACATCTCTGACTATGAGGTCTCCCCATCTCTGTTTATACAGCTGTATTAGAGAAAGTTAGACTTATTAGTTAGACTCCACTACACGCCGTAGTGAGAGATTCCACTTACACCATAAGGCATGGAATTAATTGCTCCTCATAGCAGTCTCATAATAATTATAATATATTATTCATAAATACATTGTAATTGTAAAAACATGTTTAAAAAAATGTATACGCACAAAAAAAGACAAGCCCGCTGAGTTTCTTCCGCCGGATCTTCTCAGTGTGTGGCCGCGTTTCCGATCCGGTAGTAACTCAAAAAATGTTGACTCGTCAAAAGTGCCTGTAAAGGATAATTTGAATAAAAATGTTTTGACTTTGACTTTGACCTCTTGACGATTGGTCATCTACGACTGTTCGA
Source organism: Apodemia mormo (assembly GCA_036924255.1). Classification (NCBI taxonomy): domain Eukaryota; kingdom Metazoa; phylum Arthropoda; class Insecta; order Lepidoptera; family Riodinidae; genus Apodemia; species Apodemia mormo. Next base: position 3,520,425 of record JAUPFN010000016.1, read on the forward strand.
TTTGCACGTATTTTCTTTATACGAACAGTCAAGCTTTGGAACAGTTTACCCCACACGGTTTTTCCGAGTAGCTAGGATCTTCGGATTTTTAAGAGGAGGATCAACAAATTCCTTAAAAGCCGGCATCGCATTGGCAACTAACCCCTTATGTTGTAAATGTCCATGGGCAGTGGTGACCGCTTTCCATCAGGCGGCCCACTCGTTCGTATGCCTGCAAATTCAATAAAAAAAGACTTCAGAAGATGACAGCAGTATTTGAAATTTGGTTTTAAGTAGGTATTAGAAGTGTTGCCTCCAGATATAATACAGCTTCATGAGTGAAACTACTAATTGATTACAAAGTCACCATCCACTCGAACAACGGGACGTACAAACCAAAAAAATAATCATATATTTAACAAAAATATCTTCTACTAGCTGTGTGCGCGACTTCGTCCGCGTGGAAAATTTTCTGAAATAAAATTTCCGGGATAAAAAACTATCCTATGTCCTTTCTCGGGTTTCAAACTATCCTATGTCCTTTCTCGGGTTTCAAACTATCTTTTGAAACTTAAACTCATTTTTCATCCAAATCGGTTCAGTGGTTTAGGCGTGAAGAAGCGACGGACAGAGTTATCTTCGCGTTTAAATATAGTCACTACATAGTATAAAACAAAGTCGCTTTCTTTGTCTGTCCCTATGTCTCTATGTATGCTTAAATCTTTAAAACTACGCTACGGATTTTGATGCGATTTTGATGATTTTTTTAATAGATTGATTCTTGAGGAAGGTTTTATAAACCTTTTTGATATTCTCACGAGAATAAAAGCTACGCGGGTGAAACCGCGGGCAGGGCGCTAGTAAATAATATAAATATTCACGGGACAAATTACACTTACTGATCTAACCCCAAGGTAAGCAAATTATTTGCTTGTATTATGGAGATCGAACCCGAGCCCCGTCGATTGCGTAGTCAGGATCGCTAACCACTCGTCCAACGGGGCGAAACAATTTATAATATTAGCACGGATATTGTCATTTGAATGGTGGTTAATTGTGGTGAACTATAGCTTGACCGCCCCGTTGGCCGAGTGGTTAGCGACCCTGACTAAGCAATCGACGGGGCTCGGCTTCGATCCCTGACGGGTACATGCATTTGTGTGATGAGCATAATTGTTTATATTTCCGGGTTTGGGTGTTTATTAAATATATACCAATATTTATATATGTATTTCTATGTTTAAGTATCGTTTACTAACACCCATAACACAAGCAAATAATTTGCTTACTTTGGGGTTAGATCAGTAAGTGTAATGTCCCGTGAGTATTAAACAACATCCAATTTGCTCTACCTACTTAGCAAGGAAAATGATGTGATAATATATGTAAGTTTATTTTATTTGGTAGTTCCAAAAACTGACTAACAGGTTCATTGTCCTTTAAAAAGTTCATTACCCTTACTCTTAACTTTATTATAAGCTAGATATTAATTAATAATTACTTTGTTTTAATTCCCTTGTCACATACATAATGTCAAATGTGTGAAATTTAAATAATTATGTCTTACAAAAACAATTATATGCTAATTATAACATTAAATGATTGTTTCAACATTTAAAACGAATGGAAGATTAAATTTGACCTCGATAGACTTTTGCCCGACCTGGGGAATAAAACAAGGCACCTCATATTCAGAGTTAAATAGGACCCTAGGCCACTAAATTATTTTTTTAATTTAAGTAAATATTTTTTTTATATTCAGCTACTTTATACTTTTAAATTTCTGATGTAACACTCTCCTATTGTGTTCGTACTGATGTGAGAGATTAAGTTTGAAAATATCCAGTGTAAAAATTGAGAATGAATATGCTCCAGTGGTTCATAAGTTTAAAAAGAATAGTAGATGAAAATTACCAAAACAGGTTTAAAATGTGAGTGTAGGTGCCAGAGAAGTTGATTGAGTTGTGGATTGCTGTCGAGGGTGGTGTAGAGCCTCAGAAATTGGCATGTTTGTATAAAAAGTAACATGATTGTGTAGGAAACAAAGCAAGTCTGGACTTTTTAGTTTTTTAGTCTGGACTGCCGTATATGGCATTCCATTTCTTCTGAATGTAAATCATCATGAAAAGCAGAGCTGTCCAATGCACGGCCCGCGGGCCGCATGCAGCCCGCGAAATGTTTTTAATCCACCGCAACATACTTAAAAATTTACTGTCTTCTTCATGCGCGTAAGATGTAAGAAATCTACACACGATAAGCTATGTAACTAAGATATTACAAAATAAGCTTGCTTTTTACAGTATTATGCTTTATTTAATAATTTTCATGACTAAATGATGTTATCTCGCTTGGACAGCCCTAATATAAAGTGTTTAGCCTATTCAGCTCAACTTGTAAGTAAGTTTGATTTCTGGGTTAAGCAAAAATATTTATGAGGTTTTTTCAACAAATAATCTATACCAATATTATAAAAAAAGAAAGCTTTAGTTTTTTTGTTCCTCTATTTGTTTGCTACAATTTATCTCAAAACTATTCAACCAATTTAAAAAAAACACCTTTAGAAAGCTACATTATTAAAAAGGGAAGTAATGCTTTTTGGTTAAGCAAACAAAGTCGCAAATAACTGCTAGTCTTAAATAACAGAAGGTCTAAACTCTAGAGCAACGGTCAGCAACAGGCGGACCGTGAATCGTTTGCGGACGGACCACGAAAGGTTGAACCGCGGAGCGCCAAATATCCTAATATATACCAAGTACCTAGAAGACACACTTAGAATTTGCACTTCCTCTCGAGAACCAAACCATAAAAAATTGGCTGAAAATCGCCGGTGTAATTTTTTACATAAATTTAAGGTCTTTTGTTTTATAATTCAAAATATGATTTGAAACCATCACAATAAATATGTAGCACTATATATAATAATTAATTATTATCATTCTATTATTTCTGGACCTCGTAAAAATTTTGACAATTGTACTCGGACCCCACCTAAAACTACATGCTGACCTCTGGTCTAGAGCATGGAACTCCAATAGCCTCTACCAGTTTTTTGTGCATAACCCAAAGTGGATAACCCTAGCGCGACCGCCATGCATATGTTTGAAAAGTAAAGTACCTACATACATCATGATTCTGTACCCATTTGTTTTGTGAGACAAAGGATGTGGCAAGGAAACTAATTTCATATCAATTTTCTTAAAATGACATGTTATGAATACAATACCTGTTCTCAGAAGTTTTTATTAGTACAAAAATAATGGATTAATACGCAGAATGTTTATTTCTGATTATATTTAATTTGGCGTGAGACTATATATAAATGTACACATTGTCCTATTGTTTGTACTCATATGATACTTTGTTTTCTCCTCGGGCTTTTATGATTTCACAGATTTCTGCTCCTTAGTGGGTTTTATCACAAATATCAAAGTTAAAAATAACTTATACAAATATCTTTCGAATTTTATTTGTATTTTATGGTTTGAGAACTAAAGTACATAATATTTAAACACAACATTGGTCCAGTTATTTATTTCTAAATGGCTAGTGCACTCAAAACATGTTGATAGATGGAGTTTTTATTCTAATATAAGAAATAGCTTCAAATATAATCATAGAGTGCGAATGATAACCTTATCAGGGTGATTCTTCAATGTTGAGGATAATACGGTTCCAGGCAGTTTTCTCTTTACTGTTATAACTACGATGAAGAAAAACAATGTTTTTCTATTCCATTATTACTTTTTTAACTATCAACAAGTAAAAGAAAAACATTTCTTATAATTAATTAACAAAAAAACGCAAAAATCTACTGAAAACGTCATTATTTCGCGTGTCCAGATCACCTGTTCTTGGCTATTTGGTCTTCTAAAATATTCAAATACCACTTAATAAAATTATTTATAGTAAAAAATTATATTTAAAGGTCTATTGTTACTGTTTCTTAACAATTTAAAGTATTAACTTAATTCTAAAATAGTAAAACACTCTTTCAAAAGTTTGTCACAAAAAAAGCGTCATTGTAAAAACAGGAATAGTTTTCAAATTTTTTCCACGATGATTGCAATTTTGGGGCATATTTCGTGCCTACCGGATGCCCCTCGGTACTCTTCGGTTAGGCCACACACTTTGAACGGATTGGACAGGTCATATTTCTCTCAAGGTAAGCTTGAATATGGTTCTTCGAAATTTGTCATCTTTATAATCATTCTCCTTATTCACTTTATCGTGGTAAATAATATGTTCATTGATTTTATTCATGGCTTTATTTATGTATCGAACTGCAAATAACTCCCCATAGATATTTATTAGCTGTATCTAATCTTTTAAGACAAATTTCGAGATGTTTTCTGGAATTCGTCATTATTGCTGACATCATTATCCTGAAAATGACTGTTGAGAATAATGATGTATGGGTTAGAATAATGATTTGCGGATTTTGAACAATGACAAATGTTGAGAATAATGACGTCAACACAATTATTAGCATATATAACCATTAAAATAAAGTAAGCTGGTACATCAATTGATTAATTTTTTTCGTAATGTCTCTGCAGTTGTTTTGGGAAAAAAATCAGCATGCCTAGAAGTAAGGAATCCTATGAGAATCGTAAAGTCCAATATAAAATGTGTCAGAAACGGAGGTATCAACAAATGATTATTGATCTAGAACTGCTAGCCTTAGAACAAGTGAGAAGGCGACAGAATATAAAAAAAGAAAGAAAAGCGTAAACTGACGAGTATTGCTGCACCGCGCGATTTTCGCTTGCTAGGTTACGTCTAGTTATATAAGAACATATATAAAATAAGACTCGCTCATATCGAACAACGTTCATTTCAGCGGTCATTTGGGAGGAGAGGCTAACTTAGCCCCCAATAAGCTTGGTGTACTCAGCAGAGTAAAGCTTTATCCCAGTCCATCGCCTCCAACTTTACAAGATCCAAATTCGACCTCACATGGAGTACTGCTCCCACCTTTGGGCCGGAGCTCCTCAGTACTAGCTTCTTCCTCTTGATTGCATTCAACGTAGAGCGGTTCGAATCGTCGACGACCAGGCTATTTCTAATTGGCTTGACTCTTTGGCGTTGCGCAGAGATGTAGGTTCGCTCTGCATCTTTTACCGCAATCATAATGGGGAGTGTTCCGACGAATTGTTCGGATTAATTCCTGCCGTTAAATTCCACTATCGGACATCGCGTCAAAATTTAAAGTTCCATCCTCACCACCTCGATGCCTGGAAAACCACAACAGTGCGCCTTTGTCGGCACTGTTTGCCTCGCACTACTCCTTTATGGAATCAATTACGACTTGGGGACCTTCAAGAAACGAGCTTACTCATTTTTAAAAAGCCGACAACGCATCTGCAAGACCCCTGGTATTGCAGATGTACAAAGGTACTGCTTTTACCATCAGGTGCAGTACCTTTGCTCATTGGTCCCCTCTACTATAAAATAAAACAATGGAAAGATTAATTAAGAAACTAAAAGACCAGCCGAAGCGAATCTTTCAGAATTGCCAACCCTTTACGAGTAATTGCCCTTGCCAAACACATTAAATGTATCTCTTCCTATGCCATCGGCAACGACAATATCAGTTAGCGCATGGTGGCTTCACTGTTCCCCGTCCTAACATATATTATCAATTTTTCCTTTTTTTCTAGCACTTTTCCTTAAGCCTAGAAGACAGCTCACGTCATTCCTTTTTCTAAAGTCTCAGCTCCTACTAATTTCTCTAAATATCGCCCTATACCAATTCTTCCATATTTGTCCAAGATTTTGGACACGCAGTTTAGCCTTTACCTGCAGGATAGTAATTTGTTCAATCCGTATCAATCTGGTTTCCGTTCGGGGCACAGTACTGTTACTGCTATTGTTAAAGTCACTGATGACATAAGACATGCTATTGGTAATAAACAACCTACTTTATTGGTTTTCTTTGACTTCAGTAACGATTTTATCTCTGTGGACTTTGATGTGCTGCTTGGTACTCTTCGTTCGCTGAATCTTTCCCCTCAGTCTGTATCCTGGTTTGACTCATATCTCCGAGATCGTTCTCAATGTGTTCATTTCGAGGATTCTTTCTCAGGTTTTAGTAAATTAACAGTTGGTATTTCACAGGGGGGTGTTCTAGCTCCACTCCTATTTTTCGTGTTTATCAACATAACATCCAATGCCATGTCCTCCAGTTTTCATTCGTCATCATCATATGCGGATGCGGATCATATGCGGATGATCTGCAATCGTATCGTTCTTTCTCTGCTCCGGATGTTCTTGAGGCAATCAGCGCTATATATGAGGATCTGTCGCGTATTCACTCATGAGCGGAGTCATCTGGTTTATTAGTAAATCCCAAAAGTTACAGTTTTTAATTATAGGTAGTGCAAATGCTAATGTTCCTGATCTCGTATATAGCAGCAGTGTTATACTGTATAGCAAATCAGCTAAAAATTTAGGTCAAATTATAAGTGAAGATTTCCCTTGGAATGCTTATATATCAGAAGTATGCAAAAAAGTTCATTCCACCTTTCATGCTATCAAACGTTTGCAAAGATTTCTTCCTTTTAAGACTAGAGTTATTTTAGTGCAAACATAAATCTTTCCTTTATTAGATTATGCTGATATTTGCAATCTTGATATCACAGAAGAAGGCCTGAATAAACTCGAGCGTTTACAGAATGTAGGAATTCGCTTTGTTTTTGGTTTTAGAAGATTTGACCAGATTTCCAATTTCAGAACATAACTCACGTAGCTTCCTATTCGGGAGCGCAGAAACGCTCAGCAGGAACGCTCCGCAGGAACGCAGACGAGCTTTTCATCGATATTACAATCAAATCTAGTTGTTTTGATTATAATATCGATGGAAAGTATATCCATAGGTATAATAAAAACCATATCCCAAATAATAACTGTAAGTACACTGAGAATATTAATCCAAATCCTGTCGTTTCATTATCTAGTACACATAAAGAAGAGAGCCGCGATCCAAATCTCAGAAAAACAAATATCCTTTCTTCCTATTTAACCAGTGTTATACTCTTAACAATGTTAAGTGTTATCTATTTCGATTTTATTTCTTTGAGCTGATAGTTATTAGTTAATATAATGTGATGCAGGATATAACAATTGAAAAATAATAAAAATATTGTTATATTTTAATTATATACAAGAAGTTATATTTCTGTTCATCAATATGTAATTTTTTGATTAACATTATATTGTTAAATTATATTAATTACACAAGAATTTATGTTTGTGTTTATCAATGCGTGATTTTACGACTAAATATAATTATGTTGATTCTTAATATTTTGTTTTATTTCAATGATAAGTGCAATAAAACAGGTGTAAAATCATTATCCTCAACAAAAGTCATTTATCCTAATTAAATCGTCATTATCATCAAAAAGTTGTCATTGTCCTCAGCAAGCATATTTAAAATTTTCGAATATCTCCCTAAATATTAATAATACAAAGATGCCTCTTACACCGATATCAAAGATTTGAATCAAGTAACAGTTCTAGTACTGATCACTTGTTGTGCCACGAGGTTTTTATTTTTTTCACCAAATCATTGAAAATATATTACGATCGAAGAATGACCCATCAACAACCTCTGATAATTTAGGTCCATTGTTGAAGCATTCAGAAATGTCTACAGTGTTATCACGAAAAAATCTATATAAATAAAATTAATGGCTAAATGTGTAGCTAAGTGTACTCAAGAATCACTGGATCAATTTGGCAATTTCTTTAAAAATATCTGTTAAATTCTGAGTAAAGTTTTATTGACAAAATGCAAGTAAAATAATAAAAAACAAAACTTGTAGCTTCTTACAGAAATAGTTCCTCACTGTCAAACATTTAACGGTTTTAAATCTGTTTTAAGATTATGCATAGTTCACCATTTTAGCTATTCCTCAATAAAAATTTATTGAGAATACTTGTCTGACAAATTAATGATATTATTCCCATATTGTACAAGTCTGTCAGAATTTCCCTGCTACATATTGAATAAGCTTTTATTCAAATTAAGTATTTATCATTATACATTTTTAATATCAATGTTAAAGGAACATAATATAATGATACATAACATAATACTTGTATCATGGAATTCTAATGTTAATAAAATTAGTCAAAAGGTATTTGCTGCAGGTAACTTTTTAAGATGTTTGCATAATTTTCTAGCTCAAAGTTTGTTACTTCCGATTCTTGATTATGCCAGTTTTTGCTATCCTGATCTCAGTAAGACTCAGTTGAAAAAGCTTGAACTCCTCCAAAATTTCTGTATCAGGTTCATATTTGGTTTGCACAAGTACGACCATGGTTCAGAATTCTTGATAAACTCAAATGGTTATCTATTCGGCGTTGTTGTCATAGTCATACACTTCATCTATTATACAAAATTTTATTCGTATCATGGTCTCAATCCTACTTAGAAGGCAAATTTAAATTTTTGTTTGATAATGCACAACGCTCAAACTAAAACCTATTTTAAAGTACCCTTTTCATTTATCCAAATTATATAACTACTCCTTTACTATTCAAGCAATAAAATATTCTCTTCTATTGACCATTAGAGAGGCTCCTAATCTTTTCTCCTTTAAAGAGCTAGTCAGGGAATACTTTTCCACATTCTAAACTCTGCATGCAGACTTCATTATGTACATAAATTCATTATACAGTCAATTAAATATATAGTAGGTATTTATTTTTTATGTATCTATGGTAACTGTAATTTATATATTGTGTAGTTTGTGTACCATCTTGCTTGTTTTTGTTCACAAGAAACCCTTAACCTACTAGTTGTTTGGTAGAGATTACTTTAGGCAATAAGACCACTACCTACCTCCTCCTCCTCCTCTACCTAAAGGTTGACTGGCAGAGATCGCTCTTTTGCAATAAGACCGCCTTTGCATACCCCTATATACGTAATTATTAGCTATACTTATTCTGTTTTTGTAAATTTTGGTGCGCAATAAAGAGTATTTATTCATTCATTCATAAGACCACCAACTTGTATAAAATTTGATATTATTTGTTCTCTTTTACACGTGTTCTTTTTAGTGTACAATAAAGAATTATGATTGGTTGATTGATACACACATGAAAGCTTTGTTAATTAGCATCAGTAACATTTTACACATTTATAAACATAAAATATAATGTGCATACATTGTACATTTTATGTATCCATACTTAATGTTATAAATGCAAATGTAACTCTGTCTGTCTGTCTCTTTTTCATGTCTAAACCACTGAACTGATTTAGGGTACAGATATAGTTCGAAACCTGAGAAAAGACATAGGATAGTTTATATCCCAAAAATCCCACGGGATCGGGAACTATACGGGTTTTATTTTAGATTTTTTCCACACGAACAAAGTAGCTGGTACAGCTAGTAATAAATAAAAATTAGACAAGTTGAACTCTTCCGAAGTGGGTTCCATACACATTAAAAGTTCAAAAATCCTGTTATGCAGTTTTTTCCTAGCTTTTACTGAAATTCTGTTTTCAAAACCAAAGTACTTTAAATAAGAACTATATTTTTTATGATTTAATTTCCCCTGTACTTGTAGTATACGCTGATACCAAATTTTGGAACATGAGAAAAAGGGTCTTGACAGACAGATGGACTGCAATGAAGTGATCCCGTTTTACCTTTACAGATACAGAACCCTAAAACAACAAATTAAACTTCCTAATTGAGGACACTCGTTTTTGGGAAGCTTTTATTAAAATTACATTTACGTATGTATCACATATAACCAAAAATAGATTAGACATGACATACTATTAATTTAGCCATTAGCTTTAGCTTTCTAAATTGAAAGAGATTATAACAAATAAGATACTTTTCATCGTCGGAACTTGGTGAAACTACACTTTAAAATAGGTATTAAAAATAAACTCACCTTTACTGTCACTTTTACTTTTATGTCGTAAAAGGCGACCGATTGGCTATCGAGTCACTACCATCGTGGCTACTGGGTGGTAGAGTTCTGCATTGTCTCGCCCGGGTCTGGTACCACCGCCTTACCTATTCCTGCCGCAATAGCGTCAGTGCTCGTCGCTGTCGTGTTCCGGTTCGGAGAAGGTAGTCGGTAAACTTATGCATGTGGCGTTAGACCTCGCCACAAGATAGCAACGCACCATTAACACCTTTGGTGTCTATAGGCGATGGTTGACTCTTTCCATCAGGAGACCCATCTGCTTGTTTGCTATCTTATGACATAAATAAAAATAATAATAAAAATATTAAACTTTACAGGACAGCCATTTCAAATATTTTTTTAAGTTTTTTGCCATATCTTTTTTTAATTTCAAATCTGTTATTATGAAATTGGTAGTTTCCGTTTGCGTTTGCGTTTCCGATCCAGTAGTAACTCAAAAAATGTTTACTCGTCAAAAGTGCCTGTAAAGGATAATTTGAATAAAAATATTTTGACTTTCACTTTGATATATTCAAGGTTCCGGTTTGGAGGGTAAGGTAGCCGGTAAACTTATGCATGTGGCATTAGACCTCGCCACAAGATAGCAACGCACCATTAACATCTTTGGTGTCTATAGGCGATGGTTGACTCTTTCCATCAGGAGACCCATCTGCTTGTTTGCTATCTTATGATATAAAAAAAAAAAAAAAAACACCTAGTTTACTTATAAGACATTGAGACATTATAACTATAACTATGCAAAACATCCTGCTGTAATTAGGGAAACTGGTTGGGTGTATAAAATAATTTACAGGATTACTTTTAGAGGACTGGCTAAATTTTAAAATTAAAGGATATAAATATTAAATTGAAAGAGTATTTTAATTATTACTGTAAAATTAGTTCAAGATAATATAAAAATATCTGTTTAAATATATCCCAATAAAGTCATGAATTCAATGCACCAAGTCTCGTGAATGAACTTTGTAATGCTGGCAATGTGTGATTTTACATTTACCTTTAATTACGATAGTAACTATGATGTAATCTATCCTCAGTACATTTATTCCGATCAGTTTTATTTGGTTGAAGGCACTAACAATTTTAGTTCGACTATTGCGTAATTGAAATTATATTCATGGGTTTTTTTTTGTGTCAGATAAAAATGAAATTTTGAATTTTTTAAATTATTTTTTTATTACATAAATCAAACATAATATCGATTCTGAACTGCCTTTGGAAATTTGGCCGGACCTTTAAAAGTAACACTGTATAAGAGAAGTGAACTAAAAGTATAAGTGAGTATTTGTAATACCTATTTTAAATGAGATAACCACCTCTTACAAACACCAGTTGTAAATAGTGCATCCATACGTGTAGCAGGAAACTAACAAAACTGTTATAAATTATTACTTACCAGCAATTAGCAATGAAAGCAAGTAAATATGACTATTACGATCCTTGTAGTATCAATCTCACAAAAAGGAGGTGGTAAAAATTTGCAACATCTCGGTCGGGATTACGGTACCATGGCCTTACCTATTCCTGCCACAAGAGTTAATGCTTGTCATTGTCATGCTCCAGTTTGGAGGGTTATATAGTCGGTAGAATTATGAATCTAGCATTGCCATCCCACCACATGGATAGCAATGCAACATTAACATCTTTAGTGCCTATAGGTGATTGTTTCTCTTTGCATCAGGGGAGCCATCTGCTTGTTTACTATTAAATGATAACCATATTTTCATGTTGCTTATATTAAGCATTTAATTTGTTTTGTTGTTATATAAAAGTTATCAAACTTTTATATAACAACAAAACAAATTAAATGTTTTGTTGTTATAAAAAAAAAAAACCTTACGATTATTTTTTTCCTGAATTTATTATTCTTTTAACAATTTTCAATAACATTTCTTAAATGTTTATGACTTTTTTATTTTTTGTCAGTAGATAATTTTAATAAAATTCAGTCTTTTTTGTATCAAAAACAATTTTTACACCATTTTTTTATAATGGTGTATGTGTTTTGTTATATTATGAGGACTACACTACTGCATTAGGACAACCTGTAATAATAGTTGTAAATGTAAATAAATCAATAAAGTATTGACACATGAGGTTCTGTTTACAAATCCAAAACTAAAAAATTCTTTCTGAAGATATTTTTAAGATTTTTGTGAATAAAAAATGACTAACCTTTGACTGTAAATGATTTGTAGATAGGCAGGCCACCTGTTACATGAGACTTAACAACTTTGGCTGATTGTGGATGCACATAAAATAGCATCAACGTCAACTATATTTCCAAATTTTTTAGCAATTTTCCAGTAAGTAGAGAGTCTATTTGCTATTATATATGCCTCTGTACGGGTTACCGCACATATTTAAAGTCAATGACATGTAATTTATTTAGGTTATTACATAGAAACAATGTAATAAGTTTAATAATAATAAAGTGCAAGCGTAACACGCACACATTTTTATGGTTGCACTTTATTTACTCATCATTTTTGTTATAACTTTAATAATAAATCAGTGTTAGAAAGAATTTCATTGGGTTTGTCTCGTACACAGACTCTCCCTCACATATCTTCTGCACTCATCTTAAACTGTACATAGACATTACAGCCTCATTTAGTAAATTAAATAACATATTGACAAAAATTATTTACATTAAAATAGTAGTATTTATTCCTACATATACGGTATTCCTACGGTATACGAGTTAGAAGTAATTTCAGTTAATGTAGCTCCACAAAAATCTCGTAACAATGCACTATGCATTATTAAAAAAAGTGAAAAAAAAAATGTAAAAGAAAAAGGTATAAATGTTAATATACAAATGAAAATAAATATAGAGACGATTATGCAACTTACTGCCACTGCCTTTGTGGTTGAAATATTCTTTTGATCGATCAGCCTCACCACACATCGTAGATTTTTGGATGATTTTATTAAAGATGACGATAATTTAAATAGTGAAGTCGACATGTTTAACACAGCTCAAAAAATTAAATACGGTCTTATTTAAGACCAACAGCTCTTTATAGCTTTTTGTGCGTATAGCTGTCGGCCTTTTTTTCCTAAAATTTCAATTGTCAACAATTGTTATTTTGGCACTGGCAGTGACAGTAATATTTGGGACCGAGCGCTTGACAGGTCAGTAATAAATCTGACAATGTCTGACATATGAATTTAGCGGAAAAGTCACTAGAATCATTTAAGGATTTCATATACACTAAGTTTGTGATTTTCCAATAAAAATAAAAATGAATAGGTATAAATTTTACTAATGCAACTAACTACGTTTCTGAAAGCATTCCATCCAGCAGGAGTTTGGTTATTGTCTGTGACATCTTTCCTCACCGCACTATGGTAGCCAGACGACAGTATTATATTAGTGCCTCCCGATTTTATAATAAAGTAAACGTGCTACGAATAATAAATGCACATTATTAAATACATTGCACATTTAATTGTCACGAAATCAAAGATAGATTGAAGAAGGTCATACGTACAATAAAGACATACACCAACTCACGCACTCCTCTCGCGCACACAAAGTAAAACACACAGAGAAAGAAACTTATTTTGTAATTAAATATGTTAAATTTTATAGTAAATATATTATTTAATATATTCATGGAGTCACATTATTAATCAATTGCTGCTGTGCCGGAGTGTTTAATAATCAAGAGATAAGGAGGGCAGACTCTGTAGATAAAAGTTTTCCTCAAAAAGCATCCAATAGTGATTGCGCCACCGTCGCATAAGAATTTTTAGAAATAATGTGGTAAAAGCGCCTTTAAATGCGTTTCCTGTAAACTATCGCTACAAGCGCTGTGGCCCCGTTTCCGATCCGGTAGTAACTCAAAAAATGTTGACTCGTCAATAGTGCCTGTAAAGGATAATTTGAATAAAAATGTTTTGACTTTGACTTTGACTTTGACTAATATTTATGCTCAGCACACTTCACTCCATATACAAAAGTTAATTTCATATCCTAGTTTATGCTACGCCTGCGCTATTCTGGAACTTTATCTTCTGTAAACTGCTGGACGCTTTTACAATCTATTTCAGCTGTCTTAAATACATGGTAAAGTACCATGATCCTGGAAGTTAGGTCTGATTCACCCTATTCCCAAAAATATAACTTCCTTACTCACGAAAGAAATGGAATATGTAATCAATTCTAAGCGTTTGATATCGGGAGGATCACCGGCAAATCAGTGACAAGCAATATGGCTTTCGTTATGGTCAGTCGGTAGGCGATCTTCTTTTCTATTTCACTCATATCAGAGCGGACAAAAAGCCCTAGCTGTAGATATTGCTAAGGCTTTCGATCGGCTAAATATCTCCAACATTCTTGCGTAAGTTCGTCATCCTTATCCGCTCACTTCACTTTGGTAACTAATGAGACCTCTGAGAAAATACATTATGGTCTCCATAGAGACCAACGCTAACTTCATCCAATAAAACAATATTTTATCGTTTTCGAAAGAAACATTGTACATAATAACATCAAATGGGCATTCTTTTTTCAAATACGCTCTTGGGGAAAAATAAAAGAACTTAGTCCGCCATTTTGACTCGTGCTGTGTGTTATGTGCTGGTTGCAGTTTATGATACAGGTTAATTTAAAAGTGTTTTGGCGTATTAATCGACAAGTAAACTTTATTTATAATCAAGTTCAAGATCTAACAGTTTAGATAATAATTTTGTCAAAAAACCGTAAATATCAATTAATAAAACATATATTTCGTTAACGACCAACTTAATGATACCAGCGCTTTGGGTATGACGGTACCTATTTTTATTTATTTTTGTAAATTTTAGTGTTGATATCTATGATATCAAAAAAAAAATCATATAATGTGAATGTGAAATATCCTAAACAATATTTAAAAAAAAATTACATAGCTATAAAATTGAAAAAGAAATAAATTATTTAAAAATTACAAAAAAAACTACGTATTAATTATGAAAAAATATATATTAATATTTATGTAAATAAATATTTTTGTACCATAATATACGTTGTTTATTTTTTTCCGTGTATATATGTTTACCAGTTATATAAAAAAATATAAAAAACATCATAGGTCATCGTTTTACTTTTTGAATTAAAAATCCTCGACTAACAAGTAATCATATTTTTCTCAAAGTATCGTGTTACACCTGAATTATTTTGTAGCTTAAGCCATTTAAATTAAACAATTCTCACACCAGTGTATTGCAGTACTCAAGACCTCTTAAAAAATATACGTTTTATAGTATCGGATTCAATCCAAACAACTCATAAACCATTTTTGTGACCACGGTCCACCGGAACGAACTCGGAACGTGTGCGCGTAAGGGTCAGTGTTATCGACGACGACGACGTGTTATGAGCGGTTATCAATGAATGTTTTTGAGTGTTTTTTGACCAGATTTTTAGAGTTTACTATCTTGATTTCTTTTCGAAGGATAAGGTTCCAAAAATTTGTTTTGTCCAAGTCTTTTATAATTTCCTCACGACATGAGCCAAGAAAAAAGTGTTGGTAAATTGGTGAATTTCTAAGCAGTTGACAATTTTTTTTCAGACTAGCGAATAGGGCCGAGCAGAGAGGCCGCAACAATATTTTCAGTCACAGGAAACCTTTTATTCATGCTGAGAAGCATTACGTTTTTTTATTCGTTGAATTATTAAAAAATTATCATCTGGCATCGACATTTCTTGTTATAATTTTTTTCTTTTTTAATAATCGCCTTTAAATCCCTCCTGAATTTAGAGGCAATAAAAGCATTGCCTTTAAATTCAGGTCAAAATTAAGAGGCAATGCTTTTTGCCACAACTTACATTTCCACAGCCTCTTTAAAAGTTCTGAAAAAAAATATTAGATCCTCTAAAATGTTCCATTTTATTTCCTACATTTTAATGTCCTTTGACCAATCTTAGCAAGCATCTCGTTTATAAGTGCCCGGTTACAACAATGTTGACACATTGACAGCTTTCGAGAATAATAAGCACGCTGTGCCAACGAGTCGGTGACGCCGTTTTCGTACTTGGAAAGTGTTTTGGATTTCTGTATAGTTCTAGCTGATCAACCTAGTGTCATTAGCTTGTTCCTCAATTTCAACAGGAATTGGGTCTGCTTTATCACTTTTCAAAATTTGAACTGCAGACTCACATGTCAAGTATATTTCTCTGTGTTCTTCAGCTTTTAAGTTAAGCAGATGTTTACAATTATCGAGGGGATGTGAAGCGGGGCGGGAAAGCGAACGCTCGACTCGCTCACTAGTGCACCGTTACTGAACAGCAAAAAAGTAGTGGTTTACCAAGCAATGATGTTTTTTTAACATGAGACAGCAAACAAGCAGATGGCTCTCTTGATGGAAAAAGACAACCATCCCCTATTGACATCAAAAATGTTAATGATGCGTTGCTATCCTAGTGATAGGGTCTTAATGCCACACGCATTACTTTACCGGCTACCTTATCCTCCAAAGACGGAACATGACAGTAACAAGCACTGACGTGTCGTGCTCGTGACGCGTCACTCGCGCGAATTTAAATGAAGTTGGTGTGAATTTTGAGATGACCCGGCGGCGGCGGCTGGGTCAACTCTGCGGCAGCACGTTGACACAGCGCAGACCTCTAATACGTAATAAACACCCGAATCCAGAAATAAGAACATCTATGCTCATCACGCAAATATCTGTTGAACTCGAGCCGCCTCGAATCGTTGTTAGGTTCGCTAACCACTCCACCAACAGGGCGGTCATTTGTCAAATAAGTACATTTTATATTATTAGTAATTTCCTTTTTTTATACTCTTACTAATATTACTTTGTTTTAAACTCTATTTATTATATTATTTTATTGAATTTATACTTCTTTTAGTTATAGAAAAAATCCTAGTCAAATTTTACCACGCGCTCGCACACCGTCACGAAAAACTGAACTCATTATTATTAGTATTAGTATATGAATTAGCTAGTCAACATTTTAGGTTTTCAAAAAACGTTTCTCCATTTATTTTAATTATGTACAAATAATTCTTTTATGATATTTAAATAAAATTATTTAACTAGATAATGCGTTATGATAAATGCGAAAGATAAAATACTAAGATAGAGTTTTGTGGATAATTATTATAAATTTATTAAATATTAGCTGCAGCGTGCAGCCCGCTGCATTGTAAACGTTTTTAATGAACCCCGCGGCATCACTTAATTTTTTCTGGGATAAAAAGAGAAACTAAAATATTCAGATCGGGTTCTGTTGGCTTTTCTCCGTGCAGTCACGCCTAAACTCGTTTGAAAAGCAAATCCGTTATCATTCCATGGTGATGTACGAAGATTGATGCTCTTGTATTTTTCAACAAATCACTAAGTGCGAGCATGCAAACACATGAGGACTACTATTGCGACATGATTTTAAAGGTTCAAACAAAAGTTTTTTCTGAGTAAGAGTCACAGTATGTAAAATATTTTCTTTGAAACAAAAAATGATCATGCCTAGTGTCCACTTAGGTAGGTTTTTTGAAAATTCAATTACTACAAATAAAGCGGACACCGGCAGCAGCTTATTTTATCGCCTTATTTTATACATCTACAATAATTCCCTGTTTTATACTTGTAGCATAAATTACAGAACACTTACACGTCAAACAACGAGATAAATTAAATTATTCTGTTATTACCGTGTGGATAACCTTTAAATCCATTGTAATATACTCTGTGGTACAAATTTAATAACTACCATAAGTTTTAGTAAATTTTAATATAGATGGCGCAATTTAATTTCAGTCTCATTTAGTTTTAGGTTTAAATTTATAAAGTATATCCCAGCTATATTATAGTGTATTTAGAAATACTTTTCTTTAAACTTCAGATTTTATTATTTTTGTTTTTTTTGGTTTCACAAACAAAGTAAAATAATCTGCGTTTTTAATAATATTGAACGCATCTTTAGCTAGTGCTGCTAGCGGCGATTGTGGAAACTAAAAAATCCGGATCGGGTTCTGTCGGCTTTTCTCGGTGCAGTCACGCCTAGATTCGTTCGAAAAGCGAATCCGTAATCATTCCATGGCGATGTACGAAGATTGATGCTCTTGTCGTGAACTCATTGTGCAAACGGACTATACTGCTATATTGGACGGAATATTAAAATCAAAGTTCCCAAGAATTATGTGATTACAATTCTCTTTGTGGTGTTAAGTGTTAAGTTTACAATAACAGTGATTTTGATGAATAATTGTGAAGTGGTGCAATAGTGTTTTAAAAGTTCCTTTTCGCCCTGTTCCTGGATTATAGAGGATTGCTATTTACAGTGCTTTAACTTATTAGAGGTAAGTTTAATAGTTTTTTGAATGAAAGTGCGTGGCGTTTACAGGAATGGCTTCCCTTTATCGACTCGCGTGCGCGGTAATGGCTGACATTCTTTTTCACAATTTCTCATAGTCAAACTAGATAACATTGAGAAATGTCTGTTTTAGTGTGTTTTTATTACTGTCTTTGAATAAAAAACATCAATCTTCTGTTAAACCGCGTGTGTAGGTGGTAGATTAATCAAGTGGGTGTAGGCAAACGTGGAATGCAATCAAGAACAGAAATCGTGTGTTAGTGCAGCCGTGCAATACACGACTAAAAATTCGTTTAACTAAAACAATCTTACATTTAAAATTTTCTCACAATTGCAGTTTTATTCTAAAAAATAATAAACGAATAAAAAATATTTGTAAACATAAAATATTTTGATTTAAATTGTGTACTTTTCAAACAAAAAAGAAGTAAATAACCTCAAATCGCGAAATATCGATGGAGCCCCAGAATGGGCTTTAAATAGTAATTTTTGTTGTTACAGGTCTCTACTAGAGCCTACTGCATGGTTCCCGCATAATGAAAGTGGGGTTCCGTACATGCTTAATATAAACGAATACAAATAGAAATTTTGAAGCCCATCCGTATTTCCGACATGGCAATCTTGTAAGTATATTGATGGTGTCGATGTTTTTAGTTTTTCTATTATTTATATCCTTTTATTTATTACGCTACCACGTTCGCTCCCTGGTTCGAACAGCATGCCAAATATTTTTTGTTATCCCCTTTATGATGTTGAGGCTTTCGTCGGCGTGATATCAGTGCACTGACCGCGGCGGGGACACAGTGTCCGCTCGTTCCCAGTACTAACCTATTTTTGTACATTAAAACATCCGGTAAGCAGGTTCTTTCACTATCAACACCTGCAAGTTAAAGCTCATTGTGTCGTTTTTAGTCGGTTTTCGTTGTCAGTTATTGACTGGAAAATAGGTTGGTACGTCATCGTGGAAGACGGGTGTCACTGCGGCCCCGTTGCAGCTCGTGAATTCGCTCCCATCGCACTGGACCTCTTGATATTCGTGATAGGAGAATCGGTTACACTTTTGTAGGTGAAAATAGGATATCGTCTTTCCATATAACTTAACCTCGTCCTATCCTTGTGTTCCTACACAATCATCAAGAGTTAACAGAAGCTTGTATTTAGTTTGTCTAATAAACTAGATACAGGTATAGACAGTGACTATTTGACATCAGTTGATTAGATCTGATGTTAAATAGTTAGTGTCGTCTGTGTTCTCTGCCTACTGTTGGTAAAAGTATTGATAGCGGTGCGGTGCGATAGGAACGAAGCGGCAGCGTCGGGCAGTGGCTGAGCGGGTGTATCGCGTTACAGATGGGCGGGCGGATGCGTCCGCGGGCGGCGGCGGTAGGCCACATGCGCCCGCGCCATGTGGCGCGTGCTGCTGGCCCTCGCGGCCGCGTGCGTCGCCGCGCGCGCCTCCCACGACGTGGTGCGAGTCTTCTCCGACCCGGTCAACGCGACCGCTTCCCCCTTCAACCACCTCATCGTCGATCGCAACACAGGCCGCGTCTACGTCGGTGCCGTCAACAGAATCTACCAACTCTCTCCCGAACTTGAAGTCCAACAGGTCATCGTCACGGGGCCGGTCAACGATTCTGCGCAGTGTACTTTCGACTGTCCACCTAATTTCGTAAAGAAACCTGCGGATAATGTGAATAAGGCGCTGGTTATTGATTATGCGACGAGTCGCCTCATTACGTGCGGGACGGTACTCCAAGGGCTGTGTTCAGTGCGGAATCTTAACAATATATCGCATGATGTTCGGGAAGTTCGCGAACCGGTCGTGGCGAACAATGCTAGTGCATCAACTGTCGCGTTTATAGCGCCAGGACCGCCGAATCCGCCTATGACACAAGTTATGTACGTCGGGGTAACTTTTACAGGAAACTCGCCGTACCGTTCGGAAGTGCCCACAGTTAGTAGCCGTTCATTAGAAGATGACAGACTGTTTGTGATTGCTCGGACGGCAGTAACTACAGGAACTCGCATGTTTGTCAATTCATTATCTAGAGAGCGTTACCCAATAAATTACGTGTATGGCTTCAGTTCCGAAGGCTTCAGCTATTTCCTAACAACACAATTACGAGGAGTCGGTTCTGATACTTATTACAGCAAGCTAGTTCGCGTGTGTCATGATGACGAAAATTATTATTCGTATACTGAGATTCCGATGTCATGTATGGGTGAAGGAGGTGGGAATTATGGATACAACCTAGTACAAGCAGCTTATGTGGGGAAAGCAGGCTCTGTCCTTGCAGGTGACCTTGGTATAACCGCACAACATGACGTACTTTTCGCTGCCTTTAGTCAAAGTGAATCTATAAACACCAATGTACCATCAAACATATCAGCACTTTGTGTTTACTCGTTGAAAGCTATACGACGAAAGTTTATGCAGAATATTAAAACTTGCTTCAGTGGCAATGGTTCTCGTGGCCTAGATTTTATATCTCCATCGCACCCTTGTATTGGAACCAAACTGCAGACTATAAGTGAAGATTTTTGTGGACTTGATGTAAATACCCCCTTGGGTGGTGAACAGCCAGTGGAGGCTGTACCAGTTGCAAAGCCATTCAAACAAAGACTGACCGCAATTGCTGCGACTGCTACTGGCGATTATACCGTGGTATTTGCTGGTACTGCCGAAGGCCACCTCAAGAAAATCGTAGTTGAAAGTGCTACATCGGCGTTTGAATATGGAGACATAGTGGTCGATGAAGGATCACCTGTGAATAAAGACTTATTCTTTGATACTCAATTGATGCATTTATATGTAATGACTGAAGGCAATGTGTCGAAAGTGAAAGTACAGGAATGTAGCGTTTACAAATCATGTTTAACGTGTCTCGGAGCCAAAGACCCCTATTGTGGTTGGTGTTCTCTAGAAAACAAGTGCAGCTTAAGATCTGATTGTCAAGAAGCAGCTAAAGATCCTTTATATTGGATCTCGTACCGCAGTGGACGTTGTACCACTATTACACAAGTAACACCCAATCAATTGCAACGAACGACAGCTAGAACTTTAGATTTACTTATTGAGAATTTACCTACTTTAAATGGTCAATTTTTATGTGCTTTTACAGCCTTAGATCGTACACTAATTACTAATGCAACTAGAAAACATTATGGCGTTAATTGTACTACACCGCGTACGGATACCTTACCATCTATACCTGCTGGTCAGCACCATTTTACTGCTAAACTTTCTGTGCGCACTACTCAGGGACCTGATTTCGTAGCTACGAATTTTACGTTCTTTGATTGTAATACTTATAGCTCTTGTACGCAATGTGTAAGTTCGTCATTTCCTTGTGATTGGTGCGTTGATGGTCATCGCTGTACTCACGATACCGCTGAAAACTGTAGAAATGATATCCTCGTTACCGGTGTTAGTAGAATAGGTCCAAGTTATCGATCTGGTCCTGGTTTTTGCCCTACCATAAATTCTACCTCTGACGGCACAAATGAAATTTTAGTTCCCTCTGGCGTTAAAAAAGCTATTAAAGTTAAAGTGCATATTATAGGTCAATTTATCGTGCAAACGCGCTTCGTATGCCAGTTTAATATCGAAGGTCGGGTAACCCATGTTAATGCTCAACTTCTTGCGGATACGATTTATTGCGAAGCGGTTGAATTTACGTATACATCCCGCGCCCCTAATATTACTGCCTCATTTGCCGTTATATGGGGTGGGTCTAAGCCATTAGATAATCCAGACGATACTCACATACTTATTTATCGATGTAATGATATGGCTGACAATTGCGGTATTTGTTTAGCTTTGCCGGAAAAGTTTGGATGCGGTTGGTGTCAAGGCTCGGATCGCTGTGAGGTACAAGAACAATGTGGTGCTCCGAGTGTATGGTTAAATCGTACACAAACTTGTCCAAACCCTGAAATCCATACATTTCGACCTCAATTAGGCCCTTGGGACGGCGGAACAAATATAACGATTGAAGGCATTAATCTAGGTAGAAATATATCTGATATTTATAACGGTGTAACTATAGCGGGTATTAAATGTCAGCCTATTATCGAGCTTTATGTTAAAACGAGACGTATAGTTTGTACTGTTGACGGTCCTGGTGAAGAAGTACCAAGAGATGGGCCGGTTGTAGTTCGCGTCGCGGATTATCGAGGCGAATCGAAACACCATTACGCGTTCGTAAATCCTAAAATAAACTCTATTCAACCGAAGTACGGTCCTCAATCTGGCGGAACGAAATTACGTATCACGGGCGAGTATTTAAACGCAGGAAGTTATATTCAGGCTTTTATCGATGACTTGCCATGTGCTATTTTATCAGTGACACACGAGGAAGCCGTCTGTAGGACTAGTCACTCGTATCAGTTAAAAATGGGTACACTCAGGATGCGATTTGATAATGGCATGCGTACTTTGGAGCGTGAAAAGTTTGAATATATCGAAGATCCTATCGTAGTTACCGTTGAATCTGGCCCATCAATTAATAACCGTAAACAACCGAAAGGAATTCCTTCCGGAGGGATACACATTAAAGTAATGGGGCGTAATTTCCATTCCATTCAATTCCCTCAAATATATGTATACCATGATAATCGGCCGTATATAGCGCCATGCCATAGAGTCGATTTTCAAACTCATCTTATTTGTGAATCTCCTGGTATTGAAAGCGCTGGCCTAAATCTAGATCCAGATATGCCTTTGGCATTAGAATATGGATTCAATATGGATGACGTTCAAAGCGTGCAAAATTTAACTAGTAAGACTGGCGAAGCGTTCCTTCTTTATCCAGATCCAATTTATGAGAAATTTGACGAAGATATCAAATATTACAAATCCGAATATTTGACTATTAACGGACAGAATCTTGATAAAGCTTGTACTATAAATGATGTAGAGGTTCATATAGGAGAAAGTTTGTGTAATATTACGTCTATGTCAAGGCATCAGTTGACGTGTAAGCCTCCGTCACGGGATGAATTACCGGACGGGGAAGATACGCCAGAGGTCGTCGTGAAGGTCGGCCGCGCTCTTACTTATAAGATAGGCAAATTATCCTATTCGTCTCAAACTGGCTTACAAGCCGCTATAGGTAAACCTGTACTATTCGGTGTTGTAGCAAGTATAGTAATACTCATAGTAGTGTTTGTCGTATTTTTAGTTATGTATAGGAGAAAATCTACTGAAAATATTAGGGTATTAAAAAATATGCAAGAACAAATGGATATTTTAGAATTAAGGGTAGCAGCTGAATGCAAAGAAGCATTCGCAGAATTACAGACTGAAATGACAGATTTGACGGGTGACGTTACAGGCGGTATACCTTTCCTCGACTATCGTACGTACGCTATGAAAATTTTGTTCCCTAATATTGATGATCACGCTGTACTCCAGTGGGAACGTCCTGAGCTTATGAGAAAAGAAAAAGGTCTTAGATTGTTCGGCCAGTTGATTATGCATAAAACATTCCTTCTTTTATTTATTCGTACTCTAGAAAGTAATAGATATTTCTCTATGCGTGATCGTGTAAACGTAGCGTCACTCATAATGGTAACTCTTCAAAGTAAAATGGAGTATTGCACTGACGTATTAAAAACGTTACTCGCGGAGCTTATAGAAAAATGCATGGAGAGTAAAAGTCATCCTAAATTGTTGTTAAGACGTACTGAAAGCGTGGCCGAGAAAATGTTAAGTGCTTGGTTTACATTCCTTTTATATAAGTTTCTCCGAGAATGTGCAGGTGAACCACTTTATCTCTTGTTTAGGTCAATGAAAGGTCAAGTCGACAAAGGGCCCGTAGACGTAATAACTTCCGAAGCGCGGTACTCTTTAAGTGAAGAAAAATTAATTAGGCAGTCGATCGATTTCAAACCTATAACCGTCAGCGTATCCATATCACAACAAACAATATTCGTGAGTGGTTTAGAGGCTACTACAGAAAACGTGCAAGTAAAAGTTCTCGACTGTGATACCATTAGTCAAGTTAAAGAAAAGTGCTTAGATGCTATTTATCGCGCTACGCCGTATTCTCAGAGGCCGAGTCGTGACGAATTAGATTTAGAATGGCGAACCGGCACTTGCGGTCGATTAATTTTATACGACGAAGACAGCACGACAAAATGTGAAGGCGAATGGCGTAAGCTTAACACCCTTAATCACTATCGCGTCACCGACGGTGCGTGTCTTAGTTTAGTCGCTAAACAAAGCTCTGTTTATAATCTCTCCAATATGGAGAAGAACGATAAATCTCATACGTATGAGACTTTGAATAGGGGTAAATATGGCTCCGCTAGCCCACCGGCCAGTCCTCTGAAATATGAACACGGTGGTGGTTTTAAATACTGGCATCTAGTTAGACATCATGACGGTGAGGCGCACAAAGAGGGCGAGCGGGGAAATAAAATGGTGTCAGAAATATATCTTACGCGTCTTCTCGCTACCAAGGGCACGTTACAAAAGTTTGTCGATGATTTATTCGAAACTATTTTCAGTACCGCGCATCGAGGCTCCGCGTTGCCTCTCGCTATAAAATATATGTTCGATTTCTTAGACGATCAAGCATTGCATCACGCGATATCCGATCCTGAGGTAGTGCATACTTGGAAAAGTAACTCTCTTCCTTTGCGTTTTTGGGTCAATTTGATTAAAAATCCAAACTTTGTGTTTGACGTACACAAGTCTAATACAGTTGACTCTTGTTTGTCAGTCATAGCACAGACATTCATGGACTCTTGTTCGACTTCCGATCATATCCTCGGCAAAGATTCTCCTTCATCTAAGCTTCTATACGCTAAAGATATACCCGTGTACAAGGAATGGGTAGAACGGTATTACGCAGACATTAAACTAATGCCGGTCATATCCGACCAAGATATGAATGCGATGCTTGCCGAGGAGTCGCGTCTTCACACTAAAGAGTTCAATACTAACTGCGCTCTGAACGAGCTGTACGCTTACGCGGTGAAGTACAATGAACAACTTACGGTTACGCTCGAGGAGGATGAGTTTTCGCAGAAGCAACGCTTAGCCTTCCGCCTCGAGCAAGTCCACAGTATGATGGCGCATGACTATAATGTATGAGCAGCTACATGCGAGGTCCGTACCCACCGCCCTGTATATATGCCCCCGCACATATCTATGCTGGCAACTATTGTATATATTAGATAGTGTACAGTCTTTAATATTGTAATTTTTGTATAATTTCAGCGGTCCGATGTCGTTTTTTAATTTTATATAATGAACTTTGTATTGATTTTACACGACGAACCCGACCGGCCGCGGTCGTGCCACAGTATTCATCGTAAACTAAATAAAATTGTGTATGTCTGTCTATGTGTGCTCGCGTCGTACGAGTTAATGTTACGTCGATCGGTGTAAAATGTGTGTCGCAAATGAAATCGCATGTGAGCTCGCCGGCGAGCGACTGATCGCTCGCTGACGGGCGATTTTTAAATTTGTACTCGCAATCTACTTAATGAAATAACCGACAATGAACCGGTGAACGATTCCATTAATAAATATCGTCGAATGTACGTTTGTATTTTGATTTGTTGACCCGCAGCGCCATTGACCGCTACCGACGAAAGCTCTCACGCCTCGGCAGCTGTCCGCAGGGAGAACGCGGTGCGTTGCCGCCTCGCCTCGTATATAGTTTGAACATTCCTCATCCCCTCCGCACATTATGATGTCCGTCCCTACCCGTATTTGCGTGTGGCGAGGCGGTAACATGAACGCGGCCCTGCTGTTTCAGCCGGTACGCGAGGATCGTGGCGCGCACGACATTCGCGGTCGTGAACAACCTTTACTGCATCCCCGCTTACGTGGTGTGGATGATGGCGCTGCGTCTGACAAGACCCTTGTATGCACCCCTCTATTGGAAGATCGAAGGACTTATGTACCACTGGCTGTTGGCGATGGTGTCGCTGTGGTCCTGGACTGCTGGATATGAAAGTAAGTACACTTTGAATTGAACCTAATTGATCTAAATACTTCTGTATATGATTCAAACCACTTTATAATTGACTGATATTAGTAACATCTTCAGAAAACTACTAATATCTTCAGACAATTAATTTTATAAAAATATCTGTTTAATTATATCACATTCATCTAGTAAGAATTAGGGAATGATCAAAGAAAATTACATTTTGGTTATGAAAGTAATTTTTAATACTACTACATAGCGTTAAATCCAATCGTCATATCTGAATGTTTTTTTCAATAATTCTATGGTTCCGACAGTATTATTTCGTTAACCGCATTAAGAACTTAGTGAAAATCTTTACCTAAACTTCGTATAAAGACCTCGAAATTTAAAACTTTTGTTATACATGATATAACAAAAGTTTTAAACTTCGATATTTTGTGCGTAATTTGTGCTTTAAAATATTACATTACGGCGAATCCCCAGAAAGGAATTTCGCCTTCGTTGATCCGGTCTCCTATTAAAGTATTAACCACTTGCCTTTCTGACAGTGATTTTGTAGAAGGGGAATGTTTGGCCAAAGATGTCACTACCATGGTGATCAATATGTGGTAATTCTGCAACGTATATATCTCATTTGGCTTGGTGTCACCGCGTTACCGATTCCAAGATTAAGGTAGGCGGTAAACTTGTACATGGCATTACATTCTAGCAACACAGATAACCGCCTATTTACATTCTTAGTGTTTACAGGCGAAGATTTACTTTTTTCTATCAGGAGAGCCGAGAGCTATGTATCTTGATTGCGTCTCAATGGACTACTGTGCATGTTTGTGAAGCATATCTGGGGCAAGCATATATTGAGTGTTATCTGGTACTCAAGTCAGCGAAGAAGCTGACTGACTACGTTAATTTAAAGCTATGTTTCCTATCCTATAAAATAAAAATAAAACACACAGTTAGGGTTTTGTATATTTAACACTTTTCATCGTCGGACTCGGTGCAACTATTGTACCTATATCAATAGGTACAATATAGGTACTTGTACTATTTACTTACATAAATATTAAAAGGATAATACCCTGACGATGTTTATGTATGTAAGTTAAATGCAATTGGTAAATAATTACATTATTGTAAAAGTTTCATATAGTAAACTACATATGATGATTTTTATATCGTAAGATAGCAAACAAGCAGATGGCTCTCCTGATTGAAAGAAAAAACGGAGGCTTATAGACACTAAAGATGTTAATGGTGCGTTTCCACCTTAACGTCCAAACCGTAACATGATAGTAAAAAGACTGACACTATTACAGCAGGAATGAGTAAGGTGGTGGTACCAGATCCAGTGGGGACAAAATATGGTTTTAACCAGCTGTAACGATTTATATGTACCTAACACGGTTTTTTTATATATCATAAGATAGCAAATAAGCAGATGTGTCTCCTGATGGAAAGAGTCAACCATCGCCTATAGACTCCAAAGATGGTGCGTTGCTATCTTTTGGCGAGGTCTAATGCCACATGCATAAGTTTACCGGCTAACTTACCCTCCAAACCGGAACACGACAGTGACTAGCACTGACGCTATTGCGGCAGGACTAGGTAAGGTGGTGGTACCAGACCCGGGAGAGACAATGCAGAACTCTACCATTTAGTGGCCACGATGGTAGTGACTCGTACAGCCAATCGAATCGGTCGCCTTTTACGATCTGCCTGGTAGAACAGCAGTTGGCCAATTTTTCAAAGGAGCCCGGACCAACACGGGGGAAGTACGGTTGTCGTTTTGTTGATGTATCTTAAAAAGCGGTATGTTTTACCACGTACCATTAGACAGACACAAGTACAAATCTTGTTTACATCCTTACGCTAAGATGTCTTTAAGCTGGCACAACTTCGTACATCTTACAGTAGCTATAATTTTATCTAATAGTTATAATCACCTATTCAAAATATGTCGCATTTTTTTCGATTATATAGTAAAAAAATGCGACATATTTTGAATTTAAATATAATCACGGCGATTCGTTTGCGGGGTAGTAGGCAGAGTGAGCTGAATGTCAATTTGTCGAAAATAATCTTCTATCAGTTGGCGAAATGGGTTATCCCGTCGACGTATTTTACCAACCTGATAACAAGTTTTTGGCGATAACCGGGTCTGACAACCTTTACGTGCTCATCCGACACTACTAGACTTCGAACTGTTACTCAGATTTCGATTTTCTGGGAAATCCTAGGAAAATACCTCTGTAAAACTATCCGAGCCGGGGATCAAACCCGGGATCTCATGATCCGAGCCGAACAGGATAACCCCTAGACCACGAAGTAGTCGAAATGCAACGAAATTTAATTTTAATGATATTAAAATGTAACTTTTGTTCATATCTTTAGTGAATGATATCAATTTCTTTCATTCATTTGGTATGAGAATGATTAATTCCTTTCATTCATGCCGTATGTAAATTGGATACATTTGTTACTCTCGAGTCACGGTAACATCTAGTGGCGGCATAAAAATTATAGATAAAAAAGATTAAATAAAATGAATTGAAAATTAATTACATTACAATTTAATGATTTATTCATATAACTATGTGAATGATATTTTAATTACTTTGATTCATGTTTTATGTTAATAGTGCGTATAAAATATAAATCCCTTTAATTTTTTTAATTTAATTAGCGAGAAAATAAGTAGACGGGTCGTCTGTTGCATAGAGATAACCATAACCTATAGACAATTAAGATGTTAACAGTGCATTCACCCTGATCGGAAACGGTAAGGCGCTGGTACCGTTAACCTGGCTGAGACGTTTCAAAACTTGATCTAGTTTTTTTTCATATTATAGGATAGCAAAAAAGTTGATGGAAACAGAAAACCATCGACTATAGACACCAGAGATGTCCGATCGTTAAAGGCATTGTTAGCTTAATACAATCTGGGAATATTATGAATAAAGATAGATGGATTTTTCCCTATCAAAATAATCGAGTTATCGTTAACAAAATGTTTTTTCGAGATAACTTCGAGATTTTTTAACTAATCGATTTTCAACATTGTATAAGTAATATCTTAGTAGTACTACTTAAAAATCTGCGGCGTCGAATTCATTTAAAAATATGAAAGTCACATCAGTTGTTCAATGTGAAATGTCATGTTTTTAAATTTTAAAATGTACAGAATAGCGGGGTTGGCGTCGGCGTGTCCTTGATGTCGACTAGCGCGTACTAGAGGATATAATATCCATATTTCACTTATTTTTAGGAAAAAATTAAGCCCCTGATTTTATTTTTTCATTTTAATGAGCATCGAGTACCGAATACTCCAGAAGGATCGAGTGTAATTCACCAGTCAGTCTGTATATCATAAAAAATCATTTGATATATATGTAGGTATTATGGTATATATCCATTGATATAAAACCTCGAACTCTGCCTTATACCTATATGTCCGTTTCAGGTCGCACAGGGTATTTATTATTAACTGTATACATATAATTTAAGATTGACAACTTCAAGGTTTAGCGGACGTATTGCAGCAGTTCAAATATTCCGTGTGACGTAATGGCATTGTAAACAAAATGAACAGGTTTCGATGTGAACACTTTTACCATTGTTATGTCATTATGTACGTGTTTTTACCTCATTCCGAGTGCAGGAAGCGAGTATTGTCGAGAGACTTCAATATCATAATGACATCCTTATTAGATATCATTATATCTGGTATATTTTGCGCTCTGGTTTGATAATACTTGTGGGTTTGTGATATTGTGTTGTATTCAAATATAATTTCAATCTTTGGTAGGTACCTATAATGAATCTTTTCAGTCAAAATTTGAAATTCCATCCTCACCATCTCGATGTCTGGAAATTCACAACTGTGCGTTTCTCTCGGCACTTTTTGCCTCGCACTACTTTGTTGTGGAACCAATTACCGGCAGGGGTGTTTCTAAACGGGTACGACTTGGGGGCCTTCAAGAAAAGAGCTTACTCACTCTTAAAAGACCGGCAACGCAACTGCAAGACCTCTGGTATTGTGGATGTCCATGGGCGGCGGTGACCACTTACCATCAGGTGCACCTCTTGCTCGTTTGCCCCCTCTTCTATATATATAAAAAAAGTAAGTATGATCTGACACGCCTTACCATCCAAACATTTTGAGAGATTTTTATATGTATATGAGGTTTCATAGGATGAAATTCAGTCAGGTATTTCGTAGTAATGACTTATTTTAAATATCGTAGGACAACGTCTATGCAGATACCTTTTCTGATTTAAAGACATAACAAAATATATATCTAATAACTAGCTGACCCGACAAACGTTGTTTTGCCACATAAATGATTGTATTAAAAATAGGGGTTGATGGTAGAAGCATGAAAATTTAGGGTTGTATGTATTTTTAATGCCACATTATTAAAAATTAAAAAAAAATAAAATTTTGTCCAAAAAATAAAAATAAAATGTTAGGGGTGAACAACCCTTATCACTTAAGGGTACGAACAATAGATAATAGCCGATAATAATAATAATAATTCTTTATTCTCAGATCTATCTCATATCTCTATTCCCAGATATCTAATGCCCGTTATGACCGCCCCGTTGGTCGAATGGTTAGGGACCCTAACTTCGCAATCGGCGGGGCTCGGGTTCGATCCCCGACGGGGACAAGCATGTGTGTGATGAGCATATATGTTTGTTTTCTGGGTTTGGGTGTATTAAATATATTCTAGTATATATATATATATATATATATATATATATATATATATATATATATATAT
Organism: Apodemia mormo; assembly: GCA_036924255.1. Classification (NCBI taxonomy): domain Eukaryota; kingdom Metazoa; phylum Arthropoda; class Insecta; order Lepidoptera; family Riodinidae; genus Apodemia; species Apodemia mormo. The sequence continues at coordinate 3,551,417 of JAUPFN010000016.1, forward strand.
ATATATATATATATATATATATATATATATATATATATATATATATATTAGGGTGGAGTGAAAAAAAAAATTTTTTTTTCTTCTTAGCCTGGGGGTCAAATTTGTAGCTTATAAAAAACAAAAATTTTTGAAAAAAAAATAAAATTTTTTACTCAACATCTTGAGGCAGCCCACTCATTTTTAAAATTAATTACGAGTAAAAATATTTGGTTGCAAAAAAAAATTTTTAAAAGCGTTCTAAAAACTTCAAAATATCCTCTTTTATGCCAATTAAAAATCACAAGTTAAAAAAAATGTTTGTGACTATTGTTTTAATATTTAAAAAAAATCCAAAAAAGTAACATTCCTCGTTAGGGCACTAGAATAAAATTTGAGTTGGAAATGATCATAATTGCCAATTCTTGGATGTTTTAAGACATTAAAAGACAAAAATTTTTTTTTTTGTAACCAAATATTTTTACTCGTAATTAATTTTAAAAATGAGTGGGCTGCCTCAAGATGTTGAGTAAAAAATTTTATTTTTTTTTCAAAAATTTTTGTTTTTTATAAGCTACAAATTTGACCCCCAGGCTAAGAAGAAAAAAAAAATTTTTTTTTTCACTCCACCCTAATATATATATATATATATATATATATATATATATATATATATATGTATATATATATATATATATATTTCTGTGTATTAGTAACGTTGACTAACACCCATAGCACAAGCAAATTAAGCAAATAATTTGCTTATTCTGGGGTTCGATCAGTAAGTGTAATTTGTCCCGTGAATATTTATTTATTTATTAATGCATATTCAGTAGATCTAGATACTCAGATATACTGAATATGCATTTAAAATTTCATAACAATCGGTCACGCCGTTTCAGATGAGTATGGTAACTAACATTGTGACACGATAATTTTATATATAAAAGTTGTTTATAGCCCATTGCTATCTGCGTGTCGGGATGGTAAAGCCACATGCATATGTTTACCGTCTACCATATCCTCTAACTGGATTATGATTCACAATTGTTGATATTTGGGGCAGGAATAAATCAAGCATTACCAGTGGTGTGGTGGTAGAGTTCCGTAATGTCTTATTACGGAACTCCGCCACCTTTTTTTATATCATAAGATAGCAAACAAGCAGCTGATAAGTCTATTCTTCGAGGAAGACATTGAGTTCTCCATAATTGGATTTATTTTTTTAAAGTGCGACTTGCTTGAGGTATCATACTTACCGTTGTTATTTCGAGATATTGACGAAGACGATTATTTTAACATATTAGGTGTTATTTCGGCGATATAATTTTAACTGATTACGCAACTTAAAAAGAGGATAAAGCTTGAAGGTGAACTATTAGCCCAATTTGTCTCTACCATGTATGTCTATTAGGTGGCAGAGTTCTACAGTCTCATTTCAGGTTTAGTATCATCGTCTTACCTTGTCCTGCCGCAATGTCAGTGCTGGCTACTACATTCTCGTCACACCTATAACAACGCACTAATATATTCTATGGTATTTATAGGTGATGGTTTTTTTTTCATTAGTCAGCATTTTGATTGTTTGCAGTACTAACATAAAAAGCTGGTCATTGAGCTCCCTTTTAAACATAGCCTAATAAGAATTTGGTGGTAGAGTTCTGAATTGTCTCGCCCGGTTCTGGTTGGTATACTTATGCATATGGCATTAGACCTCACCACAAGATAGCAACGCACCATTAACACCTTTGGTGTCTAAGCGATGGGTGACTCTTTCCATCAGGAGATCCATTAGCTTGTTTGCTATCTTATGATATAAAAAATGCTTCACTTGATTTCTTAACTGCTGATACCCGGTAATAACAATAGCTATTCTATAGAGAAAAACTTAATGCACGCGGAATTGTGTGGGGTCCGCGCAGTGACAGAACGTATCAGACAGTAAAATGTATTAAATTGTCTAGACTCTAGATTATGCAACTTATATTTAATTTCGTCTAGTTTGGTAGTACCTACTAGACGAAATTGAATATACCCATAGCATTTTTACTATTTTGGGCATGCTCGCTGTAATTAAACCTTCAAATAAATCGTTCATAATAATTGTGTGAACTATTGACATTATTTTGCTAAATTAAAAATTAAAGAAAATAAATAAAAGGTCTGTAATGCAATGCATATTGATATTGACTGATTATTTGTAAGACTATTATGCCCTTAATTTTTTTAACGAGATAGGTGATTGCTTTGCTGATGGTAATTGACGACCGTCGCCTATAAGCACTGAAGATGTTAATGGTGTTAATATCCTCGTGGCCGAGATACAAAGCGACAAAGGTAAGTCCGTCATCAGCATTATCATGAATCGGCTACCACATTTGCAAGTTGGAATATCACAAAGAAAACCTCTTGCATTTTACGCCTTTGGAATAAAGGAAACAATGTGGCGTACTGGGTGAGTAGTCTTAGAAATCTACTTCTTTGTATGGAAATAATAGCATATATATTACTCATAGGGTATCAAACAAACTGACGGTTCTCCAGATGCTTATTTTGGGGTTAGATCAGTAAGTGTAATTTGTCCCGTGAATATTTATTTATTTATTAATGCATATTCAGTAGATCTAGATACTCAGATCTACTGAATATGCATTTAAAATTTCATAAAAATCGGTCACGCCGTTTGGGATGAGTATGGTTACTAACATTGTGACACGATAATTTTATATATAAAAGTTGTTTATAGCCCATTGCTATCTGCCTGTCGGGATGGTAACGCCACATGCATATGTTTACCGTCTACCATATCCTCTAACTGGATTATGATACACAAGTGTTGATATTTGGGGTAGGAATAAATCAAGCATTACCAGTGGTGTGGTGGTAGAGTTCCGTAATGTCTTATTACGGAACTAATATGTTAATCTCCAGATGAAAAAACATGAACATTGCCTATAGACACCAAAGATGTTAATGGTGTGTTGCTAACCGTGTGGCTAGGCTGAAATGTCACTTGCATAAAACTGACTACCTTACCCTCGAATCCAGAACAGGACAAAGCACAGATTTTGCGGCAGGAATAGGTAAGACCAAGGCCGAGCCAGCAAAGTTAACTTTTATTTCGTCGATATTATTTGACTCGACCACCAGATGCTCCGATATACAAAATAACATAATAGAGGTAGAAAAAAAATTGGAGGCAGCGATAAAGTGCCGACAAAGTGAAAACTTGTATTTACAAGCATAGATTTAGTATAGTGACATCTACTGAGTCTATAACACACTATTTTACGAACACACTGGAACTGATTGTATAGCTATAGATATATCTTAAACATTGGCTGTTAATGACGCTGACGCGAACTTATACGATTTTCCCCTACAAAAAGCTATCGCGGCTAAAGAAGTTTTCAACTCAATAATTAAAGTAGCTGACTCACAACGAGCTTCAGCTTGGTAGCCCGTTGAACTGGAAGCAAGCTCTATAGCCAAAACATATTACGGTTGATAGCAACCACGCATTGAACGGCGCAGTACTGGACGGCTCGATAGACCAATATGTCGTCTGGTTAATAGCCGAGCCACACTGTTGGAAACAAGCTTCCAGCACGGATGACCTTGGTGGGAGGATTGTGGAGTACAGATGAATTTTTGTTGCAAACAAGTGTTTATATTCTTGTAAACCGCCGGTGGGGACTCATGTGGAGGGCTTGTTTCTAACAGTGTGACTCGCCTTTAATTGAGCAGGAAGCCGTTGGGTCGCAAATATCGAAGGATACAGAGCTCTGACGATGCTTGTGATAGGTCTTCAGTAGAAAACATCATTGTAGTGAAATCATAGTGACTCAAATATTTGAATTTTGTTTGATTTATCTCGTTAACATTGGGCTCGTGTGTTGTGCAGATATTTGATAGCTATCATCACATCTCCCTACACATGTATGCCACAGCTTTGTTAAGTGCGATGGCTAAATAGTTTGTCATGCATTTGTGATAATATGCTTCTAATTATATTCCGTTTAAAACCGTAATGAATTTAATGAGGAATACGAGATTTCGTGATAATTATATGTATATAACCTGTATAAATGTAGATGTATTGTTCTTTTGTCTACAATATGACTAATATTTCTTTTCTTTTCGTAACTTTAACATTCTTAATTAGTGTAGTGGTGTCCTTGTTTGATAAAGCAAGAGTTAAGAATATTTGTTTTATAGGATAGCAAACAAGCAGATGGCTTTCTTAATGGAAAGAGACAACCATTGTTTATAGACACCAAAGTTTTTTTTTTATGGAAGAGGGGGTAAACGAGCAGGATGTGCACTTGATGTTAAGTGATCACCGCCGCCCATGGACACCCGCTATACCAGAGGTTTTCCAGTTGCGTTGCCGCCTTTTTAAAATTGAGTAAGCTCTTTTCTTGAAGGTCCCCATGTCGTATCTGTTCGGAAAAACCCCTGCCGGTAATTGATTCCACAGAAGAGTAGTGCGAGGCAAAAAGTGCCGGGAGAACCACACGGTTGTGGATTAATGGATTATTAAGATTAAGATATTAAAGGATTGTTGTTAACCGTATGGGCGGGATGGTAATACCACATAAGCTGACCGGCTACCTTACCCTCCAAAACGGAACACAACAGAGACAAACATTAGTGCTATTGTGAAAGGAATAGTTAAGGCGATGGTTTCAAATCCCAGGCGAGACGTTGCGGAACTCTACCATTTAGTAGTGACGATGTTAGTCACTCGTATAGCCAATCATTCGTCTTTTACGGACTGCCTGGCAGAATGGCAAGATATCTATTCTTTAAATCGGCCTGGAGGATGTTACTTTTTCGAGGAGATAATGGTTATTTGAAGTAGCTAGTTTTTGATTTAAACTGGATGTATTATACGCCCGCAAAGCTGCGAGTAAAGGCTAGAAATATTATACCTATATACAAAAGTTTGTGTGTTTTAGCGTTTATTACTCAATTATGCAAAAATTTCTAAATAATTAGACACAATTGATAATGCACTTGTAGATACTTTCATTTCACTTCACAACATATATATTTTTAGTAAATTACTCAACCAGTTTCACTTTTTGAGCATCTTCAGGATGTAATGCTTAACAAGTGAAACCAGTTAATACGTAGGTCACACTATAAGTTTTGCGTGACTTAAAAAAACAACATGTTATAACCAAAATATTATGTTTTTTGTTTTTCAAAATAATCTCCTTTATATTTTAAACATTTTTCCATGCGATCGAACCATTTTTTAAAACAGGACCACAGATCTGAAGGCATGTTTTCTACGTGCTGGTTGAATCTGGCTGGCTGGCTATCACTGCCTCTTAAAAGTAAAACCTTGGTAAAAGTAAAACCTCTCATTAAATCTTTGATTTTGGGGAAAATACAGAAATCACAGGGTGCTAGGTCGGAGCTTTGTGCAGAATGAGTGAAGAAATGTACTTTTTCGGAAGCTAAAAATGACTTTGTTTTGTTGGCCGTGTGTGAAGAAGCGTTATCATGGTGTAGGAGAATGCGGGTTTTAGGTCGTCTTTCGCGAACTTTTTCTAACACCCTGGGTCAACAAATGGTAGAATACCACTCGGCATTAACACTCTTTTGATCTTCAAGTAGAATTGTATAGATGGGAACTGTAGCTGAGAAAAAAAACGCGATCATTTTTTTACCAACGTTTCTCGCCTGTCTCACTTTTGTTGGCCTGTTCTCATTTTCAAACATCCATTCACAAGATTGCTGTTTTTTTTCGGGTTCAAAACAATAAATTCACGTTTCGTCTCCTGTGACTTTGTCATAAACAGCATTAGAATGTCCATGGTCGTACTTCAGTAGCATCTATGAGCACCATTCCACGCGAGCCTGCTTCTGTTCCGCTGTCAGTTCATGAGAGATCCAACGACAACAAAGTTTCCGAACTTTCAATTCTTCAATTGAACTTTCAATTGTCTCATAGGTAATCCGGGGGATTTCTTCAATTAACCGCTTAACAGTAGCCACGTTATTTTCGTTGACGGCAGTTGAAGGCCGCCCTTCACGAAATTCGTCATGTAAAGAAACTCGACCTCTCTCAAATTCAGCAAACCATCGCCTCACGGTGCTCAAACAAGGTTCTTCTCTCCCAAAAACATTTTGAAGACGAGCGGCACAGTCTTGCGGAGAAAGAGATTTAAATCATAAAAAATCATCGCTCTAAAATCTTTTCGACTTAATTCCATTTTCGTTGCGTACGCAGAACTTTGATGTGTGATAAAACAACAAGTGACAAATCATTTCCTGCCAATTGTTTTTTTTATTACTAAGAAGGTCGCAACGTTTTAAAAATATAACATTCGAAATTCAAATAGTTTAGCTAGAAGTGCAAAGCCGATTAGCTAGAAGTGCAAAGCCGATTAGCTAGAAGTGCAAAACTTTTAGTGTGCCCCATGTATACTAAAAATAAATGTATATGTTGTGAGGTGAAATTAAAGTACAAGTGTAACAGTATAAATTGTGTGTAACAGTAATAGAATTTCACCAAGTGTCGATGATGGAAAGTATAGAATATGGCTAAACAGGAATAGGCTAATATTGCTAAATTAACTTGATGAACCTGTTTTTTTATTTGATTGTATATATGGCTGGATATATTCTATATATAGTGTGTAATGAAAACCCTGTCCGATCCGAAAGAGTTATTACGTAGGTCAATAACATTATAAAAAAAATTTTTTGTATCAAAATTAAAATAATATCGTATTTAATGTGCCTCATTTTAATACTAAACTTGAGCCACTTCCCCTTAAATCAAGCAAATATTTTGAAAATTTATCAATCAATATCATATCCATAAAATAATGACAAATATGATTGTATTAAGCTACCAAATAATGTCTTAGCCGATCGGACAGGTTTTTTACACACTGTATATCCGACATATACAAATGCTACTTTTTATCTCGAAAAAATACGTAATTCCCGTGGGATTCACCGAAAACTTAAACAATGAAGCAGGCTACGGGGTGGAGCTAGTAAGTATACATAGTTATATTTAATAATACTAGCTCGCGATGCTTCTCCGGCGTGACGTTGATATAGTTTTTCATACAAACTTTCAGCCCCTTAGGTGTTGATATTTGAAAAAAGGTTAGTCTGCGTTTGATCTCGGATCTTCAATTATCTCCATGCCAAATTTCATCAAAATCGGTTTAACGGTTTAACAGTGAAAGCGTAAAAGGCAGAAAGACTTTCGCATTTGTTATGGTATGGTACGGATTTTTACTATTTGCAAAGTACTCCGACGGATACTCGTATATAGCACGGCTAACTTACCATTAGCATTTTATAGGCGATGGTTATCTCTTCATCAGAACCGTCTGATTTGATGATTTATTTTATTTCAAAAACAAACTAAATATGATCATGATTCATGTCGAAGAAATGTAACATCACATGCATTAGTTTGTCAACAATCTTACACGCCGTGTACGCCGTGTTGGTCCCGGCCTCCTTTGAAGAATAGGCCAACTGCCGTTCTGCCTGGCAGGTCGTAAAAGGCGACCGATTGGCTTTCGAGTCACTACCATCGTGGCTACTAGGTGGTAGAGTTCTGCATTGTCTCGCCCGGGTCTGGTACTACCGCCTTACCTATTCCTGCCGCAATAGCGTCAGTGCTTGTCGCTGTCGTGTTCCGGTTTGGAGGGTAAGGTAGCCGGTAAACTTATGCATGTGGCATTAGACCTCGGCACAAGATAGCAACGCACCATTAACATCCTTGGTGTCTATAGGCGATGGTTGACTCTTTCCATCAAGAGACCCATCTGCTTGTTTGCTATCTTATGATATAAAAAAAAACACTCTATTCCGAAATACTACAGTACAGTAGTAGCAGTTCAGTAGTAGTAGTGGCAGTTTCTGCTGCTGGATGATGTAATGAGGTGGTACCAAAAACGAGCAAAAAGTTGCAGAACCATACCACCTGGAACCAATTGTTACCAAACAGATTTTTTCATATGCTACTAGCTGTGCCCGCTATTTCGTCCACGTCGAAAATATTCTAAAATTTAAACACACATAGTTCCCATTCCTGTTGAATTTCCGGGATAAAAACTATCCTTTGTCCTTTCTCGGGAGTCAAACCATGTACCAAATTTCATCCAATTTGGTTCAGTGGTTTTAGCGTGAAGAAGAGACAAACAGATAGACTTTCACATTTATAATATTGGCATGGATTTATTTCCCAGTGTTGGTCTGGGTCTTAGAGGATCTGGCATTTGGCATTCCGTCAGGCAATTTGTAAAAGGTGAATGATTGCCTTTGCATGACGCTACCGTCGTAACAAGGTGGTAGAGTTCTGCAGCGTCACGCCCGGGTGTTTATACCACTACGTTAGCTATTCCTGCCGCAATAGCGTCAATCGTTGTTACAGTCGTGTTCCGGTTTGGAGGGTTAGGTAGCCGGTGAACTTAAGCATGTGGCGTTACCATCCCACCACTAGACAGCAACGCACTATAAAATCTTTCGTGTCTATATTTTTCTTTTAACGTTTGTTTGGCCCCATTCCATCGAAGAGCCTTGTTCTGCTTTCTTGTTTGTTTGCCGTTTTAAGATATATAAAAAAGGAGGTTAAATTGGACATTAACATCTTCGGTGTACATATGCTGTGGTTGTCTCTTTCCACCAGGAGAACCATCTGCTTGTTTGCTATATTATTACACCAGCTGCGGCGTGCAGCCCACTGCATTATAAATGTGTTTGGCGAATCCCGCGGGATCACCTAATTTTTCCGGTATAAAAAGTAGCCTATGTGCTATTCCAGGTCATCATCTACCTGTGTGCCAAATTTCATTCAAATCCCTTTAATGGTTTTTGAGTGATTGCGTAACAAACATCCACCCATTCATTCAAACATCCAAACCTTCGCATTTATGGTATTAATATAGAAAAAACCCTTAGACGGCTGTTAGTTGATATAGATAAGATAAAAGTCTAACGTGTGTAAACAACCTTGGGTGACTAATTTTAATAATTTTAAATGTAAATTTTTTAAATGAAGCCGTTACGCTTATTATTTAGGTACATGGTCATTAAATATGACAGCATGGATATGACTCATTAATTCATAGATATATAGACACCAAACTCCTTAGGAGGTAGGGAGAGGTATTTGTCATACACTACGATCCAGGCAATCTTTCCTTACTTTCTCCATACTAACTCTCCTCTCTCTTGCTGATACATCTGCAATAGCATCAATGCTTGTCTTTTTGGAGGGTAAAATAGACTTTAATATGTAAGTGGTATTGTCCTACCACACGGATAGAAACGCACCATTGATATGTTTGGTTTCTCTTTCCATCAGGAAAACCATCTGCTTTTTTACTGTCTAATTACTTAAGATCAGTTTCGATGTCTCTTGACAAAACCTTCACCCAATTTATCTTATCATGCTCTTACTTGATAATTTCAGCCAACAATATATGTATTGTACTTATATCTGTTTTGTTTATCTTTCACTGCCATTACGGTTACCTATAGCTGCTGCTGACGATCCAACGAAGTCGCCCGTGCAAGCAGTAACTATAAATCACGTGCTCAAGGAAAAACATTGAAATTCAAAGTCGAAGTTAAGGTAATTGATTTGCAATTTTCTGCGAAATCTTATATGAGTTTTGCAAGTTGCAATGCTACTGAATCGAAAATTGGTGAAAGGAAACGTACCTAAGGTACTGGAAATTGAAGAAGACTCTAGCGGCTCAAGAGTCTAACTATGTTCAGCATATTTTCCATTGCGTCGTTCGCATAAGCAGAAACACACAGTTTATGTACTCAACGCACGTTTCACTTCATGACCGAAGCATTCTCACATTTTATTAAGGCGAGGTATTTTGACGCGCGCCAATACTATAGAAAGTGGGCGGCGCGGTATGTTCTGAAATCGCTGGGAAACGGTTTAGTTTTCTGATAAATAAATATAGGACTTCAGCTAAAAACCATAAATTTGGTTTTTTGTTGGAAAACCAAATTTAGTACATTCTTTTTTGTATTTAAAACTAAATATCACCGTATAAAACTCATGTGGAAAATTAGAAATATAAACAAATTATTTGTTTTAGAGATATTTTTAGCCTGTTTTCGGAATTTTATATGATCGAGTAAAGTACATTCTATGATGTAATGAATTAGTACATTCCTTAGATAATATCTTCAGGTATTTGGTGTAATTTTTGTAAAACCGTTATTTAATCATCAATACATAAAAATGTAATTAAGCAAACCAATTTTTTCCTGCGTCTCTGGTGTCTCGCCTTAACTGACTAGTGCTATTTGACTCTCCTGAAATGCTTTAGTCGAACAGTAACACATTTTATGTAATCCACACATGTATTACTTCGTAACCGAAGCATATTAATTGTAACTTATTAACGAAACGAGTAAAGTGCTATTTGACTCCTGAGGATGCTTCGGTTACGAAAGGAAAGGAGCGTTGAGTATATTATAAACTACGTGATTCTGTTTGTGTTACTGACGTGGAGAAAATGTGGTAGACAAGGACACAAAACAAATAGGCACAGAAGTCAATCTACATACAAAGGGCGCTCGAGCAACGCACACATAGACACATTTCACGGACACGATCTATATTATATGGGTTGGGAATAGTGCAAGCGCGAATATGAAACCCGCTTGGATACGCATCAGTGAACTAGTTTGTGCTGAAAATTTGTAACAGGTATAACAATAACATTAAAATATTGTAGTTATTATTGGTTTTCGTTTCCTTTTTCCTTGTTTTACTCTTAACAATAAATCAAACACGTAGATACGAGTGACACTACTAGTTTTTTTATGCATAAGCCAAAGTTGATTACCCTAGCGCGATCGCCGAGCGTGGGTATGAAAAATGAAGTACATACACGAAATTGACTTCTGTACATATTTATTTTGTGACATGGGTGATGCATTAGGTAAGTTGGTTCCATTTTTTTTGCCTCAGTGGCAATCCAGAAGTCACATAAGATTTCGAAGGTGTAAATAATTTACCTTAATAATGTCGCCTTTAAGAATTATGGATTTCCGCAAACTAACGCTTTAACCTATAAAGTATTGTAATAATTGTCTCTATATTTTTAAATTTCTTAACACTATAATATTTATATTTTTTTGACAATTTCATTAAATTAATAAATTATAATTAAATGAACTATTATATTACATAAATATAAAAATATGAATAGCACCTAATTTAATAATAATACTATCTATATTTCAGACACGAACATAACAATTAATTCAAAATATCCAATATGTATGTATATAAAATGAAATGTATGTATGTGTACAAAATACCAAATACAACATCAATAAAAAAATTTATTGAAAACAAAAAACCCGACTGCATTTAATCTTTAGAAAAGGTTCATTGCCTGAAATGAAAGCTAAAAAGAAAGAAACAAGCCCAGTAGTTTAGAATGATGTTAAGTAATAATGAATAACTTCACCATTGAAATAGTTCTATAATCGATGTAGGTACATACATATAAAACAATTCATGAATTTTAATTCATCACAGAATGATTAACAGTCGGGGCCCTTTGTGAAAATTTGATAGCTAAAAATTGAATGGGCCCCGACTGTTAATCGTTCTGTGATGAATTAAAATTCATGAATTGTTTTATATGTATGTACCTACATCGATTATAGAACTATTTCAATGGTGAAGTTATTCATTATTACTTAACATCATTCTAAACTACTGGGCTTGTTTCTTTCTTTTTAGCTTTCATTTCAGGCAATGAACCTTTTCTAAAGATTAAATGCAGTCGGGTTTTTTGTTTTCAATATTTTTTTTTATTTTACACTTTTTAGTTAGGATTCATGAACTTCAATATTAAAATTATAAGATGGTAAATTACGCAATCTTGACATTTCATTCAGAGAGTAAATATCGTGGGGATTATTAAATAATTTAAATGTGGTCTAAACTATTTATTATTAGCCTCCACTAGAGACCTAACCCGGCTCAAAGCAACGCATGCTTTGAGCCGGGTTAGGTTCGATTCTGACTTTCACTCCAGGAACATTGTTTTAATTGCTTTGTCGTCAAATTCTACATAGGTAAACAGCCTATGACAATTCTCCGTCTTCCAATTGGTCCCTTCGAAGAACTGGTCCATTGTATAATATTATATTCAATTAACCTCTTTTATTTATATTTTGCATTAATTTCCCCGTTGTAAAGGCAGAATAATGAAACACTAATTAAAGTATACGTATAAAGTAGGTACTTGTTATAAGTAGGAAAATGGTTTTAAACAAATTTAAATCGTTATACATAATATGTACCTGTATCCTAAACTATTAGGTACCTACCTCTGTTGTACCTACCTATTTAAAATTATGAATGAAACCGGTATCTTAAAAATAGAGCATCTTCTTGTGATTTCGAAACTCGAGATCTGATAATACCCTATTTTAGAAAATGGGATGAAATCAAGGACGTTCCGAATTTTGAAAATTTTCATTTACCTAGTGGCAAGTTAAAAAAAGGTAAAAAAAGGTAAAGTAAAAGTATTAACACACTATTAAATAGGTAGGTACCTAATAAAACCAACTAACTAACGCCCTGACCGCCCCGTTTTTGCTTAAGTAGTAACCCTAACTACCAATCAACAGGGCTTGGAGACAGATTATAGTAATATAATGGCTACAAGCGTAACTTGGGTTTGATTATAAGCAGGGACAAGTATTTGTTTGAAAAACATGTATGTTTGTATTTCTGGCTTGAATGCTCATGAAATAACCAAGCGAAGCTTTGTGACGATAGACGCAAATGCGGCCGCAGCATTAGAGATGCCACGAATATACGTCGCCAAATATTCTCGTGATTTTGGTGAATATTTGCCGACGTATTTGTTCTCCCCGTGTGGGTCTCGGGCTCCTTTGAAGAATAGGCAAACTGCCGTTCTGTCAGGCAGATCGTAAAAGGTGACCGATTAGCTATACGAGCCACTACCATCGTGGATACTAGGTGGTAGAGTTATGCATTGTCCCGCCTGGGTCTGGCCTCTGGTGCCACCGCCTTACCTATTCCTGTCGCAATAGCGTCAGTGCTTGTCACTGTCGTGTGAGGTAGCCGGTAAACTTCTGCATGTGGCATTAGACCTCGTCACAAGATAGCAACGCACCATTAACGCCTTTGACGTCTATAGGCGATGGTTGAATCTTTCTATTAGAAAAAAAACTTTAGCGAGTTCGGATTTGATCGTATCACAAGGTACAAGTATTATTTGTTTGACGATTGAGTGCTGTAAGCAGATGGTTCTCCTAATAGAAAGATGGAAAGCTAAAACATCGCCTATAGACACCAAAGATGTTAATGGTGTGTTGCTATCCGTGTGACAGGATGGCAATGCCACATGCATAGGTGTAACGGCTACCTTACCCTCTTAACCGGAACACGACAATGATAATCATTGACGCTATTGTGGCAGGAATAGGTAAGGCAGTGGTACTAAATATCTGGGCAAGACGTTGTAGAAATCTAACACCTAGTAGTCACGATGATAGTGACGGAAATAGCCAATCAATCGCCTCTTACGACCTGCCTGGTAGAACGACAATTGGCCTATTCTTCAAAGAAGCCCGGACCTGCACGGAGTAAGAACTACTGAACCGATTTTGATAAAACTTAGACAGTTCCCTAAGTTGTTATATAACTTATTTTAAATCAAAAATAACTATCCTGATATGTCTTTTATTTCCTGAAAAATACCTGGACAAACATACAAATATACATACACTTACGCAATTTTAGTACACGTACTTGGACGCCTAAATATATCATCATACCTACTCAAATGTTATCCAATTCCAACAATATTACATACATACATGTCAAACTGACAAACCTCCATTTTTTCGTCGGTTGAAAATATTGTCTAACTGATGATAAATACTGATTAATAAAATGAATACCGAATAACAAATACTGAAGTAGGTAGGTATATAGGTGTGTATAAAGTACGTGAATATAAATAGGAAAATTAACTTTAAATCGTTATATATCTTAAAGTATTATTTAAAAAGAAAAATGATGAATAAAACCCAAAATTATTTTTAAATACCTATTCAACAATACCCCATATGATATTGTTCATCAATATATTTTTTTAAATTTTGACAATATGGCGCCTGGTGGTTTCCATGGTGGGGTTTAATAAATGACATGTCTTTAGTGACACTCGCAAGGTTAAGACGAATCGATCGACATGTGAATCATCAAAATCAGCCTGCGCGTTTGGCCTCTAGAATGCCACATAGGAACAAACATACATACATATATAGACTGATAAACAAATACCCTCCTGCAGTCGGGTAAAAAGTAACATGTCAATTCTTTAATATAAATATAATAATTAATTACTATACATTAAATTAAACAACAAACATTAAACAATAAATACAGTACATTTAAAAATAATATTATTTTTTTTAAATGTATATACGAAATGTTACTTTTTTAATGTTGTATTTGGTATTTTGTACAAATACAACATTAAAAAAGTAACATGTCAATTCTTTATATAAATATAATGATTAATTACTATAAAGATACATTTAAAAATAATAATATTATGTAATTAAAATTACATATTATAAAACTTATATATGATGTAAGGAATCAATAAAATCTTTATTAAAATTATTAATTATTATCTCACGTTCCGCTTCTTTTACCTTTAACCTGTTGTTGCTGTTTGACTTTAGTTCCATAAAAAGTCTGAAAGTCTGACGTATATGGATAGCCTTAGCCGGCTAATTTGAGTAATTTATGATAAATGGCTGCTTGTTAATTAATGAGGAAAAAATTCTCGCTCTTTAAATGTGACCGAAAACTTAAGAAGTATAATTTCACATTGTGCCTCTTATTTGCCTACAGCCATTGTTTTTTTTCCCTTTACAGTCTATAGACCGCGATCCCAGGATCAAACTTTTTTTTGATTACTAAAAAGCTGTTTTTTTGTGAACAGCTTCGTTTTGACGAGACAACCATCTTTTCTATCTGAAAAATCTCGAATCGGGTAACTAATAAAGATAGATAAAAAAGAAAACTTTAGAGTGTCGGACTGACAAAAGTTTCTACTTTACGCGTAGGACAATGTTACCCTTGAATAACAATAATAATTAACAAGGTGTTATTAGAAAATTAGGTTGTTATTAAATTGATTAATATCAATTTAAATATCTCCATAATTCCGAAACTGTAGAATGGTACAAAAGTTTCATCGTGTTTTTCATAATATAACAAAGCTATTAAAGTCAAAAAATAATTATTGTTATAAATAAATATTTTTCCTGCACCGAATTCAATTTCAAAGCCCCATAACTTTATTATCTACCCAATTTGAGATTTTTCGAAGATAGAAAAAATGGTTGTCTCGTCAAAACGAAGCTGCTCACAAAAATTCAACTTGTTATTAATCAAAAAAAAGTTTGTTCCTGGGATGCCGGTCTACTACTTTTCCCATGTAGTTATTATTTGATAGAAACTATCACATGTGCAGACATCATTAGCTGACTCATTTTAAAAATTAATGATGTTATGTTGTATGTAGTACTCGTTAAATGTTGAAAACAACAAAATTGATCATATTCTGATATTAACTTAAGCTGTTGTTTTAAGATTTATTTTTAGGTTGAGCTGCGAATTGGAATAGCAATTCACGTAATTTAATTATAGGTTGAGCTGCAATTCTGAATCGCAGCTCAACAGGCAATAGAGATACTACCTAAACATTTCAATTCGATTGAAGTTTTGTTACGTAAATATGGCTGGGTTACTGAATTCCACACATGATCATATAACTGTTATTACTAATGCGACCGTTACTTTCTCCATTCGTATATTAAAAGCAATACATTGATTATAACAATATATTCTAGTTATTGACCTATAATTAATGTTCAATAATGATTCCCTTGTAGATCCGAGCACCTGTTAAAAAAAGACCTTTTGCTTTCCTTTCAGGAATTCCTTAAAGCGAATGATTGGACGGGGGCGTCTATAAATTACGTGACGTGTTTTTTTAAATTTACTGTCCCTCCCTTCCCCTCTGGTGTAATGTCATGAGATTTTATTCAACCCCCTCCCCCATCCCCCAATCTCACGTGAGATTTTTCAAAATGTCTGTTTCTTAAATATATAAACGCGTTGGATTGTTATTGTAAAAAGAAAAATAAAATGCTTCGTGCTTTTAGCTATTTACGACTAGTTAAGACTGTATAACGTTGAGGTATGAATGAAATTATTTTCTTTCGAACGAATAAGTAATGATCTTAATCGTATTACCATTACGCTAAAGATTAAATCCTAAGCATGTACAATCTGGATAATGGACCAAAATAGTATATATATTTTTGTTTCAATCAGAAAAAAATTGCGTGATATATGCCGAGACCCCCCCTCTCTCCAATGTAAGATTAGATGAGATTTGACTCGACCCCCTCTCCACCTTAAACATCTCACGTAATTTGTGGACGCACCCACAAGTTTTTAAATACCACTTGGTACAATAGTAGAGTTTCACTAAGGTAATTGGTTATTCCATTAAGAAAACCACATATTTGTTTATACTTTAACAAAAAAAGGCTACATTTATATATACGAGACTACCATCGTGACTATTAGTTAGCAGAGTTCTGCAGCGTCTCTCTGAGTTTCGCACAATAGGTAAGGCGGTGTTTACCTATTCTTGCCGCAATACCGTCAATACATGTCACTGTCATTCCGGTTTGAAGGGTAAGGTAGCCGGTAAACTTATGCATGAACCATTACCGCCTTGACACGCGGATAGCAACGCACCATTAACATCATAGGCAATGGTTGTCAATGTGTTGTAAATGTTGTCCCACAAGAAGGACTATCTACTTATTTGCTACCCTATGATATAAAATACATATTTGTTGTAGTTAGTTGTTTATTATTGACTAGCTGTTACCCGCGGCTTCAGTCGCGCATTTTTTCTTTAGAACTTATTTTTTTCCCTTTACTTATAAGCTACTTCCGTTATTTTACCCCTTAGGGGTCGAATTTTTAAAACCGCTTAAACACGTAATGAGTTATTTTTTTGTACTCAATTCATACGAAATTTCATGCAAATATGTCCAGGGAATAAAAAATTCATACAAACTTTCATCCCCTATTTCATCCCATTCTGAGTTGAATTTTGAAAAATCCTTCCTTGGTAAACACGTGTGCGAAATTGCAAGTTTCCAGCTCTAAGGATTTGATCTGTGCTTCGATACATCAGTCAGTCACTTTTGCCTTTTATATATATAGATATATAAAGTCAATACTCAAACTTTATTGCGTCATATGTTATACATTTATAGGTGTTAAGTATACATTCTAGGAACAACATATGTACCCTAATAGGGTGTAGCAATGCGGAGGCGGACTGATTCACTTTTCTGAATAAAATATGTTTCTTATTAAAATTTATCATTCAAAAATTCGCTTAAAGTGTAGTAAGTCTGACGTGTGTAGACAGCCTTAGCTAACTTATTTTAATAATTTATGACGTATTGAAGCAGGGGTTGTTCGTTAATTAATGAAGAAATATTTTCACGTTCGTTATGTATGACGAACTACATAAAAATAATTTATAATTTACTGGAGGTAATATTTCACATTAATTACATGCACACTACAGATTAATTTTTTGCTCTATTTGCTATTTAATTTTGTAACAAGAGAGTCTGGCTGTATATTGTTTATCCTCAAAATTCGGTCACTTCGGTTTTTCTTATTATTTAATCCACCTAAAATGCGTTAAAAATCATTTACATGTGTGCCAAATTTTGTCTAAAAATATTAACATTATTAAGGATGGATTTTCGAAAAAAGTAGCTTATTTTTGAACCAGGTTTTTGATCTATCTTTTTGCCAAGTTTCATTATATTTGGTTTTGTGTTTTATTGATAAAAACTTTACAAATAGACAAACAGATGATAGACTTTCGTATTTATAATATTAGTATGGATCGGAATAAATACCATCACACCCATATCTCCGTAAAAGGTAAGAGGAGCAACGCAACGATAAAAAGTATCCTATGGCCTTTCTTAGGTCTTAAACTATCTCTGTACCAAATTTCATCCAAATCAGTTCAGTGGTTTAGGCGTTAAGAAAAAACAGACAAGCAGAATTACTTTCGAATTTATAACATTAGTATGGATTATAGAACAAGTTATATTATTTCACTAGCTGCTGCGTGCAGCCCGCTGCATTATACATTTTTTTGGTGAATCCCGCGGGATTGCCTAATTTTTCCGGGATAAAAAGTAGCCTATGTGCTATTCCAGGTTTTTATCTACCTTTGTGTGAAATTTCATTTAAATCCGTTCCGTAGTTTTTGCGTGATTGAGTAACAAACATCCATCCAAACATCCATCCACACATCCAAAATTCGCATATATAATATTAATATAGATTTTAAGTAAGAAAATAACTAATGGTCTGTTATCAGTTTCTAATTTGTCAAGGAAAGATTAGCAGTTGGCTGGGTTTTCCTGTTATTGGCTGTAATCGCGATAACAAAAGATATCGAATTTGACGATAGTATATTTTGTAGTCAATGAAAAATAAATGTCATATTAATTGTTGTAATTGTAATCCATTTAGGTGTCCAACACGTGTACATATAAAAAGTATATGTGTGTTTGTATGTTTGCTCACGAATTTCTCGAGAATTAAAATCTAAAAATTTACTAGGTGGTAGAGTTCTGCATTGTCTCGCCCGGTCTGATACCACCGCCTTACGTATTCCTGCCGCAATAGCGTCAGTGCTTGTCACTGTCGTGTTCCGGTTTGGAGGGTAAGGTAGCCGGTAAACCGATGCATGATGAGTGCTAACCCCCATCGCTGCATTTTATCGACTTTATAACGATCATCGTCTATTTCTAGCGATAACCGTTACCGACGGTTTTACGTGCTCATCCGAGGCACGGGAGAGGTAAGACACCGTTCGTCAGACTCCGAGCTGATATTGAGATTTTGGATTTTCGAGAAACATCTCGAATAAACCTCAATTAAATGTTTGCCCGCTCTGCAGGTGTATCATCTAAAGTTCCGCCAGCGATCAGCGATGACTCTTAAACGTAACAAAAAAAAAAATATCAAAAACGTCGCCAATTGCTTGCCGGTCACTGGATGCACTATTGCATACATACGTACAAAAAGTAAATGGCATGCAAATTTATGGCTACAGATTACTGCTATATACTACTTTAGAATATATTTTTACTCAATTGTTATTTAAAACTCATTTTTACATTTATACCTAAATAAATTATTAAAAAGTAGATTGTAACAAATTTCAAATTGATATATGTATTAATAAATAGTATTAAATAAGACGTGTGACACTCGGAGACTGCCTCGGTAAAGCATGCATAGCATTTTTTATCAACTTATGCAATTACAATTATAATTATTTTATTTATGCAGTATTTTTTTTTCTTTGTTTATTCATATTTAAAACACTTTGTACACAAATTATACGAGTACAGATATTCACTGTTGTACGTAGATGATAAATACCTATACACCTATATACTTTCTCACAAACAGCTGATTACGGTAGTTTTCCAATACAACCAATGCCACCTAAAGGCGGGTTGCTAAACTAAAGAGACAAGCGTGATATTTCAAAAAGTCATTAAAAGTTCTGGTATTTATCGATAGATGGAAAAACTAAAAATATCACCGCTGTGCCGGTCGGAGTGGGGGGTGTTAGGTTTTTTCGTTACGGAATTTCTGGATTCGGTCTCCACGCTCAAGGCCCGCGATAGAAGCTATGCAATAGCTTAAAAAAATATTATAATGTGAAGAAATCACGAAAACATTTGTTTAAAAAAATGTCAAAATTAAATAAAAATTATGTTTTACAATAATAATTAAATAATTACGATAATTTTTGTGAGATACGTGATAAACCCGGACATCGAACCCGGGACCTCCTGATGAACCGAATAGGCTTTTCCCTAGACCACGAGGCAGTCCACAACCTTATAATTAAATGTGCAAGCTCTTGTATCATCAATCTTCATTTCTTCTAACAGTCCGTAAGCAGACGTGGGCGTCCTTAGAATTGTTTTCGTTTCGCTTGCGCCACTGTAACAATAGTACCGAATTAGATAAACAGTAATTGCAAAATACCAAGTGTTAAACAAGGCCAAAGTGTTTTTATTTTATACTCCATACTTTTTCCTTATTCCCGATTTTTTCGTCCATATTATATGTACATATTTTGCATTTTTTAACCCATATTTATTCGGGCCTTTGTAGACTGCTGCGTTATAAAAGTTTTCCATGATTCCCTTTTTTATGTCGGAAAAATAAAAAATACCATTTTTCCCATCACCTACCTGTGCCACAGGAGATTGATGATGTCGAATTGTCCTACTAGAATATTAGCTCAGTAGCGAAATTATCAAATTAATTTAATGTGCAATAAGTTAGAATTCAATCACTGTCTTATAATTATAAATAAGTAAGTCAATGAATTCAATGGACAATTTTAATAGAAAGTACATTTTTAAAGCAATAAGCCCGTATTAGAATTCAATCACTGACTTACCTATTAATAAATAAGTCAATGAATTCAATGGACAATTTTAATAGAAAGTACATTTTTAAAGCAATAAGCTCGTATTAGAATTCAATCACTGATTTACCTATTAATAAATAAGTCAATAAATTCAATGGACAATTTTAATAGCAAGAACATTTTTAAAAAGAACGTATTTGGAAAATCTTGACACTTGATACAAGTTTGATTACTTGTACGATTTTAGATGTAAGAACTTCTAAATCAAGCAAAGATTTTTCTTATCTGCCATAAAGTAAACTCTTTCTTTTATTCATGACCAACCGAACAAGTTACAAAAATGTCGGATAGGTAAGGCGCAAAGAATTATGTATTTAAAATAAATACATTATTAAAATTAAGAAATTAAAGCTTTCAAAAGATTGCATTTTTTGCAATACCTATTACAGGCCATCTATAAATTATGTCACACGAATTTCATGATTTTTTTGACCCACCCCCAGTCCTTGTCACAGCTGGTCACATTTGTGAGACCCCTCTCCACATAGTGTAATGTCTTATATTTTAAAATTTAACATTGGAATGATGATCTCGTTCGATTATTTTTTATCTATACAGGTGGCTTTTTAAATATAGTGTTGTAATAAGATACGTAAGGTAATTAGATATAAAATATTATATTTTGAAAAAATGTGATGTCACTAGACTTGGAACCCCTCCCGACCCCTTGTCACTAAATGTCACACTTCGTCGATCCCCTCTCCCCCCCCCCCCCCCCCCCCCTTAACGTGTGACGTAATTTATGGATAGCCCCTTATACACCTACATAAGAAACCGAACTTTATTATTTATTAAAATCAAGAATTTAAAGCCTTCAAAAGAAAGTGCATTTTTTTGCAATACCTATCTATTTACTAAATAATAAAATATATACACTGTGCAGTCCACATGCTGTTTAATTTCGCCGAGCAAATATTAAAAATTCTGGAACCTAATCGACTTTTTTCGAAAGCGAGGCAACCCTGACTACATAACTGAAGGTTAGGTAATTATGTACATAATATGTTACGTTTGATTATGTTTTATTCTTCTACGTCTAAAAACTTTAAGACATTTTGTTATAAGTTAGGTAGGTATTTACAACATTAGTCATCTCTTTGTAGTCACCGACCGGAATTTAACTTTTTTTACATATTGAAGAATAAACTAACTTTACCAAATCTCACACAATCTCAACAAAGAGATAAGTTCCTATGCACAGGTAGGTTGCACTCCAAATACCTACGTAGAACTCTTGACAGATCATGTTTAAACATGAATCAACAAGTTATGGGCTAAAGGACAAAGTACCTATTATGTTCGTCGGGTAATTTAATAAGAATGTATTTAAGCATACATAGGGACAGACAGAGAAAGCGACTTTGTTTTATACTATGTAATGATAACGTGTTGTGTTTCCTAATTTGAAAAAGATTTAATAAATGCTTGAAAAATAATGTTTTTTTCTGGTAGCCGTTATTTTATTTCAATCCCTAACAAGGCCAGACTTTAGTAGACATTTTTAGTTATCGGTCAAACTTTAGGAATTAATTTATACACATTCAATTATTTATCTACATTCGTTTACTTTTATAGGATAAAAATATGTAACACAGTTGGATAAACTTCTTAATTATAATTCGGTAAAATTTTTGATGATTGTTTACTATTTCTGGGTTGTTCAGAGATTATTTTAGAGATACTTACTGTATGTAGGTTAGCAGGCTATAAATTTATTGGTTGTAATACTAAAATGGGGATTAAATTTTGGTAATTACTATCTTTAGCAGTTTATAGTTGTTTTTTTGGCATTATATTTTATTACATCTGGTGATTGCTTAAACATAAGCCATTTAAATTTATTTATTTGATACTTAATTGTACACAGCATGATTGGGATAAAATTAAAATTATTTAATTTATTTTTTATCCCCACTTTTTTTCACAATTTTAACTTTTATCTCCAGATTAATTTTTAACTTCCCGAATTCGCAAGCTAATATATATTTTTAAAACTCTTCGTCACATTACAGCCAGTAAAACATAAAAGACTACTTTGCCCTATGTCAATCACTCTTAATATATTGTATAACCATCTGGGGAGGTGCTTCTAAAACCACCTCGCTTAGACTTGAACGAGCACAAAAATCTGTTTTTAATGACACGAACTTTCTCCCTTTCTTC